>OX422210.1:302219142-303447892 GCA_949130495.1 Sambucus nigra
GTGCCTTTTTTCACTGTTTTGACTTCCCTTGCGTACCACTTGCATTAAGTCCCTAAAATCTTGGACCGTGAAGTCGTTGAGGCCGATGTGGGACATATTAATGGAGATGTTGAATGCTTGATTCCCGGAATTCGGATTGAGACCGTCGAGTGACATCTTGAGGTGACGTGCCAAATGTAGCGGCGTACGACATACATAAATGTAACATGTTGGACATGAGAAAAATGTCCTTACACCTACGTCGAATATCTAGGGCGAAATCTCTTGTTAGTGGGGAAGTATGTAACAACCTGAAATTTTTAAATTTATTTTTGAAAATCAAAGAAAAATAAAATTTTGGATTTAATTATTTTTAATAATCAGATATATTGGTTTTTATATTCAGAATTCGAAAAGCTAGATTAAAAGACTCGGAATAAGAGTAAATATAAGTCTTGGGGCGTTTATAAGAGTTCTAAAAACGTAATATAAAACTCTCTAGAAAAAAAATATAGAAAAATTTTCGATCGTCCGATCGAGCTAAAATTCTTTGTGCAGCTTCGTGTCATCCTCAGCTACTACGCCCCCAAATTTTAGCCAATTCTAGCGGTCCGATGGTCCGAAATATTTTTTTAGTATTTGTATATGATTATAACTCTTTTCTTAATCAAACTCTTAATCATTTATATATCACAACAAATTCGTGGCTTGGCTTTACAAATCACTTTTTCATCAACTTTTCAACTAGAAGACCTCTCCAAAATTATTCCCTTTCATCTACAAACCATAGCCCTATTTCCTTCATCATTCAACCTTAGATTTGGCGGCTTATTTGGGCTTATTTTGTGCTGGGGCTAGAACGTGACTTGACTATTTTTCGCGAAGGGAACGTGATGGTGTAATCTAATTTTTGAGGAAGAATATATGTTATGATTTTTACGTATGGGACTTACACAATATGCTCTTAAATTCTCCTAAGAATATTTCGTTTGTTTTTTGTATTAATTGAACTCATGTTGAATTGAGATATTCTTTTGAAAATTTTGAAATAATTGTTAGAATCTATTATGTTGATTTATTGAGTAATTGAATTGTTGATTTGGGCATCGTGGCATTAGATTTAATATGGCATGGAGAATGGGCACCCGCCGATAGTCCAAAATCCGATATATGTCTTGTGAATGCTTAGGGTAGGTGAGGTGAGTCCTGGTGACCGATCGATGTGTTGTTGAGAAATTAATATTGGTACATTGCTTGAGTATTACATTTGATTCGTATATGCGGATACGTATTGTTGCGATTTATCCAACGAGCTATTTATTTTTTAGCATCTATTCCTGTCATATTTTTTACTAACCTGTAATTTCTTTTAGTGGCAGGTTAGCGTGGATTGGGACGCTAAGGCTTATTTGGAGGTTTATTTTAAAGCATAGATTGGAATTTTTTTTTTGATGTATAAATTGGTGGTGTAATTAGTTGGAGAATTGGGTCTTTTGAGAGAAATATTATTGTAATTAATGTCGAAGTGTAACAATTTATTATTTTGTTACATTTAAATTATGGAATATAGATTGTCTATACTTATTGTGGATGGTTTTAATTTAGTTTTAATCGTAGTAGCATGCCACGTATTTCTTTTCGGATGTGCGGGGTGTTACAAATGTTATCAGAGCTTAGGTATACGAAAACCCTTGGGTCTTTAGGTTTTGGGTCTAGTATGCGTGAGAGACGTGTTTTCTTTGGAGATAGAAATTTTTTAGAAGACGTGTTAGGCATCGAGGTTGAGATTTGCGATCTTGATGTGAGAACGTATAGAATTAATTGAGGACTTTAGTGTTGTGATTTTTGGGAAATAGAATCGAGTAGCATTTTATTTTCGAGCATTGTCATACGTCGAATATATAAGGCGAAATCTCTTGTTAGTTGGGAAGTATGTAACAACCTGAAATTTTTAAATGGGAATTTTTAAATTTATTTTTGAAAATCAAAGAAAAATAAAATTTTGGATTTAATTATTTTTAATAATTAAATATATTGGCTTTTATATTCAGAATTCGAAAAGCTAGATTAAAAGACTCGTAATAAGAGTAAATATAAGTCTTGGGGAGTCTAGAAGAGTTCTCAAGACGTAAAACTCCCTAAGAGTCCTCTAAATATAAAACTCTCTAGAAAAAAAATATATAAAAATTTTCGATCGCCCGATGGAGCTAAAATTCTTTGTACAGCTTCGTGTCGTCCTCAGCTAATACGCCTCCAAATTTTAGCCAATTCTAGCGGTCCTTTGGTCCGAAATATTTTTTTAGTATTTGTATATGATTAGAACTCTTTTTTTAATCAAACTCTTAATCATTTATATATCACAACAAATTCGTGGCTTGGCTTTACAAATCACTTTTTCATCAACTTTTCAACCAGAAGACCTCTCCAAAATTATTCTCTTTCATCTACAAACCATAGCCCTATTTCTTTCATCATTCAACCTTAGATTTGGCGGCTTATTTGGGGTTATTTTGTGCTGGGGCTAGAACGTGACTTGAATATTTTTCGCGAAGGGAACGTGATGGTGTAATCTAATTTTTGAGGAAGAATATATGTGATGATTTTGAGATATGGGACTTACACAATATGCTCTTAAATTCTCCCAAGGATATTTCGTTTGTTTTTTGTATTAATTGAACTCATGTTGAACTGAGATATTCTTTTGAAAATTTTGAAATAATTTTTAAAATCTATTATGTTGATTTATTGAGTAATTGAATTGTTGATTTGGGCATCGTGGCGTTAGATTTAATATGGCATGGAGAATGGGCACCCGCCGATAGTCCAAAATCCGATATATGTCTTGTGAATGCTTAGGGTAGGTGAGGTGAGTCCTGGTGACTGATTGATGTGTTGTTGAGAAATTAATATTGGTACATTGCTTAAATATTACATTTGATTCGTATATGCGGATACGTATTGTTGCGATTTATCCAACGAGCTATTTATTTTTTAGCATCTATTCCTGTCATATTGTTTACTAACCTGTAATTTCTTTTAGTGGCAGGTTAGCGTGGATTAGGATGCTAAGGCTTATTTGGAGGTTTATTTTAAAGCATGGATTGGAATTTTTTTTTATGTATAAATTGGTGGTGTAATTAGTTGGAGAATTGGGTCTTTTGAGAGAAATATTATTGTAATTAATGTAGAAGTGTAACAATTTATTAATTTGTTACATTTAAATGATGGAATATAGATTGTCTATACTTATTGTGGATGGTTTTAATTTAGTTTTAATCGTAGTAGCACGCCACATATTTCTTTTCGGATGTGCGGGGTGTTACAAATGTTATCAGAGCTTAGGTATACAATAACCCTCGGGTCTTTAGGTTTTGGGTCTAGTATGCGTGTGAGACGTGTTTTCTTTGGAGATAGAAATTTTTTAGAAGACGTGTTAGGCATCGAGGTTGAGATTTGTGATATTGATGTGAGAACGTATAGAATTAATTGAGGACTTTAGTGTTGTGATTTTTGGGAAATAGAATCGAGTAGCATTTTATTTTCGAGCGTTATCCTACATCGAATATCTAGGGCGAAATCTCTTGTTAGTGGGGGAAGTATGTAACAACCTGAAATTTTTAAATTTATTTTTGAAAATCAAAGAAAAATAAAATTTTGGATTTAATTATTTTTAATAATTAGATATATTGGTTTTTATATTCAAAATTCGAAAAGCTAGATTAAAAGACTAGGAATAAGAGTAAATATAAGTCTTGGGGCGTTTATAAGAGTTCTCAAAACGTAAAACTCCCTAAGAGTCCTCTAAATATAAAACTCTCTAGAAAAAAAATATATAAAAATTTTCGATCGTCTGATCGAGCTAAAATTCTTTGTGCAGCTTCGTGTCATCCTCAGCTACTACGCCCCCAAATTTTAGCCAATTCTAGCTGTCCGATGGTCCGAAATATTTTTTTAGTATTTTTATATGATTAGAACTCTTTTCTTAATCAAACTCTTAATCATTTATATATAACAACAAATTCGTGGCTTGGCTTTAAAAATCACTTTTTCATCAACTTTTCAACCAGAAGACCTCTCCAAAATTATTCCCTTTCATCTACAAACCATAGCCCTATTTCCTTCATCATTCAACCTTAGATTTGGCGGCTTATTTGGGCTTATTTTGTGCTGGGGCTAGAACGTGACTTGACTATTTTTCGCGAAGGGAACGTGATGGTGTAATCTAATTTTTGAGGAAGAATATATGTGATGATTTTGACGTATGGGACTTACACAATATGCTCTTAAATTCTCCCAAGAATATTTCTTTTGTTTTTTGTATTAATTGAACTCATGTTGAATTGAGATATTCTTTTGAAAATTTTGAAATAATTGTTAGAATCTATTATATTGATTTATTGAGTAATTGAATTGTTGATTTGGGCATCGTGGCGTTAGATTTAATATGGCATGGAGAATGTGCACCCGTCGATAGTCCAAAATACGATATATGTCTTGTGAATGCTTAGGGTAGGTGAGGTGAGTCCTGGTGACTGATTGATGTGTTGTTGAGAAATTAATATTGGTACATTGCTTGAGTATTACATTTGATTCGTATATGCGGATACGTATTGTTTCGATTTATCCAACGAGCTATTTATTTTTTAGCATCTATTCTTGTCATATTGTTTACTAACCTGTAATTTCTTTTAGTGGCAGGTTAGCATGGATTGGGATGCTAAGGCTTATTTGGAGGTTTATTTTAAAGCATGGATTGGAATTTTTTTTTTTTGATGTATAAATTGGCGGTGTAATTAGTTGGAGAATTGGGTCTTTTGAGAGAAATATTATTGTAATTAATGTCGAAGTGTAACAATTTATTATTTTGTTACATTTAAATTATGGATTATAGATTGTCTATACTTATTGTGGATGGTTTTAATTTAGTTTTAATCGTAGTAGCACGCCACGTATTTCTTTTCGGATGTGCGGGGTGTTACAGATTTTATCAGAGCTTAGGTATACGATAAACCTAGGGTCTTTAGGTTTTGGGTCTAGTATGAGTGAGAGACGTGTTTTCTTTGGAGATAGAAATTTTTTAGAAGACGTGTTAGGCATCGAGGTTGAGATTTGTGATCTTGATGTGAGAACGTATAGAATTAATTGAGGACTTTAGTGTTGTGATTTTTGGGAAATAGAATCGAGTAGCATTTTATTTTCGAGCGTTATCCTATGTCGAATATCTAGGGAAAAATCTCTTGTTAGTGGGAAAGTATGTAACAACCTGAAATTTTTAAATGGGAATTTTTAAATTTATTTTTGAAAATCAAAGAAAAATAAAATTTTTGATTTAATTATTTTTAATAATTAGATATATTGGTTTTTATATTCAAAATTCGAAAAGCTAGATTAAAAGACTCGGAATAAGAGTAAATATAAGTCTTGGGGAGTTTATAAGAGTTCTCAAAACGTAAAACTCCCTAAGAGTCCTCTAAATATAAAACTCTCTAGAAAAAAAATATATATAAATTTTCGATCGTCCGATCGAGATAAAATTCTTTGTGCAGCTTCGTGTCGTCCTCAGCTACTACGCCCCCAAATTTTAGCCAATTCTAGCGGTCCGAAATATTTTTTTAGTATTTGTATATGATTAGAACTCTTTTCTTAATCAAACTCTTAATCATTTATATATAACAACAAATTCGTGGCTTGGCTTTACAAATCACTTTCTCATCAACTTTTCAACCAGAAGACCTCTTCAAAATTATTCCCTTTCATCTACAAACCCTTGACCTATTTCCTTCATCATTCAACCATAGATTTGGAGGCCTATTTGGTGTTATTTTGTGTTGGAGCTAGAATGTGACTTGACTATTTTTAGCGAGCAGAACATGATGGTGCAATATGATTTTTGAGGAAGAATATATGTGATGATTCGTGTGATGATTTTGAGGTACGAAACTTACACTATATGCTCATAAATTCTCCAGAGAGTATTGATGATACGAGAAATCGGCCATAAGACATTCTAATACCAGCGAGTCAAGAGTAAAGTGTGTAATAAGTAAATAAAGTGAGTAAATAGAGAGAAGACAAGATATAGAGTGGTTCAGCCCGTAAAATAGGCCTACGTCCACTGTGTTACTCCATTATCATTATACGCATTACATTGTACAATATAATCAAGCCTAAAGAACCGTACAAGTATGAGAATAATGGAGAGTACATGATGATTAATGATTTTGGGATGCCAGAGAGGTGGCTGTGATGCGGATGAATAGTCCCCAAGTTGTGTGCTGAGGCTGTGTAGGGAGGATTGTTATTGTGGAACCTGCCTCGGGTGTGTCTGGGATCCCCCCATCTCGAGGCGTGGAACTTTATTTATAGGAGGTATGTGAGTTGTGTCACGTGCCCTGAGCGCGTGACATATATCAAGTCTGGAGTAACAATGGAGAGGGATGCAGCCTATAAGGCAAAGGTGCCCCACCCCGAACTGATAGGAGCCGCGACATATTAGGGGGCCGTGCCCTCTAATGACGAGGGCCGCACAAATCATGAGGATGGTCGCGCTCCCTATATTCGGCTATGCAGCATCCCGAGCTCAATAGGGGTCGTGCCCTATGTCGATAGGGGCCACGTCATGTAGCCTGTGCAGTGCAGAATACCTTCCATGGTAAGGTGCTATATTTGTACTATCAATAAGCCCCCAAGTCGTAGTGCCAAGAGAATTCGATTGGGGCTGCGACTTAGTTGAGTTTTCTTAGATGCTGCGGTACTACTAAGGCGACGATTCATCTTTCGCGCTCCCCTATATAAATTGTTTCTGGTCGTGGACTTCATTACGTTTCCAAAACTTTGAGAGCAAATCGAGAGCTAATTTTGTTCTTCCTTTCTCTTACTTTTTTCGGCAACCTTCTAGGGATGTGTGTGGTAGCGCAAGGCAGTTTGAAGCTGAGCTCTACAAGCTTCTTCATTTCCAGGTAATTTTTCAACCAATCATCTTTTTAAATAGTTTTTTAGCTCATAATTCCTCTTTAAATACACAAACACACGAGCTTATGCGTTGCTTGATAGAAAATTAGGGTTTCAATTGAATAATCTGCTATCACCCTAGAATTAAACACACATGAATGATAAAATAATCGTTATAATTGTTTGAGTAAATCTTTGTATGCTGAACTGAACCCCTGATCCTTGAGATGCCATGAAAATCAATTAACTGTTCTTGCTGTTCATAAGCAAACTCTTCGTATTCTGTGTATTCGATCATAAAATGACTAAACATTAGATACCAAACTGTTTAAGATAGAGATCGCAGCATGATAGAATATCAATAATCTAGGGGTCCCTTGAATATTCCGTTTTGGACCCTATTCACAGCATACAATGGGCGATGGCTACGTCCCCTTAAGTTCTGAGATTTATCCTCCGTGACTCTTTGGTGCATATCCACTTATGTTGCCGCGGCGGTGGGGGTCTTTTAGGGCTCTAAATCCCTACCCTTTCATTTTGAACAATCTTCAAATTTTTAAGAATTAAGTATACATCCATGATAAATAATCGTAAATTTTATTAGAATTCCTTGAATCGACCTTTAAGAATTTTAGAGATGATTGCGGCTCATAATCTCTAATTCCATTTGAGTGCATTGCCGCGACAGTGTAAGCTCTTTGATGATATAGGAGATGGTTGCGGCCGATAGGGTCAGAGGGTAATCCCTTGGGTTCAATGAATTGATTCAGCAGTGTTTTAGCTCATTAGCAACTCCAATTGGGAAATAACATCCCTCAAATCGATATGCTGCGGCGTTAATTGTCTTTTAGGGATCAAACCCCTTATTCGTATAACCAATCTTGTCGCGGCTTCTTAAAGTCTTTATCGAACCATACTCGTGGCGGCGCCTAACTGAGGACTCTGCTTTTCAGGTACTGTTGCAGCCATATGAGCTTTGACCCAGACGAATTTCTGAGAGGCTTTTGGGCAAAGCATTTTGGAACCTCTCCTCCTGAACTGCCTTCCGTGCCTCCTCTGAGATCAATAGGGCCTTGCCAACTGAGGGATTGCCCCAACTGCGTGATACTAGACTCAGACTCCGCGAACTCTGCCTACAAGAATGATTTTGAGTCTACAATGGAGGAGGAAGCCAACTCGAGTAATCATCCATTGGGCGTAAGAGATGATGCCGCAGGAGTTAGGGATAACCCAGCTGGTCCATCTGGGAGGGTTGAGAGACCCCTAGCTGCGCTTGATATTCGAGGCATCATGACCCAAGACTGGGTTGACCAGGTGGCTGAGGCCTTCGAATTTCCAGAAAATTTGATGTGCTCAGCACCTGCCGCGAACCAAAGACCTTGCACAGTTCTAACTGATGATGGAGTTTGCTTCCCACTCCATGTATTTATTAATGGGTTGCGGCTGCCTGTTCCTGTTCCCATCCGTCGTATTTTTCAGACAATGAAATTGACCCCAACCCAGATAGATACCAATGGCTGGAGGGCCATACTTGCCGCGATCATTCTTTGGGAGAACCAATTCAAGAAGGATATTACTCCCGCGGAGTTCTTTCATTTCTATCGCCCAAAGGAAAACTCCGTGAAGTTCGTCGGGTACTACTACTTCTCCATCCGCGGTAGGGATGAGACCCTTTACTCTGGGAGGCCGACCAGTGTAAATAACTAGAAGGGCAAGTATTTCTACATATCCAGTGAAGTTTGGGAAATTCACCCTAAGGAGAACGCGATGGAGAGGTCGTATAGAATGCTGCGACAATGGGGGTCTCCCTCTAAACTAGGTATTTGGATAATGTCTACATCCCTTATTTTTTTGTAATTGTTCATTCTCTGTACTAACCTTTGAAATGTTTTCTACAGTTCTTGATAACTTTCACTTGAGCAAGCAATAAGAAAAGAGAGTTGCTAAGGTTGCGGCCATTCCTGCCGAGCATAAGAGGTTTAACACACTTATTACATCAGCAACTGTATTTGAATCAAGTTTCTTTCAAAGAAAATCTATTCCAATAGACATGGACATGGGAGGTAATAATCTGATTTCGTATTTATCCATGGCATTTTGTCTTGACTTTGAATATTTATTGTTGCTTTTCCCTTTTCAGGTGAGGAAGTTGACAGGGAACAGTTGGTCGCACAGCTGGAAGAGATGGAAGAGGACATAGTCATTCTCAATAATACTACGCGGAGCAGGAAGAGGAAGATGTCCAAGACCAAGGCACCTTCCGTGGCTCCTTCAAATAATCAAAACACTCCCGCCGCGACCTCAACTCATGCCGCGGAGAAGACTGATGTTCTTGCGACCCAATCACAAGATGAATTCTATGATGATATCGGAGCCAACCTGGCCGTATTAGGTTTGATGTCAGCTGATGATTCTCCCCTCAATATAGCTTCTCCGCCGTCGCCACCTATCATTGTATTAAATGCAAACTTGGCACCCCCTCAGTGCCGCGACGGAGTTGGTCCAGAAGGTCGTCCGCGACGTCAATTAAGACAACCTGACCCTGAGTCATCATGGGACACTACCGCGAAAGCCGTGCGAAGAATGAAGAGGGACCTAAATGCCGCGGATCTTGACAGGTTGGTGGGGGAAGACCATGACGATCTTGAGGACTGCCTCCATAGTCTTCTAAGGGTAAGTGCTAGTGCCTTCTCCTTTCTAATTTTGCGTTCCATATTTTGTACTAACTTTTTAATTCCAGGCCGCGGATGTCATGGTGGCCCAGAAGAGGAAGTATGAGGCTCTCTACAAGCTAAAATAGGCCACAGATAGGGTGCACGCCGCTGACTTGTAGGCTGCACGAACTTCGTCATTTGAAGCTAGGAAGAAGTCTGCTGTCGCGGCTCTTCAGGCAACCCAAATGGACTTGGCTGCTGTAAATAATTCTAGGGTGGAAGCGGAGGAAAACTTCAAACAGGCCATGGAATCCCTCAAGGCTTCCCAGGCTCAGACTACGAAAGCTGCACGGGCCGTGGAGATTTTAAGTAATAAGCTCGTACTACTACTAAAGAAGTACTAAGAGCTGGAGACCAAGTTCGCCCAAGATATCCTAGACCATGCCACGGTAATAAAGAAGATGGAAGCAGATCATGGTGATGATCTTTAGCTGGCCATAGACCATACAATAGAGTCCTTTAAGGTCTCCATGGACTTCTTCCTTATTAATAATAGGGCCTATCTCCACGGCTACCAAGAGTTGAGGCAGAGAATAATAAAGACCTTCCCCGAGACGAAGGAGAATGTTCTCGCTTGGGGATTAAGTGATGTTGATCATCAAGAATTCATTGCTGAGCTCAAGGCTATGGAGGAGGAGAAATCTAGGCTCAAAGAAGTAACTGAGGCAGCGACAGCGGACGAGGAAACAGAGACTGCCGCAGATGGAGAAGAGGGAGATAATCCTGATGATGGAGCTTCATGATCTCTTTTTTTCTTTTATTTTTTAATCATTAATACAGGGCTGCATCGCTTCTGTTACTTTACTTTTTATAGTGGTTGCGGCATATTTGCCTGTAATCTTAACTAATATTATCAAGTCTGCGGCCACTTTTTCTACATTGATTCTTTTCGCATCCCCGTTTTCTATATATCTCCGATGGCTTGAATACAACTGCCTTGCATAATTAAAATGCCTTATGGATTGCATGAACTTATAAAAATAATAGATTAAGTCCGCGACACTATAATATACTCATTTATTTGATAACCACTCTTATTGAACTGCCGCAGTACCCTCGAGTAATGCCAAGGAACCTTCACAAGTATGGGTTATAGGCTGCGACTGTAACTCGCATGGATCATGTTCACGGGTCGTGGACCTTTCTGTCTTAAAATGACTGGAATTGCAGCCCTACAATCAGAGCCACGACAGTCTGACAATCCCGTATTTACTATTTCTGAATGAATTTACTTAATGGCCACAACTATATTTAAAAATGGTAGCCCCTTCCTGAATGGGGGCTACACATAACTAGTATGGAAAATATAGAGAAGGCTAAGGTTTTTCCTCTAGTGCTTCAATTGTCTTTCACGGAATATGGCCTACGTCTTCCTTAGCATCGCCCTTTTGTATGTAAGTGGGATATTTTCAAGCCTCCCCAGGCTGGGTTATGTTGTTAAGCCACCCATAGCTAACATATAGGATATTTTCAAGCCTCTCAGGCTAGGTTATGTTATTAAGCCACTCACAGCTAACACATAAGATATTTTCAAGCCTGCTCAGGCTGGGTTATGCTATTAAGTCACCCACAGCTAACATATAGGATATTTTCAAGCCTCCCGAGACTAGATTATGTTATTAAGCCACCCACAGCTAACATATAGGGTATTTTCAAGCCTCCTCAGGCTGGGTTATGTTATTAAGCCACCCACAGCTATGGATATATATAAAGCCATCGTTGGCTAGATATTTTAAGTTTCTCGATGTGACACCCTGACTAATTAAATACCGGGTAGCTACTCCTTTATTAAATTAAACCAAAATGCCAAGTTGGCTCAGTTAATAACATCACTGTCGAAAACATTTTATTATTACTAACCACCTAGTATTTAAAAAGTAAGTTGCCAAATTTTAATTAAAGTCTGATTAACATGCAGTAAAAGATTTAATGCAAGAATAATATCACCATTCACCATAACGAAATAATAGAATAGCCATCACATGATATAAATAAATCCGGAGGAAACTCCTCACAACAAACTCCACAACTGAAATGAATAACTAAATACTGAATACTGAATCAATACATGCCAAAGTCTGAAAAACTGAAATGGAAATGTAAATGTCTCTAATAGAATTTGGGCAACATGCCCTACAACTGAGGAATAATGAACATGGAATCCAAATGATAGAAGCGTCTAAAAGCAAATCCTTGTAACTTCCACAAATAGCTACAGCTCGTCACCTGAATGAGAATCCTATGCATGGTGTCCTTGTGGCTGGGCACCTAAAATGGTTTTTACAAAAATAGATTTGAAAGCAAATGGGTCAGAGCCGAAAGTGGAAAACATTTTGAAAATAGCAAGTGTTTTAATAACATTAAAACATTAAATGCAAAGTACATGTTAGGACGTGCACTCACATGAAATTCTCACCTCTCGTCTAACTGTGCACTCCTAACGTAAGTACCCATCTAAAATGACACAAACCGCTAGCTAAGTGACATCATGTCTAGCTAGACTGTCATAGGTTCTACCCTTTTTACTCGGTTCCCATTAACATTATAACGATCTCAATTAAATAGGGGGCTTAACGTAAATTCAGGTTCTCATATAAAAGTAATACAACTCGTTATAGATCATCCCTTTTATGTTATTCCATAGTTATACACACAATACCATATGAAAGTTCTCATTTTACTAAGTGTATATTTTCCACAACATAAATATACAATATAAGCACCCCGAGACTAAGCAGTGGTGCACACATACTCTGCTATCCATCCCGGTACATCACGTACATAAGGATCACATATTCCGAATCTCTCAGGAATAGTTCACAGATAACAAC
Organism: Sambucus nigra; assembly: GCA_949130495.1. Classification (NCBI taxonomy): domain Eukaryota; kingdom Viridiplantae; phylum Streptophyta; class Magnoliopsida; order Dipsacales; family Adoxaceae; genus Sambucus; species Sambucus nigra. The sequence goes on from OX422210.1 coordinate 302,231,618, forward strand.
ATCACAAATAATGGAGGCGAACACAGTCACATCACATGGGTCACGCACATACCTGCGCTCCCACGATCAGTAGACTTATTAACAACCCAATAAGTCCTTCTCTGACCTATGTTCATCGAGGTAACCAGTCTAAATTCGGGCAACACAAGGATTAGAGGGCCCTAAGCGAACGCAAACCTCCCGTGATAGCAAGTATGGTAGGTATGTCATACACATAAAATCAATACATATACTAAGTATGCACACGTCTTAGTAATCACCATAATATATTGGTACATATCTCTTCTCGTACTGACATATAATACTACACCATTTATATGTTACCAATTAATATAATAATCTAGGCCGTCAATAGTTCTCGCATTATAATAGACACTTACGTCCTACTCATATTTTCCTTTAGGTTCAAACTACGCTTCTAGGTTTGACTCCTCATTATATCCCAAACATCCCAAATATATCAATTACTCATCAAGTAAAGGCTATCTCTACCTATACACAAGGTTACGGGGCACTCGGGCCCTGTATTTAATTAGTCGAGGTGTCACACTCGACTTAATGACGCATCCCAAAAGCCAAGAGCGGCCATTGTAAGCCCTTGTAGCTAATGGCGCATTACGGAAGCTAAGAGCGGGCATTGGAAGCCCTTACGAGTGATATTGCAGTCCAACTTGTGTAACTGCTTCCAATATTTTCCATCGCCACTTTTAATTATCATCAACTTTTGGATAATTAGGCATTTTGTGGGGCATCGTTGCCGATTTAGATATTATCATTCCCGATATAACATATTACCTCGGATCGGGATCTGTTTAAGACAAAAATGGTCTTTATAAGATTACATTTCATGGAAATGAGAATCAAAATATGACACTATAAAAGTGAACTTGATTTTATAACTATTTATATATATATGACTCTGTAAGGATAGCACAAAGTTTAGTTTAAAACAATATAAGAGGAGTTGTCACTATAAAGTAGAGACATATGGCATATAAGGTATAAGCATGAAAAATGAGCATGTGGAATGTGAGATAAGGCTGCATCCCCTAAACATCTTTGAGGAACCTCCGTAGCATCCCTTACCTAATTAGCCTTTCAACCTCATCCTTCAAAGCATAACATTGCTCCGTGTCATGGCCATGGTCCTAATGGAATCTGCACCACGTAGATTTGTTCCTTTTGTGGGGTGGAGCTGTCAACTTTTCTGGCCACCTCAACAGCTTATCTTCTTTGAAGGACTCAAAGATTTCTTCAATCGGGCAGGCCAACGGAGTGTAAGCCCCAGATTTCTTCTCTGCCTTCTCCACTCTCCTTTTTTGGCACCTATTGACTGATTCCGCGATTGGATCCTCTTAGACTGCCGTGGTAGTAAAGGCGGCATCAGAGGCTGCTGTAGCTATGATCTTTGGTGTCTCACCCACATTGGGAGAGGCCGCAGCCTCTAGCATTAGCACCCTCTGAGTCAAATAGTTGACCTGGGTCTAGAGTGAGGCATGACTATTGTAGAGGTGGTTGAAGTGATTGTACAGCTGCACAATCTCATCTTTGATTTCTATGCTCTGGCTGGACTCTCCTTCCTTTTTCTTCTTTTGTTAATCTTTACAAATATATATAATCTGAGACAAAACTAGAAGAAGTGAGTAATCTCAGAAGTATGAGGTTAGGAGGCAGCTTTTGAGCTGCCCCTACCCTGATGAGACCGCGGCCAGCAAAGCACACCGAAGCCTTATAATGGCACCGAGGTGGAGTTGACCACTTAAGTCCTTGATGCTTTGAACCTTTTGTAACACCTGCCCCCGTATGGGCCGCGACATGAAGGTATTTAAACTACCTGTCGCGTCCCTTACTAGGCAGGGGGAGCAATCCCAAAGTCGAAACCAAAAACTAAGATCATTTCCCGAAACACGGGGGGAGTATGCCTACTAGGGTCTATCTAGAGCATAATAGTCTCTCGGTGCACTAATCGGCACCATTATGATGATAAACCCTAGATCATAGGCAAAAGAACATCAAAAAGGGAGTAACCATAATTCCTCAATAATCATTCACCTTTTAGGGGCTTAAAGTCCAGCATGCTTTTCAACACTATCTAGGTGGAATGATATCACATGCATACGTAGAATAGATCTGAGGTCATAAAATGGTGACTTGAGAATAGATCTGAGTACGTGAAAGACCCATTTAAGGGTGTAAAATAAAAATAGAATTCAATAACCAACATTTACCCGTGAGATGACGATCCATAAGATCCTCAAGGATCGAATAGGGTATTTAAGAACTCGAATATATATATAGAGAAGCAAGATTGAAATATCTCGTTTTCCACAGACGACGCCAAACTGATGATACGAGAAATCGGCCATAAGACGTTCTCATACCAGCGAGTCAAGAGTAAAGTGTGTAATAAGTAAATAAAGGGAGTAAATAGAGAGAAGACAAGATATAGAGTGGTTCAACCCTTAAAATAGGCCTACGTCCACTGTGTTGCTCCGTTCTCATTATACGCGTTACATTGTACAATATAATCATGCCTAAAGAGCCGTACAAGTATGAGAATAAAGGAGAGTACATGATGATTGATGATTCTAGGATGCCGGAGAGGTGGCTGTGATGCGGATGAACAGTCCCCAAGTTGTGTGCTGAGGCTGTGTAAGGAGAATTGGTATTGTGGAACCTGCCTCGGGTGTGTCTGGGACACCCCCAACTCGAGGTGTGGACCTTTATTTATAGGAGGTATGTGAATTGTGTCACGTGCCCTGAGCGCGTGACATATATCAAGTCTGGAGTAGTAATGGAGAGGGATGCGACCTGTAAGGTAAAGGTGTCACACCCCGAACTGATAGGAGCCGCGGCATATTAGGGGGTTGCACCCTCTGATGATGAGGGCCGCGCAAATCATGAGGAGGTTCGCGCGCCCTGTATTCGGTTATGCCGCATCCTGAGCTTAATAGGGGCCGCGGTATGTAGCCTGTGTAGTGCAGAATACCTTCCGCGGTAAGGTGCTATATTTGTACTATTAAGTATTCCGTTTGTTTTATGTATTCATTGAACTCATTTTGAATTGTGATATTCGTTTGAAAAGTCTGAAATAATTGTTAGAATCTATTATGTTGATTTATAGAGATATTGAACTGTTGATTTGGGCATCATGTCATTAGGCTTAATATGGCATGGAGAATGGGCATCGTCGATCGACCAAAATCCGATATATGGCTTGTGAATGCCTACGGTAGGTGAGGTGACGCCTAGTGATCCATTGATGTGTTGTTGAGAAATTAATATTGGTACAATGCTTGAGTATTACATTTGATTCGTATTGTTACGATTTATTTAACGTGCTATTTATTTTTTTAGCATCTATTCTTGTCGTATTGTGTACTTCCATGTACTTTCTTTTAGTGGTAGGTTAGCGTGGATTGGGACACTACGATTTATTTGGAGGTTTATTTGAAAGCATGGATTGAAAAACTTATTTTTTTTATGTATAAATTAGCGGTGTAATTAGTTAGAGAATTGTGTATTTTGAGAGAAACATTATTGTAATTATTGTGGAAGTGTAACAATTTATGAATTGGTTACATTTAATTTCAGGAATATAGATGCTTTATAATTATTGTGGATGGTTTTAATTTAGTTTTAATCGAAGTAGCACACATCGTGTCTCGTTTGGGGCGTGCGGGGTGTTACAGATGGTATCAGAGCTTAGGTAGATGACAATTCTCAGGGCTTTGGGTTTTGGGTCTAGCATACGTGAGAGACATGTTTTCTTTGGAGATAGAATATTTATTGAAGACGAGTTAGGAATCGAGGTTGAGAATTGTGATCTTGATGTGAAAACATGTAGAATTAATTGAGGACTTTAGTGTTGTGATTTTTGGGAAATAGAATCGAGTAGCATTTTATTTTGGAGTGTTAGGCTGCGTCAAATTTCGAGCGCGAAATTTCTTGTTTGTGTGGAAGTATGTAACAACCTGAATTTTTTAAATGGGAATTTTAAAATTTATTTTTGAAAATCGGAGAAAAATAAAATTTTGGTTTTAATTATATTTAATAATTAATTATATTGGTTTTTATATTCGAAATTTGGAAAGTAGGCTTAAAAGACTCGTAATATGAGTATATATAAGTCATGGGGCGTTTAAAAGAGTCCCCAAAATATAAAACTCTCTAAGAGTCCTCGAAACAAAAAACTCTCTAGAAAGAAAATATATACAAATATTCGATCTTCCGATCGAGCTGAAATTTTTTGTGAAGATTCCTCCCATCTTCAGCTACTACGCTCCCAAATTTTAGCCAATTCCAAGGGTCCGGTGGTCCGGAATATTTTTTTAGTGTTTGTAGCTGATTAGAACACTTTTCTTAATTAAACTCTTAATCATTTATATATCATAACAAATTCGCGACTTGGCTTTAGAAATCACTTTTTCATCACCTCTCCAACCAGAAGGCCTCTCCAAAATTATTCCCTTTCATCTACAATCCCTAACCCTATTTCCTTCATCATTCAACCGTAGATTTGGAGGCCTATTTTGGGTTATTTTGTGTTGGGACTAGAATGTGACTTGACTATTTTTCGCGAGCGGAACATAATGGTGTAATATGATTTTAGAGGTAGAATATATGTGATGATTCATGTGATGATTTTAAGGTATGGAACTTACACAAAATGCTCCTAAATTCTCCAAAGAGTATTCTGTTTGTTTCATATATTAATTGAACTCATGTTGGATTGTGATATTCATTTGAAAATTGTGAAATAATTGTTAGAATCTATTTTGTTGATTCATTGAGATATTAAATTGTTGATTTGGGCATCTTGTCATTAGATTTTAATATGGAACGAATAATGGGCACCCACCGATAGTCCAAAATTCGATATATGGCTTGTGAATGCATAGGGTAGGTGAGGTGAGGTGTTGTGACCCATTGATATGTTGTTGAGAAATTAATATTAGTACAATGCTTGAGTATTACATTTGATTCGAATATGCGGATTCGTATTGTTGCGATTTATTCAACGTGCTATTTATTTTTTATCTTCTATTCCTGTCATATTGTGTACTTCCCCGTACTTTCTTTTAGTGGCAGGTTAGCGCGGATTGTGATGCTAAGGCTTATTTGGATGTTTATTTTAAAGCATGGATTGAAAAATTTATTTTTTTGATGTATACATTAGTTGTGTAATTAGTTGGATAATTGGGTATTTTGAGAGAAACATTATTGTAATTATTTTGTAAGTGTAATAACTGATGAATTTGTTACATTTAAATTATGGAATATAGATGCTCTATACTTATTGTGGATGGTTTTAGTTTTGTTTTAATTATAGTAGCACATTGTGTGTCTCTTTTCGAGTGCGCGGGGGGTTACAGATGGCATCAGAGCTTAGGTATATGACAACCCTCGGGTCTTTGGGTTTTAAGTCTAACATGCGTGAGAGACGTATTTTCTTTGGAGATAGTATAGTTTTTGTAGACGTTAGGCATCGAGGATGACATTTGTGATCTTGATTTGAGAACGTGTAGAATTGACTGAGGAGTTTAGTATTGTGATTTTTGGAAAATAGAATCGAGTAGCATTTTATTTTCGAGCTTTAGGGTACGTTAAATTTCAAGGGTGAAATTTCTTGTTAGTGGGGAAGTATGTTACAATCGAATTTTTTAAATGGGAATTTTTAAATTTATTTTTGGAAATCGGAGAAAAATAAATTTTGGATTGAATTATTTTTAATAATTAAATATATTGGTTTTTATATTCGAAATTCTGAAAGCTAACACAAAAGTCTCATAATATTAGTATATATAAGTCATGGGGAGGAGAAGGGATAGACTATCTTTGGATTTAACCCATCATCAAACGTATAGAACATTGAATTAAATCCCCAAAGGAAAGTAGTTACTTGCTTTAAGTTGCAATTATATGCAGTTAATTACTTTCATGATTAATGAATAACAATCCGGTATTTTTAAAAGTTAATGTTTAAACTTTAATCGATTGATTTAGAGACATAGATGATAAATGAATTCGAATTAGAATTGATTACTAGCTGGTTTTGATTACATAAGAATTTCAATATTAACTATGAAATTATAATGATGAGCATGTAGAACATTGGTACGAAGGTTAATGAATATCATATTGAGGAAAATTATAAGTTGAATAAGATTGATGTTTCATTTGTAATCCTTGGTGTCTAAAATTGGATTCATGGTTAATTATATGTTTTAATGCTTATGGTACATTAGTATAATGATATATAAGGCCAAATTTATGTTTGGGGTGATTTATGACCTCCATTGGAGGGTTTGGAGGAGAAAAATCCAAGGAAGAAGATAACAGGCAGCCTAGAAAACTGAACTGATTCACTGGGGGAGTGAACTAGTTCGCTGCTTCCAGTGAACCAGTTCAGTTTGTTCACCTGTCCCAGTTTTGTTTGTGCATTGTTTTGACCTGTCAAGGCTTGGAAAATGATCATAGGGGCTTCCAAGGTACTGTGGTGTTATTAGGGAACGCTCTGCAAGATTTGGTAGGTGTGATAGGCCAAGGGATAAATGGGTTCGAGTGAGGCAAACCAAAAGTTAAAGTGGGTGAACGTTTGAATATTTAACTATGAATTTGGTTCAAACTTTGGGATTAGTTAAACGGTGCGCCGTGGGATATATGTGCGAGATCGTTACTTTATATATACATGTTAAAATGACATGTTTATATATATATATATATATATATATATATATGTGTGTGTGTGTGTGTGTGTGTGTGTGTGTGTGTGTGTGTGTATGTGTGTGTGTGTGTGTGTGCGCGCGCTTCTTCTTTATATTGAACATACCTACTCGGTATTTTTATCGTAGGAGGTTGCGCATAACTGGCAGTCCACCCTGGCATTGACCAGTAGGCGTCTGATTGATTACCCGGGTCATAGGACTGTTGCATGGCCACTATCCAGAAGTGAGTATAGGTATTAGTTTGGAGACCAGTTGGGTGCGATGTAGTATAGTTACGACCCTCGTTCGTATGTCAATGATCGCCTCCATTGTGTGTGTTTTTGTTTGGGATCGATGGTGAGATTTTGGTCCGATGGCTTTGTGTGATGCGTGATGCCTGGAGCCGATAGTACGCGAGGATGTATCTGCGAGGTCCATGCTCTAGGGATACAGTTATATGTATATAGAGAGCGATATATATATGTATGTTTATACGATATAGTGTATATATCCATTTATAGCACGAGTATATCTATTGTATATTTACTACGTGAATATTTATCCATAACAAATGTGTCGCTACAATATTTTATGAACGTATACCTAGTGAAGGTAGTTATACTTAGCTAATAGAGAGTATTAACATGGTTTGGGCGTGGATAATAATTACATGTCCTAGTTAGATTGGGTAGTTTAACTAGGATAATAAAACTGACACGTTAGGTGCACATTGTAGTTGAGAGGTGAAGTTTTTTTCTCATGTGAGTGCAACCGGTAATTATGAAAGTAATACACTACAAATTTTAATTGATTTAAAACAATTATCTACTTGCAAAATATTTTCTAATTTTTGGGCTTGGACCCGTGAGTAATTGTGTTTCCTTATTTTTCTTTTTAAAACCCCAAGTGTGCAACAGTAGCAGCCGGGACCACATAGATAAATCCATTCTTGTTGTTGCATTAGTTGTGGACGTTATAGGGTTTTTATTGATGCCTCGGCTTATTCTATCTAGATAGAATCTTTTCATTTCAATTTCAGTTTGGGTGTGTTGCCTATAGATGGATAGGATTTTATATTACTATCGTTATTTCATTTTAGTACGTAGTTGTTATTCAGTTTTTATTCAGATGGATTGTTACTATTTGGTAACCGATGGTTCATTCGGTTAACTTTTATTATTTATCAACGATGAGGATTATTCTATTATTTATATTATATGGTTTTATTTGTATTATTTAAATTATTTGTTGCGACAGTGATGTTGAGAATGAACCATACTGAGACTCATGTTCTATTTTAATAGTTGATTAACCACCCAGTATTAGAATAGGCATGTTATCACAATGACATTGTGGCCAAATTAAATGGTCAAACATTCCCGACACATATGGTTAAATTAAAGATTTTGGGATTTAAATACGACATGAAAAGATTAAAATCCATCGCTTATCTTTTATTACTATAAAATGCAATTATTGTTTGTGATTAGCTTATCCATGTGGCACCTAAAATTTTTGTTTTGTTTCCTTCGTCTCTCTCTCTCTTAATTTAGATACACGTTAGTTTTGGGAAAGCCAAAAGTTGGGCCCTAAAATTTGTTGTTTGCCGCGCCTCTGTCTCTCTTACAGTTTTGGGAAAGCCAAAATTTTGCCCCTAAAATTTGTTGTTTGTTGCGCCTCTCTCTCTCTTAATTCAGATACACGGCCTTTTTTGGAAAACGAAAAGATTGTTCATTCATCCTTCCAACTCTTACATCTCCCACATCCCAGTTCACTTCACTCAGATTGAGGTGCACTCAAATTCATCCCCCATCTCCCATCCGTCATTCTCTACAATGGAAGTTGTACTGTTTTTCCCATCTTATATATCTTTGGGGATGCGGCTGGTACAATGGCTCCTCATCAGCAACAATATTTTGTTTTGCAAGAAGAGTTTTCATAAACGAATTATTCCCTGCACCCAACAAGGTATTTTACTCTTTGGACTGCATATTTGATGTTTCATTAAATGTGTATGAGAAAGTAAGTGATTGTTATAGAATCATTTGGATTTGAAGGTATTTATCTCTTTGTAATGCATATTGGATGTTTGATTAAATGTTTATGAGAAATTTAGGTAACCAACATTACAAGAAGAAGTCAAGAAATCGTAAATTTATAAATAAAAATTTAGGAAAAAGTGTATGAACTGAGGTAATGCATCTCACGGTATCAACTATTGATTTGGAAAATGCCATATTACAGCAGCTACAAGTCTGATATGTATGAATTATTTGGGTTTTTGCAGTCTTTGCTTACGACAAAAAGGCTGTGTTTTGTTAAATATTTCTGTAAAGAGATGTCTGTGATTATGGTGCTGAGAAACCAAACAGTTAAGAATTTTTTTTTTTGGAATTTTGAGATAAATAAAGTGTAAAAGTGTCTACATGCTGTAATTTTACATATAAGTGTCCATATATGTTTTTTTTCTTTTATCAATTTCTGAATGAGTTGAGACTTCCTTTTTTATATGTTTATTTTATTTAACGATTAGTTTTCCCATTGAAGTTGTTTTCCCTTGATATTTATGAACATAGTCCCTATATATACATATATAAATTATCCATAAAAAATTCTATCATAAATTCTATTTTGATTGCGCTCATCTCCTGTTCGATGAAATGCCATACAAAAGAACAAATTTATTGACAGTTTTTGACTATTTTTTTAAAGTTTTTTTCTTTTATTTCACATCTATAGTTACATTTTTACCACGAATAAGTCTAATAAAGTTAGTACGTCAGTCCTATGCATTGGTTTACCAGCTTACATTCACCTCCAAAATCTATCATTTGGTGTTTGGGATTTTATTTTTGGAATTTTTAGTTATATAAAGTGTAAAAGTGTCTACATGGTTACAAAACTTGCCATACATATTCATATTTTCATGCACTACACCTACCCATCTTCTAACTTGGCAAACACTTCTGACTGTGTTGCCGCTGCCGCAGCAGCCAGCGTAAAGTAGGTCATCAGGTGATCAACAAAAAAAATAGCCTAAGGCAATGGCTTTTTCAATAGCAAACTTCCTCTAAACAGGCCTAGAATACACCTCAACCCTTGAACCAGTGAGTAGGCTGCAGTTAAGCCATTGGCTACCACAAAAAACAGAAGTGATTTGATATATGTGAATGTAGATATCTTCTGAATGCCAAATAAGTTTTTAGGCTGGGTAACACTATACATGTGAGTTATTGTCCCCACCAAAAAGTGTTAGGCTCTCATGTAGTTCCCCAGTGCTAAAAAAATCCACGCCTACAGCTTCTTAGGCGCTAGGTGATACTCTGCTAGTTGCCTAATCTGTTGGCAGCTATGTTAGGCAAGAGAATGAGTTTCCTGGGAAAAATCAGTGTGTATGTGCACCCGAATGCATTTTGTTCATACTTCATACGCAACTGCAATGCTGCCACAGTAAGAGTGTTTTTACCCACATTGTATAAATCATTACCTAATTGAGAGGCCATTCATTGTATTAATAGTACATTCTGTTAGAGAATAATGAGTTATCTCTGAATGTTTGTGTTTAGTAATTATTTTTCCTCTATCGTGTTTGCGTATGTCTTTTCATGTGATCTCATTTCATTAATCACACACATAAAAATAAATTACAGTTTGACAACGTATAACTACACATATATATGTATTACTGATTTTCCACAGGTTTAAATTACTAAAACATGAATAGTAGCTCATAAACATATTGGTATCACATCCTATATTTAAACTTGTATTAAGTTATTTTTATTATTGAATTTATATGTACAATGCTTAATTGATGCATTGTGTTTTTTCATACATACATATTATGCAATGTTCGAAATGATATGCATCGCTTATATATGATCTTCATCTATGTCGTGTACTTTTTCATTTATACAAATTTATATCCATTGGAAATTGAGGGATTATGACTTTAATAGATTATGTAATCCTCCAAAGATGGTTATGCATGACATGTATATATATATATATATATATATATATATATATATATATATATATATATATTCGTCGTTTCCTCCCATAACTTTTCAATTTATTCAAATCTAAATCGAATGGAAATTGAGGAATTATTAATTTATTTCATACGGTAATGCATTATTCCTGATTATGGGCCACATTGACCTTATGTTGTGTTCGATTTTTTTTTGTTTTTTGTAAGCCTCATTTTTTAACTATGATGTTAACAATTCTGTTTGCTATGGTTCACTTCCAAATAATGTCTTTGTTGCCTTATATTAATTTTTTCATATACCACAAATCACTTGTACCTTTTGTGTCCAGTCCCCTATTAGACGTTGAGATGTACTATATACCTAACTATCTACTTTATATAGCTGGTTAAAATTAAACATTCACATACTTTTACTTTAGTCTTATATGAGAATATCCGAGTATCAAAACCATAAACCTTATTACGACACACTGAAGAATATTGAAATTTATTCCCCACCCACCTATACACACCATATCTATAGTTTAAATGTACGCTTTAGATCAATGACACGTCATTTTATTAACTGCTACATAGCGAGTGATTATGTTATTCATATGGAGTACCTGTACAAGGTTAATTACATATTAAGTGGGTAAAACACCATAACATAAATAAAAAATTGAAATTCTAATTATAATAGTATGCATCGTATGTAATAAAGAAGAAACAGTTTGATAAAATTCATTGTATTGTTGGATATTCTATGTTGCAGTGATTTTGTTTGGAGCTACTGTTTCTGGCTCTGGACCGTCATTCAGAATAAGGTATTTTCCATTACCCTTAAATTATATTTATTGTTATATTTTTAATAAATGAAACGTAAAGTTTCTAGTTGTGAATTCGGAGTTAAATGTTTTTTTGTTTCTCCGTGATTTATAAGATTAAGTATTTGATGGTAATTAATCAAAATATTCAACTTTCGTAATATACATTGTCATCATTAACGTCAGTTAAACTGTGTAAGATAATGTAGATTTAGAATTTCAATCGGTTTATAGTGATGTATTATGCTTAGGGCGTTTAAATTGGCCTAAATTGCCTAAATGGCAAAACCCTGATTTTTTTATATTTTCCAATTAATTTCAAATACCTGTGTTCAACTACATCTTCAACTGCATATTCTTATTTACACATAATATTTAAACATGATATTTTTATTATATATTTTGTTTATATTTATGATTTGTTTGAAATGACACAATGAGGTTTCACACTCTGGCCCTAGGGATACGAAGATGTTGCCATACATTGGCGAGTCACCACCATCAATGGACTGAACATCCAATACCCAAATCACCCCATGTTTAACGGTCATTACATAATGCACCTTCGTTTGATATTTCTACTCTTTATCAATGTTTCGCTCGATTGTTGTCGTAACACTCTTAGAGTAGTTCTTCCAATCTACGTAGTACACTATATACTGGAGAATTGTTTATTGATTGTTAATATGTTTGTGTTTTTTTAGTTATTTAAATAATTCAATGATAGTTCAGTGTTATTGGGAATTATGTATGAAAAAAATATCATGTAATTCTTTTTATTTCACTCATCAAATGTTAATTTCATCTTATCTATCAATTTTTCAATTGTCCCAATTTTGACATCTTAAATGTCAATTTTTGGTAGTATCTTCAATTATTTGTGTAAAATATATATTGATTGTGAACTTCTTAAGAGTATATTTCCAAGCAACCCATCCAATACTTTTTACGTTACAATGAATAAAACTTTGGTTTTCTCCAGCAAACTAAAATAGCAATAACTTTATCATCTTATATGCAAATATAAGACAAATAGATAGAGAAACAATGATATAAAACGATGTCTCTATGCCATGTTTATATATATATATATATATATATATCATGATATTATTCAACCAATTATACATAATTGTTATTTTCATTCAAATTAGATGGATCCTGCATACAAATCTCGCATTGCTAGATCCCAACGTAGGTTGATAATGTTTCGTAAGCGATCAAGCAACACACGTCGTACATCAACGCCAAGTATTACTCTAAGTAATATGTCGTATAATCTTCCTCCCTCGATTCAAGACATGTCTTCCGTTCAACATCTTAGTTTTAATGCTAACAATATAAGGAATCAAGGCAGTGCTATCCCAAAGAAGAGGAAGACAATTACGTCTCGAACAAAAGTGTTAGAAAATGGAGATGTCATGACAACATCATTTGCTGATGACTCATCAAATGTGATTAACCGTCCCAGTAACTATTTTGGATATACCATTAGCTATGTAAATCATGCTTTGGAATCATTCCATGATGTAACTAGATCAGGTAAGTCATTTATTAACTGTACATAATAGTAACATGTATATATATTAGAAGGAAATATATATTTTTTTATAATATAATAAATGCCAATTATATGTAATGTAGGAAATATAGGGGATACAACGCCAACCGAGCATACGACTCAAAGTAAGGATCATTTAAATAGCATTTTCAAAAGTACGTATGATATTAGTAAGCGTAGATTAAAAAAACTCATAAAATTTTTTGTATTTACTTCTATTATGGTTTAACAAATTCGGAAATCTAACGAATTTATAGGAAAGTTTAAAGAAGCATGGGATTTTGGCGGTTCAAGCGCTGTTTGTGACAATTGTAGTGCAATTCTATGGTATGAGGAGAGAATTGATAAGAATCGTACTCCTGCGTGTCCTAGATTCTCATTGTGTTGCCAAGAAGGAAAGATCATCTTACCCATTATAAAAGAACCACCACATATTTGGAGCGATCTACTGAATTCTGAAAATGATGGTGTTTCATCTAAATTCAAAGACAACATTAGAGCATACAATTCCATGTTCGCGTTTACCTCTACTGGTGCTAAAGTTGATAATCAAATAAATAATGGATTCGGACCCTATGTCTATCGCATTAGTGGAGAAAACCATCATTTGCTTGGTTCTTTGGTCCTAGTTGAAGGTCAATTCCCAAAATTTGCGCAACTTTATATTTATAACACGGAGAATGAATTAAGGAATATAATGAAATCTTTAGGAGGAGATAGACCGAAATCAAAGTTGGATGTAGAAGTTATTTCAAAATTAGTATTGATGCTTGATGAGCACAATCAAATTGCAAAAGTTTTCCGAATGGCACGTGAGCGTTTTGAGAATTCAAATGTCATGCCTGTGAGAATAAGGTTGATTAAAAATTGTTCAAAAGACCCATTGGTTTACAATTTGCCTACTGCTTTCGAAATAGCAGCACTCATTGTTGGTGATTTTAATGAGGATAATGTTATGAGAGATATTATTGTTGACCATAAGTCAAATGGATTGCAAAGAATTAGCGATATTCATCCTTCCTTTATGGCTATGCAATACCCATTTTTATTCCCATATGGTGAAGATGGCTACCAACTGGGTATAACTTATAGAAGAAGCAATGGGAAACGTAAGACTAAACGAAATTGCTTGACCATGAGAGAATATTACGGATACCGTCTGCATCAAAGAATTAATGAATCTCCCTCCATTTTACGGTCCAGAAGACTTTTTCAACAATATGTTATCGATGCATATACATGCATTGAACATGAAAGGTTGAGGTGGATTAGACACAACCAACCACAATTAAGGGCTGAGCTATATAAAGGATTGAAAGATTCTGTTCTTGAAGGAGATTCAACGCCTTCGTCTGTAGGAAAACGTATTGTCCTTCCATCAAGTTTCACTGGGGGTCCACGTTATATGGCTCAAAATTTCCAAGACGCAATGGCTATTTGTAGATTCTTTGGTAATCCAGATCTGTTTATCACATTCACGGCTAATCCTAAATGGCCCAAAATCACAAAGTTTCTTGAAATGATTCCTGAACAGAAGCCTGAGGATAGGCCAGATATTATCACAAGAGTTTTTAAAATCAAACTTGATGCTCTAATAAATGATTTAGTTAAAGGAAAACACTTTGGGAAAGTAATGGCAGGTACGTATCTCATATTTAATAATTAATGATTGTAAATTAGAAATCGTATTATTTGATTTTCTAACCTTTTATAATATGTCAATAGCTATAAAAACATTTATATTTTATGACAGCTATCTACATAATTGAATTCCAAAAAAGGGGATTGCCACACGCCCACATACTTCTATTTCTACATGCAGATGCAAAACAACCAACATCAAATGATATTGATAACATTATTTCATCTGAGTTACCTGATTGTATTAGCGACCCAATTGGCTACGCATCTATTTCACAATTCATGATGCATGGACCCTGCGGCCATGCAAATCCCCATTCACCTTGTATGGCAGACGGATGTTGCTCCAAAAAATTCCCCAAAAAATTCACATCCATGACCAAATTCGATGATAATGGATTCCCAATTTATAGACGGAGAGATGACGGGAGATTTGTAGAAAAGATGGGAATCAAACTTGACAACAGATTTATTGTTCCACACAATATTGACTTAGTCGTCAAATACCAAGCTCACATTAATGTGGAATGGTGTAATAAATCAAGGGCAATTAAGTATCTTTTCAAGTACATAAATAAAGGACCAGACAAAACCACAATGGAGCTCACGCAATCAATTGTCCGTAATGATCATGATTGCAACAACGAAATCTTAGACGTTGATGAAATTAAAACATTCCTCGATTGTCGTTACTTATCTGCATGTGAAGCTTGCTGGAGAATTAATCAATTTCATGTACAATATCGAAGCATCGGTGTTGAGAGATTGACTTTCCATCTACCGGATGAGCAAGTTGTCACTTTTAAAGATTCGG
This sequence comes from Sambucus nigra, assembly GCA_949130495.1. NCBI lineage: Eukaryota > Viridiplantae > Streptophyta > Magnoliopsida > Dipsacales > Adoxaceae > Sambucus > Sambucus nigra. Next base: position 302,247,141 of record OX422210.1, read on the forward strand.
ACAATCTGAATACTGTGATTGACAGGATAGATGTTGAGAAGACTATGTTTACACAATGGATGACCACAAATTGCATCCATGAGGATGCAAGGGAGTTAACCTATGCTGAATTTCCTTCAAAATGGGTTTGGGACTCAGCGTCAAAGGAATGGTTTAGAAGGAAAAATTTAGGCACATGCTTAGGTCGTATAGTGTATGCTCATCCAGCATCTGGTGAGAGATTTTACCTTCGTATGCTCCTAAACGTTGTCCGCGGAGCAAGAAATTACGATGAGGTGAAGATGGTTAATGGAATTGTTTATCCAACATGCAAAGAAGCATGTTATGCTCTTGGCATGTTAGAAGATGACAAAGAATGGCACAACGCTCTAGATCAGGCCTCACAATGGGCTACGGGTAATCAATTGCGTGACCTGTTTGCTGTAATGCTTCTTTTTTGCGAAGTTGCTGATCCAAAAAGACTTTGGGACGACAATTGGGAGATTCTATCAGAAGATTTGCTTCATCACCAAAGAAAAGTCTTATGCCTACCTGATCTTATTCTTAGTGAAAATCAATTGAAGAATTATGCCCTTCATGAAATTAATAATATTTTAAACAAAAATGGGAAAAGCCTAAAAGATTTCTCGCAGATGCCACTTCCCGACGCTACAATGATTGAAGAAAAGGATAATAGGCTTTTAAGAGAGGAACTTTCTTACGATGCAGATTCTTTGGCCCGATAACATACAAACATGTTGAACTTATTGAATGATGAACAACTAGATGCGTACAATCATGTTATACGATCCGTCAAAGAAAACAAAGGAGGATTTTACTTCGTAAATGGGGCAGGTGGCACGGGTAAAACATTTTTGTACAAAATAATTCTTGCACGGTTGCGTTCAGAGGGAAAAGTTGTTCTCACAGTTGCATCTTCAGGAATCGCATCATTGTTTCTACCCGGTGGAAGAACTGCTCATTCAAGATTTAAGATTCCCATTGATATTCACGCCGATTCAACATGCGATATTCATCAACGGACTCATCTTGCAGAGCTCATTAGGAAAACAACCCTAATTATTTGGGATGAGGCTCCTATGAACCACCGTCATTGTTTTGAAGCAGTTGACAGAACATTAAGAGACATAATGCGATTCAATGAAAAAAAATCTTTTGAAAAGCCTTTTGGTGGAATTACAATTCTTTTGGGTGGTGATTTTCGTCAAACCTTACCTGTTGTTCATAAGGGAAGCAGAGAGGAAATTGTAAATGCCTCAATTAACAAATCAAAGCTGTGGAGTTTGTGCTATATATTCAACCTATCGAAGAACATACGGATTCAACTACATTTAGAGATTGGGTCCTGTCACTAGGTGATGGGAAACTACAGACAGAATCATTTCAAGATGACGAATTTCCATCATGGGTAAAAATACCAAATTCAAACCTTATACCCCATTCCAATAACCCAATTGCTGATATTGTTTCAAGTGCATACCCCGATTTGGTGAGGAGATACAATGATCCAGATTACATTAAGGGTCGAGCTATTCTAACTCCAACAAACCATATGGTTGACACCATCAATGCGTACGTACTAAATGTCATTCCCGAAGATGCGACAACTTATTTTAGCTCAGACTCAATATCTAAGGCTGCTGGGGATATTCGTGACCAAGATGTGCTTTTTCCTGTTGAATTTTTAAATAGCTTAAACTTTGCTGGACTACCGAGCCATAACTTGGAGCTAAAGATAGGTTCACCTATTATGCTAATGAGAAACATAAATCAAAGTGCCGGCCTTTGCAATGGTACAAGATTGATCATTACACAATTATCTCCATTGGTCATAGAGGCTATAATTATCACATGATCTAATATAGGCGCAAAGGTATTCATTCCACGAATAATTATGTCTGCAACAGACTCCAAATGGCCATTTATTTTGAGAAGACGCCAATTTCTAGTTCGTTTGGCGTTTTCTATGACAATCAACAAAAGCCAAGGACAAACTCTCGATCAAGTCTCAATATACTTACTGAAGCCTGTTTTCAGTCACGGTCAACTCTATGTCGCTATATCTAGAGTTACTTCAAGCAGCGGCCTAAAATTATTCATAAATAATGATTCCTAAATTGATAGACATTTCACAAAAAATGTTGTGTACGATGAGGTTCTATCATCTCTATCTATAGGTATATTTGCATAATTCACAAAAGTTTTAATATAGTCAATCCTTTTACTTATGATACAACTCACTTTATTCATTTAACCAATATGTATTTTCTACAAAAATAATTCAAGACCATGAAAGAAGTGACAAGACTTGAAGATCTTTCACTAGGCAGGGATGATTGGACCATCTTTGTACGTGTCGTTCGGAAATGGTAATCCAAGACTCGAACTGGCGATAACCCAAAAATATCTGATGACTTTCTCTTAGTTGATGACCAGGTACATCATTTAGAGATTCAAGTTTTTATTATTGTTTTCTCACACAAAATAACATAATTTTAATAAATATTTTTCATTTATTTATATAATTGTTTTTTAATTGCACAGGGTGATTCAATACATGCAGTATTGCGAAAATACTTATTTGCCAGATTCGTCAATTCACTAGACGTTGGAAAAACCTACACAATAACCAATTTCAGAGTCATGGATACTAAGCACAACTACAGGGTCTCATCACACAATCTAATGATTGAATTCAGTCCATCTTCAAAAATTTTACATTCTGAAGCTGATAATTTCATTCTTCCAAAATATCACTTCCAATTTCTGGAATTTGATGAATTGAGATCTAAATTGAGCAACGACACATATCTCACAGGTATTTTATATTCATTACTCAGTATACAATTAACAACAATCATTTAATTCTCTTTATATATATCTGTTCACTTTTTATTTCATTAGATGTGTTCGGCCTTTTGACTTTTATATCACATGTTGAGGATCAACCGGTTAGGGGATCCATAGTAAAGAAAAGGGTTTTGAAGCTTGAAAATCAAAGGCCATTCCTTCATATTTTCCCATTATTAACTTCGTTCATTTCCAATATATAATATTCATTTCCACTTAACCACATACCCTATTACACAGTGGGGAAAGGATTTTCGTCACTCTGTGGGCCGAAGAAACGGCATTAATAACTGAAGAGATGTGCCAGAATTTCACTGATCATTTGATTGTGGCCGTTACATCCACTACGGTCAAACAATTTAGAGGTAAGATAAATTTATATTTAATAATATCATCTTTTTATATATTCACGACTTCAAACAATACAATTTAATAATCATACAAGTTTTATTCCATAGGTGATTACTCATTGTCAACAACCAATGCATCCAATGTCTATATAAATCCTGATGTTCAATGCATTCCAGACTTTATGACCATGTAAGACTTTATTCACAATAATATATGTATTTTATCACTCCTGTTAGTACAAACTGCATTGACGTTCCATTGATGGACAATTTTAACGGATGTATACATTTTCGTTGTTTTGAAATGCACCGAGATGCATACATATTGATTTCATTGTGTTCAAATGCCCAGAGGCCTATATATATTGATTTTTCTCCAACATAAAATCATCTTAACAAGCATATAAATATATAAAAAATGGTGGAAGATGGTTGCGATGTCATCTTCCTCACATAAACTTTTATGCTTGCAAATTATTCACATTTACTAAGAGTATGAAGCAAAACTTACCAAAAAATTTGGAACAGAGGTGGAAGAACTGTTCGAATAGAAGGATCACATTGGATTGACCTAGAGGTCGAAACTCCCACTACATATGCTTGCAGTAAGGACAGGTTTTCAACCAAAATCACCTGCACTAGGCTCCCACAAAACACAAAATTCAACTCTGCTTCCTCTAGCAATATTGTACCTCCAAATATGGGGAGGAACTTTTCAATCATTTAGGGAACATCAAACTTATAGTTAGGCTCAATATCCTTACACACACAGGGCACAACAATGTTTTAAGCTTGAACCAAATAGTCTCAAATGCTTATCCTAATAAACTGAGACCTATAGGAGTGATGTTAACTGGTATTGCTGCTTCAAATTAATCACTGATAAGAAGCAACTCATATGCAGTGTAATATATTTCCGATGCAGAGAAACTGCCGATGAGTAGTCGGTGTGGGTGGGATGATACGGAGTTGCAAATACGCTCGGGTGAGATGATGTTGATATCCCTTGAGGAGAATAAGGATTTTTTGGAATTGCAGAAGGAAATGTGGGAGAGGTTTTATGGGACAGGATTATGGAGAAGTCCTTCTCAAAGGGCTAATGTGTAACGTAACACAGGTTGGTAAAATATCAATTGTTGTTAAACCAAATACCCTCGAAATGCCACACCTAAATCTTACGATCACCTGGAGTATTTAAGTCCAACGATGTATAATACATTTTTATACATAGAATCATTCACACGTAGGATATATTTGAAAAAGATCTTGAACAGAACATAAAGATCTCTGTTATCATTTTTTTGGGGTATGGTAAACAGAAAAAAGGATATTGTTGATGATGCTGTGATTCAGCACCACCGGATAAGTGATAGTGAGCTCAAGCAGTAGCAGCCATGGCAGCCATGGAGATGAATAAGTATATAGAAGGGGATGAGTATTAGAGGAAATAAGGCAATGATGTATAGTGGTTCAGCCAATTTGACCTACATCCACTGTGAGTGTGTGATCCACTAAGTATGGGCACTAATAGCCTTGGATACAATGCACACAAGCTCTCTCACTCTCTCTACTGTGTGTACAAGCAGAGTTTTTACTAGGGTTGCAATAATCTGATCCCCTTGTAGGGTTGTAGGTGACAAGTATATATAGGTCTTGGGGGGTGTAGTGTACCCCCCAAGTATGCATGGTGCATGTGAATGATGATCCAGCCAACCCCCAGTTGACACCTGTAGATGCCAAATGATGACTTAATATTCCCTCACGTGAGGGTGTGATTTTGTTATAACGGTCTGCCACGTGCCACGTGAGCCTCACGCGCACTGTTCCACGCGTCTCCCAAACCACGCGCTGTGATGATGTCACCCTCGGCCTATGAGACGAGGCCGAGGGCAAAGTTTCTTCCGGTAGTGAGTCTGGCTTGATTCTGGCCTCGTACTGTCGTACCCTCGTAGGGTCGTCCGGAGCCTGGGGAAGGGTCGGCCCCTCGAAGGGTCGTCTGGAGCCTGGTGGAGGGTCGGCCCCTCGTAGGGTCGTCTGGGCCTGGTGGAGGCCAGCTGGGGGCCTGGTGAAGGGTCGGCCCCTCTTAGGGTCGTCCGTTTTGGTCATAGTCTTCAGCCAAGCCAAGGATATAAACGGGTATATCAATCACCCCCCAGCCCTTAGCCAAAGGTGCCATTGAGATGGCTGAGGGATAATGTTGAAATTGGGATGCGTGTATGATCAGTTAGGTGAGTGACACATGGGCAGGTACTCATTGCTATTCAAGTTTCCAAGGCACGGCGGCTGCACACTTGCATGGGGCTTTGTGCCCTAATTATACCCTTCTTGGCAAATGTGCTCATTTATTGCCAGGGTATTTAAGAGTTTTTTAAACTCTCTCTCCAGCTTCTTCTTCTTCGCGCCCAAGTCTATTCTCTTTAGAACCAGTAAGCTTTGCCACTTGTAGCCTTCATTTCGTCAGGTCTCAGCAGCGTTACTCTCCCTCGTTATCAGGTATTCTCCTTCATTAAGAGCTTTCCTTTGTCTTCAATTCTGTTTGTTTTTTAGGGCCATAGGGTTGCATTTTCTTCGAGTTCCCCATTGCTTTTTCCGGTGCCTTCTCTGGTTAAAGGTTCTTGAACGTTCTTGACGAAAGCCTTTAAGTTCTTTTGTTTAATCCAAAAGTCAAACCTGGTCAATTCCCCACTTGTTTGTAGCTGAATTAGCCAAGTCTAGTGTAATTTCTCTAAGTGTAGAGTCTTCCCCTTAATGCTTAGGAGGCTTTATAGCTTAGTATTTGAGTTCCCGTCCTTGAAAGAGAAGCTCTTTACCGAAATCAGACGAATAGAGGAAGAGGAAGAGAGGAGACGAGGGGCCGACCCTAATTAGGTACGACCCATCTTTCCCATTCCTCTTGCCACCATAAGACCATCTGAACCTTCTGAGTCTTGTGGGTCGTCACCTCGTCCTGCCGAGACACCCAACCCAAGTGAGATGGACGAGAGAGTCTCCTCACCAACTGGTGCTGGAACTTCTGGCACAAGGGACACACCTGACCTTAGCCCAGGCCGAGAGGCCGAGGGTACGGCCCCCTCTGAGGCTGTCCCTGTGACAACCCTGTCCCCTAATGCCTTCCAAGTGGCTTTTCCTCAGGGTCCTCCTGCAGGTGATGAGGGGGAGAGATCTGAGGACGAGGACGATGATACAGATGATGAGGTTGATACCTCCCACGCCTCATCCTTTATCTCCTCTGTTAGGGATCGAGATCTCCTGATATGGAGGCATATTTATGGAGTACCATCCGGGGTGACTATGAGGGTTCCCTTTGAGGCTGAGAGGGTCTTCGATTGCCAAGAGGGAGAGGTTGCAGTCTACGAACAGATGTTCAAGGTTGGAGTCAGGCTCCCTCTGCACCCTACCATTACAGATATTCTGGTTGCCCTCGGCGTTTCCCCCTCTCAACTTCCTCCCAACTCTTGGAGGACGATCTTGGGCTATATTTCCTTGTGGAAGAATGCCTTTACCGACGAGCCCTCGGCTGACCTATTTCTGGGCTGCTACAACATCACCTCCTCATCCAAGCAGCCTGGATATTATCACCTGGGGGCAAGGAGGTCTGAGAAGAAACTCCTCCATGTGGCACAAACTTCCAACCATGATTGGAAGAAGAGGTTTTTCTTTATCTCCGGGGAGTGGGAGCCCGTTGTCGATGGTCTGAGGGTTCCCAGGAAGTGGTCTAACCCCTCCATGAAGGCCAGGTCAGACCCTGGACTTAGTCTGGAGGAGAAAGATATAGTAGACTATCTGAGAGGACGAGGGCGAGAGGGTGAGCTTGCCAAATTCGAAGACTTGATGACCCCTCGATTCCTTAAAGAAGCTGGTCTGAGGGTCGGCCCTCTGACAGAACTATGTGAGTTATACTGAACATTTTCCCTTCTTTAATTATTTTTGAAGTGTTCTCCCTTTATCTCTGAACTTTTCTGACATGTCGTCCTCTTATCAGATCGTCCTGCAGGTACACCAGACTATCTTTGGGAAATGACAGCTCCCAGCTTACTGTCTGGATTGGTAAAGAAGAAGGGGAAGGAGACTCAGCAGACTCCGAGGAAGACAAAGGCCGCTGGGCCGACAGTGGTGGAGCCGACCACTGACAGTAACAAAAGGAAGGAGCCTGACGTCCCAGTTGAGCCTCGGCCTGATTCTCGAACGAGGGCCAGAGTCGACGCCTCTGAGGGGACGACCTCTTCTTCCAGCATGGGGGCCTTCTGGTCTCAAAATTTGGCCCATCTAAGGGCTGACCCCTCGTCACTGATCACGAACTTGCGGGCTGCCAAGGCCTGGATGTTCTCTGCTCCGTCGGCCTCTGACTTCGAGTTCTTAGCAAAGATGCCTCCTGCTAAAGTGTACGACTATGGTCTGCACTCCCTTGCTCAGGTATTGGTCTTGACCCACCTCCTTAATTTCATTCTTTCTCTAACTGTTCCCTCGGCCCCTGTTGATATCTGTTCATTTTTCGTTCAGTCTGTTTGTGCCCTCACCTCAGCCACCAAATGGATGGCCGAGAATAAGATGAAGTTCCATGAGGCCGAAAGGGCTATCCAGCATGAGGCTGAGTTGCAGACAGAGCTTGATACTGTGAATACTGAGCTTAATACTACGAGGGTTAAGCTTGAGAGTGCTAGAACCGAGCATGCTAGGGTCCTAGATGAGCTGATGAGGCAGCACGATGCCGACCTGCAAGCCAAGGACTTGATCATCAAGGATAGGGATGAGGCTTTACTGAACATGGAAGTCAAGCACAAGACTGATCTGGAAGCAGCCATCAAGAAAGCTGAGGCCGATGCTGTTGAGGCTTATAAGACTTCAGATGAATTTCAGCGCTTCAGCCTTGAGTATCTGGAAAGGGGGATCAGGACGGCCTGCCGATGGGTCGTCCTCAAATTCGGCGATGTCGTCTCCTCTGTTCGTCCTTCACTGGAGGGTGTTCAACTGGACGACCCCCTAATTGCCGAGGCCCTCAACCAAGTGGAGTCCCAAGTCCAAATCGAGGGGGTCGGTACATCTGAAGATCATCCAGTGCTGGTAACTGAGGAGACCATTCCCATAGATGTTGAGGCCCTGCCCTCTGATGTCGTCCCATAGGGTGGCTGCCTGTAGCCCATACCCTTCAAGTGTATTTTTGTTCAATGGCCTTGTAAAGCACTTGATATTTTATGTTTTATTAATACCATTGTCTCTTCCCTTCCATAATTGCTGTCTTCCATATTTAATTCTTTTATGGTTTGCTCCTTGTTGATGCTACTAACCCCTCCCTCATCTTTTTTGAGGACCAATGTGGGGTCGTCCCCTCATATGGTCTCATCATAGTCGAGGATCATAATAACCCAAATGGTTTTTAAATAAAGTCCACCCCCGTCTTTTGTTGAGAACAGTGGTGGGGTCGTCCCCTCCACTGGTCCTCATTATAGCCGAGGGTTCAAGTTACCCAATTTAATCTACCCTCGTCTTTTTTGAGAACAGTGGTGGGGTCGTCCCCTCCATTGGTCCTCATTATAGCCGAGGGTTCAAGTAACCAAATTAATGGTTTTAAATAAAGTCTACCCTCGTCTTTCTTGAGAACAGTGGTGGGGTCGTCCCCTCCACTGGTCCTCATTATAGCCGAGGGTTCAACTTACCAACTTAATGGTTTTAAATAAAGTCCACCCCCGTATTTTGTTGAGAACAGTGGTGGGGTCGTCCCCTCCACTGGTCCTCATTATAGCCGAGGGTTCAAGTTACCCAATTTAATCTACCCTCGTCTTTTTTGAGAACAGTGGTGGGGTCGTCCCCTCCACTGGTCCTCAATATAGCCGAGGGTTCAAGTAACCAAATTAATGGTTTTAAATAAAGTCTACCCTCGTCTTTCTTGAGAACAGTGGTGGGGTCGTCCCCTCCACTGGTCCTCATTATAGCCGAGGGTTCAACTTACCAACTTAATGGTTTTAAATAAAGTCTACCCTCGTCTTTTTTGAGAACAGTGATGGGGTCGTCCCCTCCACTGGTCCTCATTATAGCCGAGGGTTCAACTTACCAACTTAAATGGTTTTAAATAAAGTCTACCCTCGTCTTTTTTGAGAACAGTGGTGGGGTCGTCCCCTCCACTGGTCCTCATTATAGCTGAGGGTTAACTTACCAACTTAATGGTTTTAAATTAAGTCTACCCTCGTCTTTTTTGAGAACAGTGGTGGGGTCGTCCCCTCCACCGGTCCTCATTATAGCCGAGGGTTCAACTTACCAACTTAATGGTTTTTTGTAGATGTTTCCATGCATACTGGAACTGATAACTGTAGGGTGAGGCCAATCATATTTTTCATTAATTTTCCAAAGTGTCCTGAATTTGGAGCAACTCCTATTACAACTATGGTCTATCATACTGGAACTTTGGAGCAACTCCTATTACAACTATGGTATATCAAGACCTTACAACACTATTGGTAGTATTTCTTCAAATGATCTGCGTTCCAGGGGTTGGAAAAAGGTTCCCCTTCTAGGTTTTCTAGTCTATAGGTCCCAGGGACAACTTCGTCGGTGACCCTATAGGGGCCGTGCCAATTAGGATGGAGTTTATTGGGTTTTTGCCAAGTCTTTTTGAGAACCAAGTCTCCTACTGCGATAGGCCTCTGTTTCACCCTCTGATTGTAAAACCTTGCGGTCCTCTGCTGGTAGGAAGCCTGCCTTATCTCAGCATCCTCCCTTCTTTCCTCAATTAAGTCTAAGTCAAGTCTCCTCTCTTCCGTATTTCCCTGGGGGTCGTACATTTGGACCCTATGAGTGGGAAACTCGACTTCGGTGGGGATGACTGCTTCTGATCCATAAGCTAACATGAATGGGGTCTCCCCAGTAGAGGTCCTTACTGTCGTCCTGTACGCCCACAACACTGTGTATAACTCCTCGACCCATCTTCCTTTTGCCTCCTCAAGCCTCTTCTTAATCCCATCTAGGATTTTCCTGTTCGTAACTTCGGCTTGCCCATTGGCCTGAGGTTGGCCTGGGGTGGAGAAAAATTGTTTGATACTTACCCTCTCACAGTACTTCTGTAGAGAGGCATTCTTGAACTGGGTCCCGTTATCCGAGATGAGGGTGTTGGGTAGACCATATCTGCATATCACATTCTTCCAGATGAACTGAAAGGTCTTCTGCTCTGTAATCGTGACCATTGGTTCGGCCTCTACCCACTTTGAAAAGTAGTCAATTGCTACGATGAGGAACCGATAGTTATTAACTGCCCTCGGTAAGGGTCCTACCAGGTCAATCCCCCACACTGCGAATGGCCACGGGGATGTAATGGAGGTAAGAGGCTGATGGGGCTGGTGAGGGATGGTAGCAAATCTTTGGCATTTATCACACTTTTTTACATATGCTGCGGCGTCTTTCCCCAAGGTCGGCCACCAGTAGCCTTGGGTGATCACCCTCTTTGCTAAGGATCTGCCTCCGATATGGCTTAAGCACGATCCTTCGTGCACATCTTGCAAAATGGAAGGGACTTCTGAGGGGTGCACACACCTAAGTAAGGGGAGCAAAAACCCCTTTTTGTACAAGGTGTCTCCGATGACAGTGAATTTTGCAGCCCTGTACCTCAGCTTCTTCCTTTCCTGCCTTGCGTCTGGCATCTCACCCTCTTTAATGTATTTGATCAGGGGGTCCATCCACGAAGCTTCTTGAGAGACATTTAGGCAATTGCCAAGTGTTCCCTCAGCGTCCTCAATAGTTGGCTGAAGCAAAATTTCCACTGGGACCGTCCTCCTGATGTCTGTCCTAGTTGCCGAGGCCAATCTCGCAAGGGCATCAGCACGGCCGTTGTCTAGCCTGGGTATCCTCTTTAATTTTACTTCTCTGAAGCCTTTCAGTAGTGACCTCACCTTCTCGAGGTATCTAGCCATTCTCTCGTCCTTAGCCTCGTAGGCCCCTAGTATCTGATTCACCACTAGCCTTGAATCACTATGGACCAGAATCTGGCCGACACTAAGAGACTTGGCCAAGGAGAGGCCTGCTACTAAGGCCTCATATTCGTCCTCGTTGTTGGAGGCTTTGAAGTTGAACCTCAGGGCGTATTCGACGTCTGTGCCATCGGGTGCTGACAGTATCAGTCCAGCCCCACTTCCGCTGTCATAGGAGGACCCGTCAACGAAGAGGCTCCACAGAGTCTTTCCTTCTGAAAAATTTCCCTCAGAGAGGGAACCCTGTCTAAAGATGTACCTTCCCTCTTCATTTTCAGTTGCTTTCCTTCTAGCGGTGCTTGTCTCAGCCCTATCTGCGGGTGTGTCAGCGGGTCTATCTTCTGTATCCGTCTTCCCGAGAGTCTCACCCTCGGCCTTATCATCTTCCCAAGTGAACTCAGCCACGAAGTCTGCCAATGCATGCCCCTTAATAGCCGTCCTAGGCTGATACACAATGTCAAACTCCCCCAGCTCTATAGCCCAGGCCATCAACCTACCTGATTTTTCTGGCTTGTGTAGGACCTACCTAAGAGGAGAGTCGGTGAGGATGACCATTGTATGGGACTGGAAGTACGGCTTCATTTTCCTCGAGGCATGGATCAAGGCGTAGGCCAACTTCTCTATCCTCGGGTATCTTTGCTCTGCCCCCTGGAGTGCCTTACTGTTGAAATACACAGGCTTCTGTATTCCGTCTTCGTTTCTCACAATGGCTGTGCTGATGGCCGATTCTGAGACGGCGAGGTATACGTAAAGTCGTTCACCCTGCACGGGTCGTGACAGCAGCAAGGGAGACCCTAAGTATGATTTTAGTTCCTTGAAATCCTCATCACACTCTTCACTCCATTCGAAGGCCTTCCTGAGGATCTTGAAGAATGGTAAACACCTGTCTGTGGCTCTTGACACAAATCTGTTTAGGGCAGCCACTCTCCCTGTAAGCCTCTGAACGTCTTTAATGGACTTGGGGGTTCTTCATCTCAACAAGGGCCTTTATCTTTTCAGGATTGGCCTCGATGCCTCTTTGGTTGACAATGAAACCTAGGAACTTCCCTGCCCCGACCCCGAAGACACATTTGGCCCGGTTAAGCTTCATCTGGTATTTGTCCATCGTGTTAAAGGTCCTTTCCAGGTCTGCCACATGGTCCTCTGCCTTCAAACTCTTGGTCAGCATGTCATCCACGTAGACCTCCATGGACTTCCCAATTTGGTCTTCGAACATTTTGTTTACGAGGCGCTGGTACGTTACCCCCGCATTTTTTAGACCAAAGGGCATGACCTTATAGCAGTATGTCCCCTTATCAGTGATGAAGGCAGTCCTCTCCGAGTCTTCAGGGTTCATGAAGATCTGGTTGTACCCTGAGTAGGCATCCATAAAACTCATGAGCTCATGGCCTGCAGTAGCGTCTACCATCTCGTCAATGCGGGGGAGAGGGAAGCTGTCTTTGGGGCAGTGCTTGTTGAGATCTGTGAAGTCCACACACATTCGCCACTTCCCGTTAGCCTTTGGGACAATGACTGCATTGGACAACCACTCTGGGTAGATGACCTCTCTGATAAATTCAGCGTCTTCTAATTTTTTGACCTCATCCCTGATGACCTCGTACTTCTCTCTAGAGTAAATCCTCCTTTTCTGCTTTATCGGCCTCACTCCCTCTACCACATTGAGCTTGTGGCACATGATTTCAGGGTCGATCCCCGGCATATCTACATGACTCCACGCGAAGACGCTCCGTCTTCTCCTTAACAGCTTGATGAGGTCTTCCTTGATATTGGGCTTCAGAGACTTTCCAACTTGGACAGTTTTTCCCGGGTCATCCTCATCGAGGATGATGGGTTCTACCTGCTCGGCGGCCTCTCCTTTTTTGAGCTTCGTCTCGTCCCTGGGGTCTAGGGTATCAATGTTGTAAGTGGCTGTAGCTCTCTTGTGTGCCTCCCTTTCTTCAGCAGAGTTGTAGTAACATTCTCTCGCTGCCATCTGGTCTCCCTGAACTTCCCCCACCCCGTAAGGGGTTGGAAATTTGATCATCTGATGGACTGTAGAGGGCACGGCTTCAAACACTTTGAGGGCCACACGCCCCAGTATGATGTTGTAGGCCGAAAACACCTGCTCATCCATCACAAAGAAACTGACCTTCTTGGTGAGCCATCTCGGCCACTCGTCCCCCATCCTGACATCAGCCTCATACACTCCAAGGGGATGAACCTTTTCCCCACTGAACCCAATCAATGGATGATGGTACGGGACGAGTCTAGCACGACTGAGACCTAAGGCTTTGAAGCACGGCCAAAACATCACGTGTGCAGATGAGCCCCCATCTACTAGGATCCTCGGCACCTCGCATCCGTGCACCCTGGTAGTGATGACGAGAGGGTCATCGTGTGGGGCCAAGAGGTCTTTGAAGTCCATTCTTGAAAATCCCACTATCAGTGTGTCTATATCAACCTTCTTCCTTTTTTCTGACTTGCCCTCCAGAGAAGTCGCGTGTACCGTCTTCTTCACTGCCTTGGCCTCACCCACATGGGCCTTCCTATCGGCGACCTCAGACCCTCCTCCTGCAAGACCCCCGGAGATCATTCCCACTCCGAGCGAGATCATATTAAGCCTCTTAACAGGGCCGTGGTCATCTCTCGGCGGGAGGTCAGGGTCGTCCTCATCATCAGAAGGGTCGTCCCCTCTTTTTTGAGGACCTTCTCTACATGCGTCGCCTTGCTTCTTTCTGGGGTCGTCCCCTCGGCCCCTCTTGAAGGCGCCTTTGTCGACGTACTTTCTGAGCTTCCATTCCTTTAGCATCTTCTCAATCTCATCTTTCAGAGCAAAGCATTTATCTGTTACGTGGCCGTGGTCTTGGTGAAACTCACACCATAGGTTCTTATTCCTCTTCCCGGGGGCTGCCCTCAGCTTCTCGGGCCACTTCAGGGATCGGTCACTCTTAATCTCATTGAGAATCTGTTCACAGCTGACCGTCAGAGGGGTGTACCCTGCGAACTTGTCATCCAAGGACCTCTTCTTCCCCTCTTTGTTCTTCTTGGGGTATTTACTCCCACTTGCACCTCCTCTTTCGTCCTCATATTTTGCAGCCATCGCCTCTTCGGCGTTCATCACCTTTCCTGCTGTCGACAACAGCTCGGCCATCGTCCTCGGAGGGTCTTCAGCAAGCTTCCATAACAGCTTCCCCTTTTGGAGTCCTCCAATCAGGGCTGTCATAGCTATGCTCTCCTCATAGTCTTCCACCTCCAGCTTCTCCTTATTGAATCTGGCTATATAGTCCCTCAGACTCTCACTCTTCCCCTACTTAACATAGAGCAGGTGGGTGGTCTTCTTCTGTGGCCTCACCCCAAAGCAGAAATTATGGATGAACAGGTCGGCCATCTGCTTAAAGTTTTCAATGGAATTTTTTGGAAGAGACGTGTACCAGACATGCGCAGCCCCTGTCAAGGTACCAGAGAAGGCACGACACCTCAGCTCATCTGAGATAGAGTATATGTCTGCCGCCGACTGATACATCTCCACATGGTGGACGGGGTTGGTACTCCCGTCATACCTTGGGGTGACCATAGGTGGCTTGAATTTTGATGGCGTGGGGAAGTTGACTATCTTTGCCACAAAGGGTGAGCCTATGGTGTATCCCCTCTGAAGAGGGTCTCGGCTCTTCAATATATCACCAATCTTATCCTCTAGCCGCTGGATTGAGTCATTCCAGAGCCTCACAGGGTCGGCCTGGCCGATGCTATCCCCTGCTGCCTCTCCGAGGTGGACGGAGGGTTCTGCTGCAGCAGGCCTGTGTCGGCTGTTTACTTTCCTTTGGCCATCATCTCGTCCTCGGGGTCGGCCATCTGCTGCCTCCCCCCTGGATCTCGCAGCGCTTCTTAGTCTGGACAACTGCTCCCGCAGGTCATTTACTGGGCCTAGCCTCTCAAAGGCCGACCCCCTGCTCAAGCGATCAAAAGCAGAGCCTCTTGGACGATCATCAGGGTTTGGTCTCCCACAGTTCCCTCTACTGTCCTGGAGGGGTCGTACAATATTGTTGGAGACCTCATAGGGTTCCCAGCATTCTATTGGGGCTTCCTCTCCCTCCAGATCGTCATACCTGTCCTCAGGGCAAGGGTTTCCTTGCCTCCCCAGGCGTAAACGCCGGGGGTCAGCAACATCCCTACACCGCTGAGGGGGTGGTAGGTCTTTGCGTGGTGCCTGGGGTGGTCCCCTGGCATCGTGCTGCCCTGGAGCTGCTGCCGGAGTAATCATCTCAGGTGAAACCCCCGGTGGTCTCAATATGTTCTGGCTTAGAGCTGTGAACTGCTCCTGCATCATCCGCTGGCTTGCTGCCAGAGACTTTAGGGCTGCCGCCACATCAGCCATCTCAGATTGAGGCGACGGCTGACTGGAACTGGGTCTCCCCCCCTCATCCGGCGGGGGAAGTGGTGGCGGCGGCATTTCAGGTGCCATGTGCTTGAGCTATGAAAAGTTAGACTGAAGAAAATACTGGTGAGCTTGAGTGCCTCAGTGGGTCTCTTTAAATGGTGAAACACCTCCTCTCAGGGGGAGTGTTGGTTCACCACCAGAGTGCCCAGTGAGGTCAAGCTGTACAAAGGAAGAGATGTCTTCTCGTTCCCACAGACGGCGCCAAACTGATGATGTTGTGATTCAGCACCACCGGATAAGTGATAGTGAGCTCAAGCAGTAGCAGCCATGGCAGCCATGGAGATGAATAAGTATATAGAAGGGGATGAGTATAAGAGCAAATAAGGCAATGATGTATAGTGGTTCAGCCAATTTGGCCTACATCCACTGTGAGTGTGTGATCCACTAAGTATGGGCATTAATAGCCTTGGATACAATGCACACAAGCTCTCTCACTCTCTCTACTGTGTGTACAAGCAGAGTTTTTACTAGGGTTGCAATAATCTGATCCCCTTGTAGGGTTGTAGGTGACAAGTATATATAGGTCTTGGGGGGTGTAGTGTACCCCCCAAGTATGCATGGTGCATGTGAATGATGATCCAGCCAACCCCCAGTTGACACCTGTAGATGCCAAATGATGACTTAATATTCCCTCACGTGAGGGTGTGATTTTGTTATAACGGTCTGCCACGTGCCACGTGAGCCTCACGCGCACTGTTCCACGCGTCTCCTAAACCACGCGCTGTGATGATGTCACCCTCGGCCTATGAGACGAGGCCGAGGGCAAAGTTTCTTCCGGTAGTGAGTCTGGCTTGATTCTGGCCTCGTACTGTCGTACCCTCGTAGGGTCGTCCGGAGCCTGGGGAAGGGTCGGCCCCTCGTAGGGTCGTCTGGAGCCTGGTGGAGGGTCGGCCCCTCGAAGGGTCATCTAGAGCCTGGTGGAGGGTCGGCCCCTCGTAGGGTCGTCTGGGCCTGGTGGAGGCCGGCTGGGGGCCTGGTGAAGGGTCGGCCCCTCTTAGGGTCGTCCGTTTTGGTCATAGTCTTCAGCCAAGCCAAGGATATAAACGGGTATATCAATTGTTGTTACAATCCTATCACTAAGCATTCCTACGTCACTATGGATGTTATGTTTTTGGATCCTGGATGTTTTTGCTCTTCACCGATATCTACTTATTTTCAGAAGGAGATAAGGAATGAAGATTAGAATATGTGGGAGTGGCCAGGAATCGACAAGTTTTCAAACAACTCAGTGAAAGTTAACTATTTTTGTTTATTCCAATATATTTTGAATTGTGTATGTATTTTCTGGTTGAGTTTTTTTAAGCTGCACATAACTCATTTGGTACAACGACACAAAGAAGATACAAATATGTTTCTTCCAAGAATTTGTTAATGAAGGTCAGGTTTTGCAATTATATCTCCGTTTTTGCTTAGGATATGATTCTTCGGAACAGTTTTAAGGTGTTTCCAACGATCAAAACGTCTGATAGAAAACACACCTTTTGGGATTTTTTACGAAACAAACTCTTGAAGATGTTTAGACACGAATTTTTGCTTTTCGGGTTTTACCTAACTGAAACTGTAGTTACTCCTATAAAGGATGACAACTAAAAATAGTCTGCAGTAATTTTACATGTTTTATATGATATGGATTCTTAAGTCGTGGAAAGTGATATTCATATTGGACACCATGACAGATCATAACATCTTGTGATCAAGTAAATGAGTACACAAGAAGCATGAAAAGGGTCCATTAGAAGGATAAAATGAACCATATCTATTGTAGAACTCCATTTGGATTTGCAGGGTCCATTATTGATTTCTTTCTTTTGGTTCTCACCTTCACAGGGATTCTTTTCTCACCACACTCATTCTCACTACAACATTTTTAGTAGAGATGAGAGTAATCATGACTGGTAAACAAGACATATGAAATGAAATCACAATCAGATGTGGATGTGGGATTAGCCAGTAAAGAAAACATCATTTTCAATTCAGTTGTTTCGCGAGGAAAAGTGTGATGTTTTCAAGTGTGATATCTTCCAGTCTTATCAGTTTAGCCATGGTGAATTGTTTGTCAAGACATGAGGGAGTTCATCATTTGAAGTTGTTTATTTGTTTTTTTAACTTCTAAAATCCCCGTCGACATGGGAAGTTCGAACCATAAAAAGTCAATCTTTGTTTGCTATCAGTGAGTTTAAGTTTTTTTTTTTCCCGGATCAGGTTGACCCTCACACTTATTAATTGGATATTAACATGTGAGCGACTTACAATTATTATAATTCTCTTTACAGTTTTTTTTCAAAGTCGTATTGGATTTGAACACATCTGACTTATTACCGGTTTATCTTTATGATATATATACAGACTTCATAACGAAAATCGTTCTTTGACCATGACAACTGATCCAAACAGAGGCAACAATTCACAAATTCAAATTGAAGGAGAATAAAAAACCATTGAGGAAATTTTATCCCTTCGGTCCAACTCTCCAAATGAAGTATCCACTTTTAAATATACATTTCCTATGACTCCTTCATTAACTAATTATAATATAAATATTATATATTTCACAGGTTATATATGTCACTTGCAACGCAACAATCACAGGTGTAGACGAACAGGCTGGTTGGTATTATGCAGCATGCAATCACTGCAACAAGAAACTTAAACATTATATCACTTCTTTCTTCTGTGAAACATGCAACACAGACAAACTTATTCCTTCTCCAAGGTATCTTAATCGTACATCTTATTTTCATTTAATGCTTTACACATCTATTTTGACAAATATATAATTCTCCATAAATAGGTACAAAATTCAAATCTCAGCCGATGACCAAACATCTACCACCACATTCGTACTCTTTAACAAAGAAGCTGAATCTTTAATCAATGTCCAATGTGCTGAGCTTGCAAATATTAATCATGATGATCCCGTACGTTGTTCATAATAATTTTATTATTTTATTAATACATTCATTTTACCTATTTCTTTTTTCAAAATAATAGATTTACTATTTTCAACAGTTACCAAAACATCCACTTCCACTAGCAATCACAAGGATCATCGGAACCTCTCACAAATTCCGCTTGAAGCTCAATAATTACAACTTAATACGTGGCTATGAAAACTTCACTGTGTCAACCATTTTTAAAGATTCTTCAGCCGGAAATATTTCACTCACTGACCGCAACATTCAAAAGGTATTTTGTAGATAATCAATAACAAATTTATATTATAATGTCTTTTCTTACTCTAATCATATCTCATTTACATAATAGGAAAAAAATCCATTCTCAACAACACAAGAATCAATAATCATCGCAGACAATGACAGTTCCTCTCATGGAAATGATGTAGAAAGCGAAGTTAACCCAAAACGAAAGCTTCCTTCAAGGTATTTTAAATTTATTTGACATTCAAATTATACTCACATTTATTATACAATACTTTCAACATATTTTTTTAACATATCTTTTAATTTCTTTGTAGGAACATGGACTCAAGGAAAAAAAGAATGATTTAACTTCATCTTCAAGATCTCATTCTTCATCAACTTATTAAAACTTCGTCTACTTCATCTAATGACTATTTTCTTTCCTATCACAATGTAACACATTGGCTTACTTTGTATACATTTCGACTTGGAGTTTAACAATCACTGATATTCATCAATTTCACTATATTTATCTTCTTTTATTTCTAATTATAATTTAATAAATTAATGCCTTTATAATGCATTAATTTACGTTCTAACTGCGCATCACGCATGTTTGAACAGGTACCTCGCATTTGTTAACTTTTAAATTGATTCATTTATTATGCTTTCAATACCATATACACCGCGCATCGCGCGGGTTTCCACCTAGTATATAGTAAAAGTGATAAGTTAGGTCAAATAATGTCGCCCAAAGAAAAATGGTGACAATTTAATTGGGGTATAATTGAGATGACCTTAGGAATTCTTGAGTTCGTCCCTCCCTCTTTCACCACGTATCGATAAATTAAAGTCCAAAATTCAGTTCACATGCTAGAACATGCAAGGATCTCAAATGTGAACCTTTTAACTCTTAGTAATCCAACAAAAGCCCCTATAACTTTTAACTCCTACCCAAAACTGACCTCCCAATTTTTAGGTCCCCTCCAAAATTCAAATGTCATCTCCATATTAACTTTAAAACTTGCTTAAATTCCATGCTTCAAAACTTGCTCTAGTTTTACTAATTCTAGATAATAAAGTCTCATATTCTTTTGTCCATCTCTTTTGACAAGTTGGGTTCTTTGTTCTTCATTACTTGCCATCTTAGATTTTTTTTGTGTGTGTTAACGTATTTTCTTGTTATTAATTTTACTTCTTATATTTCTTTATTTTCTTTACATTCGTTCTCAAGTTTTTATTGTACACTATGTGTTCTAAATTTGTTGATCGTTATTATAAAGACTATCATGCTTGAAAATATTCCTTGAAAATCTGTAATTGGTGAATCCTTGCGTCCTTCTAGATATAAAAATCATACCTAAATTTCCTCTCACCAAATAATGTTTGACATTCATAGTTTACGGATGGGGAGCATCCTCCCTTGTATTTTCTTATTCAGACTGAGATAGGTCTATTAAATGTCATGCAAACCATCACCACCCATTTTGATTGTACATTCAACACTTGCACTACATTGAGAATATGTGTCGCTCATAAGAAATTTTTTATCAAAATGAAAGGTCATCTGAGTACGCAGGTAAACTAAACGTGTGCACGGTTTTTAATATTAGGTAACATGAAATTTAATATCTTCATATACAAGAGGATATAATATAAAACTCACCCATATTAGTCCATTTGTTCCAGTATCATAACTTGCTTTCTACGCATATGAACCTATGGTATATGGGCCCTGAAATTTCCAAACCCGTAGTTGTGGGTTTGTTCACGCCGTGCATTGTGATTTCAAGTTATTCCCCTACATCATTATCTACCATGTCTTATGGGATTGGGGTTGTGCTCAAGCGTAAGTGAGCGTGTGCGGTTGATTGGAGTCACTAGTTTATTTGATATAAAAATAAACAAAAAGGTCGAGTGAGACCTTATAGGCCCATCCTAATGCTTTGTCGGCCAACGTGAAACTAGAGATTCAGGATGTGTGGGTTGGAGATCGAATTACAAATGGAGATTGTATTAGTCACCAACTCGTTCTTTATCTTCTTTATATATTTGTTTATTTTATACTACTTATTTATTGATAAACACATAAGAGATGGACGTTTTAAGAAACTTTATTAGTTAGACTTCGTGAGATGTGAAGACGCTTATTTAAGCCTTAAAGAATGAAGGGTGGGTGTGTAAGTACCGCTCTTAATGTATGTATTGATAGACATGATTTTGTATATAGTGTATGGACATTTGCTCAAGCGTGAAAACTTCGTACGGAGCTTAAGTACTCATAAGGGCATGGGATCAAAGCCGACTTAGTTGGAGATGTATGTTCACGGGCATACGTGTTTGTGCTGTGTGAAGGCTTGGGTTCATGAGAAAAATTGGAATTGTTCCAATGTACTCATGAGGGCATGTGATCAAAGAATACGTAGTTAGGGATGAGAATATTCACTTTGGAGATATCGTGATACCTTCTAGTGTGAATGCCAAAAGTTGCGGGAGGAATATTTTGTATCTCTGGATGGACAACAAGGTGTCTCTTTGGAGATATTTGGATATCTCGGTGTTGTAAATATATCACGGGGACTTGTGCTCACAAGCGAGGATCAATATTTCCAAAGAAGGTGTAATTTGAATTATGAATGGGAAGTCGTGGATTGATCATTAAGATGGTATGTAGAAAGTGTGAATGTTACTATCTTACTCAAGTTCCACCCCTACAGCATTATCTTTTTAATAATTAGTTGTGCTCACGTGCGTTGTACGTGTGGCGGTTTCCAGATATTAATCTTTCACTGCAAATTTATGAAGAACAAAGTAATAAAAATACTTGCAACATATTATGTAGAATCTGTTTTGTTAGAATATAACATAAAGTACCTAGTACGAAGCATCAATCATTACCCCAAAAATTAAACCTCCATTCAACTCTAAACTATACAAGATATTTATGTGAATATTCTAAATCTATCACAAACGAACTCAGAACTCCCTACTCAAAAGCAGAAAAAAATACACACAAACATGTATGTATATATAATCCGAATAAATATATCACAATGAAATTAGCTTGAAATGATTTATAGGGAAATATTATTAAAAAAAAAGCTAAAAAAAGCTTCAGCAAGCAAATTCCAAATCGCAGTTATTGAAAGATGACATTTGATAAAAACAATGTGTAATCCTAAAAACTGAAAATTTAATGCTTAAATATGTTGCTTTTGACATTTGTTAGGATTCAAAGGTTCTTCTTCCTCTTTAACTTTATGAGTGACGAACATGGATGACATTATTCGAAGAACCTTTGTACAACATTCTTGTTCCGTTACATAATCCAATTGATTGATTTATATTGCGTAGAAGGATGATTGGACAATTATGTTTTAAGTTTCAATACGTGTGGTGGCAATCCATTCGGCATCAAATAATTTAAAAATTCTTCTTGGTAATAGTTGTGCGTGTCATCCACAACTTCATCAAAGCTATTTAATGTCTTCAATTCTCCGGAGAACATATCAATCATCATATCATTGAGTGAGTCTACGTGCTCGTTTGTTATTGCAAGAAGTGCTCGATCTGTCAAGAAGTTTGGCGAGTTGGCATTTATATTTAATGATGGAAATATAACATCAATGAGAGACTCTTTGGGGCCCTCATCATGCTTCCGTCCCATTGTCAATCCTTAGAAGGAAATCGCTAAGTGAGGAATTGTTACCCAAATGTTTAATTACTTAATCATCACTATGAAGTTAAACATGACATTAGTTCTTTTTAGTCATTACATTTACATAATATGATGGATGGATTATCAGTCTTAACATATTAATACAACAACTTTCAAAGATAAATTACGTGAGACAGAGAAACTGCTTTCATGTTCATTGAATAGAAATTACAAAATAACAAAGAGAATCCATCCGGTTAATAAGTATGGCCAAACCTAAGTTTCCAAGAAATTAAAACAATTTACTCAACAATAAGATAGATTGAAAACAAAAATTGTAAATTAATTTTAAAAAATTAAAAAAAAATTACGGTACTTGAATAAGTGCAATGTGTTCCATAAGTATCCATAAACCATGAACTAAATAAGTGACACTCAGTACTAAATATTAAGAGCAGGGGAGAACAAACTGAAATTCTTTTAACACTATGTATCTAAAGACGTTAAAGACACAGTTTAGAGTGTGTGTTTGAATTGACAACGATAATTCAACCAAGACATATAATTGCAGCTTCAGTAAGGTAATTTAGACTCATTTTGCTCACTTATTTGGTTGTTCTTGAAAGTTATGTTTTTTTAAGTCGGGGAGTTACAACCGGAACCCACGTAAGACTTAATAAGAAGAATATATGTATGTAGGGAGACAAAATGAATACATTGAATCATACAGTGTGAAAAAATTCCAACACAGAGGAATTTAAAAAATAATATTTTTACTATTTAAAAAAAGGGTTCGTGCCAGCAGTACGCATAGGCGGGGACAATTTTTTTAGTATCTTGGTACACGTCAGCAGTATGTATAGGCGTTATTATAAAACATTTTAAATAAAATGTACAAAAAAAACAGTTTTAAACAATTTTTTAAGTGCCTAAAGATTTTATTTAAAAAAAATTGTTTTAAGTAAAATCCAAGCATGAGAGTGTTTTAAGAAAATTGTTACAAAAATTCTAATAGTTACAAAAATTGTTTTATAAAAATAAAAAGTCAGTAGTTCTAAAGCAGTAACTATTAGAATCTTAATTTTTTTTAAATAAAATCTTTAGGCACTTAAAAAATTGTTTAAAACTGTTTTTTTTCCACATTTTATTTAAAATGTTTTATAATACGCGACCAAAATAAAATTAACACGACATGGCACGACACACCTCAAAATCTTAATTTTACGTAAAATGAATATGAAACATATGAAAGTGACATGACATGACACGACACAAAATTCTATTTTTAACGAAATCCAAACACGACCCACTTGTCGTGTTGCATTTTAAGTGGGTTGTGTTAGTATTTGATAAAAAATGAGATTTCGTGTTGTGTCATATTACTTTTATAGATGAAAATAAGATTTTGAGCCGTGTCGTGTTATTTTTATTTTGGTGGGTTCGTGTTTGGTTAAAAAAATAACATATATTGTGGCGTGACACTTTTACTTGGGTCGTGTTCGTGTTTTGTAAAAAAATAATATTTCATGTTGTGTCATGTCACTTTTATTAGGATCGTATTCATGTTTGGTTAAAAAAAAAAATTGTCATGTCGTGTTGTGCCGAGTTGCTTTTATTTGAGTCGTGTTCCGTTATAAAAACAATTTTCAATTTAAAAATCAGTTTTTTATTTGTTAATTTTTTCCCAATTTTAACTAAAAAATATTTTTTTTGAAAAAAAAAACAGTTTTTAAATGTACCTTAAAAAAAAACTTCTATAAAAGTATCATAACAGTTTTTTAAATAAAAAAGGGTTTTTAAAACAATCATAACAGTTTTTATAAAAAACAATTATTTTTTAATTTAAAAAAAAAAAAAAAATATTTTAAAAAACAGTTTAAAATACTGTTTTTTATTGAAAAAAATTAACAAATAAAAAATATTTGTTTGTTTTTTAGAGCAAATGGCAAGTTTGTCTTTTAAAAAGTAATTAGAGTGCTTTAAGAATTTTTAGAATCTTTAAGAAATAAACATGAATACAAATATGTCCAACTGAAAAATACATATGAATGCATAAAAAATAATAATCTAATAAGGTGTGAACTTGGTAATTCCTTAACTTAAAAAAAATATATATATTTTTTGAAATTAATATTGAATTTAGAATTATTATAAAACATGAATAGAATAACAATATAATTGGAAATACAAAGTTTGAGCACAAAAGAGAGACAATATTCATGAATGAGATAGATATAATTACAAAAATTATGTATTTGCCTTCAAATTAACAAATGCATACTTTTGATGACAAATAAAAAATTAGTAAAAAATTAGAGAGGAAATTAGGAGTATTGACCTTGTTTTTTGGACAAGAAACAACAGTAACAAATAAACTATGCAATATGAATATGATGGGAAGATGAAGGAATTTGGGCAGTTGACTTTTGATTATTAGGATTTCAAGATGAATGTATTAGGAGAGAGAACATATTAAGTTAAGATTCATGGAATGATTTTAATTTAATGAATATGTGAAACTAATATTAAGGGTATGATAGAAAATATTAATTTAATAAAAATAGTTTCTTGAAGAGAAACTTTCCTTATTTTAAGCAGAAGAGATAGAGATGGTATTACTTTCTGGATTTAGGCAAGCAATCGGTGTGGTGCCGACAGAGAGTTTTTAGAAAAAAAATACCTTTAGTGGTACTCATCCCTTAAGGATAAAATGTTTGGGCAGAAAAGTTAAGAGAAAACGCACCTTCTTTTGTCTTTGACCGTATCAAAGAATTCCAGTATCCCTACACTTCTTGGGAACACATATTTTTTTATAAATTATGAAGTATTATTACTTGAAGATCTCTATCGTGACGACGGTAATTGACTGCCTTTCAATAGGGGTGTAATGACGTATTTAAATGAGAATTGCTTATGTGAGGGTTGCGTTCACAAGGAACCTTTACTATCATATGATATACATCTAATATCCTGATAAAGCCAGTGTGGGGAGTTAAACTAGGCTAAGAAAAGTTTTCTTAGTCACTTTTAAGTACACACTGCCCTTTTATATGGGTATTGTTTATGTGGATTTATTAACTCAAATGAATGGGGTAAAAAGAATGAGTATTTGGATTTTATGAGCCTAGACAAGATTCTGATAGAAAAGAATATGTGTTGGGATATGATGGGCCTAGATAACTTTTGGTTAAAAAAAATTATGTCATTATTTGGTTAAAATAATTTTCAAAATTATTGTCCATAGGGATTTTACGGGCCCGAATAAGTGTGTTAAATTTCTGTACATAGAGTATTTACATAAAGTGCATGCATGCATTTACATTCAGGGTGCTAGAAATGGATGTACATAAAGTGCATGCAAGGGTAGGGCCGTCTCTGAAATTTTAGGGGCCCTAGGCGAACAATTAATTTGGGATCTTTTATATTAATTATTTTTTTAAAGAAAATGTATTCTTCTCGCATTTTTCGATGCAAAACTATCAATTAAATCATCAAAATCGATTGTTGTTAACGAATCTTCTTCAATTGATAACATGACTAATCTATTTAATCTTTCTTGTGACATGGTAGAACGAAGGTAAAATTTTATTAATTTTAATTTTGAAAAACTTCTCTCGGCCGAGGCAACCGTAACGGGTATTATCAAAAGTGTACACTAGCAAAAAACCTTATCCTCGGATCGTGAGTATACTAGCCATTCTCTATTACGTTTTTCTCCATTTTTCCAATAAAAAGTGTAATGTATAGTAGAAAAACGCATATTTTCTATATCTTTAGGAAAAGTAATATCATTATCTCTTATTGGACCTTTTTTTACCATTGTGTCTATCAAATTTTGATCATTATTTTTCCAATTAGCCGGATCATAAATATCTAGTGGTAAAGCTTCTAAACGTTCATTTTCTGATTGTTCATTATCTAATTCTTCTAAATTTTGATGTTACAACAACATTTTCATTATGTTGATGTAAAAAATTAGATTGTATCTAATTATTTAATCACAGATAAAATAAATGAGACAAAGAATTTTTAAAGTGGTTCAGCCTTATAAGAATGGTCTACGTCCACTGTTTCTGCTATTGATGATTGTTTGGGAATTCTCGATTACCAGTTCAATCAAGAAATTCCGGTCCCCTTACAATGAGGGTAATACAATATATTTATAGCCCTGACGCTGTAATGTGAAAGGGTAATACATTAAATGGTGTACATGTGAAAGGGTAATGTATTAAATGTCCCTTAAGTGCATACATCTGAATGATGAGCATTTAATGAACAGTCAAACTGTTGGTTATCCTGCTATTAATGCTTTGTTCGAGGTGCAGCTCGGACCGCCTAAGCTGCTCGGACCGCCTAAGTTCCTCGGTACTCAAAAGTTCCTCGGGGAGTTCTTATAAGTCGGAGCGTCTGAGTTGGTCGGGGAAGCAGTGTTCCTCGTTGTAGCATGCTTCCTTGGAGCGTCTGAGTTCCTCGGAAGTGTTTGCTGTTGCCACGTAGATTGCCACGTGTCTTCACCCAATTGAGCCATGTCAGCAGACTAAATTTGGTATCAACAGAAGCCCCCAGTGTTTCATAGTTCAAAATTTGAGGAGTGTGGAACATTCTTTCTCGATGTATGGCGGTTTTAAATGGTTATCCTGAAATTTAGGAGTGTTTCCTTTGTATTTATTTTTCCTTCTAAATTTGTAGAATCAGGCTTTTTTGAATTTTTATAACCGCCTCGATCTCCGCGTGCTTTTTGTCCTTCTAGCCGCCGGTAGCATAATCGTTTCTTTTTGTAATCATTAACTTTACCGTTTCCCAAGGCAAAGTATTTAAACGCTGCAGAAAATCCCATCGTCTTTTACTTTTTCAAATTTGTATCTTCAAGTTTTCCATCGTCTCTTTCTCTCCTGTGCACTCATCTCTTCCATCGTTCATTGTCAACAGATCCCTTCTTTTTCTGTAAGATCTTCTTCCTTCTTCTTCATTTCTTTTATTCATCATGGTTTACCTTATTGAATCTCTTGATAAATTTCGTTCTGATTTTTCTATTCCTTCATGGGTTGTTCTGGAGGAACTTTCTGAACCTTCTGATTATTTCTGTTTGGCTGAGGGACATTGGTTCCCCAGTATCTTTGTTGCTGAGTGTGGATTTTCTTTTCCCCCAAACCCTGTATGTCTGGAATTCTGTCAATACTTTGACGTGGTTCCTGCACGAATAGCTCCCAACACATGGAGAATAGTTAATTGTGTTTATAGATTAAATCAAATACATGGAACCCGTATAGGAATTCCTGAAATCATGTTTTGTTATAGATGGGCGGTGGGCGATAATACTTTTTATTTAAAAACTAGGTTTCTAAATAGAGCTTTAGTAGTCAATCTCCCAGATGCCAATAGGGACTATTTTGAGCACGGGGTTGTTATAAAAAATTGGCAACATGCTCCTTTATCTGGAGATGAAGTGTATCAGGGTCCCAGATGCCCTCCTTATGGCAATGGGATAGGTTATTTTTATTTCATTTTATTTATTTTGAGATTATGCTTCCTTTATGTTTGATAAAATGTGCCACTGATATATTTAATTTTGACTTATTTGCAGTTGACAACAAAATAAAGTATCCAAAAGAGGCAGACGTTAATATAAGGCACTTAAAACTTATCTGGAGTTTGCATCAGACTGTTGCTGACGAGCATATTAGGTCAGCTTCATATCTGCTTCAGTACAAGAGTTACACAACTTCTTTTACTGCTCGTCCGGTGATAAGCAACGCAGAGCCAGTACCAGCTTCTACCAGTTCTTCGCCTGAATCACACGTTCCTTTAAGTGAAAGGATGAAGAAAATAAGACCTCCCACCCTGTTCGAGAAACCTGCCTCTGGTGCTGGAGAGGCAAAAAGAAGTACTGCTCCTGTGAAGGTTGCCGAGAAGCCTTCAGTGGCCCCGAGCAAGGATGCTGCTCCAGGCGAGGTGATTGTCATATCACCGACCAAGAGTTCTTCCTTGGTCGAAGCTGTTCCTATTCCTCCGAGGAGGCTGAAGAAGAGCTCCTCGGTCAATTTGGCTGACACTGTCTCTCAGCCCCCGACTAGTGGAGTTCCCACTTTTGTTCCCCCGAGCTCTTCCATGAGCTCGGTGAAGACTTGGATCATTCCCGAGATCCAAGGCATTGAAGAAAACCTTTCTCGGGACATGGTTACCTCATTGGCTGCTCGCCATATTGCTTTTGTAAGTCTTATTATTTTAAACTTTTCATCTTTCCCTTGTTATATATGTCTCTGACTTGCTTTTATTTTCTTTTCACAGTTGGTGAGCTATTTTAACACAATTTTGAAGAAGGATGAAGCTATTAAAGCATCCAGCTCCTCGTCTGGTGTAGAGGAAGCTCTGATGGGTCTGACGCGATCTTTGGAATATTCTCGTCAGAAGCATGATGCTGACAAGGCTGCTTGGGAGAAGAAACTTGCCTCCACCGAGCAGGAGAAAGCTCAAATTATTGAAGTCTCCAAGGAGTTGGAGAAAAATTTAAATAGTCTGGAGGAAAAGAATAAAGAGCTTGAAAGGAAGCTCAAGAATGCTGAGGAGTTTGAAAAAAACTCAAGGTTGCTGAGGAAAGGTTGGGTCAGCTTCAGGAAGTAAGTCGGCAGAAAGAAGAAGCTGAGAATAAACTGAAGGTTGCTGAAATCTTCTGTCCGATAAGCTTTCCTCGGAGAAGTTAAAGAGAAAATCGGCTGTGAAGAAATCTTTCAGCGCTGGCTGGGATAAGGGATGGAACAAAGGCTTGGCTGCCATGATGTCGCAAGTCGAATATGGCTGCCTAAAATACTTTAAAGATGGGTGGGTCGCAGCTCTTCAGGAGATGAAGGTTGATGAAACTTCTGAACTCTTCCAGCGACACATCCCTGGTCCCCCTCCAACTCATGAAGACGAAAAAGAGGACGAAGCTGCCTCTGAAGAGTCTTCCATGGTGATGGGAGATCAAGTTTCTCATCCCCCAGCCATCTAGCTTGCTAACGAGGAACTTCAACAACTCGTTACTTCATCCGAGCAACTGCCAGCGCTCCCCGAGCAACTCTCTATTCCCTCCGAGCAACCTACCTCCTCGTCCCAGCCTCCCAGAGAAAATTTTGGGAGACAAGGAAAAGGTGTAGAGTTGTTCGAGTTTCTTTCTATTTTATTTCTCTTTATCAAATGTAACCCTGAACATGTAACTCTGATCTTTATGATATAATAAAATTTGAACTTTTGTTTATGCTTATTGTTGTTCCTGCTCTTCATACTCTGTTGGTACTCTTATTGATTATTGCTTTTTCTTCCTCTACTAGTTTCTGGCCAGGATGGAATTATTGTCTGCTCATGATACAAAGCTGTTACGGCAATGCAATGAATATTTTAAGGCTGGTCATACAGATCTGAGCGCAGTACAAATCGTCGACATCCTTGGCCAAGATGCTTCGGAACAGACAATTGAAGTTTACCAATATTTAAAGTGTCTGCTTGATCGTGCGGTAGACAATAATGTAGCTTACTATGACATGATTGAGGATCTCCAAGGCACTCTTGAAGACCTTCAACAATAATATAAGGAATCCACTGCCCTCTTGCACGAGGGGTACGAGAAGAAGTACCAGGAAATCATTTCCGACAAGGGATACGAGAAGCATTTTGCTGCATATGATGTGAGGGAAAGAACTTTGAAAGCAGAGGTCGAAGAGCACAGGAAAATAGCCGAGTTGTTGGAGCAAGAAAATAACAACTTGCAAAGAAAAGTATCTCAATTAAAATCTACTGCCTCCACCTCAAATACTTTGATCCCAGTGACTGACGAGGGATTCTCGTTCTTGGAGATAGAGAACGCCAACTTGAGGGACGAGTTGGAAATCTTGAAGAGAGTTGGCCCTTTTACATCTTCTTATGAACGAGCAAGAGCTCATCGGGGACGAGCAAGAGCTGCTCGAATTCCTGTCGAGGAACAGAGGACTCAATCTGCTTTGGAGAACCAGGCCTTCCAGCTGATGGCGAAGAACCAGGCATTGGCTGAGATGTCTAAGAAAATCAGGGACTTGGAAGAGCAGCTTTCTGCGCAAAAATCAATCTTGGAGAATAAAGAACGTTTCATCAAAAATCTCCATGAGTAGCTGGAAAGACTGGCATATCAATTTCATAAGCAACCCATGGAGTTCTGGATGGCTGGCTACAACGAGGCTCTCTACCACTTGGACGACCGTATCCAGAACGCAAATAATGAGGGCTACAAACAGGGATGGCTGAATGCCTTAGGTGTGCTGCAACTCGAACAGGATCATTACCTGTGGGATTACCATAATCCTGGGCTGCTCGACCTACCCGTGCCACCATTCAATCTAGATATGAGTTGGATCCCTGCTCGGGCCATCCCTCGGTATTTAATTTCCAAGTACCTCAGCGATTACAATTTGCATTCCAATGTGGAGATATCTCATCCCGAGCATCTACTGGATCGACCATCCAT
Source organism: Sambucus nigra (assembly GCA_949130495.1). Lineage (NCBI taxonomy): Eukaryota > Viridiplantae > Streptophyta > Magnoliopsida > Dipsacales > Adoxaceae > Sambucus > Sambucus nigra. Next base: position 302,277,984 of record OX422210.1, read on the forward strand.
GATGAATATCAGGATGTTAAAGGATCTTAACTTCATAAATTCTCCTCTTGCTTTAAATGATCCGCCTGCTGGCGAGGAACCTGTTTCAAAAGCAGAGGGGAAGAAACGAATAAAATAGGAGTATTGATGCAATAAATTTATATTTCATTCCTGATGTATTCTATTCTACATTTAATGAAATAATTTTACTTGCAAATCTTGACTGCTATTGTTTTGTAACACTTTACATCTGTGCATGTGTATCTGTTAAAAAGATAACAATATTGTGTTATTTGTCGACCAACTTATTGTCGAGTAATTTGAATTTGTGGTAGTCATTTTAAAAAGTTACTAAGTTGTTTCTCGACCAACTTACTAAGTTGTTTCTCGACCAACTTAGTAATAATTTTAAAAAGTCATGAGTATCAATAATTTTGCTTGATCATTTTCTCGTATTCATAAAATGTTTTCGACCAACCAAGGTCGGTAAATTTTCCTTTTCGACTAACAACTTAGTAATAATTTTAAAAAGTCACGAGTATCAATAATTTTGCTTGATCATTTTCTCGTATTCGTAAAATATTTCCGACCAACCAAGGTCGGTAAATTTTCCTTTTTGACTAACTACAGTTAGTGGGTTTTTATCCCCGACCAGCCATAGTTAGTGGATTTTTCCTCTACGAGGAGCTTTGGCACTTTCTGGAATAATTTTACCTCCCAACCAACTTTAGTTGGCGTTTTCGAGAATATATTTACTTCCTAACCAACATAAGTTGTCATTTTTAGGAATACATAGTTTTACTTCCCGTAGGAATACATTGTTTTACTTCCCGGAGGAATACATAGTTTTACTTCCCGTAGGAATACATTTACTTCCTAACCAACATAAGTTGGCATTTTTAGGAATATATTGTTTTACTTCCCGGAGGAATACAGTTTTACTTCCCGGAGGAATACATAGTTTTACTTTCCGGAGGAATACAGTTTTACTTCCTGGAGGAATACACAGTTTTACTTCCCGGAGGAATACAGTTTTACTTCCCGGAGGAATACAGTTTTACTTCCCAGAGGAATACAGTTTTACTTCCTGGAGGAATACATAGTTTTACTTCCCGGAGGAATACAGTTTTTCTTCCCGGAGGAATACATTTATTTCTCGACCAACCTTAGTTGCCATTTTTGAGAAGAAATTTGAGTAATCCGAGTTTTGTAGAGTTTTGTCGAGTAGTGTGTAACACTAGTATTCCCTGAAAAACTTTCAATAAAAGGAGAGAATTTGGCAGAATATCTTCATTTTATTCATATTGCCGGAACTGCGTTACATGAGAACATACATCACTGATAATACTTGCACAGGTGCTCTGCGTTCCATGCATTCTTAAACTCCTCCCCCTCTAAAGTTGCTATTCGGTAAGTTCCTAGTCGAACAACTTCTGTAACTCGGTATGGTCCATGCTAGTTTGCCTCCAATTTGTTGTGCTTTTGAATCACTTTCTTTAGCACATAGTCTCCTTCTTTCAGGTCGTACTTCTTCACCCTCTTATTGTAGAACAAAGTTGTTCGTTGTTGGTATGCAGCATTCCTGATGGCTGCTTCTTCTCTAACTTCCTCGAGCATGTCTAAACCCAATCTTCTCATTAAGTCGCTGACAGGGAAATTAAAATTCAGTACCCTGTGTGTTGGGAGGCCCAACTCGGCAGGTATAACAGCTTCACTTCCAAACGCCAGCATATATGGTGATTCTCCAGTTGCTGCTCGGTGAGTAGTACGATAAGCCCACAGTACTGACTGTAACTCGTTGATCCAGTTTGCTTTTGCGTCACTTAGTCTTTTCTTCAAGCCATTTAGCAGTGTTATGTTCGTCACTTCAGTCTGTCCGTTGCTTTGGGGATGTCCTGGTGCCGAGTGGATCTTCAAGATATTGGACTGATGGCAATAGGCAACGAACTCCTCATTGTCAAATTGTTTTCCATGGTCTGTGATGAAGGTATGAGGAATACCATATCGACAAATGATGTTCTTCTAAATAAATTGGTACACTCTGTCGTACGTCATATCAATGAGAGGCTTAGCTTCTACCCACCTAGTGAAATAATCCACAGCGACCACGAGATACTTAAATCTTTCCCTAGTCATCGGCAGTGGCCCAACCAAATCTATTCCCCATATGGCAAATGGCCAAGGGGAAGTAATGGGTGTTAATAACGCTTGTGGAGTTCTTCGGATGGAGGAAAAACGCTGGCACTTGTCACATTTCTTGGCATAGGCTATACAATCAGCCCTCATCGCCGGCCAGTAGTATCCTTGCGTCATTACTCTTTGCAAAAGCGTCCGACCTGCTACATGGGCTCCACAGGACCCTTCATAGATCTCTCCAATCCATTCTTTCACCTCAGAGGGATGTACACATCTCTGCAAACCTGCTATAACTCCTCGTCTGTATAAAATACCATTGGTCAGTACATAACGAGCAACCCTAAACTTCAATTTCTTGGCTGCAAGTTTGTCAGTTAGTAAATCCCCTTTCTCAATGTATGCCCTGATGGGATCCATCCATGATGATCCTAAATCGAGGGTAATAAAGTTCATCGTTATATCTTCATCTATACTCCGACCAGCTAAAACTTCAATTGGGATTGTTCTTCGTAGCTCGGTACGAGTAGCTGATGCTAATCGAGCTAGGGCGTCTGCTCTCGTATTCTCCATTCTTGGTATTCTGACCAGCTGTATAGCAGCAAATTCTGATACCAACTCCATCACCTTTGCATGATACTTAATCATTAATTCTCCTTTGGCTGCATATATTCCCAACATTTGATTTACGATCAATTGAGAATCACTGAAGATAATAACCTGCCGCGCCTCCATAATTTTTGCCAAATTAAGACCTGCAATCATGGCCTCATAATCAGCCTCATTATTGGAAGCTTTGAATTGGAAACGTAGGGCGTATTCCATGTCGACCTCGTCCGGACTGCTCAAAACTATCCCTGCACCACATCCTGTAGTGCAAGATGAACCATCCACATACAGACTCCATATAGGTAACTCGTCTTCAAATTTCTGATCTGACAGAGTTCCTCGATGAAATATTTGTTGCTTCCTTTCATCCTTCCCTGATATTTCTTGCTCTTGGTCGATCATCTTTTCTTGCCCTTTTATCAACCTAAGTTGGTCTAGGCTGGTGTTTGATGATCCTGTAACATCCACAGGTTGACTAGCGAGCAACTTTTGCTCCTCGGGTGTATCAGGATAGGTGAACTCTACTATAAAATCTACTATAGCTTGCCCTTTCAGCGATGATCTGGGTTCATAAACTATATCATATTCACCAAGTTCTATTGCCCAGCACATCAATCTTCCTGACTTTTCTGGTTTGTGAAGGGCTTGCCTCAATGGCATATCAGTATATACTACTATGGTATGAGCTTGAAAGTATGGCTTCATTATTCTACTTGCCTCGATCAATACTAGTGCCAATTTTTCCAGCCTTGGATATCTGATCTCTGCTCCTCAGAAGACCTTACTTGTGTAGTAGATTGGTTTTTGTACTCCATTCTCCACTTTTATCAATGCCGAACTGACTGCATTCTCGGACACTTCCAGATACAAATATAATTTTTCTCCCATCACTGGCCTGGATAACAGTGGAGGTGCTCCCAAGTATTTCTTCAAATCTTGAAAAGCTTTCTCACATTCATCATTCCACTCAAAAGTCTTTCGGAGTGTCTTGAAGAATGGGAGACATCAATCAGTTGCTCGCGATAGAAATCTATTGAGTGCTGCTACTCGTCCTGTAAGACTTTGCACCTCTTTCTTTGTCGTTGGAGATCGCAGCCCTAGCAGAGCTTTGATCTTTTCAGGGTTAACTTCAATGCCTCGATGATTGACAATGTATCCGAGAAATATGCCTTCTCGTACTCCAAATATGCACTTCGTCGGGTTCAACTTCATTTGATATTTATCTAGTTGATCAAAAGTTTTGCTTAAGTCAACTAGATGATCAGCAGCTTTTTTTCCCTTCGTCAGCATATCGTCAACATAGACTTCCATATTGCAACTGATTTGTTCTGCAAACACTTTGTTCATCAGCCGCTGATATGTTGCACTTGCATTTTTCAAACCAAAAGGCATAACATTATAACAATAAGTTCCCCTAGGGGTAATGAAAGAAGTACTTTCCCTGTCTTCAGGTTTCATTTTAATCTGATTGTAACCAGAATAAACATCCATGAAGCTCAGCAGCTCGTGTCCCGAGGTAGCATCCACTAGTTGATCAATTCGGGGCAGCCGAAAGTGATCCTTTGGGCATGCTTTGTTGAGGTCGATGAAGTCTACACACATCCTCCATTTGTTGTTCTTCTTCTTCACCATCACCACATTTGCTAACCAGTTAGGATATTTAACATCTTCAATAAAGTAGGCTTTCTGGAGCTTCTCGACTTCCTCCTGTATAGCTTGATTCTTCTTGGGGCTGAATACTCTTCTTCTTTGCTTCACAGGCTTGATCTCTTTATTCACATTGAGTTCGAGACATAAGAAATTTGGGTCTATCCCAGGCATATCCTCATGACTCCATGCAAAAGTTTGCTTTCTGCTTCTAAGGAAAGTTATCAATTCCTGTTTTAGTGAGGCTTCCAACGACGAACCTACTTGAATAGTTCGTTCAGGGTGCTCATCGTCCAGAATGATGTTTTCAGTAGCTTCCACAACTTGACCCTTCACGAGTTGCGACTCATCTCTAGGATCCAATGTTTCAATTTCTGCGCCTTTATCCACTTGATAAGTAGTAGTCTTTTTCCTTGATTCATCCAGTTCCTCTTGCTCGGCGGATGAATAATAGCATTCCCGAGCTACTTTCTGATCACCTTTCACAACTCCTACTCCAAAATTTATTAGAAATTTTAGGCATTGATGCACCGTAGATGGTACAACCTCAAACTTCTTCAATCCTACTCTTCCCATGATGATATTGTATAATGATTGAACATTCTTATCCATCACGAAGAAGCGTATTATTTCTGTTCGATAAGCAGGCCACGTACCAATGAATATATCCAACTTGATCGTCCCAAGTGGAAATACTTTCTCGCCAGCAAAACCGAGGAGGGGTCTATGATAAGGCTCCAGTTGAGATAGCTTTAGATTTAAACTGTCGAAGCACGAGTAGAACATGATGTCTGCCGAGCTACCATTGTCGACCAGTACTCTTGAAATCATTACCTACTTCATCCTCATTTTGATCACCAATGGGTCATCATGAGGATATAGAACACCTGCGAGGTCATTCTTTGAGAAACCAATGACCAATTTCTCTTTGTTCACCTTTCTCGGGCGATCCTCCTCAGCTAGATTTATTCGCTGAATGTATGAGCAAGCTTGAGCCTCACAGAGGTAAGCTTTTCTCTCGGCAGTAAGGTCTCCTCCTCCTGCATCTCCACCTGTAATAACATTACAATCAAATGATCCAAAGCGTATTGAAAATTCCTCATGTTCTGGCTTCCTTGGTCTCTTGGGAAGATCGGGGTCGTCTTATGGATCAACTTTATGGTCTCTCTTCCTGTTCTCCTCTGCCCGACGAGGAGACCTGGACCTCTCTCTTGCTCGGTCGTTGTTTCTTCTATCATTCTTTCGATCAACATAGTTTGCCAGTTTTCCTCGTCTGATGAGTGTTTCATTCTCATTCTAAAGAGCTATGCAATTTTTAGTCATATGGCCATGATCTTTGTGAAACTCGTAATATTTTGCCTTATTTCTCCTTTCGGGGTCTGCCTTCATTTTCTCTGGACAATTTAATTCCTCGTTGTTCTTGATTTCCTCTAAAACATGGTTGGTGTCTTTCTTCAAAGGAGTATAATTATCAAATTCCCTCAATACTTCCCAAGTCGACCTTATTTTTGAATGTTTGTCATTACCATTCTTCGTATGCTCTTTCTTCTTAGCTTTATCACCTTCCACCTTGGTTTCTTTGGCATCCATATTCTTCTTCGCAGCCATAGCCTTATCGGCATTCATAATCTTGGACGCTTTTCCCATCAGGTCTGACATGGTTCTTGGTGGATCTTTGGCCAAAGTGTAGTACAACTTGTTGGGCAGTAGTCCACTCATCAAGGAAGTAATCGTTGTCTTTTCCTCATAGTCAATGACTTCGATCTTCTCGTTATTAAAATGAGTTATATAATCTCTGGTACTTTCATCAACCTTTTGTCTAACACTTAACAAATGTGCTACTCGTTTAACAGGCTTTGCCCCAAAACAGAAATTCCCAATGAATAACTCGGCCAGTTAAAAAAAAGCTGAAATCTTACCCTGAGGAAGATTATTATACCACATTTGAGCAGATCTGGTAAGAGTTTTTGAGAATGCTCTGCATCTCATCTCATCTGGAACAGCATAGATGTCAGCTGCGGCTTGGTATTGTTCTATATGAAGGGCAGGGTCTGTCTTTCCATCATATTTGGGGGTCACAACAGGTGCTTTAAACTTTGATGGTGTTGGAAAATCTACAATGGCCTGGACAAAAGGTGTTCCTCGAACAAAAGTTCGTTGTAGAGGGTTCTTGTCTTTGGCCACTTCCCCTAATCTATCCTCCAGCCTCTGAATAGAGCCTTTTCATGCATCATTTCCTTCCTCGGGCCTGTTGGTTCGAGCAGCTGATCGAGTTGATGTGGCTTCCTGGGATCTATCTTGATGAACAGCTGGTCGCGACTGGGAAGATCCTTCCCTTAAATCTGATGGTCGTCGAAAACTCCTCGATGTGAATTTAGGAGGACTTCTACTCCTTCTAGGTCCTAATCGATCAAAAGGTGATACCCTGCTTAACCTCTCTAGCGCACTAGTCCTTTCTGGAGAGAGAGTGATACATTGTTCAGTATCTGTGGCCCGCACTGACGAAGTTCGTCCAGGTTGATAAGAAAAATCTTCAGATTCCTCAGTACGATATGAATCAGTACGCCTAGTACGTGAAGAAGGTAAACGGTTATTTCTTTGAATACTTCGCAGTCCTGAATGGGTTGGTGCACCGCCATGGAGGGTTTGTAGGAGTTGTCGCATCGTTTCTTGCATAACTGTCTGGCCCTGGGCCAGATTTGTCATTATTCCAGCCAGATCTGGAATATTAGGCGCATCAGATGGATTTGGAGGGCTTCCAGCGTTGCGATTGATGGGTTGTGGAATATCAGCCATCTGTGATGAGTTGTTTTTGATGAAAAACGATATTACCAGTCGTTTCCCACAGACGGCGCCAATCTGTTGATGTAAAAAATTAGATTGTATCTAATTATTTAATCATTGATAAAATAAATGAGACAAAGAATTTTTAAAGTGGTTCAGCCTTATAAGAATGACCTACGTCCACTGTTTTTGCTATTGATGATTGTTTGGGAATTCTCGATTACCAGTTCAATCAAGAAATTTTGGTCCCCTTACAATGAGGGTAATACAATGTATTTATAGCCCTCAGGCTGTAATGTGAAAGGGTAATACATTAAATGGTGTACATGTGAAAGGGTAATGTATTAAATGCCCCTTAAGTGCATACATCTGAATGATGAGCATTTAATGAACAGTCAAACTGTTGATTATCCTGCTATTAATGCTTTGTTCGAGGTGCAGCTCGGACCGCCTAAGCTGCTCGGACCACCTAAGTTCATCGGTACTCAAAAGTTTCTCGGGGAGTTCTTGTAAGTCGGAGCGTCTGAGTTGGTCGGGGAAGCAGTGTTCCTCATTGTAGCATGGTTCCTCGGAGCGTCTGAATTCCTCGAAAGTGTTTTTTGTTGCCACGTAGATTGCCACGTGTCTTCACCCAATTGAGCCATGTCAACAGACTAAATTTGGTATCAACACATTATCTAAATCTTCTATATTTTGATGTTCAAAATCTATTTTTTTTTGTTTATTAAAATATTTATTTAGTAAACCCGCTAGTTTTGATGTTTCTTCTTCAATTTGTTTTTGTCTTTTTCTTTTTTCGTGACCGGAAGGATATTTTCTAGTAGACATATTCACACAACAACAAGTGTAATTTGTAAAAATAAAAATTAATCACAAAATCACAAGATTCTCAAAAATAATGACAAACAATATTAAAGAAAAATGCTAAAGAGGAACAATAGAACCTGATTTGTAATCAATTTGAGAGCAATCTCAAGTTTTAATTTGTAAATGCCCAAATAACAAATTAGAATCTACAAAAAAAAAAATACAACACAAATATTAGTAGTAAAACAAATAAATTTATATAGTAGGAATGTAACAAAGCAATGAATAATATATACTTACACAAACAAGCTTCAAACAATCTCCAATCAAGCCCTAATTTTCTGAAATTGAAACCCTAGTTTTTTAACCCTTATTTTGATGAGGTTAGTTCAATAAAGGGGGTGGGGTGGGTAGGGGTGGAAGGGGTTTCGGGGGTGGGGGGTGGGGGGGGGTTAAGAGAGAGTTTATTCTTGCTTTGGTTAGTAGAGAAAGAGAGTAGTGTGAGAGAGAGAAGAAGAGAGGAAGAGAGGAAGAGAAGAAGAGTGAGAGAAGAAAGTGGGTGAGAGAAATGGAAGAGTTAGGGTTAGAATATAATAAGTAAATGGGTTGGGTTGACTTTGAGTTGGGTTGAGCTATGATGATGGGTTTATTGTGTGGATTTATTTTTTGTGTGTGTGGGTGGGTTATTATGTTGTTGTTGGGTTTAGTGTATGAGTTTATTTTAAATAGAACAAATTTATTTTTGGAGGCCCTTTTTTAAGTGATAACTCTAATTTTTTTCATACCTAATTTTTTTAAAACCTAATTTTTTTTATACCTATTTCTTTTTTATACCTAATTTTTTTTTCCCGGAAGGGGCCCTAATTAATCCGGGCCCTAGGCGGCGGCCTAACCCGCCTATGCCTAGAGTCGGCCCTATGCAAGGGTATACCCTTAGGCCATCTATAATGGAAGGTGTAAATGTGTAGTTTTACACATTTATGTCTTACAATAGGTAAGAAAATGTGTAGTTGGAGGAGGGAGAAAATGTTAAGGGAATGCAAATCTAAATGGCCGATACACAATGTGCAAGTGGGGCCCAGGGGTTCTGGGAATTGAACATATATCCACCCAGTCTGGGTGTTAAAAAGATTACCGCCCAAATTTCTGGGTGCCTATATATTGTCCGCCCAACCTCATTTTTGAACAAAAAAGTTAATATCCAAACGATAACTTTTTTGATATATTGTCCGCCCAACGTCATTTTTGAAAATCTGAGTGGTAATATGTTGTCCACCCAGATCTGGGCGGTAAAAAGTTTAACGCCCAATCTGGGCCACGTCCTCACTTTGCATTGTCCCAGTGTAAAACTTGGAGCAACAATCTAAAGAAAAAAATGTAAATTTACATCTCAACGTCCTCAGTTTGCACATTACCACTACAGATGGCCTTACATTCAGAGTGCTAGAAATAGACCAGGAATTTACTAACTATAGTGAGTTAGTTTAACTGATACAAATAAATATTTACATAAAGTGTATTTAAGGGTATATCCTTGCATACAAGGCATTGGAACTGAACCAGGATTTTAGCTAGCGAGTGTACGGATTATAATTTGAGTTTTTTTACTTTAATACATTACTAATCTTCGATATTAGATTTAAATATAATTTTGCTTAAAAATTAAACTTTGCCCAAAGTCCTTAATAATTTCGTTAACTATAACTGCAACATGTCATTTTGAATTAAAAGAAATAAAAAACATAAAAATAAATAATTAAAAAATAAAAAAAGAAATGCACAAGAAGTTAAAAAAATATAAAAATATAAACCATAAAAACAAAACTAAGTTTACAAAAAACATATTTCTTTCTTCAACAGTCCCACCCCCTACCGGCGACAACCACCCCCCATGGTCATATACCAAAATCAAATACCCAAACGAAACATAAATAGAATGCCAAAATTATAGCATGGGTTTGGCCATGGGTTCAATTTCCCAACAACGTGTTGTCGGTAGGTTTTGATTTAGCAAAAGAGTAATAAAAATTTAATGTGGATAAATCTGAAACCCACCAGATATGAAATGGCAACATCGATTTGAAATTCCCCACATCTCTATATCTCAAACCGATGACATTGATTGGATGATGTTTATCAACAATCGAATGCAACCTCCCCCTCGTCCTAAAAATTGGAAGCCCCTAGGGCAATAGTAAAATCGAAATTGAATGAAACATCTTTAGAGTTAAAACCATAGACATTGATTTGTTGTTGTCTATATGTAATTTGATGATATTTGAAAAACAACTTGTTTAGTGACGTGGGGGATAGTTTAAGAAAGTGTTTTTTCCCCTTGTTTTTGTTTTAATTTTTCTACATTTTTTTTAACTTCATTTGGATTTCCTTTATTTTTATATTATTTTAATTCAAAATACCACGTGTGAATTATAGTTGACATATTTATTAGCTATTTTGGGCAAAGTCTAATTTTTAACAAAATTGTATTTAAGTCTAATATCAAAGATGAGTAATGTATTAAAGTAAAAACAAACTTATAATTTTATGCACATGGGCATCTGACTTAAATGGGCCTAGATGAACATTAAATGAATGAAAAATTAATGTCAAGCTCAAGTGAGCCTTCATTGGTGTAGAAAGCGTAATTAGTATATTTAAATATATATAGATGCAAGGACCAAGTAGACCTCGACCAGTATAACAAGCATATATATATATATATATATAAGGACTCAAAATTAAATAACGTGGTTGCTTTATGAGGACTAAGATGGTTCAATATAATCGATATTATCCTAATCGACATCTGGTGATAAAGTTTTTTCTTTAAGTCGCTATTCTGTACTCATACAAATCAGATTCCACTACCTTAATATTACAGGCGCATGCCCATAAAGTTACGTTATATAATTAATTTACTTACACCATTTACATTTCAAATTAATTAATAGATCAATGAGACCAATGGTATTGATTCAAAATCCACCTAAGCCCCATATTGATCATATTGAGAAGATGAGTATATGTGATTGATCATATTCAGAAGTTGGGTGTATGTGAATACTTCTATTAGGATTTAATATTATTGTACATTAATTTATTTAGCCTTTAATGTCAAGTTATATATTGTAATATCATAGTAAACATCTATAGATATATTGTACTATAAATTTTCTAATTATATAAATTATATATTTTTAATCTAATTATAATTTGTAATCTTCTCTAATTTAATTAGTACCACTCCTCCCTCCCTTTCTCATATGGAAGCAAGTCAATATATGGCCAAACCACGTATATCTATTATTATTTTCTCTTATGTTTATTCTTTTTATATTAGTTTAAAGGTGTTAAGCTTCATTCCATTGTCATCATCATCATTTGTGGGAATAAGTATTTCAAGCCATTAACTAACACTAGGTAATCTAGGCTAGAAACAAGGAGTTTTGTAGAAGAAACTAACTCAAATTCTAACACATTTGTAAAAGGCTCCTTAAGCACCAACCCACATACCCAACTAGAATAAGCAGATCAATAGGTGTATCAGGACACCCCAAATCTATTAGAAAATTGGTATTAGACAACAAATTATAAGCAAATTTCAGCTCAAATTTAGATGGGACCCACACTACGATAATTGCGGGATCATATACGAACACGTTTTTCTTCAGAAGGAGATTAACGTAGTATACTCATATGTCCAATTTCATTACATTATGAATGATAAATATATCCCCAAAGTGACTCATAAAGCAATAAAAGTTAATGAATTAGGAGTGTATAACTCTTGTCTCACATTAGAAGAGTAGTGGGAATGTGAAAAGTTAATATACAAAAAAAGGGCACTAAGTTTTGGTGCCTTGGAGGTATTCTAACTCTTTGAAGGGAAAATGACCTAAGTTATACTTGGGTTGACTTTCAGTCAAAGGTCCACGCACGTGCGTCCGTCCGACCGGCCAGTTCAGCTCGGTAAGGTTTAGGCCTGGGCTTGGGCTTATAAAATTTCCTTAAAATTTTGGGTCGAATTTAATTAACTTTCTAAGCTGTAATAATTAATTAATACCAAAATTAATTAATTAAAATGTTAAAAATGTAATTAACTCTTTGACCGTTAATTAAATAGTTTTTTCCAATAGTCGGGGTCATTGCTATATATACGTGTTTACCCTCCAGTTTTTTACTAATGACAAAAATTCTCCCTCCATTTATCTCCAACCCGAAATGTTGTTCCAGTTTGAGAAAAATATTTTCTACATCACTGCATTCATTTTATCCACATTAGTTATGTTGTTTGGTTGAGTAAATACACATAATTGTATTCTCTAGGATTATACATTATTGTTCTACTTGTTTAATCCGAAAATCCATTCTATATTGGAAGGTAATTGTCCATAAATCTTTAAGCACTTATTAGAGGAAATAAATTTGCCTTAGGGGCATTGTTGATAAACAGGGCTTGAATTCTTGTTATTACTCCTTTTCTTACACATATATTTTGCATTATCATCTTCTTTCAAGTAATCCTCTCAAATTGTATTTTTTTTCTTTACTTTCTATAATTACTAAATTTTATTCTGTTTTATTTTGAATTTATAATATTAGTGGCATAACAATCTTGTAGAAAAATTACATGTATACTGTTTTATAAATTCATACAGAAATAATATTTTATTGTTACAAAAATAATTATTTTTGTACCAATTACATTAATAATTACAAAAATCTAATTTAAACTATTCTTGTAAAAATTCTGTTTTGTACATATTTTTTATATAAATTGTGTACTTTCTAAAAATCTTGTTTTGTATAGACTTCAAATATTCTTCACAATTAATTTTACACATATTTTTTTATCAATTTAGATTAGTAAAAATTACTATTTACTATTTGTTTAATTTTGTGATATATATTTCAAAATAGTGTTTAGAATTCTTGTTAGAATTTGTTTGGTATTAATTATAATTTGAGAAATTAGTATAACAAAATTGAGAAATTCATTACAAATGAATATTATTATTGATAAAAATTTATGTTTTTGTAACAGAAATGGAATCACAAAATACAAACACAGTCCCACTGATCGTGAATGTGACTCGTGTTGCTGCCCTCTTGAACATGCCACATGGGAAGAAGCTGAAAAAATTTAACATGGCCTATTTCAAAATTTGGCAAGGATAAATATAATTCTATCTCACAACCTTCCAATTGGAAAAGTTTGTATATAAAGATTATCCCCTTTTGCAAAAGGGGAATGAAATTGAGAAAGTTGTCGTCGTTGAAGCATGAAAACATTCTAACTTTTTGTCCCGAAACTACATCCTAACATACTTGGACAAGACATTGTACCATGTGTATAGCAGCATGGCAACTAGTAAGGAATTGTGTAATTCTTTGGAGAAGAACTACAAAACGGAAGATATGGGTGAGAAGAAATTCATAGTGGGGCATTTTCTAGACTTCAAAATGGTTGACTCCAAGTTGATTATTAAACAAGTTCAGGAACTACAAGTTATTCTTCATGGCATTCATGCTGAAGGAATGTCATCCGGTGACACTTTTCAAGTGGCGGAAATAATTGAAAAGTTTCCTCCATCTTGGAACTTGTTCAAAAAGTTATATCAAGCACAAACGCAAGGATATGAATGTTGAAGAATTAGTGCGACTGGGGATTGAAGAAGATAACTTTGAATCTCAAAAGAAAAGTGGAAAGAACATCATGGAGTCCAAGGATCATATGTTTGAAGGTCCTAAATCCAAACATTAGTGTGATGGGGAAGGCACATCTAAGCAAAGGAAGAAGTTCAAAGGCAAAAGTTATTATTACGTCAAGCCAAGATACCGCTCAAGCGGTGTCGCAAACCAATAAACACCAAAAAGACCAATGCTAAAGTAAATGGAGGGTGAGAACATTTTTGATGGTATTGCAGACTTAGATATTTTTGTTGTTGTCTCTGAATGCAATCTGGTAGGAAATACCAAGGAATGGTGGGCAGACACTAGGGCTACACGCTACATTTGGGCAAACAAACGGATGTTTACTACTTATAAGGCTTTGGAAAATAAGGAGATCCTCTTTATGAGGAACTCTTTGAGTTATAAAGTCGTGGGACAAGGAAAGATCATATCTGAAGATGACTTCAGGAAAGTAGCTTACTCTTAATAATGTGTTGCACGCGCCTGACATCCATAAAATTTTATTTTTGGATCACTTTTAAGCAAGAATGGGTTTAAACTTATGTTTGTTATAAATTGTGTTGTCCAAAAATGATGTGTATGTGGGAAAGGGATACTTGTCTGAGGGGATCTTTAAAATGAATGTAATGACATTGATGCCAAAAGCATACCCAATGAATGAAATTGCTAGTTCTACTTACTTAACCGAGTCTTCTAATGTTTGGCATGCTAGATTAAGCCATGATAATTTTGATACATTGTGTAGATTAATTAACTTGGAATTTTGTTCTAAAATTTAATATTGATAAAAATCATAAATGTAATATCTGTGTGCTAAGAAGATTACCTTTTTATTTTATTGAAAGGATCACTAAACCATTAGATTTAATTCGCACGGATATTTGTGATTTAAATTTTGGACAAACTAGAGGTGGGAAAAAGTATTGTATTACTTTTATTGACGATTGCACAAAATATTACTATGTACATTTATTATGTAGTAAGGATGAGATTGTTGACGCATTTAAACAATATAAGAATGAAGTTAGGAATCAATTAAATAGAAAAATAAAGGCTATTAGGAGTGATAGAGGAGGTGAATATGAATCTCCTTTTGAGGAATTTTATTCCGAACATGGAATTATCCATCAAATTACCGCTTCTTGTTCTCCTCAATCAAATGGCATTGTTGAACGCAAAAATTGTACATAAGGAAATGATGAACTCTATGTTAATAAGTTCAATAGGTCCACGAAACTTGTGGGTGAAAGCCATACTATCTACTAATTACACTCTTAACAAAGTACCACACAAGAAAACTCATAAGACACCTTATGAGTTGTGGAAAAGTAAAAAATCTTGCTATAAATATTAACTAGTGTGGGGGTGCTTCGCCAAAGTGATGGTTCATAAGCCTAAAAATGTAAAGATAGGACCAAAGATCATTGGCTGTGTGTTCATCGGTTATGCTATTAAAAGCAGCACATATCGTTTCTTAATTTTTAAATCTAAGATTTTGGATATTCATATAAATACGGCCATTGAATCGACGGATGCTTAATTTTTTAAAATTGAATTTCCATATAACATGATCTAAGAATCTGGTTCATCTAAACGGACAAATGAAGCTACTACAAGTGGTACTCATCAACCTATTGATAAAAAATCAATAGAGGATAAACCAAGACGTAGTAAAAGAGCAATAACCTCGACTTCCTTCGGTCAAGATTTTCTAACATATTTGCTATAAAATGAACCTCAATCATGCAAAAAAGAGATATCCTTAACCGATGCTTCTAATTGGAAATAAGCAATTAACAGTGAAATTGAATCCATTTTGTAAAATCAGACATGGGAACTAGTGTATCTTCCACCAAGTTTAAAGCCTTAAGGTTACAAATGGATCTTCAAAAAGAAGTTAAAGGCCGATGGATCAATTGATAAATATAAAGCAATACTTGTAGCTAAAGGCTATAAGCAAAAGGAAGGGTTGGATTACTTCGACACATACTCACCGGTAAAGAGAATTACATCCATTCAAATGTTAATAGCAATAACTGTCATTAATTGACTTAAAATATATCAAATGGATGTAAAAACCACATTCTTAAATGGTGAACTATACGAGAAAATTTATATGGAGCAACCTGAAGGGTTAAAGGCTCACGAACAAGAAGAAAAAGTATGTAATCTTTTGAAATCATTTTAAAAATTAAAACAAGCACTTGGGCATTGACATGAAAAATTTGATAACGCAATGTTATTAAATGGTTTCAAAATTAATGAGTGTGATAAATGTGTTTACTTTAAAAGCATTTTAAATGGATATGTTATTATATGCCTCTATGTTAATGATATGCTAATCATAGGTTGTGACCTAAAAATTGTCCAATCTACAAAACGTATGTTGAGTAGTTGATTTGACATGAAAGATTTAGGTATCGCCGATGTTATATTAAGAATTAAAATTTCTAAAATATCGGATGTACTTATATCATCTCATTCTCATTACATAGAGAAAGTACTTGAAAAATTCAAGAAGTACGATTTCAGTCCTATAAAGACACGTGTAGATGTAAATTTACGTCTAGCAAGAAATAATGGTGAAAGCATATGTCAATTAGAGTACTCTCATATTATCATAAATTTAATGTAAATCATGAACTATACACGACCGAACATAGCATACTCGATAAGTAAGTTGAGTCGATATACGAGTAATCCAGGAAGAGATCACTGGAAGGCGATATTAAGAGTTTTGGTTTATTTAAAATACACTCAAAACTATGAACTGCACTATTAAAGAAATTCAGCTTTACTTGAAGGACATTGTGATGAAAATTGGATATCTGTTACAAAGGACTCTAAGTCTACGAGTGGATATGTGTTTACCCTGGGAGGGGAAACCATATCTTGTAAATACTCAAAACAAACGTGAACGGCTAGATCAATAATGAAATTTAAATTCATTGCACTAGACAAAGCTGGAGAAGAAGTTGAATGGCTTCAAAACTTCTTAGAGGATGTTCCAAATTGGTCAAAACCTATGCCCGCAATATATATATTGTGATAGTCAATCGGCGATTGGAAGTTAATAGAATCATATGTATAACGAAAAGTCTCGACATATTTATCGTAGACATTATACCGTCAGACAACTTCTCTCAAATGGAATTATCGCAATTGACTTTGTAAAGTTAAAAGATAGTATAATGGATCCACTAACGAATGGTTTAAATCGAGAGAAAGTTGAAAGATCATCGAGAAGAATGGGTATAAAGACTCTAATTAAATAAGAATAAATATAATGACAACCCAACCTAGCTGATTGGAGATCCCAAGATCTAGGTTCAATGGGCAAACCGAACTACATTGTGTTCAGTACACACTAGGAGATATTTAATCCTATCCATTTCAAAAATGAGACAATGCACATATGTTGCGAAATTAGAATAAGTTATGCTTTTAATAACATCTATATCTTAGTATGTCTAAGTCGAGTATAACAGGATACTCTTTATGGATATCACATATGTTAGTAAGAATGGGCCTACTTCTATGAGAATAATGAAAGGAGCATTCTCTAAAATACTTACGGAACCAAGTGTTGTTCATGGCCAAAACGAACACAAACGTGAGAACCAAATGTGTTGAAGAATTATTGTGTGAATATTAGTAGCCATGTTTATAGAACCGGTTAATGGTTCAAAGACATGAAGCCTACCGATTAACCAAGTAAATCCGATAGTACATTACTAAGGGAATTTCAAGGACACTAGGCTACTTCTCCCGATGCAATAAGTTTTCAATTTTACTCAACTGTGTCTACATCTTGCATATCTAAATTTGAGCTTAAAGTTACTCAATCGTGGGGAATTGTTAGAAAATAGGTATTCGACAACAAATTTTGAGCAGATTTGAGCTGAAATTTAGATGGGACCTATACCACGATAATTGTGGGACATATATACATGCGTTCTCCTTCACAAGGAGATTGACGTAATATAATCACATGTCCAATTCCATTAAGTTATGAATGATAAATACATTCCTAAAGTGACTTGTAAAGCAATAAAAATTAATGAATTGGGAGTGTGTAACTCTTGTCCTACATTGGAAGTGTAGTGGGAATGTGAAGTGTCAATATACAAAAAATTAGCACTAAGATTTCGTGCCTTGGTGGTATCTCGGCTCTTTGAAGGGCTAAGTTATGCTTGGATTGACTTTCGATCAAAGGTCCACACATGAGACAAAAATTAAATCCGTCTATCTTGGCTCGACTCGATTTTGTTCGGTTCGGTTTGAGCCTGGGCCTGGTCTTGGACTTAAAACAATTCTTTAAATTTTTGGGATGAATTTAATTAACTTTCTAGGCCGTAATAATGAACTAATTTTGAAATTAATTAATTAAAATGTTAAAATCGTAATTAACTGTTTGACAGTTAGTTAAATAGTTTTTCCCAACAGTTAGTGTCATTGCTATAATACCTGTTTACACTATAGTTTTTTACGAATGAAAAAAAATTCTCCCTCCATTTATCTCCAACCCACAATGATGTTCCAGTTTTAGAAACATTTTTTTCATCAGTGCATTCATTTCATACATATTAGTTGTGTTATTTGGGTGAGTAAATACACAGAATTGTATTCGCTAGGATTATACATTGTTATGCTGCTTGTTTAATCCGAAAATCCATTCTTTCTTGGGAGGAAATTGTTCATCAACCTTAAAGCACTTATTGAAGGGAATAAATTTTCCTTAAGGACACTTTTGATAAACAGGGCCGGATTCTTATTATTACTCATTTTCTTACACATATATTCTGCCTTATCATCTTCTTTCAAGTAAGTCTCTCAAATTGTATTTATTCCTTTACTTTCTATAATTACTAAATTTTATTCTATTTTATTTTGAATTTATAATGTCAGTGGCATAATAAACTCCAAAAGAGTGGGTCCATGTCACCAACCAAAGACACAAGGACATGCCTCCTCCACCTATGGTTAGTGTATCCTTCACCGCATGAGTTTTTATTCTAGATGAAGAAACCTCCTACAACACCAGATAATGGAGATTACGTAGGCAAGTCATACATTTTATAAGGGACACCCTCGATTTCCATATGTTATTGGCCTTCAAACTGCCAAGGATGGGTGCATTTGATTGAATCTCGAAACCAAGGGGTCACATAGACAATTATAATGCCATTATGGACTTCAGGGGAACCCCTGCTCAGATTATGTGCTGAGCCTTTGCCACCACCCTCAAAAGGTTTTCTAGAACTTAGTTCAACAGGCTTTGCACCAACTCACGTTAGCAGACTTTTTTGTTATACACTTTATTGGTAGCTGAATACATAAAAAACCAATGAATATGTTTAATTAGATATAAAATAAGGATGATTACATTAGGGAATTTGTCATGCTCCTCAAGATCGACCACTCGGACGAGCTGATATCCATCTTGGTATTTTTTAAAATGACTTTATAAGAAGATTACCATTTAGTCCCATTCAAAGGTTTCTCCACGAACATGAAAGACTTGATGAAAAAGGTTGAAAAGTGCATTCACGCTTAAGATATATTTTTTAGTCGTCTATGCCCTCAAGTGCACAAAGAAAAAGAAAGTGCAATGAAGAATCCTAAAGTAGTAAATGTCATCCCAAGTATGATCGGTTTACACTATTAAATGTCTCAATTAAATGATTAATAGCAACCATATAGGATACTCAAATACTTATATGTATGAGGAAATTAAAGATATAACCTTCACAGAGAAATTATAACTAGTAATTTATCTTTTACCATGGCACCAATACCTTTCTATGACCGAGGAATGAGATATAATCTATGTTCTTAAGGGGGAACCTAAGGAAGTTAGTGGATTGATCAGATTGGAGAACCTCAAACCAATAGGATTAAGAGAGGAAATATTAGAGTGAATAATGGGTTTGTTGGAGGTAATAAAGAAATGATGAGTAAAAAAACCTAAGAATCCAAGGTGACTAGGAAACTCCATCCCTTGGGGAAGCTTGTGATGATATTCGGAGATTTGGATACTCTAGGAGAGTCTAACTTTTAGTTAAAAAATTATAAAAGGGAAAATAGGGAAACCATGAATATACAGACCCCCAAACTAATGTAGCTCTTGGAAACAATGATATTTATATCTAATGACTCACATGACCTAATCAACACACATGGTGATTCGATATTGATTGAGACTATCATATCGAAGTGGGTTATAAGCCGAATTGTGCTGGATATGGTAATATCAATATACGTGATCTATTATGACTTCTTTGAGAAGATAAAGTTGAATGGATCCAAGCTCAGACCGGTCAAAGGTCCTCTACTTGGGTTTATGAGGGTGACGTTTATTTTAAAGGGGCCATTGAACTACCCCTTAATATGGGAAAGAGCTCTCATTTTCTAATTCTATAAGTGGAAGTCATTATCATATGTTCCCATTTTTCATATAATGTCTTAATCTTTCAAAAAATGAGAATATATATGGATGCAAATTTGTGAATAAAATACCTTAACCTTTGGTTCCCATATCGAAGAGAATAAAAAATGTCTATGTGAGCCAATTGAGATCCCAAAGTTGTTATTAAAATTACTTAGAAAATAAAAAGAGGATTTTAAAGTCCATGGGATAAATCCTAGAGATGAGTCAACTTGAGAATCACCTATAAAAGACTTGGTATATTGCTATATGATGACCATCCAGAGAAGGTGGCATATAAGGGACCATCCCTGAACATAGAGCTCTAAGGAAATCTAGTATCATTCCTATATAATCATCATAAGACATTCACATGGAGATATGATGTTATATCAGACATAAATACCTCGTAACCACTCATTAGCTGACCATCGACTCCCCCTTTAAACTTGTCAAATAAAATAAAATAGACTTTGTGCCCGAGTGCAACCAAATGAAGGAAGTTAAAGTGGGAAAGTTTAATAGCCCGAATAATTTAGGATATTATGTGGAAATTTTTTATTGGGTTTAAATTATTTTGATGTTAATTAATATAGTGGGATAAATTACATTAATGAAATGTTATCCTTGTTGAGTAATTGGATTGATAGGTCAATGTCGAACTCAAGCTAGATTTTTATATTTGGTATTGGATTAGACTCATAAGGTTATTAGGTTTCACAAATAGTGATAAAATTATATGAAATTAGACCCATGGGTTAGGTGACCCATTGTGATAAGTTTGGAATGAGTTGTGTTGTGTTTTGGAACCTATAAGGTGGGTTTATTATAAGGTTAAAGGGGTCCTACTAAATTACAATATTAATAAGATATTATGAGAAACCAACATATTATAACAAATTTAAACCTAAACCTATTAAGATTGAGAGAGAGTTAGCACTTGGATATAAATTGGGGTCAATTGGAGAGGAATAAGATTAGGTATGGAAAAACTAATGAAGTATTTTTCATCTACTCCAAACAATGAGGAAAACTAGTTATACTCTTCTCCTTTAGTATAATATAATTGTAGTGGATTTCATGTTATATAAACCCTAATTTGGAAAGCTCATCTCAATTTTATATTTGTGATAATTGTTAGGTTTTATATAGGAGAAGGGTGGAATTGCACATGGAGGTTTTGGATGAATAAACTAGGGTTTATGCTATATTGTGAGGGTGAGATAATTGGTTAATAATCTCTTTTATAGATATGAAATGATGATTAAACCATGTGTAAGATCACAAGCGTGCTCAAGTTCCTTCTATGTTAGGATTGTCTTATTTTGTCACCAAACTTCTTTGAGTTCTAGTCTAAGTTGTTCCGAAAAGCTTCATGTATTTCAAGATCATACTTTTTCTCTTTATCCGAGAGATACCTCATGACATGACCAATGAGAATAACACTTTAGGGTAGAGGTAAAAAGAACCTAGTGACTCTTATGCACATTATATCACACTAAAATTAAGTTTTTCATAATTGGAAAATATAATTCTTTTAAAAGAAGAAAATAATTTTTTTCAAGTTTTGGAAGCCCGTGGTCATCCCCTATTTTCTAAAATGAAAGCCCTTAATGTTGACTTAAGTGGCCTTTATATTTCCTTGATGACTTAAAATGGTGAAAGGAGGTTCCTAAAGAAGAAGATGAATGTTTTTTCACATTGATAAAATAAATAGATGAGTTAACCATCTCATTTGACACTTTGAAAAAGGAATATCAAAATTGCGAAGAATCCAATGTCAATATTTTAAAAAATATAAAACATCTTCAAAAAGACTTAAATTCTTGTAAACTAGATATTCCTAGAGGAGTGACTATTTTTGCAGACATTCCTCATTAAATGAGACAACGTCTTTTGAAATTTCTCCAAAAAATTCTCAAAAGAAAGGAAAATACTCATTTGAAGTGGAAGAATTTTTTCACTCCTATTTATGCTAACAAAAATCATATGCTTAATCATAAGTGATATAAGAAGGAATTTGTTTATTCTTATTACCATGTTAAAAGTCACCTTAGAGATTTTTGTTACAGGTTGAATGATGTTCAATATTTTGAGAAAGTTGTTCCTAAACTAAAACTCAAATGAGTAGACTGAATTTTTTTAAATGTGATCACTGTCACAAATTTAGTCATTTGATAGATTTTTTATTTTAAATCAAACTAACCTTACCTTTGTATTATGGTAATGATGGTAATATTTTTATGATGAACACAAATACTAAAAAGGCTTTTGATTCTAAGAAATTTTCGCTTAAACCCGTTGAAAGAAAAATATGGGTAAAGAAGAATTATTTTTTTAGAAAAAGGATAAAGAAAGAGAGACCAAAGACTTCAAAATATGCCTCACATCCAATATTATCCTAAAGATCCTTGCATGATTCATGTATAGGTTAGGAAGGAAACATTAGATGGAATTAGGATTGAGACTAAAAATATTCAAAAGTTACTCCACTCCACCTTAAAATGCTAGAGTTGCACTAAACCACAATGTCTATTTTGAAACTAATAGAATATTTAATTTATAAGTTTTTGTAATAATTACAAAATTTTCAATGGTTTTGGACACTCACAAAATTTATAAGTGCTCAAAACCGTTGTTAAATTTTTGGTTTTATTACTACCCAACCCTAGAGTGTTACATAGTCCAAAAAAAGTGTAAAGTAGCTTGGAGCTCCTAATCCCCCCCCCCCCCCCCCCCCAAAAAAAAAATCTTAATTCTCCCTCCCTGAACTATTCACAAAATTGCACCCGCAAACCTTCATAACTAGGGTCTCAAAATTGCAGACCTTCATACACCAGGAATTGAATATCGAAACTCAAAATCGTAGGTACAGTCGCTGAAATTTGAAAAAACTAGGGCTTTGTTTTTTCTTCAATAACAAATAAACTAGGGCTCAATCGCAGGATTTTATTTTTTGCTTGTTTTCATTTTCATTTTTTTAATCTAAGCATTGAAACCACAACTCAATTCTCCCTTTTCATAGATCTAGGGCTTAATTGTTATATTATGAAGGTTTAATGCTCAATCCAAACCTAGGGATCCTAATACATTTTTTAAATATACTTGATGTTTATATGTTTTATTTCAATATACCTGTTTTTTTTTCAATTGCAAATGTATTGGTTATATATTTTATTTTCAATCGTAACATCGAAACCAGGGCTCAACTCTCCTCTTTCATAGACCTATGGCTCAATTGTTATTTTGTGAATGTATAATGCTTAATCCAAACCTAAGTCTCTTGGTAAGTTTTTTTTTCCAATATACTAAATGGGCATATGTTTTTTTTCCAATATACCTGATGTTCTTATTTTTTCAATGGCAAACACGATCATTATATGTTTTTTTTTTCGATTCAAGTATATAAGGATCAATCACAAACTTAGGGCTCCCTTTTTCTACTTCTCATTATCATACTTGTATAATACTCAATCTTTCTACATATTTTTGCATTGGAGACTATAAATTTTCCACCTTTATATGTGTGTATGTTGCGGGGAGGAATCAATATTGTCGTTGCTTCACGGTGTAACAAAGGAATACAAACAACCAAAAAGGGAAAGAATTTTTTTCAAACATATATTATGTTATAAAAAGGGAACAACAAATAAACATAATGTGATATAATATAAACTCACTCATGAACTCTCCACAAGATTTGAATACTATCAGATTTTATTCTATCATAAATTACCTCTAAGCATGTTTTACATTTATTTAAAATTATTTTTCTTTCTCGAAAACCAACATATCTTTAGCAAGTCCACTATAAATAGTTCTTCAGTGACGGTTTAATTATTGTTGTCGGCTATTGGATTTCCTACTTCCCTTTTGTAAATGAGGCAACACACTATTGATTTTTTGTCAATTAAACTACTGGTATTTTTGCATTTCATTACCTTTATTATACAAAATTTGTGCTTCTTTTATTACTTGAGAAAGTGTGTAGATTGCAGGGTTGTGAATATGGCTAAGACGTATTATTATGTTAAAAGTGTTGAGTTTCTAGTAATATAATTTGTCCCCCTAATATGGGACTTTTGCTTTGTTTAGGATTAAGTATAGGACCCTTTTGTAATTGACATATGATTTAACCTTTTGTGTCGTTCCATGCTTTGCTTCCCATAATTGATACTCTAAAGTAAGACATTAAATGGTTAAAGAAATATGTAATTGTGGGGAAAAGTATAGATACTCCTGGTGTACCACATTAACATAACGTTCAATCATCTTTCTTATAATATTTATTTGCACATCCCAAAAATGAGAAAGCTTTTAGCCACTGCGCATATGTCCACAACATGATACATAACTATAGTTTGAATTTCCTAAAAAATTATGTGTTGTTAGTTTCCTCCACCTTTCTTTAGTGTGACCATGATTTCACAATGGGTCTTAACCTTTTTTCTAACTGTATTTCCAAATACTTATATTAAAATGATTTCAAAAACATTTTTTAATGTAGAAACATCTAAGCATGGTAATGACTTCATTATTTCCTTACAAACACTGCATATAAAAGGTGACAAACCAAATATATTCAATAGTTTGGGTATATAAATATTAAATTGTATATATCAATTATCTGCTAATATAAATTAACATACAAATGTCATCAAAAGTTAGCAAAGAGTGGATGAAGGAATGCGAAACAGAAAGTGCAAAATCTATTAATGGGGTTGCTACGTTCATTGATTTTATGAAGAAGTACGGTGGTGACCAAACCTTGTTTGCATGCCAATGCATTAAATGTGAAAATGGAAAATTATTCACTACACCAAAAAGGCTAAATTGGCACCCTTTAGTCGGCCAGCCTTGTCACGGTCATTGACCATGACAAGTTCGTGGAAAATGTACTTGTCACGAACTAGTCACGGTCAATGACCGTGACAAATACTTATAATATTATCAAGGTCAAGGACCGTGACTCGTCCGTGACAATTTGTTCAGTAAAAATAACCCTACGCTTTCTTTTTTTCCCACCATTTTTGGTTTTCCCTCTCTTTCTCTCTCTAAGCGATTTCCATCTCTCTCTCTCTCTCTCTCTCTCTCTCTCTCTCTAAGGTATGTTTTTTCCTCTCTCTCTTTTATTTCAATATGTGTGTTTATATATGTGTCTGGTGGTGTGTGGTGGGGGGAGGGGGCAGGGGGTGGTGGGTTTGGGGTGGTGTGTGTGTGCGTGTGTAGTGGGGGGGAGGGTAGGGACATGGGGGTTGGGTGGGGGGCAGGGGGTGGTGGTGGTGGTGTGTGTGTGTGTGCAGGTGTGTGCGTGTGTGTGTGGCGGGGGCAGGGGGTGGGGTGGTGGTAGGGGTATGGTGGGGTGTGTGTGTGGTGGGTCATTCTCAACAATTGTATAGATTTAATTAATAAATTGTATAACTTTAATTGTAACTTTAATTATATAATTTTATATAAAAGTAAATTCATAATTAGTGCCCATTTCATATGTAAGTAGAATTGCCCCTCATTGTAAATTAGTAAATTAATAATTGTATACTTTAATTGTCAGTTTAATTGATGAAAGGAATTAATTGAGTAGATGAATTAGAAGGACTACGGGATACACATTTGTTATTGACATTGCTGTTGAATTATAGTGGATCGATGTTGGGTTGGTTAGTTTTAAAAGTGGCATGACCACTGGATTATTGTCCATATGGGGGTGGAATGTTTTAACTTTTTTTGAAAATTACTTTGTACATCGAACAATATATATAAAATATGATAATTAAATGAAACATACTTGAAATTACGTATAGTGCGCATAGATACTAGCCTTTTAGTTCTTATGTGTACGCATTCAATAGCCCTTAGACCCGTTCGAGAGTTAGTACCCCTGTAATGAGATCTCTCGAATTGTCCCGTTTGGACAGTTTGGGACTGCATAATTTTTATATAATATTCTTAATGGTTTAAAGTTGTTACTTTTGGAGGAAGTTCTGCAGTCGTATCCTAATGTTCTCTGGGAACATACTAGATTGATAAGTGTGACTGTTATTTCAATTGATCAATTGAAATAACACTCAAACTTGTCAATCTACGTCGTGCACTTGGAGAACTACGGGGATATGTTGTTGAATTTTTTTCAAATCGTAACAATGTGTATGAGCTGTTAAGTATATTACAGAAAAATGCGATCTTGAATGGGATAGGACCACTCACCCTTTAGAGGAGACGGAGGAAATAGAAATTTCTATTATAAATTGAATTTGAATATAAATAAGACATAATTAAATGAAACATACTATAAATCTAAGTTTTATTTATACTAATCCATTAATATACGCTTCGTACCTTTAATAAGTGCTTGAGTGGAAAACAGTTGAACTACATTTGTTAAGATCAGGTATGCAAGATAGTTATCGATTTTGGAGTTTTCACGGTGAATTGAAAGTTCCTTTTGTCCCCGACCAACCTTCACAACAACCTTCAATAAGGAGGATAGATGTATAAGGGGACGACGTAGATCATTATATGTTAGAGGATTTAGTTGATGATGCGTACGGAGTTTAGTTGGCATGCTAGGGCAGAAGTAAGGGTAATATCATGCGTTATCCTATTAATTCTACTAACTGGAGGAGGATGAATTATGAGTATCCCGATTTTGCTCGAGAATAACGCAACATTCATTTGGCTATATCAACAGATGGTTTCAATCCATTTGGAAATCTAAGCACCAATCATAGTGTATGGCCAATTATCCTTTCCCCACTCAACCTCCCTCCTTCACAGTGTATGAGACCTGAATTTTCGATGATAGCTTTGTTGATACCTGGGCCAAAGGCACCAAGTGATGACATCGACGTCTACCTGACTCCTTTGGTAGAAGAATTAAATAAGTTATGGGAAGAGGGTGTGCAATCATTTGACGCTTTTAGAAAGGAAGAGTTTACGCTGAAAGCTATATTGACGTAGGCAATTCATGATTTTCCAGCTTATGGGACATTATTTGGTTGTGTAGTACATGGTTATTTGGGGTGTCCTATTTGTGGAGAGGAGACTGAATCTCTTCATTTATCCTTTCGCTAAAAAAATGTATACCATTGCCACAGGAGGTTTTTACCCCCGACTCATAGTTTCAGATTTGAGAAAGGTTCTAATTTTTTATTGGGCGGGGTTGAACATAGGCTACCGCCGAGATAATTATCGGGTTCAGAAATTGAATGTAAATCTTCTGAATGTGACCCTAATATGCCAGGTAAGAGTCCCAAATTTAAGAATGTCATGCATAAGAAGATCCCAACTGCGAATGAAACTGAGACAAGAAAGGCATGGTCTAGGAGGTCAATTTTATTTGACTTGTCTTATTGGAATAATAACCCGGTGCGCCATGTATTGGATGTGATGCATGAAGAGAGGAACTTCACTGAACATATTGTGGGCACTTGCCTTGGGGGAATCATTTTAAGGATGGAGAAAATGCACGAAAAGACCTTAGATCATTTAAACTTAAGCCATAACTATGGTTGAAAGAAGATAGTAGGGGAAGGACAACAATTCCCCCTTGTGCGTTTACTTTCACGAGTGGGGAAAGGAAGGTTCTTTTAGACAAAATATAAAATTTGAAGGCCCCATCTACTTTTTCGTCCAACTTACAAAGGATTGTGAATTATGCTACTCATGATTTACATAAGTGTAAGTCCCATGATTGGCATGTGATCCTGCAATTGGTTCCTCTATTGTTTAAGCACTGTTTTTCCAAGCACAAGGATTTGTGGAGGGCTATTATGCAAATTAGTATTACCTTCTCACTCTTGTGTGAGAAGGTAGTCAATCGAGAACACATAGTGGTCGCAAAATTAGCGTTGACCAAAGCGATTTGTGTGTTGGAGAAGTACTTTCCCCCAGCATTCTTTGACATAAGTGTTCACTTGTTCGTACACCTATGCATCGAGGCACTTCTTTGTGGTACAGTTAGATATTGGTGGATGTATCCGTTTGAAAGATTGATGAAAGTTTTTAAAGATTATATTAAGAATACGCGATACATTGCAGGATCAATTGTAAAGGAATACATAACCGTGGAGTCATCAATATATACTCGAGAATATATGCCTGACTCAACTAGCGTTGATGACACTGATGAGTTCGTCGATGATGGTGGTCATGTGATGGGAAAACGAGTGAAATTAAAGATTTTACAACATGAATAAGTAGCTCGTTATCTATTTGACACACATGAAGATGTCAAAGAATGGAAAAAGTAAGTTTCGATTATTATAATGTTTAACATTATTTTAGATTATTTTATATATGCAAAAAATATGAAGCCTGTGAGAACAATAAAAGACGAAAAATAATGGTACAATCAGACATCGAATTTAGGTTGTGGTTTACACAAGAGGTAATTATAATGAAAATGGTTGTTATATAACGTTACATTATACTCAAATTTTACAACTAATATAATTAATTTATCTATATTCTCAGCTCTTAAAGACGGGTGATGCGACATCAAGGCTTACTCGTTTAGCCACTGGACCCTTGTTCGTGGCACAAGAGTACAAAAAGTATCGATTAAACGGTTATATTTTCAGCACTAAAGTGTACGAGGAAAGTACAAATGTACAGAACTCGAGCATTTCATATAAGGCTCTTACTTTCTTTCGAGCGAGCGCAAAAGATAAAACCTCGTTGAAGCTGAAATGACTTACTATGGTGTAATCCGAAATATATTTGAATTGGATTATATAAGCTTCAAATAGGTTGTATTTTACTGTGACTGGATAAGAGTTGAGGATAAAAATGCTTGTAAAATTGATCCTGTCACCAATTTGATCATGGTTGACTTGTCCAAGTTGAAGAGCAACGACCACTTGAGCGATGAACCATTTGTTTGTGCATTTTAAAAGGTTAACCAAGTGTTTTACTCAGAGTATATCAACAACGAGCCGTGGTCAATTGTCCAACACGCGCCAAAACGTCTAAATAGTAGTGTGGATGACTTGGATGCTTCTACCGAATATCAATCCATTTTTTATGATAACCCGAATTTTAAATAATTTTTCAATTTGTAATAAATATTCCAATTTGTACCAAAATATTCCAATGCGTTTGGACAGTTTGGGAGTGCATAATTTCTGTATAATATTCTTAGTGGCTTAAAGTTGTTACTTTTGGAGGAATTTTCTATTACAAATTGAATTTGAATTTGAATTTGAAATTTAAGTTTTGTTTATACTAATCCATGAATATACGCTTCTTACCTTCAATAGGTGATTAGTACATAGTTATTTGGGGTGTCTTATTTGTGGATAGGAGACTGAATCTCTTCGTCTATCCTTTATATCCGAACACTAAGAAATTTCATAATCCTATGGAGTGATGCTCTGCAAATTTCTTCTAACCGTTGTGTAGCCAAACATCACCAGTTGAAGATATCAATTACAATTTCCATACCCCACCACTTGTAACCTCTAGCAAAACATGGGAAAATATAGAAAGTGAAATTGACAACTTCAACCGGTGATGTTTGGCTACACAACGATTGGAAGGAATTTGCAGAGCATAACTCCATAGGATTATGTCATTTCTTAGTGTTCAGATATGAAGGAAATTATATTTGACACGATTGCTCGGGGTACATTAGTTGGAAAGAGGTGCCATATGAGCTCAAGTTAGCTATTTGGGTAGCACTACATGTAATGTATTTATATTTATATGAATATTTAAATTTCAATTTTGATTTCAATTTTCATGAATATTAGCTTGTTGGGTGGCACTACACTCTTGTGCAGTGTCTTGCAGTGGCTGATTCTTATAGTGGAAATGAAACTGGAAATTGGTGCTGGATTTTCTCAAAAGTTGTCCTCTTCTAGAGGTTCTTATCTTTGAGGTACATCAAGGGTTCTATGACACCCCGCCCAATTAAATATAGGGTGATCAGTCCTCTACCAATTTAAAACAGGATATTCAGTTGGTTCATTCTCAGCATCACTGTTGAAAAACTTTTTAACATATTAATCACCTATTATAAAATTAAGCTAGGTGTCAAAACATTTCCAATTTAATAAAACCAAGTAAATCCATTTTCATTTAGCCTTAAAATATAAACCATTCACCACACATAGGAATGTAAATAAATACTGAACATGAATCAAGTACTGAAATAAATATGACTGAGTAAAACTCTCAATTCAAAACTCCAAACCATCAACTAAATTGAATACAATAACTCTGATGAAAGAACTAGAAGTGGGAGACATATTCCCTAAACAAGAAGTCTAGATAAAACTGAACGGAAAGGATAAATGCGTCTACTGCAAGGACCTACAGCTCCCACAGCAGTTGCAGCACGTTAAGCAATCCAAATATGTAAATCTCATATTCCTGTGGCTGAGCACCTGATATAATACATATATATAGCAAAAGAGAGAAGAGATACAAGAAACGGGTCAGAGCCCGATGTGTAAAAATGATTTAGCAAGTATTTAAAACTAGTTCTTAAAATAACTCTTATACACATGTTAGTTATCGAACTCTCATATGAGTTTCTCACCTCTCGTCTATTGTGCATACTTAACATACATCTAATCTCCCCCTAGTTATACCTCCCAGTCTAACTAGTCAGGAACCATACTAATACTAACTATGCTCACTAGTGGTATTCCCGTATCGCCAATACAATACGCCATTCATATAGTTTACCTCATATACTAAATTTCATTATTTATCATTTGAATGGTTAATCTTTTATTCACTAAGATCATTTTATGCTCCTCATTTTCATTTTATCTACTAGTCTCACAAAGTATAAAGTTACCCAAGTACACTCATACATATATATAGTCTTATCATCCCTATATATATACACTAATCCTTCACCCTTAGGTTAAGACCGCTTGGTGCAACGTAACAATTATTATTATTATCAAGTCTACTAATTTCACACAATAGCAATATTCACAAGTTCATATATATATATATATATATATATATATAAATAGTCACATCATCCCAACACATATATATACTAACCCTTCACCCCCGGCTAAGTCCCATTAGTGCACATATTCTGGAAATCATGCATCCCCGGGTTAACACCCATTAATGCACCTAATAATAATAATTCAGCACCCCCGGGTTATCACCCATTAGTGTGCCTAACAATAAAATATTGCATCCCCGGGTTAGCACCCATTAATGCACCTATCAATATTAAACCAGCACCCCCGGGTTATCACCCATTAGTGCGCCCAACAATATTCATCTTTGTACCCCCGGGTTATCACCCATTAGTACACTTTATAATAGAGTTTCTGCACCCCTGAGTTATCACTTATTAGTGCTCTTAACTATAAGGTTCTTACACCCCCGGGTTATCACCCATTAGTGCTCTTACAATAATATCACATAATAGGCATACACACATCCTATTATAAATTATAGGTATTTTCTCCAACCTACATATATACTCCCCATACGTATTTTAATCTCATTACTACGTATAGTATAAATAATTAGATTACTATCTCTCTCGTAATCTCCAAGGTACATTCTCTCTATATCGAAATAATTAAAGTATTAATTCCCACATACTTTTCCCAAAATTCCTTCTTATTTGAATTTACTATTTGGTAGTTTCTCTCACTCCAATAAACAAATAAACTCCAAACTGAGCTTTAAGCAAATTCCCAGAAATTCACCCTGTGGTTTGAACCAGAATGACATGTGGTTTGAACCAGAAGACATGTCGTTCGGACCAGAAGACATGTCGTTCGAATCACTTCGCGTGAGATCCCCATCTCGTTTGAACCACTTCGTACGAGATTGTACTGTTCGCCTTCTTCACCAAACTTCAGAGTTTTTCACCATTTTTAAACCTAAAAACGTCTAAGATTCGATTCCCAACAACTCATCATCAATACCCATCAACCCCTAACATGTTACAATTCATTTCTATCATCCTAGGATCCTTAATTCATCATTAATCATCATGATTACATAAACCCCCAAACTTAATTCACATGAACCCTAGTTTCCAAAATTCCAATTAAAGAACCTAATCATCCCAGATTCATTCATCAATATATAATCAAATTTTGTGATTAATCCTCTACATACATGAATGAATTCCAACCACTAACTAAACCAATCCTTAATCATAATTTAAATCTCCAAGTTTCACCCAATTAACATATAAATCATGATTAATTCCACCTAGACTAACATGAGCATGATTATTTCTAAAAGAAAGTAAGTAATAAACACTTGCCTCGAATATGAAGGTCTGATCCGTTGGTGATGTTTGTATATACGCGTTCCTCTCTTCGCGATCTACGCGTTGGTGGTCACGGTTGTGCAAGGTGATGCCAAATGAGTCTTCTCTCTTGGAATTTGGTTCTCCCTCACACCCTCCATGGCCGTTCTAACTTTCTGTCACTTCTTAACCCTAATGGACTTTCCTAGGCTGATATAATTACTCTTAATTTTCGTCCATTAATTTAGCCCAAAAATATAATTTACCATAATTCCCTCTCGGGGTGCCGGTTAGGCCTAAAATCGTCCCGGGACACAAACTAAACACCCGGGTATACTATTTTGACTATCTCGACCCTCCCAGACTCAATGGCGCACTCAAAATGACCATACGAGTTAATATAAATCTCCAATTTTCACCCAATTAACATATAAATCATGATTAAGCCAAAAAGGCCATTCTGTCAACTCGTCAGAAATAAACCTGCCCAGGTCGTTCGAACGAGTCTCGTTCGAACGAACTACCAACTCGTTAGAAGGGATACTGTCACCTCGTTAGAAGTTCGTTCGAACGACCTGGGCAGGTCATCTAAAGAGATGGCAGTTTCAGTCCAGAAATTCCCAAGTTCATTTTTCTTCATTCTTCACTTCTCTAAATCCATCCTAAGACCATCCAATTTATGTTTTAACGTATATAAACCATTTCTAATCATCCGAGATCATCCCTTAACATAATTTAGGGGTTAAATCTTACAAATCATCAAGGAATTTATATTAATCTCCAAATATTTCCCCCAAACCCTATGAACATGAACCCATAATATTTATTATGTCAAATTACTCATCATAAATCCGTTTTTAAATCATCATATACAATTCTTCAAATATTAAATCAGTCCATCATCATTCTACATGCAAATCCTAACTCAAATTCAAAGTTTCTCCAACAATTTCATGGTTTTCTTCCAAACTTTCAAGATAAGATAATTCCTACACTAAACATGGAAGAAATATTCAATGCACTAAAGATATCAAATCACTTTCCTTAGATTGTTCTTTAGAATTGATGTTGGTGAATGAAGGTTGATTCTCTCCTTTCTCTACAGATTTTCTCCCAAGGTTGAAGATGGCTTGGTTTTGGCTCTTGTAATTTCTTCCCAATATCTCTCAAAACTCCCGTAGCCCACTCTCTAAACTTTTGCTGGTAATGGCCTTAGTGGCCCCTTTTTAAAATAATAAATATTAACTCTAATTTTCGTGGGTTTTAATTCCCCTATTTTTAAAATTACCAAAATACCCTTTTAAGTTGCCGGTATGGCCCAAAAATGCCTCGAGACCCAAAGTAATCCCCCGGCTAGTGTTTTCTGACTATTTCGACCCTTCCGAACTCGTTGGCACACTCAAAATGACCATTCGGTTGATAAAAATAAAATTCACTTTTTAATTCAAATAATTACATTCCTGACGCGACTGACAGGCGCGTCCCAACTAAATTTCCCAAATTGTCGTATTTCAGTCTCGCGAAAATTTTAATATTTTCAATATTCATATATTGCCATATATACACATCATAATCAAATACCAACTCACATCTCGTTAGTATTTATATACGAATTAATTCTTAATTAATTCACATTTAATTTAATTAATCCCTTAAATAAATATCAATAAAATTACGGGGTATTACACAAAACACATCCTTAAGGACCGCCCGGTTCCCTCATGAGCAATCATCAAAATGCCCTGCTAACAATGAGAAATACGTTTGTAACAAGACTGTTAAAACTAACGTTCCCACCAAACTCGAACCGCACGCGAAGTTTAGGGTTTCCAATTTACATAAAAGTTGTGGCACACCCATGCCACTAGAATCTATCCTTTACTCACAAGGAAGAAGAAAAACCTCACCAGTCTCGCCAAATCACAGGGTCTCAGCACGTGGCTGCCATCACGATCCATAAACATCTATAATCGTCATACATCCTATGATTTCATCCTATAGTTTTCCTCTCTCATCACAGACAATTTATTCCATCATGTAGATTTTGCGCCCATTATTAAAACGTTGGCCCAAGCTCTCCAGTCCTCAATTATAGCTTTATTAATCTCCCGTTTACATCTCGGGTCCCGTAGACTCTGACATACTACATGCTGCCATTAACGAGGACTCTACTGGTCCAGCCTGAACCCATCACTCTCGGGTTATAAATTTCCTGGGTCAAATTCCCTTGACCCCAAATTATTTCACTGGAAGTCTCGCTCCTCCAGTCATTGTGCCTAACTGGCACGGTTTACCATTTCTAATCTCTTCGGTCTCACTTCTCAATTGTGGACACATTCAACACTTGTAGTTCTGTTTCCTTTACATAAGGAAAACTTCATGAACTATTTCCCGTCACTGGTCCCACTGACCATTTTGGGAATGTCCTTCTCTCGGACCGATAGTCTCACCTCACAATTAATCTTCCACTGTCCCTTTAGCTACGCTAGCTATCCGGAACTATGGTTGGCCTCTACAGCCAGATTGACTTCATCATCCTCTCGAAGTTAATCACTTAACATCATCTAACTGAGTTCCCTATTGGGTATACTCTCATGTGGGGTTTCACTAACACCGTTAAATTCAGTTTTTGCTCTTCAGCAGGTTCGTTAACCCTCTTTACTCCCTTCTCTTGGAAGGACTGCAATCACTAGCAATCGTATAACTTTGATAACATCAACATTAGTCATCCTAGATGGATTTCTCATTCATTCTGGTATTCTACTCACGGGTCCTTTATCAGCTATAAACCCTTTGGGTATTTTATACCCCTCTGCCAGGTTCGAAGTTCATTATGCAATTCAACCTTTCTCTCACGATCGGTAGCTATCTTACCCATTGTGCTAAACATCAAAATTTCACTCACATTTTGTTATCACATCGAATGGAAGACCTCACGGTCAAATCGTACCCAAATTTCTCTCTAAATTTCAAACACACATCTTCATATGTGGTGATTGCCTCTAATTACGACATGATGCTCCTAAGAGCTATAGTTTTTAACTACAAATTAAATTCTGAGTGTCGTCACGCCCCACTCTACACAATTGCCTTCGGATTTTCTACCTCCGTTGGTCTGTTACACTTTCTCATTTTCTTTTCTGCATCTTCACCGATGGGTTTTCAAAAGATTCCCTCTGATTTCCCCTTTATCGACTATGCTAGGTGGCCCTAAATTCACTCCATCGTTACCTATGACTGTGCCCTGGGAACCCACAGTTCCCGAGTGACGATTTTACTATCTCTAGTTTAAGTAATTCTTGTCGTGATTTTTGTCCCAATCACTCTTACCCGATTACTCTATGTCTTCTGTTGAGCCTCTTCTCCCGCGGTTCTTCTTACGACCCTCGCTGGCCGTTCTAAAATGTTTGGGGTTCGAATCACACTGAATTTCGTATAATGAGTCACCTCCATTATGATTCGTAGCAGGAGAACGTAAGTCGCATACGTAAGGGGACACAACAATCCTATCATAAGCCTCTACATCAAAGAACGATACGCTGAAACGTAATAAGCCGCACAGATCCTAAGGACACTAGAACCTGATGCTCTAATACCACCTGTGACACCCCGCCCAATTAAATATAGGGTGATCAATCCTCTACCAATTTAAAATAGGATATTCAGTTGGTTCATTCTCAGCATCACTGTCGAAAAACTTTTTAACATATTAATCACCTATTATAAAATTAAGCTAGGTGTCAAAACATTTCCAATTTAATAAAACCAAGTAAATCCATTTGCATCCAGTCTTATAATATAAACCATTCACCACACATAGAAATGTAAATAAATACTGAACATGAATCAAGTACTGAAATAAATAAGACTGAGTAAAACTCTTAATTCAAAACTCCAAACCATCAACTAAACTGAATACAATAACTCTGATGAAAGAACTAGAAGTGAGCGACATATTCCCTAAACAAGAAGTCTAGATAAAACTGAATGAAAAGGATAGATGCGTCTACTGCAAGGATCTACAGCTCCCACAGCAGCTGCAGCACGTCAAGCAATCCAAATCTCTAAATCTGATACTCCTGTGGCTGAGCACCTAATATAATACATATATATACCAAAAGAGAGAAGAGATACAAGAAACGAGTTAGAGCCCGAAGTGTAAAAATTATTTAGCAAGTATTTAAAACTGGTTCTTAAAATATGTCTTATACACATGTTAGTTATCGAACTCTCACATGAGTTTCTCACCTCTCGTCTATTGTGCACACCTAACGTACATCTAATCTCCCCCTAGTTATACCTCCCAGTCTAACTAGTCAGGAACCATACTAATACTAACTATGCTCACAAGTAGTATTCCCGTATCGCCCATAAAATACTCCATTCAGATAGTTTATCTCACATACTAAATTTCATTATTTATCATTTGAATGGTTAATCTTAAATTCACTAAGATCATTTTATGCTCCACATTTTCATTTTATCTACTAGTCTCACAAAGTAGAAAGTTACCCAAGTACACTCATACATATATATAGTCTCATCATCCCTATATATATACACTAATCCTGCACCCTTAGGTTAAGACTGCTTGGAGCAACGTAACAATTATTATTATTATTACCAAGTCTACTAATTTCACATAGTAGCAATATTCACAAGTTCATACATATATATAGCCACATCATCCCTACACATATATATACTAACCCTGCACCCCCGGCTAAGACCCATTAATGCACATATTCTGGAAATCATGCATCCTCGGGTTAGCACCCATTAATGCACCTATCAATAATAATTCAGCACCCCCGGGTTATCACCCATTAGTGCGCCTAACAATAAAATATTGCATCCCCGGGTTAGCACCCATTAATGCACCTATCAATATTAAACCAGTACCCCCGGGTTATCACCCATTAGTGCGCCCAACAATATTCATCTTTGTACCCTCGGGTTATCACCCATTAGTACACTTGATAATAAAGTTTCTGCACCCCCGAGTTATCACTCTTTAGTTCTCTTAACTATAAGGTTCTTGCACCCCCGGGTTATCACCCATTAGTACTCTTACAATAATATCACATAATAGGCATACACACATCTTATTATAAATTATAGGTATTTTCTCCAACCTACATATATACTCTCTATACGTATTTTAACCTCATTACTACGTATAGTATAAATAATTAGATTACTAGCTCTCTCGTAATCTCCAAGGTACATTCTCTCTATATCGAAATAATTAAAGTAATAATTCCCACATACTTTTCCCAAAATTCCTTCTTATTTGAATTTACTATCTGGTAGTTTCTCTCACTCCAATAAACAAATAAACTCCAAACTGGCCTTTAAGCAAATTCCCAGAAATTCACCCTGTGGTTTGAACCAGAATGACATGTGGTTTGAACCAGAATGACATGTCGTTCGAACCAGAAGACATGTTGTTCGAACCAGAAGACATGTCGTTAGAACCATAAGACATGTCGTTCGAACCACTTCGCGCGAGATCCCCATCTCGTTTGAACCACTTCGCGCGACTTCGCGCGAGATTGCATTGTTCGTCTTCTTCACCAAACTTCAGCGGTTTTCACCATTTTTAAACCTAAAAACGTCTAAGATTCGATTCCCAACAACTCATCATCAATACCCATCAACCCCTAACAGGTTACAGATCATTTCTATCATCCTAGGATCCTTAATTCGTCATTAATCATCATGATTACATAAAACCCCCAAATTAATTCACATGAACCCTAGTTTCCAAAATTCCAATTAAAGAACCTAATCAACCCAGATTCGTTCATCAATATATAATCAAATTCCATGATTAATCCTCTACATACATGAATGAATTCCAACCACTAATTAAACCAATTCTTAATCATAATTTAAATCTCCAATTTTCACCCAATTAACATATAAATCATGATTAATTCCACTTAGACTAACATGAGCATGATTATTGCTAAAAGAAAGCAAGTAATAAACACTTGCCTCGAATATGACGGTCTGATCCGTTGGTGATGTTTGTATATACGCGTTCCTCTCTTCGCGATCTACGCGTTGGTGGTCACGGTTGTGCAAGGTGATGCCAAATGAGTCTTCTCTCTTGGAATTTGGTTCTCCCTCACACCCTCCATGGCCGTTCTAACTTTCTGTCACTTCTTAACCCTAATGGACTTTCCTAGGCTGATATAATTACTCTTAATTTTCGTCCATTAATTTAGCCCAAAAATATAATTTACCATAATTCCCTCTCGGGGTGCCGGTTAGGCCTAAAATCGCCCCGGAACACAAACTAAACACCCGGGTATACTATTTTGACTATCTCGACCCTCCCAGACTCAATGGCGCACTCGAAATGACCATACGAGTTAATATAGATAATTTCTCTTCTTATTCCATTCAATTAGTTCCGACACGACTCACAAGTGTGTCAGACTTAAATTACCAAACTGTCGTATTTCTCACTTCCGATAATTTATCAAATATCATAATTCCATATTACATATCACACAGTAATATTTAATAGTTCACAACAATAAGTATTAACCCTTGGCATGCTAGTTAATAATTATTTTAATCCGGATTAATAACAAATTAATTTCTCACATTTTAATTTAATTAATCCAACAACAATAAATAAATCGCATATTTATTCCCACAATAATAATTAATCACATAATTATTTAAATCGTCAAAAATACGGGGTGTTACAGGTTCATAACACCACTTTCAGCTAAATAGTTTGTAGATTTGTGATAATTGATGGTGATGTTGTTTCTTCTTATATTAGGGTTTTGCATTTTGTTGTGAACAAATCGGGACATCGTGGTTGGAATGGTATGTATCTGATTGTTTGAGATCACATCTAAAGACAATCGAAATTACGGGATTGGGTTCGAACAATGGAGTTGAATAATTGCGGTACTTTGTGGAGAATGCCAAAGTTTTGAACAGGTACGAGATTATTTCTATTTTGAATGTATATTTGCACTATCTCTATTTTATCTGAATATATAATATTTGAATAGGTACAACGTTGATATAACATGTACATATATACTGCTGGGCAGTGGCTATGGCTATACTGCCCAACAGATTTTTTTTTCAATTCTGCCCAGAATTGTCACGGTCATTGACTGTGACAATTTTTTTAAACATTGTGACGTTTTTGTCATGGTCCTTAACCGTGACAAATCTTGTCACGGTCAAGGCCCGTGATATGACCGTGGCAATTATAACGAACTTGTCACGGTCAATGACCATGACAAGTCCGTGACAAAAAAATTTGTCACCCCCAGAATTGTCACGGTCATTAACCTTGACAAGTCCAACTTGTCAAAGTCAATGACCGTGACAATTCGACAGATTTGGTATAGTGATTAGAGCTTGAAGCAGTACATTTTCACATGCTTCATTATGGCATATCCAAAACTTACACGTTTTGACATTATCATGGGGAAAATGAACTTACTAAAATATAATAAAAAGAACGCACCGAACATGTTGAATGTAATGAACCTGTTTCTTATGATCTTAGGATGGAAGATCATGTTTATGACTCATTTGAAATGTTTAATCGTGATGTTGATCATTTAATAAGTGAAAGTGTTAGAATGGGGGGAGTGGCAATCGTAACAATACTAACGAGGAGTTAAAATACGAAAAGTTACATGGTAAGATGAGTCAACCGTTGTACCCATCAAGTCTTGAGAAACATACCACGCTATATAATCTTGTCAAATTTAATAATGTAAAGTCAAGATATGGTTTGTTAGATAATAGTATTATGGAAATTTTGTGGGTTTTTAAAGAGTTTTTGCTAGAAAGAAATACAGTAGCTTCCAAGTATGCACTCAAGGAGAAGATAATCAAAGAAGTTGATACGGATTATAATATAATTCATGCATGAAAAAATGATTGCATTTTATATAAAAAAAACAAAATGCATTGAAGAAAAAAAATTCCATTATGCAATTTACCCAGGTATAGGTTGGGAATAAATGGGGAGGGTAAAGTAACTTCAAAGACAGGTAGACATTTTCCTCTGATTTCAAGGTTGAAGAAATTATTCACCATCCCATGGATTGCAAATGAGATGGCTTGGCACTCTAGAGCATAGTGTATCACAAATGTCATGCATCATCTTCTGGATTCATATATTTGTAAATTTGTTGATATGATGTGGTCAGACTTTATGGCTGAAAAAAGTAATGTCCGTCTTAGTATAGCCACCAGTGGTTTTAATTTATACGAGAATCTCAAGTCCAATTAAAGTTATTGGCCTATCATTATCTCTCCTCGTAATATGGGACCATCTTTGTGCATAAAAAGGGAGTTTGTAATTATGTCGATTTTGATATCTAGGCCGAATGCGCAGAGCAAAGACATTGATATTTACCTGGAACCTTTGCTACAGGAGTTAAAGGAATTATGGTTTCAATGTGTAATGGCGTACGACTCTTATATGAAAACCAATTTTTCTTTGAGAGGGATATCGTTATAGGCAGTCCAAGATTTTTCTACATATATAACTCTATCAGGCTGCACGGTTCATGGTTATAAGGCGTGCCTAATTTATGTTGAAGAAGTAGACTCCGAACGACTTAAGATTAATAGAAAAATCAGTTATTATGGTCGTAGAAGATTCCTTCCTCACAATCACAAGTTCAGGGAGAACAAATGCAATTTCAATAGCAAGGTCGAACATCATAAAGCTCCACGAAGGTGTGGAATCCATCAAGATGAGAATTGGTAAATATATTTTAGAAATAAAAATAAAACATAAAGGGTGTAACGATGTGGTTAAAGACATTACCACTCCATGGTATCGAAGTTCTATTTTATTTGATTTTTCCTTTTGGAAAGAGCGCAGTGTTCATTATTTAGTAGAGGATTCGGCTCCAATTTTATCTTTTCTTGAAGTTAAAAAGGCCGATGGAAGCAAATGAAAGGTCGGCTCGATGCATTGGAATCCGAGATCAAATGCATAAATAATAAAGTAAGAAATATAGGGACAATGATAGGTGGTATTGTTATTGGAAAAAGTGCTCGACATCAATGTTTCTTTTTATTTGGGAACACAAGGTGGTGTTGAGCTTCTCAGAGATGTTGGTAGTGGAAGTTGAGACGTGTGGCCAAAGATTTTCGTGAAGCATAGACCCCGATGACTTCTTCCTTTTAATTTTTATTAGTGACTTGTTTTTGTTATGCTGGTGTTTATCATGTTATGGACTTTAATATGCTTGTGTTTTCTATGGATTTTATCATGCTAGTATTTTTAATGGACTTTATTATTCTCGTTATGTTTTGTATTTATGGATTACTTGAGTTGTTTTTTTCTATTAGGTATAACATTTTTTAACTCCACAAATGAAAATATTTACTTTGTGTTCCTGGTTCCAAGCCCGAATAAAGGAGGAGGGGAAGAGGTTTTTTTGCTTTCCATTTGTCTTCAATCATTATAATTTCTTTTATATTTGCTTTGTTTTTGTCCTTTTATTCATTTGAATTTAAATATTTTCTGGGAGATATAAATATTGAGTTGGCATTAATATGATCTTAACTCTGATTGCAATGAACACATGGCCTATATGGAATTGCAAAGCCATAATGCAAAATGATAACTGGAATTCGTTAATAATTTCTGACTAAATGTTTTTCCCCATCGGAAATTATGAGTTCCATCTTATTATGCTCCTTTTTCCAGGGATCTCCATAACAGGTTGACTGGGCTAATCCCACCTCATATTGGGCATTTGAGGTATCATAAGATACTGGATGATCCTTTACTTCTTATATATTTTTATTGTTCCTATCTGTTGCTCAGGTATTTACATTTGCGGCAAGTACTTGAGATTTTAAATGAAATATTGAAGTTTAAAAGGGTCCTCTATTTATTTTAAGCTTTTCAAACATCCCCCCATTCCCCCCCCCCCCCCCCCCCCCCCCCCCCACACCATCACATGTTATCGATGAAGACTGGTCCGTGATCAATACAGCTCCTGCTACACACATAAATTGGCTTTGAACTAGGCTACATTCTTCACATAAGCCATCAAGGTAGGTGTTTTTCAAATGGCTATTTCTATTCTTATATTCGCACCTTGTGAGCATATTGTGTTTTGTCTTGTCATATTATATACCGTCAAATAATCCGCATATAATATGTTTTAGGTGGTGACGTGGCAGGCTAGCTTCCAAACTGCAGCAGCCCTTATTCGGGTCTTATTTGTTATTAGCAATAAAAACTCTGGAAGCAGGATAATACAAACTGCACTTTCATTTGGCAAAAAAGTGTAGTTCATTCTAACCCAAAATGTGGAGATATCTCAGATGAGTCTCTTGAACTCAAGTCACGTATTAATGCATTTTGTATTTGGTTTAGTGATGCGGTACACAAAAGAAGAGCTCTTTATATAAATTAGTTGTTAAAAGTTAGTTTTAAGTTTTAACCTATCTCATGGTCTAATTAGGATTAAAAAATATTGGTTAAAGTAAAAATATCCATTCTTGCAAATGTATATACAAATTTCTGAAAAGCTAAAAAATTGACAAATTAAATTACCCTGTTAAGAAAATTGATGGATCCTCGCTTGATAGCCACAAATATTAAATATCGATATTATTGATATTTTGTCAAGATATGTTAATTCTAGAATTGTGAGTACTAATATTGTTGTTCATAATTTGGCTTATCTAATATAGGTTTATTAAATCTAAATACGCAGGAATTTAACAATATAAAAGAACCTTGCAGGCATAGATAAAATGGTCTCAATTGGGAAGTCGTGAGTTAGAGATGTAATTGCATTATGAATGTGTGGCTTCTCCGGTTTCAAATTAGAACATGTGTAATATATACTTTGAAACAAGGCAATTCCGTTACATAAAAAGTTTCCTAAAGCTCAGGTTTTGTATGTTGTTTTATTAATATATATATATATATTTTTTGTGTCGTAGGGTAATTCTCGTGCCAGCTTGCGCGCACTTCGAAATTAATCTCTTCGCCTCGAACAAGGCTTTCTATAGCAGACATTTAACTTCTGCGATCCGTGGCTATAAAATGCAGCTGCCAAAGTTTGAACTCGAGTGTCGAAATTTACAATTACACCTGACTACCACCTTAGACATGAGTGCCTGAGTTTTATTAATATAATGTTACGAAATAGCGCAAAACTTGAACCTAAAAATACTTATTGCAATTGTTTGGATATGACCAAGTTATCATTTTTTAGCCCATTCTTCTCACATTGCAAGTCATGTCATTTATTTCTGGGAATACGAGAGCAGCCTTTTAGTACCATGCGATATATGAGTACATACTTGGAACACCTGGGAACTTATAAATAGCTAATTGACATGATTTGTGCTTACTTGTTAAAGCTCCGGTTGAAGGATTGAAGGATTATCGTTGGATAATATTTGAAACACACTCTTCATTTGTTACTGCTGCAGTTTATATCTCAAACGTTCAAACCTCAAAGTGTATTCTTATGCTGATAACCGGCTCCCAAGCACAAAATAGACAATGGCCCTGCATCTTTCGGGTTCCCTGCCACTGAATACCCTTAAGTATCGGATCATGCAAATTGTATTAATCCAATATTACTCAAATGGGTTGACTTGTGATGCATAATGCTCGTTTTGAAGCACAAGTTTTAAGACTCTGATACTCACAGGACCGTCTCAAGCAAAATCGGGCCCTAGACTAGAAATTAATATGAGACCCTTTTTATTGTAAAGATTATTATATTATATTAAATTATGTTACATTTTTTTACAAAATAAATTAATTAAAATTTATTTTTCTTGCTTTTTGAGATGCAGAATCATGAATTTTATTTTTGTATTCAAGGTTAGTTATGATATTTTTTTTAATGAATAATATAGCTGCCCATTTAATCTTTCTGGCGACATAGTCAATCTTAGGTATGATTTTATTATTTTTAATTTCGAAAAACTTCTTTCTGCAGAAGCAACAGTTACAGGTATAGTTAACATTATTCGATAAGCTATATATGCATTCGGAAAACAATCAATTTGTTTTAAATAAGTTAATAGTTCAATTGAAGTTTTAATGTCCGGTTTTAATAATTCTCTTAAAACTTTTAACTCGGAATATAAATCTATACCGTCAATATCGTTAGAATTGCCATATTTTAGGTTACTTTCAAGATTTATTCAACAAATTTTCAAGTTTTCATCGTCTAATGATTTTAATTTATTCAAATCAAATAGGAATCCAAAATTTTCTTCATATATTTTTAATTGTTCAAATCTATTATTAATAGAAGAAAGTGCTTGATAGACAAATAATTAATTCGGAAATACTCCTCAGGGGAATGAATGTGTTCATTATTAGAATTCTCATCAAAATATTTTTTTCCTAGAAATCACTCTCTTTTCACGAAATTTGGATTCTATTTTCATATCTCGAGCTATCTCCTTAGATAAAATTGTAGCGGACTCGTATCCTTCAATTCTATTTTTTTCAAAGAACATGTTAAAACCTTTTAATTGATCTAGAGCAATGTCAATAGGCATGTCTTTAGATTGTAATTTTTTGCTAACATTATTAACAACAAATAAAATATCATACCATATAACCATTCTTAATAAAAACTTATAATTTTCAAGATCGTTCCTTAGTAAACTTTC
Source organism: Sambucus nigra (assembly GCA_949130495.1). Lineage (NCBI taxonomy): Eukaryota > Viridiplantae > Streptophyta > Magnoliopsida > Dipsacales > Adoxaceae > Sambucus > Sambucus nigra. Next base: position 302,322,974 of record OX422210.1, read on the forward strand.
TGCCTCATGTAAAGATTTTGAATCAATATCATCGGAGCTTACTAATTCATATAAAACATCTCTTATTTGTGGAATTTGATATCTTATTGCTTTAACACTTTCAACATGACTCTCCCAACGAGTTTGTGACCATGACTTAATTGTTAAAGATGGTACATGATTTATTAAAATTTTCAAACGTTTTGTCAATGAAGAAAATAAGCAGTATATATGTTGTACTACTCCAAAAAATGATGAAGCTTCCTTACAAGAGCTTGCCATGTCAGAAATTATTAAATTAAGACTATGACACCCACATTGGGTATAAAATGCCCTAGGGTTAATATTTAATAATCTTTTTTGAACACCTTGTTTTTTACCTTTCATATTTGACCCGTTGTCATATCCTTGCCCTCGAATATCATCAGTATTAAGTTCATGTTTTTCCATTACATTTAAAAGTTTATTAAAAAGTCCTTTTTCCTGATGTATCATTTACATTAATAAATTCTAGAAAATACTCTTCTATTTTTGTTGGAATTGTTAAAACATCTACACATCGTAAGATGAGGGTCATTTGTTCTTGATGACTTATATCTGGAGTGCAATCAAGTATAACAGAAAAATATTTCGCTTCTTTAATTTTTTTAATAATCTCATCATGTGCTTTAGACGCCAATAGTTGTATTAATTCATTTTGTATATTGTGGCCAAGATAATGATTATGTAGTTCACCATTTTTTATTCGACGAACATGTTCTTCCATTATTGGATCATATTCTGCCTTCATCTCAATGAAGCTCAAAAAGTTTCCATTATTATCTTGATATAACTTCTCATTACTTCCACGAAATGCCAAATTATTTTTAGCAAGAGTTCTTACAAGGCCGATTATCCTTTGTAGCACATTTTTCCAATGTTCTTTTTCTTTATTAATTTGTTCTTGTATATTCTTATCATGTGTTTCATTTTTTAGTAATCTTCTCTTTAGATCAATTCAAATATTCATATTCTCTAGATGTTCATTGGATGTTTCATGGCTTTTAATCTTAGAACTTATATTTTTTCAATCTTTTGTTCCCTCATTACTCAATAGGTTTGTTTTATACTTTGAATTAAATAATTTACAGCAAAAACAAAAAAATTATCAAAATCTTTTGAATATACCAACCACTTTCTATCAAATTTTTCCCCATTTGATAAAGTTTTAGTGTAGTGTGTAATTGAAGATTTTCTAGAATTCTCATCAACGGGATAATTAAAATTTATTTCTCTAATTGGGCCCTTTGCTACCAATAAATCTCTTAATTTTATATCAATGTTATTCCATCGCCCCGGGTCATAAATATTTAGGCACATTGTGTTATTTACATCATTTGAGGTAGGTAATTCTTGTGTTAAATCATCAGTTTTATTTTTTGTTTCACATTCTTCTACACTTTCATGAATAGCTTTATTAGGATCACATTCAATTATTGTTTCATTTTTTTCAAGTTCATTTAACATCTCCACATGTTCATTTACTACGTTTTCGTTTAAATTATTTGTTTCATTTATTTTATTACCCACAACAAATTTTTCCATAGCACCTTTTTAAGATTGCATAAATTCATTTGCTTCTCTTTTTTTTCCTCTTTTTTTACACCCGCTTTCATATTTTCTTGTAGACATGTGTATGTATATAGTTAGCGACAAATATGAATATATTTACAAATAAAAAGTAAATCTAGTAGCTAAAATATAATTTCTTCTAATTATTTCACATAAGCAAACAAATATCATTATAGGACAATAGAACCTGATCACGCCAATGTATATTCAATCTGATTATCCAAACAACAAACTTCTCTAATTGAAAAAAAAAAATCACTTTCAACCTGTCAACATTTAAAAACATATTAATAGAATAATCATTTAAGTTTAAACAATTTCATAAAATAAAAAGAGAAAAAAAGTAAAAATATATATATATATATATATATATACAATAATATTAACAATATAATATACATAACATATAGTATATATATAAAACAAAAAACAAACCTTGTATGGGAGAAGTTTTATAGTGCTACCAGATTTTGATTTTATTTTTGGATGAGCAATTTTTTTTTCTTTGTATGAGCAAAATATAATGAGTAAGAGGAGAGTTAAGTTTGGAGAGAGAGAGAGAGAGAGAGAGAGAGAGAGAGAGAGAGAGAGAGAGAGAGAGAGAGAGAGAATAGATGAATCGTTAGTGGAGAGAGAGAGAGAGAGAAGAAATGAAGGGATTGTTAATTTAGAAGAAATGAATCGTGTACTTTTAATGGGCTTAGTTGTTTATTGAGTTGTTATTAATAGCCTTGAAAATAGAAAGAATTTTTACTTTTTTCAATGAATGTATTTATTTATATATAATATAATAAATATCTATTAAAATTAGGGGCCCTTAAATATAGTGAGGCCCTAGGCAGCCTCCTCACTTACCTAAGGCATGCGCCAGCACTGGATACTCAATTAACTTGCTTATGTTATTTTTTGGCATTCCTCTTTATGTGCAAAAAAGTGAGTGAAGATGTTGGTGTTGGAAATTAATATTAAGTGTCGAAATTAATTATTTAATTTTAATTATATTAAATTTCGAATTTATGAATTTCTCATTAATGTGGTCTTGATAAATATCAGATAATTAATTAGGAATGTGATAAATACGAATATTATAAGTTTTGGATGAATCTTATCCGTTAGTCACATGATGATTAGTGACATTAGTGGAAGACTTGAAAAGAGTCCCACCTTGACCCGGATTTTGTCCCTCGTCCCCTTATAAATAGAGACCTCTACACCATCTACGAATATCTTATAACACACTATTTCTAAGGTGGGAGAGAAAATCCAAAATTTCCTTGGTTAATATTTTCTCATCAAATTTCGGGCCACACACAAAGGCAATTTTAGTCTATTTTGCAAAAGATTCAAGGAAGAAACCAGTTGGAGCATCCAAGTCATTTCTCCATATAAACTACAAAGGACAAATGTTGGATTTGATCATAGTTATATAGAAAAATTTAATTCTATGATTGCATGATGATAAAAACATCATTGATTCATGACAAAACCGTTTTTAATATGATATAACATTATGGTTTATGTCCGATTTAATGATGGACAAAACAGTCTTGATTAATATATGGTATCAGAGCTTTCGGTTTTATTATCTCAGGCTGTCCATGTACGAAATTATTCTTATTATAGTATTGATCTTCTGCATGTTGAAAATCTACTATTTTTTTGTAATCTGGATTTTTTTTTTTTTTTTTTTTTTGCAAATCTAGTATTTTTTTGTAATTTGAAAATCTGGAATTTTTGTAAACTTGAAAATCTGGAATTTTTTAATCTGGAAATCAAACTACTAATCTGGTATTAGTATTTTAGAACTTGAATCATCGTTCATGTATATGAAACTCCTTTATAATTTTATCAACCCCTTTTGTCATTGAGAACCCTAATCTGTCCCATAATTGATTCATATATTTCAAGTCTGTTTAATATTCAAGAAAACACTTATATTAATCTTGATAAGAAAACAAATATGTTTTTTAAGATTAATTGAATGAAACCTGTGATTTGAAGCAAAACAGATTTCGGGGTAGATTTTTTTTTACTGTAGTGAATAGTATTTTTCAAAAAATTTGGTGTCTGATTGAGTTGAAACTTGGTGGGTGTGACACACCAACTAATTAAATACCGGGTAGCTACTTCTTTATTCAAATTAATACAAAATGTCAAGTTGGTTCAGTTCATAGTATCACTGTCGAAAAACGTTTTAACAATTACTAGCCACCTAATATTTAAAAAGTGAGTTGTCAATTTTAATTAAATCCGATTAACATACAGTAAGTATTAAATTACGAAATAATGATACCACAACCACATTACAGTCACATTACAATGATAAAGGAATAAATAAATCTGGAGGAACACTCCTCGAAAATAATCCGAAATAATGTAAAACTGAACACAAGGTCTGAATCACTAAATAATTACAACCCAAAATCAGAAATAAAACTGAGTAAGTAAGATGTCTCTAAACAAAAAAGGGGCGACATGCCCTACAAATGAGTAAATCTGAAATAGAGTCAAGATAGAAAGTTGAGGTGTCAACTATCGAGGTCCTGTAACTTCCACAGCAGCTACAGCACGTCACTGGAATAGAACTCCTACGCTTGGTGTCCTTGTGGCTGGGCATTTAAAAGGTTTTTACAAGAAAACTGGATTTGAAAACAAATGGGTCAGAGCCTGATTGTGAAAACAGTTTAAAATACAGCAAGTGTTTAATATCATTAAACAGTGAATATAAAATACATGATAGTGCGTGCACTCACATGAGTTCCTCACCTCTCAACTAATTGTGCACACCTATCGTACCCGTACCCGTTCTAGTTATTCAATTATCTAACTAGTCTAATTCAATATCTGATATTTACTATACTATTCATAGTTTGATTCCCGATGTCTTAATATAAACTGAGAGTTTACCTTCATTTTTCAGAATTAGTTACAATAATTACTAAGAGTTTTCCCATTTTTAACTCTACAAAGATGTTATATTAATTCACACTTTTACTTATATAAATAGTTCACTTCAATATTTCAGTATATCAATCTCATCATAAATATACAACAATAGCACCCCTAGACTAAGATGCGGTGCACACATACTCTGCTATCCAATCCCGGTACATCACGTACATAAGGATCACGTATTCCGAATCTCTCAGGAACCGTTTTGACAAGTAACAAACACACATAATGGAGGCGAACATAGTTCACATCACATGGGTCACGCACATACCTATGCTCCCATGATCGGAAGACTTATTAACTCCTCAATGAATCATTCTCTGACCTACATCCTCGAGGTACCAATCTAAATCCCCCATAGGCACACAAATATTAGATGGCCCTAATCGAACGATGATCTCCCGTGATAGCAAGTATGGTAGGTGTGTTATACACAGATAACCACATATACTAAGCATTCACACATCTTAGATATTTTATAATATTAATATAGTTATATTTTACATTCCTATACCGTCATTAAATGTTGCACGTTTACAAATCCCTGAATAATATAAATTAAAAGTTGACAACCGTTCTCACGTCGTAATTTTAAGTACTTATTTCCTAACCCATAGATGTCATCCGGTTTACTACAAAATTCTAAGTTTTAATCCTCAACGTATTCCAATCTCACAACTATACCCACTAGTCAACAAGGGAAGGTTAACACTCAATTAAATAAGTCTACTAGAAGTTTGAAATAAAATCAGGCCTAAAAAGGCCATTCTGTCAACTCGTTAGAAATCTCGTTCGAACGAGGTTGTTCGAACGAGTGTCGTTCGAACGAAGGTTTCGAACGAACTTGTTAGAGGGGATACTTTCATCTCGTTAGAAGTCTCGTTCGAACGAGGTCGTTCGAACGACCTGGGCAGGTCTTCTAACGAGATGGCAGAAAACGCCCAGAATTTCCCAATTTCGTTTTTCTTCATTTTTCTCTTCTCTAAATCCATCCTAAGATCATCCAAATAACGTTTTAATGTTTTTAAACTACTCTAAGTCCTCCTAGGTCACTTCTTAACATGTTATTGGGGTCAAATCCTCTAAATCAACATGCAATTAACATAAATCTCCAAATTTTACCCCAAACCCTATGAACATGAACCCAGAATTTTATTGTACCTAAATACTCATCATTAATCCATTTTTAAATCATCAAAGTTAAGTTTTTGGATACCAATTTCGTCCATAATCATTCTACATGCAATTCCTAACCAAAATTAAGAGTTTCTACAACAATCCCATTGGATTTTCACCAAAACTTTCAAGGCATATAAGGTTTCCACACTAAACATGGAGGAAATATTCATTGCAATTAATGACATCAAATCACTTTCCTTAAATCTGATGTTGATGGTCTAGGTTGGCTCTCTCTCTTCTTTCCGATCACAAATCCTTTCAAATTTTTGGTGATGGGAGATGATTTGGTTTGGAACCTCTTTTACCCTCTTTATAACTTCTCTCAAAACCCCCGTAGCCCACTCTATTATCTTTTACTAGTAATGGCATTAGTGGCCTCTCTAATAATATATAATTAACCTCTAAAATTCGTGGGTTTTAATTTCTCAATTTTTAAAATTACCAAAATACCCTTATAGGTTGCCGATTTGGCCTAAAAATGCCTCGGAACCCAAACTAAACCCCCGGCTAGTGTTTTCTGACTAGTCCGCACTCAAAATGATCATTCGATTGATGAAAATAAAATTTACTTTTTAATTTGAATAATTTCATTCCTAACGCGACTGACATGTGCGTCCTAACTAAATTTTCTAAATTGTCGTATTTCTGCCTCGTGACAATTTGAATATTTTCAATACTCATATATTACCATATATACTCAGAAATATTAAATTTTAACATCATAATCAAATACCAACACACGTCTCGCTAGTATTTACATTCGGATTAATTCTCATTTAATTCAATTAATCCCTTAAATAAAAATCAATAAAATTACGGGGTATTACATACTTTCCCCCTAATAACAGAATTTTGTCCCAAAATTCGGAACTAAAGAATACCTGGTAAAAATAGCTCTGGATGACGTTCGCGCATCTCATCCTTGCGCTCCCATATGGACTCCTCGGCATTATGATGCCGCCACTGCACGCGTACTAATGGTACTATCTTCGACCTCAGTTTTCTCTCGCTGTGGTCCAGAATAGCAATCGGCCCCTCCTCGTAGGAACTATCAGGCTGAAGATCGATGTCCTCTAAATCAATGTGAGTATGGGCCAAATCGTCCCTAAGATATTTCCTTAGCGAGGAAATATGGAGCGCATCATGAATCCTATGCAAGTGCTCCGATAACCCAAGTCTATACGTAACTGGCCCAATCCTCTCGATGATAGGAAATGGCCCCACATATCTTAGTGCTAGTTTCCCCTTCTTCCCAAAACACATAATCCCCTTCATAGGAGATACTCTGAGTAGCACATGGTCCCCTACCTGGAATTCTCTGAAGAACCTCTTGGCATCAGCATAGCTCTTCTGCCGGTCATAAGCTACCCGAATACGACTCCGTATTATCTCTATCCTTGCCGAAGTGTCCTGAATCACTTTCGGCCCAAGGAGTTTGTTATCCCCGACCTCTAACCAACATGCTGGGGAACGAAAAGGTCTACCATAAAATTCCTCGAATGGAGCCATGCCAATGGTGAACTGGTAGAAGTTACTATAAGAAAACTCCACCAGTGGAAGGTACTGCTCCCAACCACCTCCAAAGTCTAGGATGCACATAAGCAACATGTACTCCAACATCTGATTTATCCGCTATGTTTTCCCATCAGTCTGCGGGTGATACGCCATACTCAGCCACAACTCCATACCCATAGCCTCCTGGAAACTCTCCCAAAATCGTGAAACAAATTTCTTGTCTCGATCAGACACGATATTTAGAGGCACCCCGTGAAGTCTCATTATCTCCGCAATGAAAATCTGGGCATACTGTCCCGTAGTGTAGTCTGTCCTCACGGGGAGAAAATGAGTAACTTTGGTCAACCTATCCACAATTACCCATATGGAGTCGTGACCCCTCTGTGACGTAGGTAACCCCATGATAAAGTCAATGGATATGCTCTCCCATTTCCACATCGGAACCTCTAACGGCTGTAGAAGTCCTACTGGAAACTGATGGTCCACCTTTACTAGCTGACAAGTGGATTATTTAGAAACGAACATGGCAATATCTCTCTTCATCCCGCTCCACCAGTACTGTTGTCTCATGTCTTGGTACATCTTATCCCCACCAGGGTGTACCGCGAACCGTGAGCCGTGCGACTTTATCATTACCTCGTGTCGCAAGTCTTCCCCTTCCAGAACTACTAGTCTCCCATTGAAGCGTAATCCCCCATCTGAACTAACGGTATAGGACTCAGCTCCCTCTGTTAGTAATCGAACTATTTGCTCCTGACAGAACGAGTCTTTTGCGTGGGCCTTTATCACTCTCGTAACAATCTGAGGTGTAACAGTCATCACAGACATTAATGATCGGGCCACTACATCCTGGTGTCCCAACTCCTTCCACTTAGCTTTCCACACCTCGGCCACCTCATCTACTGGCCTACGGCTCAACGCATCTGCTACCACGTTAGCCTTCCCTGGGTGATATTGGATATCAAACTGATAATCCTTCACAAACTCAAGCCACCGACGTTGACGCATATTAAGTTCCTTATGCGTGAAGAGGTATTGTAGAGACTTGTGGTCTGTGAATAACTGAAATTTCTCCCCCAGGAGATAGTGTCTCCAAATCTGAAGAGCGAATACGACTGCCGCTAACTCCAAGTCGTGGGTGGGGTAATTCTTCTCTTGAGGCTTAAGCTTACGGGAAGCATAAGCTATGGCCTGAATCTCCTATTGCAGTACACCTCCAAGTCCTTGTAAGGATGCATCGTTGTAGACTAGATACTCAACTCTCGGTCTCGACAATGCTTACACAGGCGCTGAGGTCAACTTGTCCTTCAACTCATCAAATTCCAACTGACCGGCATCGCTCCAGATGAATGGCACACCTTTGCGAGTCAGATGTGTCAAAGGACCCGCTATCTTTGAGAAACCACGAATAAACCTCCTGTAGTATCCTGCTAGGCCCAAGAAATTACGGATCTCAGTCCGTGTCATGGGCTGTCCCCACTCCCTCACCGCGGATATCTTGCTCGGATCAACAGATATCCCCCTGTCTGAAATAATGTGCCCCAAAAACTGAACCTCCTTCAACCAAAACCCACATTTTTTGTACTTTGCATATAGCTCATTCTGACGCAGCGTCTGCAAAACCTGCCTCAAATGCTCAACGTGTTCCTCCTCTGTCTGGGAGTAAACTAGAATGTCATCAATAAAGACAATGACGAACTGGTTTAGGAACTCTCTGAATACCCTATTCATCAAGTCCATAAACACGACTAGGGCATTGGTCAAGCCAAAAGGCATAACCCGAAACTCGTAGGAACCATATCTCTTTGAGAAAGCAGTCTTCGAGACGTCATGTTTCCTGATACGCAACTGATGGTATCCCGATCGCAAGTCAATCTTTGAGAAGAAGGAGGCTCCTCTCAGCTGGTCAAATAAGTCATCGATTCGGGGCAATGGATACTTATTTCGTATCGTGACTTTATTTAACTCCTGATAATCTACACACAACCTCAAAGATCCATCCCTCTTCTTTACGAATAACACAGGGGCTCCCCACGGTGAAGTACTCCTTCGGATAAACCCCTGACCCAACAATTGCTCTATCTGATCCCTTAGCTCTCTTATTTCCGCTGGAGCCATACGGTAAGGTGCGTGGGCAATTGGCCGAGTGCCCGGCGTCAAATCGATAACAAAATCTATCTCTCTACTAGGAGGTAATCCAGGTATATGCTGAAATACATCAGCAAACTCCCTAACAACTGGAATCGAATCGAGTGGTAATACCACTTCCTTAGAGGTCTCCTCCTCTATATAGTATAAGTGAATGGACGATCCTCCCTCAGGGCGAAGCATCGCCACTAAAAACATTTCCTGCCCGGGTATGGCAAAAATGATACTCCTACTGAAACAATAAATCATGGCTCGATACGCAACTAGCCAATCCATACCAACAATCGCATCGTACTCAGTCATCTCTAATACTAACATATCAGCAGGTAAAGTAAATCTCCCGATCTCTATACCGACACCTCTACAAATAAGAGAAATCACAGAACCCCTACTCAACGGTGAATCTATGCAAGTAATCGTTCTCTCTGCAGTCCCTAACAACCCCAAAGTGTGTGCAAATCTCGTGGCAATAAAACAGTGTGTGGCCCCCATATCAAATAAAATACGCCCCATAGTCCCCTGAATAGAGAACATACCCTCAATAGCAGGTGGATCCTGTGGGACTGCGGCCTACTAGATTTGATAAACTCGCCCGTACTAAAGTTGTCCCTGCTGGACTGGAACTGCTGGGATGGGTGGCAAAGTTGGCATCTGCGGTGGTGCTGGGAGGGCGGCGGGAAATATAGGTCTCTGGGGCTCGTGTCGAGAACCCTGCTGCTACTGTGGGGCCCTGCCCCTGTCAGGACACTCCTGGATTTTGTGGCCAATCTTGCCACAAGTAAAGCATTTCCCCAAAAAATTCCCCCCTCTCGGACCCTGCTGCCCACGGCCTTGTTGGTCGTTGCCATTCCTTCCCTGGCCGTGCTGGCCCTGATAAAACTGTTATTGTTGGCCATGCTGGCCGTGCTGACCCTGACGAAAACCTCCCTGACCATTTCTGAAACCCTCAGATCTAAAACTCTTAAAATCCCCCTGCTGGGAACCCTGATCATCCTGCCTGTGCTGACCCTGAGCTGATTGTGCCTCGCCGGCACCATTTCCCCCTGTCCTACCCTGATGGTTGGACTCTCCTAATCGCTTACCCTCTGACAAGTGAAAGCGTTGGTCCTGACAGTGAAGCAGTGTTGCGTTAACCACATCAGAATAAGTGGCCAACGAGAGATTGCCCAGCAAGTGCTGACGGATCCTCCAAGTCAACCCATCCATGAACTTCTGAATCTTTTTCTCCTCTGTCGAAATCTCATCGGGAAAGATGTTCAAGAGATTAGTGAATTCGGCCTCATACTCTGCCATGGTCTTCCCCTCCTACTTGAGGTTCATTAACTTCCTCCTCATTTCGGTGTGCACGGCTGATGGAAAATACTTGCGGTCGAACTACACCCTGAACTCCTGAATAAAGAGGATGTCTTTCTCCTCCGTGGTGGAAATGAACTCCCACCACTGCAACGCTGACCCTACTAGCTTAAAAGTAGCCAGTATCTGTTTCTGTACATCCGTGCACTCATACATCCTCAAGTGCCTTTGGATGTCCTTCTTCCACTGACTGGACACAACGACGTCGGAGCTACCTGCAAACTCCGGAGGGTGTGCTTTCTGAAAAGCATCACGAACACGTTCCCAAGAAGACGAATATGCATGAGCCTATATTGGCGTGACTACCGGCGCCTGAGTCGGTGCCTGTTTCATAACTGCTAGAGCGACATTTACCGCTTGGGCTACAATAGCGGCAACCTCTGTGGCATTCAAGGAGCCCTGAACTGGTGCAGGCTGTGGCTCGGGCAGAGCATCCCTGGGAACTCGCTGTGCACGTCGTGGAGGCATCTGAAATGAGAGTAAAGTCTTATAAGTTCGCAGGTATTATCTCAAAATAGCTGAAGAGCAAAACATACACAAAAGCATACAACAATCCTAAAATATAGGGCTCTATATAAAAAAAAAGCTACGCGGAAACATAACAAGCCGTACAGATCCTAAGGACACTAGAACCTGATGCTCTGATACCACTTGTGTATAGTATAATGTATATATATAATGTATATATATAATGTCTATATATATTGATATGAGGTGTGAAACATATATATACGGGCATATTAAAGAATGGAATGCAAGATAAATTCTGGATGAGCTCGCCTTGATTATATGTTTAGATGGAACTTCGATGAGGAGATGTTTCATTACCATGATTTGAGTGCATGGGGACCTTATAGATATAATTTAAGGTATGCAGGATTTATTGTTGAGCTGTGAGATTAAGATCATTGTTGTTTGCGCTAAGGACTTAGTGTTAGTACAAGGGCTTGGTGGTGTGGCTCCTGGAAAGAATTTAGGGTTCTGACCACATTTTTGTCGATAGGAGAGATGGGATTATCCGAGTGGTATATTTGAACTAACGGACCTCCACGACCGATAAAGTTAAGTAATAGTGTATATGAGGGGTTCCTTGTTTGGATTTCTCTTGCGAGACGCTCCACGCACGAACCTTAACGACGTCGGGAGTGGAGAGATGTTATATAATGCAAGGATGTTAGTTTTGACGATAAGTCACCTAGTGTAGAGAAAACACTATTGAGTGAGATCCGTTTGATGACTTTATAATTATATAGAGATATAAGTGCTACGGAGAAGCACTGAAATTATTCTCTCACCGCAAGTGTGTGGGTGAGTTAAGGTGAAGGCAATCGATTTGAGACGTATATCCAGGCCTTGAATAGAAGGAAAATTCAAAGGAAATACGTTTTGGGTATAATGTTCGTAGCACTTCTGCAGAGAGTAGGTGCCCGATCAGTTAGATTTTCCATTTCATTAAGATGGAAGGATATAGTGGTAGGAGTACGTTGGTAGGTTGACGAGGTAAGATTTAGAACATCCCGTTGGTGTCCCTTGGACCGTTATATCTCGATGATTGACGATGCGAGGGAGTAGTGTAATGGGAGGGCTCCTTGTTTGGATTTCGCTTTGCGAGACGTCTCATGCACGAAACTGAACAAATGTCGGAAGTCGAGAGAGGTCTTGGGCACCAGGGAAATAATTAGAATAGTACTCATATTACGTGTATTAGAAACACCTTAATCTTAAGACTACCACGAAGTAAGGGCAATAAGGCACTGATATAGGAAAACTATTGTGAGATAACCACAAGAAGGTCGATGGGATAATTTTAAGAAGGATTGAATTTCCAGGTATGGGGAGAATTAAATTTCGAGTTATTGGGGTTAAGGGATACCCAGGTGTTAGTACCAGGCCAATGAAATGAGGCCCATTATTAAGAGTGAGTGTGATATATCAAAATGTTTGCAATGGTGGTGCATATATGCACGGATGATGGGGGTATGGGGTACCCTGATTAGTAAATCCCAAAAATGTCCGAGATGGAAGGACATGAAAATAAATATGTATAATATATGCCTGAAGGGCGACTATAAATAAGGTTAAAAGGTATAGAGTATTGAATGTCGTGCAAGAATGATGATAATGCAAACATTTATGTGCAACGAGAGCTAACACACCCGAGATGGGACTGAAAGGCTGTGGAAAGTCATTTAAAAAGGTACCTCTTAATGAAAAGATTACCCAATTTATTGTGAGAAAGTAGAGCAGAGTCTTACTCAAATGAGTATTGAAGAGTGGCTTGCACGTGACTGTATGGCTAGCATACTCCAAGTAAAGAAGGAGTGTATGCAGTACCAAATTCCGGAAGAGTATATGAGAATTAATACTTTAATTATTCGGTATATGGAATGTACCTTGTAGATTACGAGAGAGATAGTAATCTGAATATTTATATAATACGTAGCGATGAGAATAAAATACATATGAGAAGTGTATAATTAGGTTGGAAATATGCCTATGAATGTTAATAGGATGTGTGTATGCCTATTATGTGATACTATTATTATTAAGAGCACTAATGGGTGATAACCGGGGGTGCAAGAACATTATTGATTAAGTGCGCTAATGGGTGTTAACCCGGGGGTGCAGGATTAATATATATATATAGAGGGATGATGTGACTATATGTGTATATACATGGATTTGCGAATATTTCTACTGTGTGAGACTAGAAGATATGGTATTAATAATAAATATTTTGCGCTAAGTGGTGTTAACAAAAAGGGTGCAAGATTAGTGTAAATATATAGAGATGATGAGACTATATATATGAGCATACGCCTTGAGATGGGTGGAATATAGTGAGAGACCATTGTGTTAGGCTATATCTAAATTTGGTTAAGTTAGGACGTAATGTATATATCGATCCTAGAGTAGTGGTACAGGCTATATCTGAATTTCGAGGACGAAGTTCTATTGTAAGGGGAGAAGTATGTAATACCCCGTACTTTTAAAGATATTAAATTACAAAGGTGGGCGTAATTTGGTAAATTGAGGAATTTCTGTGAATAGTAATTTTGGAATTTATGAGTGAAATTACATCAATTCAGAATATAAAGTAAATAGTAAATATTAGTTTGTAAGTGTCAAATTAATATTTACATGGATTATATTTTCTTATGAGACTAAGTATATGAGTGGATTATTTTTAATTACATATCGCATGTTAGGTAAAGCGACAAAAGAAATATTTTAAATTGAAAAATACGCGTATTGAACGTGTTGGGTTAAAATAGTGAATTTTAGTTAAGTGACTCGAATGGAGATTTCGATTGCACCATTGGCCTCGGAATGGCCGAGATAGTCAAAACAGAGTACCCGGGGGTAGTATTTGGGTTCCGGGCATTTTTGGACTAGTAGGGAGTCGTAAATGAGTACACGAGTCATTTAACAATTGCGTATTCACCCAATTTTGGGTTTAATAAGAGAAAACCCTCATTTTTACCAAAAATCAGATCTAAGAGATAGAAATATAAGAGATAAAGGAGAGAAGAAGAAGAAGAAGAAGAAGAAGAGAAGAGAATAGATGAAGGGAGCAGAAGAGATTTTCGGCCAAAATTCGCGGGATTCGACTCGGAGTTGTCGGATTTAATCCACGAGGCAAGTGTTTACTTGCTTTATAAATTTAGTGTGTTTATATCTCATATTATAGTTGGTGTGTAAAACTATAAAGGTTTTTGGGATGAGTTTTCGTGAATCAAAATGGGTTTTTGGGGAGATTAACGAGTAAAACCCGAATAATATCAAATTTGAGAAATTTAGGAATTAATTAAAATTAATTGTTGGATCTGGGTTCTAAGATGATTATAACCCTTTGTATATCAGTATTTATAGTTGATTGAGGTTGTATAATGATGGGCGAGAAAATAAAAACCTCGGAGATGTATTAATGGAGGTTTGGGATTTCGGAGAAGAAGGTGAATAGTGACTAGAGTCACTTCCGGACTATTTCAGACAGGAATACAGCCTATTCATCTCTCGGTCAAAACACAAAAGTTATAGATCTTTTCGATATGATCGCGTGGACGCTAATCGCGTATTTTTATGATTTTTCTTCGAATTGTTATGATTTTTATAAGATGGCAGTTCCCGAGTGAAATCATCAACTCGGAAATGCACTCGGAAATTGGAAAAATAAAAGCTAAAATTCTTTGGAGATAAATATTTGGGGTTCCTGAAAATAGTGCGGGGAGTTCTAAATATTTTTTTTAAGTAAGGTACATATCTTGGGTTAGATGAAAGTAAACCCCAAGATTTACCCAAATAGGGGTGTTTGGGAGGAGTAACACTCGAGGTGACATTTTGGTGGGCAAAATTTTATATAAGTAATTGTGCGCGTAGAAAACACACTTATATGACGATTTTGGTTGAGTAAAATTCTACGAGGTGACTAGGATGAAATTTAGGATACGGGCTAAAGAGAATTGAGGAGTCATCCGATACATCTATTTATGACAATTATTATGGGTGAGAGGAATGCCTATTTTTATTTATGGGACGAATAAATATATCGGTGTTGTTGGTATTATCATCGTGCGGTGAGAAAAGCTCGAAATATAAAATATTGAGGAATGATTTAACATTGATAAATGCGTAGGATATTCGAGAGATAAATATACTAGGTAGGAAATTTATTATACGGGTTGTGCGTATGCCCGAATGTTATTATATACGTGGGTTAAATAATTACCTATAGGGAATTATGTATAGGTGAGAGAAATACCTATAATTATAATATGGTTGCGTGAATACCAAATTGATGATATATTTATATAGGTAGAATGTGTACCTATATGATTGTTTATTATGTGTATGACATACCTACCATACTTGCTATCACGGGAGGTTGGCGTTCGTGTGAGGACAATCTTATCCTGTGTTGCCTTCGGGGGGATTTTAGATTTGGTACCTCAAGAACATAGGACTGTGAAGGGTTTATTTGTGAGTCGATAAGTCTGCTGACTATGGGACCGTAGGTATGTGCGTGACCCATGGGTATGTGAACTATGTTCGCCTCCAATATGTGTGATTTGTATTGATACTGTAAGGACATTTTTGTCCATTATCAATGTATTATGTCGCACGCCGTTACACCGTTGAAGAAATTCAAGATTCATGATTCAACGGATCCGAATATCAAAAGAAGAAGAAGAATCATAGTCTGACATCCGGACCGATCCGCTGAAATAAAAGAACCGATCCGGCTAACCGGACCGGTCCGCCTAAAGACCCGGACCGATCCGCTTGTTTGTCAGAAGGCCAATATACCCCGGACCGCAAGAGAACCGATGAAGCCTAGAAGCGAACCGATCCGATCATTAACGGACCGATTCGCCTCAGAATAAAAGAACCGATCCGGTCGAATCGGACCGATCCGCCTCAGACCCGGATCGATCCGCCTCAGAATAAAAGAAACGATCCGGTCGAATTGGACCGGTCCGCCTGGGATAAACTCAAACCGATCGTGTTCAGATTTTTAAGGCCCGACTCCTCTTATTTAATCCCACTACGGGAAGTGGTTTTCTAAGACTTATTTACACGATTTCCAGAGTACAGAAAGCCTTAAGTCTTCACCTAATGAGCATCTAGACTCTAGGTATTTTGATTCACACAATTGCCAATCTTTTGTGAATCACTTTGCAACCCAGGAACGCATTCTTGCTGTTCACACCCTTGTCGAGAAGCCGTTCTCTTCTCCATTACAGCCCTACTGGAAAGGGATAGTTCCAGCCGCCAGCCCTACTAGAATGGGATAGTTCCAGCCGCGACTACAAAATCCGATACCTGAGGGTAATTCTTAGTCACTTGTATTTTCATTGTAATCCAAAATTGTATAGCTACAATATTATAATGAAAATAAATGGTTTTGCCCCTTTGGGGGATTTTTCCTCAATTGCATGTGTTTGAATGTTATTTATTAGATTATCATCTTATTCAATCACATACTGTTGCATGTTTAGGGTTTGTTTGGGTTAAAAGGGTTTAATATATAATTTTCTCATTTGAATGCAAGCACACACGTTCTCAAATTGGTATCAGAGCAGGTTACGCTAATCTATCGCGTATTCCTATTTTTCGCAAAATTTTTCTAAGATATCAATTTTCTAAAAAATTAATTTTTGAAAAAGTACGTGTTCAAATGGAGAAGTTATATAATAAAATGCCTGTTTTTTACGGTACAAATTATGCTTATTGGAAAGCCCGAATGAGGCCGGCTTTCAAAGACATTGATGAACGTGTCTGGATTTTGGTTGAACGAGGGTGGACTCCTCCCTCCGTGACTGTTGATAATGTGATCAATTTGAAACCTGACACTTCTTGGACTGATGAAGAATTTAAATGGGCATCTTTTAATTCTAAGGGTCTAAGTGCTATTTCTGGGTCTGTCACACCTGATGAGTTCAAACGTCTAATGACGCGCACCACGTCAAAAGAGGCATGGGATGTTTTACAACTCACCCATGAAGGAACTAATGCTGTGAAAGAATCTAAGTTGCAAAATTTGACAACTCAATTTGAAACCATCACCATGCATGAATCTGAATGCTTTGATGAATTTTATGCTAGACTTTCTGACATTGTTAATACTAGCTTTAATCTTGGTGAAAATATTCCTAATGCTAGAGTTGTTAAAAAGATTCTTCGTTCTTTGACTAAGCGTTTTATCCCTAAAGTCACTGTGCTAAATTCTATGGGTAATTTAAATACGCTAAAATTGGAAGAACTTGTAGGAGATTTGCAAACTTATGAAATTGATATGTTCCCTAAAACTTCTAAATCTAAAGATAAGGGAATTGCTCTTAAAGCCCAAGAGAGAAGGAGTGAGGGGTCGGCTAGAAAAAGGGTAGAGTCATCTAGAAAGAAAGAGACTGACACGTCAGATTTTGAGTGTGATTTTGACCTAGATGATTTGGCTCTTTTTGCTAAAAATTTCAAGAGGATTCTCAAATTTAAGAAAAATGGCAATTTTAAAGATAAAAAGAAATTTGAGAAAAATAAGTTTGAAAAGAAAAATGAAAAAGACTCCAAAAATCCTCCTAAGAAAGAAAGTGAGAGATGTTTTGAGTGCGATGGTAGGGGTCATAGAGCCTTTGAGTGTGCCAATCGTCTGAATAGAGAGAAAGGGAAAGCTGTCCTTAATGCTACCCTTTGTGACGACAGTGAGGTCGAGACGGTGGATTCAGGAGATGAGTCACCGCATGAGTGTAACTTCATCGCATTCATGGCCAGTCAAGTGAGCACTCCTAGTTCTCTTCACGACAATGAAGATAATGCTTCACAGGGACACCTCGATAGTGAGATTGATGTGAGAGAGGGGGAGGATGACTCAAGTGAGAGTGAGAGTGATATTCAACGCGCCTACGCTGAGTTATATTCTGAGTCATTTAAAACTAAAAAACGTAACAAAGCGCTAGTTCTTAAGATCACCGCCTTAGAGGAAGATTTAAGAAAGGCGAGAGAAAGAGAGTCCTCCACCTTCACCGCCCTGAGAGAGAGAGAATCTGCCTGTGTCGAGAAAGAGATTCTGTTTAGATAGAGAGCGAGAGTGTTTTAGAGAAAGAGAGAGGGGACTTGACTAAACAAATGGCTAGTCTTACGGGTCAGCTCTATTCCTCTGTGGAGACTCGAAAGAAACTTGAAGCCCTTGTTGCCCAGCTGACTTAGATCTTGAGAAAGCACGGGAAGTCAAGGTACAAATCGAGGACAGATCTGGGAAGATGGGAAAGATGCTCCTCGGCCCCGCTTTAGGTTTTGGTGATCGGTAAGGAATTGGATATGATGGTGCCTCCACGTCCCAAATTGCACCTGGACCAGTTCCTGAGTTTACTACGGATCCTTATGGCCGTCGTCAAAAACCTCAAAGGAGAGTTCGACCAAGAAAAGAAAACCAAGGTCCACCTTTGACTGTGCTCTTGTGTACTTATTGCAAAAGAAAAGGCCACCTTAGGGAATCTTGCTATAGCATGGGTCGAACACGACGTACTATTGCTCCACCACGTTATACTGATGAGTTTTCTAGTCTGAGAGAGCGAGTTGAGTTCTTAGCTGCCACGTCCCAGAGTTTAATGAAAGAATTCCGACGAATGACTTTGTCGTTAGTGAATGCTTCTCACATTCCAGCTAAAACCAACAACAACAAAGGCAAATAAAAGGTCATCTCTGTATGGGTGCCTAAGAAAGATAAAAAGGCATTTGTTGTTCATATTGCTCTCAAAGCACATAATACCTCACAGTGGTATTTTGATAGTGGGTGCTCCAGACACATGACAGGTGATGCCTCTTCTTTTACGACTCTTGAGGACTATCAGGATGGCAGAGTCACCTTTGGAGATGGGAGCAAGTCTAGAATTATAGGATGTGGTACTGTCGAGTTACCTGGATTTCCTAAGCTAGAAAATGTTTTGTACGTCAAAGGTTTGAAAGCAAACCTTCTCAACATTAGCCAGCTGTGGGACACTGACTTTGCAGTAAAGTTTGACCGGGACGCGTGTAAAGTCTATAATCAAGCCGGTAAACTTTTGATGCAAGGGGTGAGGACCTAGGATAATTGCTATGGGACTGAGCCCACATCCTCACTTGTCTGCAACAGCGCCACGATCACTCCTATGGATCTGTGGCACCAACGTCTAGGTCACGTGAACGTTAGAGATCTTAATCGTTTAGCTAGAAAGGACCTAGTACGTGGCTTACCATCTCTTGGAAAGTCAACTTCGACCGTTTGTGGACCATGCCAGTTGGGAAAACAAATTCGTAGTCCTCATAGGAAGTTGCATTCCATTACCACCTCTCGTGTTCTTGAGTTGATTCACATGGATCTTATGGGTCCCACTCGTACTGAGAGTCTAGGTTGTAAGAGGTACATCCTCGTGATGGTAGATGATTTCTCCAGGCACTCCATTGTAGGTTTTTTGAGAGAGAAATCCGATGCTGTAGAATTTTTAACGACCAAGTGCCGTGTCCTGCAAAATCAACACGGTGTCACTATTAACCGGATGCGTAGTGACAATGGAACTGAATTCATAGAAGCAAAGGTAGACCTTTACTGTGATAGCCTCGGGATCAAACATGAGTTTTCCACAGTGAGAACTCCTCGGCAAAATGGCATTATTGAGAGAAAGAATAGAACGATCCAAGAGATGGCTAGATCTATGCTTCTAGGTCGTAAAATTTCTAGGAGATTTTGGGCAAAGGCAGTGTCTACTGCATGACACACGGTGAATAGGGTTTATTTGCATCCGCACACACTTCAGACTCCTTATGAGTTGTGGACTTGCAAGAAGCCCAACCTGACATATTTCCGTGTGTTTGGGAGTAAATGCTACATCCTACGAGATAGAGAGCAATTAGGAAAGTTCGACTCCCGGAGCGACGAGGGAATATTTCTAGGATATTCATCGAATAGCATAGCGTACCGGGTTTTTAACCTGAAGAGCTCTAAGGTTGTGGAATCATTAAACGTCACCGTGCAAGATGACGAACCTTCGACGGTTATTGATCCTAACCTTCAGTGTGAAGATGAGGATTGTTCTGACAGTGATTTACTTGTTCCTCTCACACACTCTGTGGACCCTACTCTTGTGTTAGGGGACACACCTTCTTGGGTTCGCAAGAGTCATGAACCATCTGCCATTATTGGCGATCCCACTCTAGGGGTCAAGACTCGTGCTCAGCTAGAGAACGTTGTTAGCCATCTTTGCAACACATCCAAAGTCGAGCCCAAGAACCATAAAGAAGCACTCAAGGATGAACACTGGATATCTGCTATGCAGGATGAGTTGCTTCAGTTTAAAAAGAATAATGTCTGGGAACTTGTCCCCCGACCTAGCGAGACTAATGTGATAGGTACCCGGTGGATTTTTAAGAACAAAATGGATGAAAATGGTACCATAATCAGAAATAAGGCTAGGTTGGTCGCTCAAGGCTACACATAGATAGAGGGTGTAGACTTTGGGGAGACATTTGCTCGTGTTGCGAGGCTTGAGTCCGTCCGTCTTCTGCTCGCCATCGCATGTCATCTGCGCTTCAAGTTATACCAGATGGATGTCAAGAGTGCCTTTCTGAATGGCATTCTATAGGAGGAGGTTTATGTGGAACAACCAAAAGGGTTTGAAGACCCTCAGCACCCAGAGCACGTCTACTATCTTAGAAAAGCCTTGTATGGTTTGAAGCAAGCACCCCGTGCTTGGTACGAGAGGCTTACTTCCTATCTCTTAGCTCGTGGCTTCAAGAGAGGGGGAGTAGATATGACGTTGTTCGTCAGGAGAGATGATGGTGCTATTTTGGTTGCCCAGGTCTATGTGGACGACATAGTCTTTGGATGCACATGCTCCCAACATGCTCACCACTTTGAGGAGGGGATGAACAGTGAGTTTGAGATGAGCATGGTTGGTGAGATTACATTCTTCCTTGGTCTCCAAGTTCGTCGGCTAGAGGATGGGATGTTCATCTCCCAATCCAAGTATGCTAGAGACAATGTGAAGAAATTTGGTTTAGACTCCGCTAAGTATGCACGTACACCTATGAGTACCACCACCAAGCTTAGTAAGGACACTTCAGGCAAGGACGTAGATCAAACCTTATATCGGAGTATGATAGGTAGTCTTCTCTACTTGACTGCCATTCGTCCCGACATCGCCTTCAGTGTTGGAGTCTGTGCGCGATATCAGGCGTCCCCGAAAGAGTCACATTTACTTTCCCTAAAACGTATTATTAAATACGTGAATGGGACTCTATCATACGGTATTTGGTATTCCTTTGATACCGATGACCGTTTGTCCGCCTATTCGGATGTCGATTGGGCTGGGGATGTAGATGGTTCTAGGAGCACTTCTGGTGGGTGTTTCTATTTTGGTTCTGCTCTTGTCTCCTGGCTGAGCAAGAAGCAAAATTCCATCTCTTTGTCCACTGCGGAGGCTGAGTACATAGCCGCCGGGAGTTGTTGCACACAACTCTTGTGGATGAAGAAAATGTTGGAGGATTATGGGATTCACAAGACACCATGATCATTTCTTGTGATAATACGAGCGCGATACACATATCCTGTAATCCCGTCCAGCATTCGCGCACAAAACACATCAGGATACGTGAGCACTTTATTCGTCAGTTGGTTGAGGAAAACATTGTATCCCTGAGTTTTATTACTACCGACCGTCAGTTAGCAGATATTTTCACGAAACCTTTAGATGCCATTAGATTTGAGAGTCTTAGGAAGTCTTTGGGGATTTGTACAGTTGACTGAGGGGTTGGTCTTCGTCTAGAATAGGATGCTTCTTCATGTTCATATCATAAGCTTCCTATTGCTAGTCTGTTTTATATGTACCATTGCTTAGTTGTACAACTTTTATTTATTCTTTTTTCTTTTTATATTTCTTTTGAAAAATACAAAAAGATTTTCCTTTAAGAAAATTTTTAGAAAAGCACAAAAAGATTTTTATTTTTATGCTTCTTTTATGGATGAGCATTTAAGATAGCCAAGTCACAACTTCATTCCATTTATCCATGTGACTGTTTGATAGAGATTTGAGAGGCTACATCATTTCATTTATGTGCTTTACATTGGTTGGAGTTTTTGAGATGTAATTAGTGATATCTTCCTACATGTTTGACTCTTATATCCTTTATTGCACACATCACGGCTATATTTGATTATTGCACTTGTCTATCTCATATTGGCTTGAGTATTTCCATCTCAATTCTGTCTATACAATGTACAATATGCGATAAAACTTGACAAGATTGGAATGCATGTAAAAACCGTTTTTTGTGAGACTGTGTGTTTTTATATAACGGGGAGGGGCTGCGAAAGGTAATCATCTATCCTTTGCGCAAAAGCCACCGTTAAAAAGGACCTAAAAAATGGAGGAATTTTAATATCCGAGGTCCAAAGAGGTTAAAAGAACCCGAAAAATTTAAAGGCATTTTTGTCCATTATCAATGTATTATGTCGCACGCCGTTACACCGTTGAAGAAATTCAAGATTCAAGATTCAACGGATCCGAATATCAAAAGAAGAAGAGGAATCATAGTCTGACATCTGGACCAATCCGCTGAAATAAAAGAACCGATCCGGATAACCGGACCGGTCCGCCTAAAGACCCGGACCGATCCTCTTGTTTGTCAGAAGGCCAGTATACCCCGGACCGCAAGCGAACCGATGAAGCCTGGAAGCGAACCGATCCGATCATCAACGGACCGATCCGCCTTAGAATAAAAGAATCGATCCGGTCGAATCGGACCGATCCGCCTCATACCCGGACCGGTACGCCTGGGATAAACTCAAACCGATCGTGTTCAGATCGTGTTCAGATTTTTAAGGCCCGACTCCTCTTATTTAATCCCACTACGGGAAGTGGTTTTCTAAGACTTATTTACATGATTTCCAAAGTACAGAAAGCCTTAAGTCTTCACCTATTGAGCATCTAGACTCTAGGTATTTTGATTCACACAATTGCCAATCTTTTGTGAATCATTTTGCAACCCAGGAACGCATTCTTGCTGTTCACACCCTTGTGGAGAAGTCGTTATCTTCTCCATTGCAGCCCTACTGGAAAGGGATAGTTCCAGCCGCCAGCCCTACTGGAAAGGGATAGTTCCAGCCGCGACTACAGAATCCGATACCTGAGGGTAATTCTTAGTCACTTGTATTTTCATTGTAATCCGAAATTGTATAGCTACAATATTATAATGAAAATAAATGGTTTTTCCCCTTTGGGGGATTTTTCCTCAATTGCATGTGTTTGAATGTTATTGCTTAGATTATCATCTTATTCAATCACATACTGTTGCATGTTTAGGGTTTGTTTGGGTTAAAAGGCTTTAATATATAATTTGCTCATTTGAATTCAAGCACACACGTTCTCAGATACGGTTCCTGAGTGATGAGAAACGCGTGATCCTTATGTGCGTGATGTACATGGATTTGATAGCAGAGTATGAGTGCACCGGAGCTGAGCCTAGGGGTGCCATATATGAATATATATGTATTGTGATTAACATATATGTGTACTTGAGATAATCCACGGATGCTTAGTAAATGAGAATGACTAAGCCACTCATATTATAGTTCGGTGGATGATTAATATACTTGTTGTGAATAGTATATTGTATATATATATATATATATATATATATATATATATATATATATATATATATATATATATATATATATATATATATGAGATGAGATATCATATAACTAACCTTGTATAAAGTGAAAATAATGAATAAAGTGTGATATTACTTCCGGTAAATGAATATCCAGATTTATATGAATATGAATATTATGTTCTAATGAGAACTATTAATAAATACATGATGATATTAATATGGTACGTACTGAAGGCCTAATGGATCTCGATGATCAACATTGATACCACCTGTGACACCCCGACTAATTATATACCGGGTAGCTACTCCTTTATTCAAATTAATACAAAATGTCAAGTTGGTTCAGTTCATAGCATCACTGTCGAAAAACGTTTTAACAATTACTAGCCACCTAATATTTAAAAAGTGAGTTGTCAATTTTAATTAAATCCGATTAACATACAATAAGTATTAAATTATGAAATAATGATACCAAAACCACATCACAGTCACATTACAATGATAAAGGAATAAATAAATCTGGAGGAACACTCCTCGGAAATAATCCGAAATACTTTAAAATTAAATACAAGGTCTGAATCACTAATAATTACAACCCAAAATCTGAAATAAAACTCAGTAAGTAAGATGTCTCTAAAAGAAAAGGGGCAACATGCCCTACAGATGAGTAAATCTGAAATAGAGTCAAGATAGAAAGTTGAGGTGTCTACTATCGAGGTCCTGTAACTTCCACAGCCTCTACAACACGTCACTGGAATAAAACTCCTACGCTTGGTGTCCTTGTGGCTGGCACGTAAAAGGTTTTTACAAGAAAACTGGATTTGAAAGCAAACGGGTCAGAGCCCGATTGTGAAAACAGTTTAAAATACAGCAAGTGTTTAATATCATTAAACAGTGAATATAAAATACATGATAGTGCGTGCACTCACACGAGTTCCTCACCTCTCAACTAATTGTTCACACCTATCGTACCCGTACCCGTTCTAGTTATTCCATTATCTAACTAGTCTAATTCAATATATGATTTTTACTAAACTATTCATAGTTTGATTCCCGAGGTCTTAATATAAACTGAGATTTTTACCTTCATTCCTCGGAATTAGTTACAATAATTACTAAGAGTTTTCCAATTTTTAACTCTACAAAGATATTATATTAATTCACACTTTTACTTATATAAACAGTTCACTTTAATATTTCAGTATATTAATCTCATCATAAATATACAACAATAGCACCCCTAGACTAAGCTACGGTGCACACATACTCTGCTATCAAATTCCTATACATCACGTACATAAGGATCACGTATTCCGAATCTCTCACGAATAGTTTCGACAAGTAACAAACACACATAATGGAGGCGAACATAGTTCACATCACATGGGTCACGCACATACCTATGCCCCCATGATCAGCATACTTATTAACTCCTCAATAAGTCATTCTCTGACCTACGTCCTCGAGGTACCAATCAAAATCCCCTCGTAGGCACAAAAATATTAGATGGCCCTGATCGAATGACGACCTCCCGTGATAACAAGTATGGTAGGTATGTTATACACATATAACAACATATACTAAGCATTCACACATCTTAAATATCTTATAATATTAATAGAGGTATATTTTACATTCCTATACCATCATTAAATGTTGCACGTTTACAAATCCCCGAATAATATACATTAAAAGTTGACAACCCTTCTCACGTCGTAATTTTAAGTACTTATTTCCTAACCCATAGATGTCATACGGTTTACTACAAAATTCTAAATTTTAATCCTCAACGTATTCAAATCTCACAACTATACCCACTAGTCAACAAGGGAACGTTAACACTCAATTAAATAAGTCTACTCGAAGTTTGAAATAAAATCAGGCCTAAAAAGGCCATTATGTCAACTCGTTAGAAATCTCGTTCGAACGAGGTAGTTTGAATGAGTGACATTCGAACGAAAGCTTCGAACGAACTCGTTAGAGGGGTTACTATCATCTCGTTAGAAGTCTCGTTCGAATGAGGTCGTTCGAATGACCTGGGCAGGTCTTCTAACGAGATAGCAGAAAATGCCCAGAATTTCTCAATTTCGTTTTTCTTAGTTTTTCTCTTCTCTAAATCCATCCTAAGATCATCTCAATAACATTTTAATGTTTTTAAACTACTCTAAGTCCTCCTAGGTCGCTTCTTAACATATTATTGGGGTCAAATCCTCTAAATCAACATGCAATTAACATAAATCTCCAAATTTTACCCCAAACCCTATGAATATGAACCCATAATTTTATTGTACCTAAATACACATCATTAATCCGTTTTTAAATGATCAAAGTTAAGTTTTTGGATACCAATTTCGTCCATAATCATTCTACATGCAATTCCTAACCAAAAATAAGAGTTTCTACAACAATCCCATTGGGTTTTCACCAAAACTTTCAAGGCATATAAGGTTTACACTAAACATGGAGGAAATATTCATTGCAATTAATGACATCAAATCACTTTCCTTAAATCCGATGTTGATGATCAAGGTTGTCTCTCTCTCTCTTCTTTTCGGTCACAAATCCTTTCAAATTTCTGGTGATGGGAGATGATTTGGTTTGCAACCTTTTTTACCCCCTTTCTAACTTCTCTCAAAACCCCCGTAGCCCACTCTCTTATCTTTTACTAGTAATGGCCTTAGTGGCCTCTCTAATAATATATAATGTACCTCTAAAATTCGTGGGTTTTAATGCCTCAATTTTTAAAATTACCAAAATACCCTTCTAGGTTGGCGGTTTGGCCTAAAAATGCCCCGGGACCCAAACTAAACCCCCGGCTAGTGTTTTCTGACTATTTTAACCCTTCCGGACGCGTTGGCGCACTAAAAATGATCATTCGGTTGATAAAAATAAATTTTACTTTTTAATTTAAATAATTTCATTCCTGACGTGACTGACATGCGCATCCCAACTAAATTTCTCAAATTGTCGTATTTTTGTCTCGTGATAATTTTAATATTTTCAATACTCATATATTACCATATATACTCAGAAATATTAAATTTTAACATCATAATCAAATACCAACACACGTCTCGCTAGTATTTACATCCGGATTAATTCCCAATTAATTCTCATTTAATTCAATTAAATGCTTAAATAAAAATGAATAAAATTACAGGGTATTACAGTGGCTTGACTAGAAACGGGTCAACGATCGAATTTCACCGCCTTTGTCTATGATGTGATATGTTTTTCGGCAATCCGAGTCCATTAAGGCCTTTAAAATCCTATTTTTGCTATTTTAAGAAATAATATTGGGGCTTATAACTCTTAATAGAATAGTAGACAATAAGTCCATTAATCATGGTATAAAATGTTTAGGCAACCAACACAGATGACAAAATTAAGGGACCATGATAAATGAATTATAGGGTAGTATATCTTTATAATCTGAATATTATGAGATGACTAGCACAGATTCCGTGATATTCGGACTATTTAAGAAATCTGCCAAAATTTTTATATGGTCAACAATTCAATATTCGACCCTTTCAATTATTGTTGTGTGTAAAATTTAATTTGTGAACATTATTATTAATTACAGCTCCCCTTAACATGTATTCGCATGCTCAGTCCTACTCCAAATTGGATGGAACTAATTTTTCTGAATGGAATGAGCAAATTGAGTTCAACCTAGGGGTTCTTAACCTGGATATAGAAATTATGTATGATGAACCCACTGCTATTACCGATGCTAGTAGAGAGGACGAAATTTCTATCCTTGAAGCATGGTCTCGATCCAATAGGTTCTCCCTTATGTTTATGCGGATGTGCATTGCTACTAAGACCTCTCTACCTAAAACTACGAAAGCGAAAGAGTATTTAAACAACATTAAGGAATGCTTTTGCACTGCTGATAATTCCCTTGCTGGGAAACTGATGGCTGACCTGACTACTATGAGGTTCAATGGTACTCAAACCATGAATGAGAACATTATAGAGATAATAAATCTGGCTGCTAGACTTAGATTTTTGGGCATGACAGTGGATGAGTCTTTTCTCGTCCAATTCGTCCTAAATTCACTATCTCCTAAGTATGAGCCTTTTCAAATCAATTTCAACACTATAAAAGATAAGTGGAGTGTAAATGATTTGTATAGGAGGAAGGAAGACTTAAGCAACATAATGGTCATATGACTAAGGGATAGGTGTCAAATCTTACAATAAAATAAGATGGTTTTAAGAAGAAGTTTGGCAAGGGCGTTAAGAAAGGTCATGGGCCTTCTCATCAAGCTGAACCATCATCTGCTGCTATAAAAAAGGAAAATAATGAGAACTGTCACTTCTGTAAAAAGAAGGGCTCCAGAAGGATTGTCATAAACGAAAGGCCTAGTTTGAGAAAAAGGGTAAGCCTTTTATTTATGTTTTTTTAAATCAAACCTTACTAATGTTCCTTCTAACACGTGGTGGATTGATTCTGGTTCTATGTGTCATGTTTTTAATTCGATGGATGGCTTCACTTCGATCCGCAAAATTAATCCAAATAAACATTTTCTCTACATGGGCAATAAAGCGAAGTCTATAATAGAATTTATTGGAGTCTTTCGCCTGATTTTGAGTTCTAGATTTATTTTATATTTGCAAGAGACTTTTTATGTTCCCATAATTTCTAGGAATTTAATTTATGTTTCCAAACTTGCTTTAGACGGTTTTGCGATTGAACTTGAGAATAATGGTTTTGGTTTGATTAAAAATTCTATTAATATTGGTTCTGGATTTTTATTAGATGGTTTATATCAATTGAATCTTGAAAATAATTTTTCTGAAACCTTTGTGACCCTGCATCCTAATGCTGGTGTGAAACGTACACTTAATGATGAAAAATATGCTTACTTGTAGCATAAAAGATTAGAGCACATATTCAGGCCTAGAATTTAAAGGCTCATTAATGATGGAATACTCCATAACCTAGATTGTGCCAATTATGATGCATGTGTGGACTGTATTAAGGGAAAACATACCAAACATACAAAGAAATGAGCCACAGGAAGCACCGAGCTACTTGAAATAATACGTACAAACTTATGTGGACCATTCGATATTCCATCCATTAGTGGAGAGAAATACTTCATCACTTTTATAGATGATTTTTCACGTTATTTTATTTTGTAAATGCTGCATGATAAATCTCAGTATGTGATCGTCGTCGAAATATACATTAATGAGGTTGAGAGGAAACTAGGCAAAAAAGGTGAAAATTATTAGGTCTGATAGAGGTGGTGAATATTATGAGTTAGGGCAACGCCCTGGCCCATTTGCTAAACTCCTTGAAAAATTAGGTATTTGCTCCCAATACACAATGCCAGGATCACCTTCGCAGAATGGTGTAGCTGAAAGGCATAATCGTACCCTTGTAGAAATGGTTAGAAGTATGATAAGTAGGCCCCAATTGCCTATGTTTTTGTGGACACATGCCTTAAAGACCGTTTTACACATCTTAAATCAGGTTCCTAGTAAGTCGGTTTCAAAAACCCCTTTTGAACTTTGGAAAGGATAGAAACCCAATCTAAAGTATTTACGTGTGTGGGGCTTCCCTGCGGAAGATAGAATCTATAACCCTCATGAAAAGAAATTGGATCCTAGGACATTATCTTATCATTTCATTGGGTAACCAGAAAAGTCAAAGGGATATAGATTCTATTGTCCTAATCATACAACTAGAATCACAAAAACTGGAAATACCAAATTCATTGAAGAAGGTGGAGTCAGTGGGAGTTTGAAAGAAAGTGAGGTAATCATTCGAGAAGTCAGGGTACAAATTCCTATACCCAGAGTTCATAACATCCCTATTGTTCCTAATGTAGTTGTTAAACCGATCATTGATCGAATCAATAACAATGAACAACAAGTGAATGATCAACCAACTGAACAACCACATAATGAGACTATAACCGATGAAACTTTTGAAGAACCACATGAAGTGACATTAAGAAGATATTAAAGAGAAAGGAGATCGGTAATTTCGGATGATTATGTGGTATACCTTCAAGAGACCAAATTTAACATAAGGAATACTAATGATCTAGTTTCTTATGAAAAATATGTAAATAGTGATGATTCCAATAAATGGGTTAATGCCATGAATAAAGAAATAAAATTATTCAATGACAATAAAGTTTGGGAGTTGGTCAGATTGCGAGAATGACAAAAATGAGTTGGGTGCAAGTGGATTTTTAAGACCAAACTTGACTCAAAAGGCAATATCGAATGACATAAAGATAGACTTATTGCCAAAGGTTTTAATTAATGCAAAGGCATTGATTATAATGAGATATTCTCTCAAGTTTCAAAGAAGGAATCCTTAAGAATCATATTAGCATTGGTGGCTTATTGTGATTTGGAGTTGTACTAAATGGATGTAAAAATATCTTTTCTAAATTGGAGTTTAGAAGAAGAAGTCTACATGGCAAAGCCCCAAGGCTTCATAAAGGGAGGAAAGGAAAATATGGTTTGTATGTTAAAAAAGTCAATATATGCTCTAAGGCAAGCTTCTCGTTAATAGTACATTAAGTTCCACCTTACCATTACATCCTTTGGGTTTAAGGAAAACATTGTTGATCTGTGTATATACCTAAAGATTAGTGGGAGTAAGTTTGTGTTTTTAGTACTATATGTTGACGACTTACTTATCGCCAGCAGTGATCTTGTATATTAAGTGAAACCAAGAAGTACCCTTCTAAAAAAATTTAAAACAAAAGATTTATGTGAGGCATCCTTCGTGATCGGGATAGAAATATCTCAGGATAGATCACGAGGAACATTGGGATTGTCTTGGAAATCTTACATTAACAAAGTTTTAGAAATAACTAGCATGCAAAGTTGCAATCCCGTCAATGTTCCACTTCAGAAAGGGGATAAGTTTAGGTTAAGTCAATTCCCCGGAAGTGATTTAGAAAGGGAGCACGTGAAAGGCATGCCTTATGTTCCACTTGTAGGGAGCTTGTTGTATGCACAAGTCTGCACTAGGCCAAATATCCATTTGCCATTGAGATTCTAGGAAGACATCAAAGAAATCTAGGGATTTACCATTAGAAAGCTGGAGAGAAAGTGCTGAGGTACCTGCAAGACCAAGGATTACATGCTCATATATATAAAGACTGATCACCTAAAGGTGGTTGGTTATTCAGAATCAGATTTTAGGGGATGCGTTGGCAGTAGGAAGAGCACTTCGAGTTATGTCTTCTTTGTGGATGGAGGAGCCATTTCATGGAAAAGTGCTAAGCAAAGAATCATTACATCATCTACTATAGAGGTTGAATACGTAGGTTGCTTCTAAGCTACAAATCATGGATTTTAGATGCAAAAATTTATTTCAGGACTTAGAATTATGGGATCAATATCTAAGCCACTGAAGATTTATTGTGATAATGTCACAACAGTCTTCTTCTCGAACAACCATAGGTATACTAAGGCAGTTAAGCATATTGAGATGAAATACCTATCAGTGAAAGAAGAGGTTCAAAAATAAAGAGTATCAATTGATCACATTAGTACGAGTGATAACATAGCAGATCCTCTTACGAAAGTACTATCTCCAAAGACCTTTATGGAACATGGCAAGGAGATGTGTCTCAATTATTTAGATTATGATTACTATTTGGCTTAGTTATTTGACACTATTACTTGAATTTAGTAAAAGTTTTTCTGATTTCTATTATTTCTGTCTTTTATGAATGCATGCATATGGTTATGAATTGTTGTTCGACAGAAATAGTCCTTATTCAAAAGGATATTATGGGTCCATTCCAATATTAAAGGCTTAATTGAATGAAGCATTGGTGATATGGTACATGAAAGGAACCATACTCTTGAATAGTATGGAACCGCCATGACTCGCATTCGTGAATCATTTAATTTAACAAACTATATTTATCAATGATTGTGCACCTTATGACACCTAATCTAATTATAAGAATTATTAAGACCAAGTGGGAGATTGTTGGAAAATAATATTAAGTGTTGAAATTAATTATTTTACTTCAATTATATTAAATTTTGAATTTATGAATTTCCCATTAATGTGGTCCTTATAAATATCAGATAATTAATTAGTCACGTGATGGTTAGTGGCATTGGTGGGATATTTAAAAAGAGTCCCACCTTGACTAGAATTTCGACACTCTTCCTTTTATAAATAGATACCTCTGGACCATCTAGGGATATCTCATAATACACTGTTTCTAAGGTGGGAGAGAAAATCTAAATTTCCCTTAGTTAATATTTTCTCATCAAATTTCTGGCTACACACAAAGGCAATTCTAGTCTGTTTTGCAAGGGATCCAAGGAAGAAACCAATTGGAGCATTCAAGTCAATTCTCCATATAAACTGCAATGGACAAATGTTAGATTTGATCATAGGTATATAGAAAAATTTAATTATGTGATTGCATGATGATAAAAACATCATGGATTCATGACAAAACTATTTTTAACGTGATATACCATTATGGTTTATGCCCGATTTAATGATGGACAAAACAATCTTGATTAATAGTTGGCTGTAACGCGTCATTGGTTCCATCGAATCATAATGGACAAGAGTATAGGGAACTTTGCATGTTTGTATGATTTTTAGGTTCCTGATCCTCACTAAGTGGCATTCAAATGGATCAAACTTTACGTTGCAGATTTTAGTAATGACCTTAGCCTTTTTTTTTATACCTATATCATTTATCATTTTCTTAGTGAATTAAGATATATTGTACATATGCGTTTCCTTAAAGATGAAAGTTACACATTCATGTTCCGTCAGCAGGAGAAACATATTGGTGACTATGTTTTTCTTGTTTAGGTTTCATTATTTGACCAATAAATGAATATCTTTTTTTAACGGATGCTACAATTATATTTGCATCACAATATGACATTAATTGTGCTTTGGTCTGTAATTGAGTGAAAAAGTACTTATTTGATAATAGATTACTTTTACTCTTACTTAAAAGTACTTATTTGTTTATAGTTAGCTACGATGGCATGACCTCCTTCTATAAGGCAAATTCATGCCCAGTTCTGATATGGTAATCGGCTTTGGTGTGGTGCTTCCATGTTGGTTAAGATTTATCACTATTTTGTTGCTTTGCTAAGGACTAGTCATTATTTCTTTTATATAATATCAAAAATGCAATATATATAAATACAACACACACACATATGTAGATTTATACAATTGAATTCATTACATATTTTAACTATTCTTTGTACAAACTAAAATACAACTAAACTATTTTATCTCAGGTTTATGAACAAGATAACAAATGGTGACTATCTAGAGAAAGTCATGTTAAAAAGATCAAATGATTTTTTGGGGCTAAATTACTACTACAAATTATGCGGCCAATTATGTTGAGGCTGATCTAAATGCTCGTCCAAGTGCTATTACTAGTAAGAGGGACGACATATACATTGGTGAATCAATAATACCTTCAGTTCAATCGAAATTCTCTTGTCATTTTTGTTTTTATTTTAGAGTTATTCTTTCATTAAGACTCGTTACTTTTTGGTAATGCACTTTACACTTAGAGGTTTTCACCATTTAGCGATATTCATTTTTAGCAATTAGTTTATGCCACACGTTTTGTCACTTTGAACGTTTATTGAATGTTTATATTCTAAAATATTATTATTCCTATGTGTCATTGTTGAATATTTTTTTGACCAACAATTGTAAGTATCTTAACAAATAAGAACATATGGAGTTGTGTTGAAAATTTACAAATACATTTCAATAGTGTCATTTGAAGTTTTACTTTATTAAAAATGTTCTAAGGTGTTTAGTAACCTACGTGATGAAGTGTTTGTGTTTGGTCATCTATGTGCTAATATGGTGGTGTTTGGTAAATAATTTTTATTTTTTTATAATAAAATTTTATGCAACGGTTCATAAAACTTATAAATAGGAACATTTTTTGTGTTTACATATACTATTTATAAGTTTATGAACTGTTGCAAAATAATATATGTTTAAAGTTTTATAAGTGTTCAAAATTATTCCAAATACAAAAGTGCATATTAGATATTACAACGATTATGAACCATTGCAAATAACTAATTTGCATCGGTTTTAAACTGTTGCAAAGAAATTATTTGCAATGGTTTATAACTGTTGCATACTTTCCCCAAAATCCTTGAAAATACCATTTTGAAACGATTTTCAACACTTACAACATTTTTACAATGCATCAATTTGCAATGGTTTTGAACCGTTGCAAAGGCCATTTGTAAGTGTTTAAAACACAAGCAATTTATCTTTCCTTGTAGTATTTGTTTGTTTTAGCAATACCCTATGTTTTTTTTTTATAAGCAAATGATATCATAAAAACAACCCGCCTAAGGGGGCGGAATCCCGTATACAGGAAGTATACCAAGCACAAACACAAAGGGCCGAAACCCAGAACAGCCAAGCCTACCACCTAAAATTCCTCCAAAAAGTCAAGAAAAAGATCTAGCGATGAGTCATGCCTTTTCCTGAACCAGGTAAGAAGAAGGCTCAAAAAGTTGTACCGAACTCGAGAGGGATCAATTTCGACCCCCTCGAAGCATCTCCTGTTCCTCTCCTGCCAGACAGTCCAAAGAATACAATGAGGGACCATCCTATACAGAACCCTCGGGCCAGTCCAACCTCTAGGGCTCCTCCAAGCCGCCATCATCTCAATAACCGAATGAGGCATAACCCAATGAATCTGACAAAGCGTGAAGAACAAGTCCCAAAGGCCCCTAGTCACCTGACAGTGGAGAAGGAGGTGATTGGACGTCTCCTCCTCCTTCTTACACAACCAGCACCTGCTGGCCAACCTCCTCCCTCTCTTCTGAAGCCCCTCAATAGTCAAGATAGCCTGTCTGGCAGCGGTCCACACAAAGAAGCAAACCTTCGACGGCGCAAAACTCTTCCAAATGGCCTTCCAGGGGAAAGAGGCACCCCCATCACCCCTCAGTCCAAGATAATAACTTTTAACGGGAAAGAGGCCATCGTGAGACCTCGACCACCTCAACCCATCTGCCCCAGAGGTTGGGATAGGTGCCAAATTCAGCCACTCAAAAAACTCCTCCGCCTCCTCCAGTTCCCAATCCTGGAACCTCCTCCTAAACTTGGGATCCCAAACCGCCCGATCCCCAACCCTCCGCCGATGACCCTCAACCGACCCCTCACCGTCTCTCCCAATCCGGAACATCCCCGAGAAGAGAACCTCCAAAGATCCCCCCTCACCCCAACTATCCTTCCAAAACCTTATACGATCCCCACTCCCGAGCTGGTAAGAGGTGAAGCCACAGAACTTCCCCCACCCCATCGCAATGTGCCTCCACCATCCCACGCCATAAGCACCGCTCCCCACAGAAGGACCCCACCCAAAAGGGCCAGCCCCATGTCTAGCTACCACCACTTTCCTCCACAGCCTGTCGGCTTCTTTATTATACCTCCACAACCACTTGCCCAGTAAAGCCGTATTGAAATGAGTTAAACTCCTCACCCCCGCCCCACCCGCCTGCAGCGGCTTACACACCTCATCCCAGCTAACCAAACAATACTTAAACTGATCATCATGCCCTTTCCACAGAAAATCCCTCATCAACTTATCGAGCCTCTTACCCACGGATGCAGGTAAAGGGAGCACGGACATAAAATAAGTCGGAAGACTTGATAACACACTTTTGATCAACGATGTTAGAACTTCATTTAATGTATCTTATATTAGGCTATCTTCTTTTTATTCGTATATGAGTTTGTATATCATATGTATCATCGTATATGTGTTTGTATATCATATGTATCATCTTTGATAACTCATATGTGAATTGTTTATCTTCTTGATTTGTTCTTAATTTATATCTTCAATAATTTGAAAATACTTTATTATTGAGCATGCTTTTTTTTCCAAAAGTATGCTTTTAAGATTTTCACATGTAGTTGATTTTTTTTATTGATTCATGTGTGTTATTTTTATGTGCATATTAAATTTGTTTTCATGTGTGCTTTGGATTAATATTCTTTATATATGATTATTATGCTTGGTTTGCCAATTTTGTATTTATGCGTTACATGATATTTTAGTCGCAACCTTTGTGAATTATCTGAATTGATTATCTTAGGACTTCATTGGTTATTCACATGAGTAATTGATCTTTTAGGAACATGTTTAGGATTATCTTCTTCATGCATATCTCTTAATTCTATGTCATGCTCTTTTATTTTTTTACAATTCTTTAATCGAAAAATTGAAAAAGAAACATGATGCACTCATGTGGATATCAAATTGGCTTATTTAATCATTTTTCCTTTATTTGGAAATATGACATGTGCATCATGAGATGAATTCTATTTTCTTTCAAGTCTTTAAACTTTGAAAAAAAAAATTGCATGAGAATAATGACCATATCTTGTTGCACATTACACCAAACTACATATTTTTTAAATGCCATTTTTGAGAAATGATAAAGATGTATGAACTTCTACAAAGCGTTTAAAGCTTCATTAGACTTGTTAAAAAGTGTCTAAACGTAACAACTGTGATTTTTAAACCAGTTTTAATTTAATTAACTCGAATTTCAAAAATAAATTAAAAATTTGGGATCTATATAGTTTTGGTATGTCAAAATGTTGGTTTTTATATATAAAAATAAGATTTTAAGTGCAATTTAAATTCGAATTAAAATTTGAAAATTATAACTTTTTGTATAAAAATCGGAGGAGGATCCAACCTAAGGAGAAAAAAATAATATCCGACCATCCGATCAAACTGAATTTTTTTGTACAGCTTCGTCTCGCCTTCGGCTACTAAGTTTTTAAATTTTAGCCAATTCCAACGGTCCCATCGTTCGAAATATTTTTTTTAGTGTTTGTATCTGATTTGGACTCTAATTCTTTTTGGTATATAAACACAAAGTGACGGGTTTAGGACTTTTGAAACACATTTTAGCCTTCTCAAACATCAGTAGCCTCTTCTGTTTTCATGTTCTTCCATCTATAAAACTTAGCCCCATTTAAACTAAGATTTGAGTCCAAGATTTGAAGGCTTATTTGATGTTTACTCAAGTTTGGGTTAGAACGAGTTTTGATTGTTTTGCGAGACGAACGTAGTGGTATGATCAATATTTTGAGGCAGAATCTTATGATTTTTTGGTGATGATTTTAAGATACGGGGTTTACATAATATGCTCCTTGAATCTCTCGACAATAGTCATTTTGTTCCTCATTTATTTGCGGCCCTGCCCCCTCCCCGTACCACACATACACACACACACAAATGCACATTTACACACACATATATACACACACGCACATATACAAACATATATATATACGAATGAAAGAGAAATAGAGAGATAAAATGTACCAAAATCAGAGAGAGAGTAGTCGCGTAGAGAGAGAAAGAGGGAGGGAAACCAAAACGATGGGAAAAAAGGAGGGGGAGGTTTTTTTTATTGTGAACATTATCACAGACATATCACGGTCCTTGATCATGACAACTTTATTAGATTGTCACGGACTTGTCACGGTCAATGACCATGACAAGCCTTTGTCACGTCCTTGTCACGGTCAATGATCGTGACAAAAAATGCGTATTTTTTTTTATCACGGTCAATGACCGTGACGAGGTTGGCCGACTGAAGGATGCCAATTTGGCATTTTTGGTGTTGTGGTAATAACCCACGAGATCAAAGCCTAAAAATGAGATATGGGGTTGATGTATATTATGTAAATGAGATATGAGATTTAAAATATGAGATATGAGATATGAGATTGAATTATATCATCAACTAAAATGAAATATGAAATTATTACCCACTATCCACAAGTTGATCAAACATATTATCATAGACTAAAAGTGATTCATACATACAGTCGATATGTTTCAGCGAGGCATCGACACATCAACTATATGTACGAGGGGAAAATATAGGAGGGGATTTATGATGAGCCTCTCATTTAATTATTAAATTAGATTAAAGATGATTAATATTGATAAAAGTCCATGTGTTATGTTATTGAGGAATTATTATGCGCGTCCAGCATATCATGCATATTTGTGCATTACTTATACATTAAGTAGGAAATATTCTAGTATTGAGGGTGCAACATATGTTATGGGGAACATACCACCCAAAAGAGAACATGTGTCACCACGAGTTGTTTGACACATGTCTCCATAATAAATTTGACATGTGGCAACCCACTTGGGTTGGGTTTTTGTTGTAAATATACTTCATTTCCTTACATTTGAGGAGAGAACTTCTTGAGAGAAGAAGATTTTTTCTTGTCTTTAGAGTTTTGATAAGAGTCTTGAAATTAGTTTTTGAGACGAGTTTCAACTCCTATCTCCTCTCCGAGAGCCACCACAATGAGTTTTTTGATGAATAGTATGAACCTTCGAACTACGTTGACTTTGATTCCAACTATGACGGATACGTAGGTGAAAATTAAGTTGCTCAAGTCAAATACGTTGAAAAATAAGATAAAGAAAAATACCGAATTTGTTACGTGTTTGACTTGAGCAACTTCGGTTGGGCCTATGTATCCATAATAAACGGAATCAAAGTTAGCGTAGTTCGTGGGTTAGTACTATTTTCCGAAAAATTCATTTTGTGGTGATTTCTCGGAGAGGTGTGAGATGGTGAAACTCTTCTCAAACCAAATCTTTAACACTCTTCTTCAAACTCTCTATAAAACTCTTCTCAAAACTCTCTCTTAAGCTCTTAAGACAAATAAAATCTTATCTTCCAAATAAGTCCCTTCAAAATGTAAGGAGGTGAATTTAATTTATAACAAAAACCAACCCAAGTGGGATGCCACATGTAAAATATATTGTGGAGACATGTGTCAAATAACCTGCGGTGACATATGTCCTATTTTGGATGGCTTGTGTACCATAACATATGTTACACCCTCAAAACTAGAATACTGTCTAGTTAATGTATAAATAATACACAAATATGCGTGATATATTGGACGTGAATAATAATACCTCAATTGCATAAACACATGGACTTTTATCAATATTAATCATCTTTAATCTCATTTAATAATTAAATAAGAGGCTTAACATTAAGTCCCTCCTACATTTCCCCCCTAATACATATAGTTGACTTGTCGATGCCTCACTGAAACCTATCGACTGTATGTACGAAACACTTTTATTTGGTTTTGATATGTTCAATCAACCTGTGGACCGTGGGTAATAATCTCATATCTCATTGTAATTTGGTGATATACTTCAATCTTATATCTCATATCTTAAATCTCATATCTCATGTATTAAATCTCATATTTCATCTTGAGCTCATGGGTTATTCCGACGGACCTCGTGATTATTTTTTCTATATGAATGATATTGTGTGAGTGTTGCCCCCATTCCTATTTAAATGAACATACATCCATGATTTTATTGTTATTGTTCGTAACTCTTCTTTTGGTAAAAAGTATTATCATGGGCACATAATAACTACGTTATCATTCTCATTCATTATTATCAACAAAGCTCTTTGGAAGTATATTATAGTCCCATAATAACTACTTCATTGTTCAACTTCATCATTCTCAGGGTGGAAGTATTATTAGGGCTTATATAAAAATTACGTCCTCGTTCTCTTTTATCATTCTCAACCAAGCTTAATGGAATATTATTATGGTTTACATAATAACTACTTCCTCATTCTCTTTTATCATTGTCAAGCAAACTTGGTCGAAGTATTATTTTGGTTTATATAATAACTACTTGATCATTATCTTTTATCATTCTCAACTAAGCTTGGTGGAAATATTATTATAGTTTACACAATAACTACTTTTTTTCATCAATTAATGTTTTAGTGTATGTACATGTTTTTGACTCGTCTAAATCCCGATGAGATTTTTTAGTGCAAGGGAATATTATTTGATTTGTCCAAATCACAAAGAGGTTTTTTGCGAATGCACATATTGTTGACTCTCCTAAATCACGACGAGGTTTCTTATGCATGCACGTATTATTGACTCGCTCATATGGTGGTTGAAGTTACTACTCCTTATCCTGCTATTGAGGTAACTTCTTCCTTCTCATTCTTTTGCACAAGTCTTATCCTTATGCCTGTTAGAACGATGATTTAAAAAGTAAAATATGACTCCTTAAAAATGAAAACCTCTTGTAAAGGTTTTTCGCAAACTCACACCTACGAGGTGACTTAATAATGAGAACACACTAGTTAAGATTTTTTGCCAATTCCGCCTATGAAATGACTTAGTAATGAAAATACACTTGTTTAGATTTTTCGTAAACTCCACCTATGAGGTGATTTAACGATGAAAACATAATTATTAACACATGATAGTTTTTATACTCCCTCTCTCTCAATGGTGGCCCCTTCACAGGACTTCCATGCTATCCCTTCCAAACCTCCAGACCTTTCTAGGAAAGCAAAGAAATCCTGTACACCCTTTTTAGAAACTTTGTCCCAATTCAGTTCTATCATCAAATAGTCTTGAACATACAAGGGAGAACCGACTCTGCAATTTGACAATGAAGATATTGTTCAATTAGTTGCTTCTTTCTATCATACTCTTGTGCGGAAATTTTCCTTTGGCCGACCTACTCTAGATGCTATCCGTAAATCCTTTCAAACGTTATCTCTCAGAGGAGGATTTACTATTGGTTTGTTGGATGATCAGCACGTCCTTATCAGGCTCCATTCTGAAGAAGATCGCCTACGTATTTACCTACAAGGTCAATAGTCGATTTTTAAATACTCAATGGTGGTCTCAAAATGGACTCCTTCTTTTAACATAGGTAATGATTGCCCAATAATTCCATTATGGTTTGCCCTACCTTTTCTTCCAGTTATTTTTTTGACAAATGATCTTTATTATATATTGCCAAACTCATAGGTTCCCCTTTAAATCTGGATAAAGCAATGCAATGGTGTCCAGACCTATCCAAGCAAGGCTCTTGATTAAAATTGATCTTGCAAAAGATCTACCTCATGGGGTTTGGATTGGTTGTGGGTTAAATCCAGGTTTTTGGCAGAATATTATTTATGAGAATGCCCCAAAATTATGTATTGCGTGCATGAGGAAAGGACATGACGATGCTGAATGTGGTCATAATGAGAGATTGGCGACTAATGATGAACGACGTGGTTTTTCGGCTCAGATGGACAAAGTCAAAGCGGTAATGGAAGTTCCAACTTGGAAGAAGAAGTCAGCTAACGAAACCCTAATTTCTAGGGGGTCCTCAAACTGTAGTCAACATTGTTGAAACAAAACCACTCATAAATGCCACAAATATAGCTAACCAAACACATATCTCCAACTCAGTATCTATTCCTCCCAAACCCACTAATAAATCCTCTCTCACTAACCTAATCTCTTTCCAAAAATCAAAACTCGATTTTAACACTGCCTCAACTTCAAAAACTCCTGCCACCTTAGACTTATCCATTCTTCACTCAAACTCTCCCTTCCCCAAAATACCAATCTCCCATCTTCATGAATTATCCATACCTGACCCAACTTTTAAGGCATCTCCAATAACATGTAACAATAAGTCTTCTCTGTTGAGTGTGGAACCTGATGATTTTATCTCTAGTGATACGGTTGATATTTCACATGAGAATACCGCTGCCAATAAGACGATAGAAGAATCAGAAATATATGGCATTGAAAAGCATGATATTCCCAAGCTAAGGACTGTTGCCCCCGACCCTAGTCTTCTATATAGTATAAATGCTTCTCCCAGACCAATAACATGGAAAAATAAGGCTGCGAACCTAAGCAAACTAGCATGGGCTTCTGATAGTGAGGAGACTGATAGCCTTATTCCATGCAATATAGAATAGATGACATAATTTTCTGAAGCTATTGGCTTCAAATACAAGAAGTTGTTTAAAGTTGGGAGAAATAAAGTTACCCTCTCAAAATGTCCCAGGAAACATTGGGTCCAAACTAAAGAATACACCACCAGGTCAGGTGGCAAGTCCTCACAGAATTTATCTTTAAAGGTATTAAATGATTAGTTATATCTTTTGGAATATACGTGGTGTGGGAAACACTAATTCTGTTCGAAGACTTAAAAAATTAATTCGAAATCGGAATCGGGGAGTTGTTTGTTTAGTGGAGCCTAAAATTGACAATGGGAAAATATCATCTCTTTGTAGAAGAATAAACCTTCAGGGAGGGGTTGCTAATGTTTCCAATAAAATCTAGGTGCTTTAGAAATTTGATTGGTCATTATATATTCTTAGTGATAATAATCAAGTCCTTACAATTAAAGTGGGACATGCGAATTTCTCAACTCCTTTTTTTCCTATCATGTGTTTATGCTAAATGTAAGCTTGCTGGAAGAAGGGCATTATGGATGGAACTAGAGTCCCTTGCATATTTAATCAATGGACAATTGATTACTGGAGGTGATTTCAATGTTGTTCGATCTCAATCTGAAAAGGAAGGTGGGAGAGGAATAAATAATTTGGCAGTTGACGAATTTAATGCTTGTATTTCTCATGCTGGCTTGTTAGAACTTGAGTTTAAAGGGTCACAATTTACTTGGTGCAATAATAAAGATGGTGATAATTGTATTTTATCTTTTATCCAGCCTTGATATAATTTTCTGCAATTATGAATGGATTAATAATGGCTTCCTTTCTTCAATCGAACACCTTCACCGCACAAATTATGATCACTCTCCATTACTTCTCACTATTAAATTAGAATTGGATCGAATTCCTAAGACTTTTAGATTTATTAATGCCCAGACTAAACATGATGATTTCATTAACCCTGTCTCGGAATCATATAATGGGGAATTGGGAGGAGAAGCTCTTTTCATTTTTGCTGCCAAGCTTAGGAGACTGAAAAATGTTTTAAAAATTTGGAATGCCAATGTGTTTCAAAATATTCACCAAAGATTTAAAGTTACGAAAGATTCCTTAATCTTAAAGGAATGTGATTCTGAATGTGATTTAAATCCGGAGAATAGGATGGAATTTTTTAAGGCCACAACATTATACAATAAAGAATTGTGTATCGAATAAGAGTTTTGGCGTCAAAAGGCAAGGGTAAAATGGGCTACTAATAAAACTATAATACTATTTTTTTCATACTATGTCTCGGTGAAAAAATCAAAACTTCTTATACATAGTATAAAAACCGAAGAAGGAGTCAATGTTAGTGGTCAAAATAACAGTGAGGTGGAGATTGTTAAGCACTTTGAAGAGGTTCTCACTAAGCCAACTCATATTCCATTGGATTTTATTATTTTGGATGTCTTACCAACTATTATTTCACAGGAGGACAATGATATGCTCGCAAAATTCCCGGATCGGGAAGAAATTTAAATCATTATCGTTAGGATGGATAAAAATAGTGCAATTGGGCCGGATGGTTACAATGGTTGTTTTTTTCAACATTGTTGAAAAATCATTAAAACTGACCTACATAAAGCTATTGTCTCTTTTTTTGAAGGTAATGTTCTTGCCGGGAGCTGGACCGCTACAAATGTGATTCTTTCAAAGCCCAATTTTTGTCGTGA
Organism: Sambucus nigra; assembly: GCA_949130495.1. Classification (NCBI taxonomy): domain Eukaryota; kingdom Viridiplantae; phylum Streptophyta; class Magnoliopsida; order Dipsacales; family Adoxaceae; genus Sambucus; species Sambucus nigra. The sequence continues at coordinate 302,366,395 of OX422210.1, forward strand.
TTATAGGCCTATTAGTTTATGTAATTTTTTAATAAAATTATTACAAAAATCATAAATAATAGGCTTGAACAACTGCATCCAAAAATTATTTCAAATTCTCAAGTGGGTTTCGTCAAAATCCAGAACACTATGGATAACATTTTGATGGCACAAGAACTTATGTCAAACTTTAATAATAAAGTACGCGGGGCCAATGTTCTTGTCAAATTGGACATATCAAAGGCGTATGATAGGGTATCATGGCTATGTAGTATCAAAGTTCTTCGCGCATTTGGATTCTCTGAAACATGGATTGATTTGGTTTGGTGTGCTATCTCTAACTATTAGTATTCAATATGAGTAAATGGCAAAGCTTGTGGATTTTTTAAATCTAACTATGGTGTTTATCAAGGTGATCCTCTTTCGCCAAGTCTTTTATTAATTGTCACTGAAATTCTCTTAAGGGGTTTGCATAATCTTATGATTCAAGGTCGGGTGAAAAAATTCTCAATTCCCCCAGGTTGTGATATCATTTCTTCGCTTTCATTTGTTGATGATTGTATCATCTTTACAAATGATGATAAAAGGAGTCTTTTATGTTAAATTTTTTTTTTTGCACCAATATGAGATTATTGTCGTTCAACTAATCAACAACTCCAAATCCTCCTTTTCATGTCCAACTAGTACACCTACTGTTAGGTGTAATATTATTAAGTCAGTAATAGGTTTCGTAGAGAGAAAATTGTCTATGAATTATTTAGGCATTCCGTTGTAGACTAGCAGGAAATCTGCTCGTCTCTTTGGTGCATTGGAGACTGCCTTGACGCTTAAGGTTTCAAAATGGTTGGGGAAGCTACTATCACATACGGGGAGACTCACGCTACTTCGTTCTGCTTTACAGTCCATGAGCTTCCATATTTTTTTGTCTTAGATCCTCCAGTCAGTGTTATCCAGACTGGAATCATATGTGTCTTCCGTATGCAGAAGGTGGAGTGGGGGTAAAATGTTTAACTGATGTTGTAAAATCTTATTCTTTCAATTTTTTGGCTTCTTTTCATAAATGTGGAAATATTTGGTAAGATTACATGCACAAGAGATATAGATCACCAGCTGAAACTCATTTCAATGGATCGCCTTCCTTTTCTAGTCCAACATGGAACATAATGCAAAACGTGTGTGATTTTTAGCATGATAATGTGGAAAATGATAGCCGGTGGATTGGAAGCCTGCTTCGGATGGTATATTCACTTTAAAAACGGCATGGGACTTAGCTCGTAATAGAAACTGCGATCTTTTCTCTTTCTCAGTGATTTGGAATCTTAGAATTCTTCCTAAAGTCTCTTTCTTAATGTGGCACCTTCTTCTTCATGCAATACCATTAGATCCATGTTTTAAGAAACTTCACATTTTTTTATCTTCAAGATGTAAATGTTCCACCAATCTAGTGGAGGAAGATTTTGATCACTTATTTGGCTCTAGTCAACTTTCTCATGACGTTTGGAATCATTTTTCGGGTCTTATGGGGCATGGATTTAATTTTTACTCTCTTAAAATATATCTCATGTCTAGGTGGTTAAATTCAAGAGTAAAAAATATCAAATCTTTACTCTCTATTATCCTACCTTGCTATGTTTGTTGGAGGGTTTGGTGCTCTCAAAATAAAATGGAATTTTGAGGTGAGGTTATGAAAGCTTCCAAGATTATAGTCATGGTCCATGAAGATGTGAGAATTTCTTTTAAAGATAGACCTTGAAAAGGTGTAAAATCCATATATTTATTAGGTTTCATCTCAGATTTTTCTATCTCATGCTTTGTAAGCCATCACTGAAGGGCTTTTCTTCACTAACGGTTTAATAAAGTTCCTCTTTAAAAAAAAGGTGACATAACAATGAAAACATACTTGTTAAGATTTTTTGCAAACTCTACCTATTAGGTGACTTAACAATCAAAACACACTTGTTAAGATTTTTCGCCAACTCCACCTATGAGGTGAATTAACAATGAAAACACACTAGTTAATATTTTTCGCCAACTCTAGCTATTAGGTGACTTAACAATGAAAACACACTTGTTAAGATTTTTTCATAAACTCCACCTATGAGGTGACTTAACAATTAAAACATACTTGTTACGATTTTTTGCAAACTCCACCTATGAGGTGACTTAACAATGAAAACATACTTGTTTAGATTTTTTGCAAATTCATTCTTCTGTATCACTTTTCAAGTCGCGAGGGAGCCCACACCTACCGAAGGACAAACTGAGCGTGGTCCTTCGCCTGTTGTCTCCACGCGTCAAGGATCAATTTCTCTAGACGAGTCAAGTCACACCGACCGTGATTCAACCACCGACCAATTCGATAAAGTTATTTCGAATATAATACACCTCTGAAGACGACTTACTACAATACTTGCAAAGTTCTCGTAATATGATGGAATATCTGAAGGATGGCTATGACTTTGTGTTGTCAATTTTTGAGTGACAACTAATTAATCTGTCTAAACTCTTTGTGAAAGAAACTGAAGAAGCTTTTGTAATGGACTGCTTGGACGTTACTAGACTCTGAAGGTTCATCAATCTAACCTTATCGCAGAGTAAGTCGAAGAAGCTTTAAACTACAAGCTATGTTACATCATAATATCCATTTTTCGCCTTTATTTTATTTTATCTCAAGATAAAATAAAATAAATTGCATATATCATTTATAGTGCCTGCCCGAAAAAATGAAAGTAACTTAATCATTACATTTCATGGGGTATATCTCAAACTATCATATCCTTGAAAAATGACTTGACACTTGTGTCGCTCAATATCTGCTCATTCGGAAGCCTCTGCAAAATAATGTAACTTTTCCGACACAATAATATATCATTGCAAATGGTTAGTAAACTAAAAAAAATATCCAAGTACATTTCTCATCATTCCCCCTTTATTTAATTTTATTTAATGTAATAAAATTAATATTAAATAAAGTCCGGAGATATTTGTGTAATGAATCATAACTGCCCATACTCGTAGGTGTATCTTGCACAATTTAATGCCTTTTAAGCACACGTCCTATGAAATTCAAGAGTGTGTAAAATATCAAGGTGAATTCTAAATTGTGAAACATACATGAGCTGTTTCGTAATATATTAGTCATTTTTCAACATGGTTTCCAGCTATAAAATAATATTTACAAAATATTTTATGAAAACTCGGTATTTAGACGAAGATTTATTATGCTCCCTCTAACTCATTTTTAGCTTTATAATATAGCATAGTGCATAGATATATCATGCTTTTAATTCTACAATAAACCCCAATAGTTGTATCTCATAGAAAACCCCAATAGTTGTATCTCATAGCAAACAACAATATGCGTATCTCAAATGGCCTGGTTCATTATGTACACAGTTTCTAGGTGTATCGTAAATAAATTCAAGAATGATGAGCCATGTTCAATATATTCTACACTCATAGAATAATTTTTGTAAATGACATAATATATTCGAATGTGCCCTTCATTATGCGTCTCTTTATTTTTTACTTTCAAACGAAATGGACTTAAAATAGAAAGGTACCATAAATCATATGTTGATTGTCAATTGGCATATTATGTGCAATGAAAAAGATGGTGTTTATTAATCACTCAATATTTTAATCTTTGAACTTAAATAGGCTCATACCATGATTTATCATAATTTTTTAGAGAAACCTCAAAATTAAAAAATTAAGATAAAAACCATCTTTAAAAGTAAGAGCCTTAATATTAGTTTGCACAACCATAAAAAAATGGTTTTAATCAACACATCGTCTAAATAACCCAGAAAAAATCTCACTGTGTCCATCTGAAAACAAAATACCTATAGACACCACATTCTAGGAACCCCCTAAGTCTCTCTTTAGGTCTTTAGGACTCCCCATTTCACTACAGACACTAGGTCACACTCCAAGTACTGATCTAAAGGCCATTGGGCGCTCTCGAGCCCTGTTTGACTCCGATCAACTCTATCGTCAGAGAAAAATCTCTTTGAATCTTCGAAGAGATTTGAATCCCCTTTCCAACAGTCCGCCCCATGTGTAAATCGACATGACGGTTCAGGCGAACATACCATCTTACTATTAAAAATTGATCTAGAGGTCACCGGGCGCTCTCGGATCTCGATTTGATCCCAATCAAATTCATCGTTAGAGCAAAAGATCTTTTAATGTTCAAATGGAAGTGAAACTCCTTTCCAATGATCGACCCCATGCGCGAAACGACATAACCTTTCAAATGAACAATCCACTTTCCCCCAAAAATTGATTTGGAGTACATCGGGCTCCGTTTGACGAAGGTAAACTCTTCAGATCAAATGAGACTAAATGAAAATTCAAAGATAATTGAATACCCTTTCTAACAGTCTACCCCGTGCGCAATTCTAACCTACGATACGGACGAACGATTTGTTTTACTCCGAGAGATCACCAGGCACTTTCGGACCCCGGTTGACCAATGTCAACTTTCTAAACTGAGCAAAGCTCTTTGGTATGTCGAAGTACATCACCTAACCTTTCCAATAGTCCACTCCGTGCGCGATTCGGACTTATCGTTCGGATGAATGATCAATATTCGTCCAATAATCTCCCGTCCAAAGGATCGATGTGTGCTTCCGAGCCACATTTGACCCAAATTCAACTCCCAGACCGGGGAGAGGTCCAAAGGAATCTTGAAGGTATCCAAATTACCTTTCTAATGGTGTGCCCCGTGCACACTTTGGATCAACAGATTGCATTCTACTACCATTTTTTCAAAAAAATTTGCATGAGACTGTTGATTGGCAGGTCCATTTTCCTGCTAATTGGCAGTGTGTTTAGGAGTACCTGCCAATTTCCAGGGCTGGGACCATGTCGATCGGCACCACCTCTGACCCTATAAATAGATGTCATGACCTCACTCCCAAAGCATATCTCAGATCCATTAGCATCAGTGATCTCAGCAACATTCTCTTGCAATCAGCGAAGTTTTCTTTTGTGAAATTCCTTTCGATCTTACATTCCCATACTTCTCATACCCAATATGGAAAAATCTCATTCTCTCTCCTCCAACATTCATCTCACCTTCTTATTAGTTATATTGCACATACTTTATTTTCTATACAAAAAACAAAACAAACAAAAAGAGGGTTACTCCCATTAATTCCAAACGGGATTATTCATCACCTTTCTAAAATTAAAACACATTTTCTACACACACACATAATAAAATCTTGTTTGAATATCTGGGATAAACCTCACCCTTATACGACATGAGAACTACATGAACTTTGATGCCTTTATAGGCTACGTAGGCATTGTTGATTAAAACCCGAGACTCGAGTCCAATTTTTTAATTTTCCAACTTTCCCAAGTTCCCCATTTTCGCTTTTACTATATTAATACATATTATGTTTGTGATTCTTAGTAGCATTTTATCCCACACATATTATCGTTTAATCATAATGATCAATATTTTGTTAAACGCCTAAATCGTATATTCTATATATTATTTTAGGAACATTCCTATCGATGATCTCACTTCAAATTTTCCATGGTATGAGTTGGGAGATTCCAATCTCCATTATATATGCACACACACACACTTCACAGAGAAATAAAGGAAAAAATAATACAATCCCATGAGAGAACAAAAGGGCGGGATGGGTGCATAACTCCTTCCCATTCTCTAACTTAGCCTCCGAACCCTTCGAACTACTGGTTTTGTAATCATCAGTTTGGCTTTGGTGCGTCTCGCTCAAAGAGATGACATGTTCTTTTTGCATGTTTTATGCAAAATAGGATGGCGACTACATCTCTTTACATTCACCCCACATCGACGACGGTCGAAGCGCTCCTAGAGAGTACGAGGGTGCGAAACCTTTTTTTCTCCTTCCCTTTTTCCTCAGATGGACATATCCGGGGATGGCCACAATACTAGCATAATTATTTCCAACTTTTTTGGTCTTCTGAAAACCCAAACGGTTATGTATATTAAACAATTTTGTCACAATTTCACGATTCATGGGTTTAGAGCAACTGTCGAAACCTCGCGGACACAAAAATCCCAATCGATACCTTAATGTACAATCGAGACCCGACCCAAAATGGTAGAAAATGGACTAACGCCCAAACTAGGGTGGAACCCGAGACCATAGGAGTTCCCACACCACCCTAGCACCAACAGTCATCAAACATCATAGGAACATAATCACAACAGGACCACCATCTATCCAATCAGAACCAGAATATGGAAGCCCACCACCAAGCTCTATATCTATAATAAATAGTGAGCTACTGCTTCAATTTTGACTACTTAGATGTTGATAAATGATGAGTGATACTTATGAAATGATCCAAATGGTAAGTCTAGTCCAGATATTCAATAAGTCCCTAATTTCATATTACTACAAGATTTTTGCTCAAATCAAATTATAGTGTCTCTCGGACATCTTATACCATTTTGACTAATCATATGTTTGAAATAAACATGTCATGCTATAGTTTCTATAATAAATCTAAAGTAGAATTAAGATGCAGAAGATGGTAAAGAGTTATCTGAAATAAAGCAAAATAATGCAGACAAGTCTGAGTTAAGTATTTTCTATTATAATGTTTTGTCAACCCATTTCCTCAATTTCCACCACTTTTTTTTATCACGAATGAGGCGATACACGATAAAAATAGAGAATACCTCCCAAGCAGAGTAAAAACATGTAAGAGGGGAGTTTACTCTAGGAAAATACCATATGTGTTACGTGTTTAACTTGAGCAACTTCGGTTCTGCCTAGGTATCCAGCATAATCGGAACCATCAGAACCAAAGTTAGCGTAGTTCGTGGGTTCATACTATTCACCGAAAAAGTCATTTATGGTGATTTCTCGGAGCGGTGGGAGGTGGTGAAACTCTTTTCAATCCATCTCTTTAACACTCTTCTTTAAACTCTATCTAAAATTATTCTCAAAACTCTTTCTTAATCTCTTAAGACAAATACTCTTATTTTCCAAAGAAGTCCCTTCAAAATGTAAGGAGGTGAAGCTTATTTATGACAAAAACCAACCCAAGTGGGATGCCATATGTCAAATATATTGTGGATACACGTGTCAAGTAACCTATGATGACATATGTCCTCTTTTGGATGGCTTGTGTTCCATAACATATGTAACACCCTTATTACTAGAATATTGTCTAGTTAATGTATAAATAATACACTAATACGCGTGATATGTTGGACGCGCATAATAATACCTCAATCGCATGCACACATGGACTTATATCAATATTAATCATCTTTAATCTCATTTAATAATTAAATGAGAGGCTTATCATTAAGCCCCTCCTACAGATATTATAATGACATACCTCCATCATGTCCCAAATGGAAAGATTGTCGGAGTCGTCGACCTTAACGATGTCTGATCGAACTGAATTTCGAACTACGGCTTCCTCTTGTATATAGAAAAATATAATCCAATTTCATCACGTTCCAATGGTTAGTTATTGTTTTATAACCAAAATAGTATTCCTAAATTAACATAAACTTGAGTCTTTGGATTTCTCTCCCTTATCCTATAATTTCATTATGCTTTTCATGTGTCTAAATGATGGATAGTCAGACACTTATTTATAGGCAAGGACATGACCTAAATCTCCAATAGTCAATTAATCTTAACTATCCATCAAGGTAGATAACGAAGAGTCATTTTAAATATTGGTATTTGGAGTACCCTTTCATTAACCAAAGTGACTCTTAGTATTAACTTAATTATGGATCATATTTTGTAGAATTATTCTTTAAAATAATTCTAATAGAATGTACTAAAAAACTATTAGATGAATCCGGGATTACCATTTTTTAATTAGTTCCAAAATCACATACCATATAAATCACTAATAAACAATTTTGCTTCTTTTATTTTAGATTTTAAAAAAACTGTCAAAAAAATATGGTACGTAATTTCTTGACAAGGGATATTTTGGAACATGAAAAAACTAGATGTAAACTATACTCAGCTCATAGAAACTAAGTGTAATATAACATATTTAACCCAAATGTATAAATTATGATATTAACATAAATGGAAATTTTATATCAATACCAAAGTCAACCGTTATACCACATATTCTAAATACATGAATAAATAACATCAAGACTAAGGTCAATTAAGACTAAAATAGAGCAAGGTTATTCTAAATAAAATTAGCACTAAAAAGACATGATATCCCCCATCAAGAATAACATTACTTAAGACATATGAACCTTTGTGCCAGATGTACTACATGGGAAAAAATGAATAAGATGCAAAGATTATGTACCAATTTACCTCCTAGACATAAATGCAATAAGAGAACAACTCTAAGACTCCATTTGATAAGTTAAAGTATATGCAATATTATCACACTTAAAAAATTTGAGTTTTATTTTCAATGTTCATAATCAAGAAAAGATTATCTCTAAAATGCTAATAACATGGTGAGAGCATTAATCAAGAACATTAGATCATATCTCAATTGTGAAAAACAAAAAAAAAATGAATAACATTTAGAGGAAGGTCCATGCTTAAGTTCAATAAGATAACTAATCATAAAACAAAGACCACAAATCTTCAACTCAAGTGAAATCTCTAACACCCTAAGATCATTTCCATCTGCCACTTTTTCCTCCTTTAACAAGTAATTGATTAAAACCTTTGGTCTCATATCCTTGATGTAACCCAATTTTGAATAGATTGAAATCTTTGAGACATTGCTACATTCAAATTTCTTTTGCAAGTGGGGGATTTCACTCAAGCACAAAGATGGGGTACTATTTTAAAATTTTGAAGGTAGCATCATCCCATCAAAGTTGTAACCCTAATCACTTTTTCACTAATGAATTTTAAGATAACATAAGATTTTTCAACATTCTCCAAATCTTGAAATGACAAACCTCACATACATATTTTTAGGAGTTTAGTGTAACACCCCACGTAAAACACGAGGTGCTACTACGATTAAAATTAAACTAAATCCTCAACAATTACTATAGAGCACCTATATTCCACAAAAATAAATATAACGAATCCAAAATTTAGATAAGTCCAATCCAATATAATTACAATTAAATTTCACTCGAAAATAATACTAAGCTCTCAAAATAAATTACATTGTCAAGCTATACAAAAATAAAATCCTCAAAACGTCGTGCTCTAAAATCCTCAAAAAATCTATAGCATCTAAATCCACGCTAACCTGCCACTAAATGAAAAAAACGGGGAAGTACACAATATGATAAGAATAGATGCTCAAAACAATAAGGGTGAATAAATACAATAATACGAATCAGAATTCAAGTTCAATGCGACATCCGAGCATTATACCAATTTAATTTTTTGATAACATATTAATAGGTCAACATGCCTCACCTAAGCTTCGTAAAGCCTCATCCTGGCTATTAAACTATTGGACTATTAGTGGGTGACCATTCTCTATGTGATATAAAAATTTCATGACACCATGCCCATCAACAAATACAATATCTCAATCGAATCAATATTTGAGATTCCAATAAACGTCATGATATCAATAATATGAGTACAAATAAATGAGGAGCAAAACGACTACTCGTGAGATTGAAGGAATATATTAAGTAAACCCCGTACCTTAAAATAATCACAAGAAACTCATAAGATTCTTCCTTAAAATTATGATTATACCACTGCGTTCCTCTCGCAAACACAATCAAAACTCGTTCTAGCCCAAACTCGAGAAAACACCAAATAAGCCTTCAAATCTTGGACTGAAGTCTTGGTTTAAATGGGGCTAGGGTTTATAGATGAAAGAAGATGAAAATAGAGGAGGCTACTGATTTTTAAGAAGGCTAAAATATATTTTAAAGGTCATAAATCCATTACTTTATGTTTATATAATATAAAGAATTAGAGTTATAATCAGATACAAACACTAAAAAAATATTTTGAACGATTGGACCGTTGGAATTGACTGAAATTTAGAGGCTTGGTAGGTGAAGACGACACGAAGCTTCATAAAAAAATTCAACTCGATCGAACAGTCGATATTCTTATTTATGTTTCTGCTCCGTAAGACGGATCCTCCTGCGATTTTTATACAAAAAGTTATAATTTCCAAATTTTAATCCCAATTTAAATTCCACTTGAAACCTTATTTTATATATAAAAACCAACATTTTGACATACCAAAATTAAATAGATCCCAATTTTTTTTTAAATCCAAGTTAATTTAATTAAAATCGGTTCAAAAATCACAAGTTGTTACATACTTCCCCACTAGTAAAGGAATTTCGTAGTCGGAATTCGATGAAGCTTAACTCTTAAGATAAAATACGGTGCACAAATGCATGCCTATAAAAACTACGATTAGACGCCCATACACCCAATCCTACCCGCATGTTTTCCCACGTGCTCTCTCATAAATCACTACACGATTCCATCTCTCAAAAAATCATCACAACACTAAAGTCCTCAATGAATTCTAAACATCCTCACATCCAGATTACTAATCCTAACATAGCTGCCTACCACATCCTCAATAAAAACTCCCTATCTACGACGAAACATATCTAACACACATGCTAGATATAAACTGAAAGACCCGAGGGTTGTCGTATACCTAAGCTCTGATACCATCTATAACACTCCACGCAAAACACGAGACGCTACTACGATTAAAATTAAACTAAATCCTCAACAATTAGTATAGCTCACCTATATTACACAAAAATAAATATAACGAATCCAAAATTTACATAAGTCCAATCCAAAATATTTACAATTAAATTTCACTCGAAAATAATACTAAGATCTCCAAATAAATTACATTGACAAGATATACAAAAAAAAAAATCCTCCAAACACCGTACTCTAAAATCCTCCAAAAATCTCTAGCGTCCAAATCCACACAAACATGCCACTATAAGAAAAATACGAGGAAGTACACAATATGACAATAATAGACGCTCAAAACAATAATGATGAATAAATTCAGCAATACGAATCTGAATTTAAGTTCAATGTAACATCCGATCATTATACCAATTTAATTTTTAAATAATACATCAAAAGATCACCAATCCTCACCTAACCTCACCTAAGATTCGTAAATCCTCATCATGGCTATTGGACTTTTGGACTATTGGAGGGTGACCATTCTCAGTGTCATATAAAAATTTCATGACACAATTCCCATTAACAAATACAATATCTCAATCGAATCAACTAATAAACGTCATGATATCAACAATATGAGTACGAGGTGGGGAGTGGGTGTATATGCGCGCGCGTCTGTGTGTGTGTGTGTATGTATATGCGTGTGTGTGTATATGTGCGTGTGTGTGTATATGTGTGTGTGTGTGTGTGTGTGTGTGCATGTGTGTGTGGTGGGCAGTGGTAGTGGGGGGAGGGCGTGGGAGAGGGTGGGTCTGCATGTGTGTGTGTGTGTGTGTGTGCGCGCGTGTGTGGTGGGGGGAGGGGAGGGGGTGTGGGGCAAGGGAAAATAGGGGCAAGGGGTGGGGCTTGTTAATTTTTTTTTATTAAATTTTGATTGGTTTATTAGATATTGCCCCTCATATGCAAGTAGTGCCCCTTATAAAGGAATTGATTGATTAAATATTAATTGATTATTATTTTTTTTAGTAAATTAATAATTAGTGCCCCTTTCCTATGCAAGTAAGATTGCCCCTCATTGTAAATTAGTAAATTAATAATTGTATACTTTAATTGTTAGTTTAATTGATGAAATAAATTAATTGAGTAGATGAATTAGAAGGAGTATGGGATTCACATTTGTTGTTTCTATTGCGGTTGGATTATAGTGGATCAATGTTAGGTTGGTTAATTTTAGAAGTGGCATGACCACTGGATTATTGTCTATATGGGGGTGGGATTTTTCAACTTTATTTTAAAATTACTTTGTATCACGAACAAAATATATATATAGTATGATAATTAAATGAAACATACTTGAAATTACATATAGTGCGCATAGATACTAGCCTTCTTGTTCTTATGTGTACGCATTCAATAGTCCTTAGACCCGTTAGAGAGTCATCACCCTGTAATGAGATCTCTCGAATTGTCCCGTTTGGACAGTTTGGGACTACATAATTTCTGTATAATAATATTTTTAGTAGCTTAAAGTTGTTACTTTTGGAGGAAGTTCTGCAGTCGTATCCTAATGTTCTCTGGGTACATACTAGATTGAAAAGTGTCAGTGTTATTTCAATTGATCAATTGAAATAACACTCACACTTACCAATCTACGTCTTGTACTTGGAGAACTATGGGGATATGCTGCCGAATTTTTCTCAAATCGTAACAATGTGCATGAGCTGTTAAGTATATTACAGAAATATGCGGTCTTGAATGAGATAAGACCACTCACCCTTTATAGGAGATGGAGGAAATAGGAATTTCTATTATAAATTGAATTTGAATTTGAAATTTAAAAAATGAATATAAATAAGACATAATTAAATGAAACATACTATATATCTAAGTTTTGTTTATACTAATACAGGAATATACGCTTCTTACCTTCAATAAGTTATTAGTTGTAGTAGCTATGATGGGATATCCTATATACAAAGAGTGGATGGATGAGACAAATAGAACGGGGAATGTGTTTCGCAGAGGTGCTAATGAATTTGTGAAATAAGCAAAGAGATGTCATAATGATAAAGAATTTTCGTGTCCGTGTGCTAGGTATAAGAATGGTAAGGTGTTTGACTGGAAAATAGTTGAGCTACATTTATTAAGATAGGGTATGCAAGATAATTATCGATTTGGAGTTTTCACGATGAATTGAAAGTTACTTTTGTCCCCGAACAACCTTCAACAAGTAGGATAGATGTAGAAGGGGATGACGTAGATTATAATATGTTAGAGGATTTAGTTGATGATGCGTACGGAGTTTATGAAGCAGAGGAGAATGAGGTCACTGATGATGAACAAGGTTTAGATGCTCGTGAAGATAACACGATAAACCTTGATGATGACTACCAAAGTTTAAAATTTAAGGTGACACAACCGTTATACTCTGGCTGTGAGAAAGATCAAACAACTTTACATGCCATGGTTGGTTTGCACAGTTTAAAGATGCAGTAAGATTTGTCTAGCAATAGCATTATAGGAATTCTGAATTGGGTGAAGGGCTTACTACCCAAGGAGAATACGCTTCCAAATAGCTATCATGTTATGAAGAATAGTTTGAAATATTTGGTAATGAAGTATAAATCGATTCATGCTTGCGTGTATGACTGCATACTATACTGAAAGGAATATGAAAATCTCGATCATTGTCCAGTATGCGATGAACCTAGATATGTCCAATCTACTGGCAAGGAAGGCACAAGCTCAAACGTGCCTCAAAAAGTGTTAAAATATTTTCCCGTTATGCCTAGATTAAAGAAATTTTTCACAGTACATGGATAGCAGAGGCAATGACTTGGCATGCTAGGGCAGAAGTAGGGGGTAATATCATGCGTCATCCTATTGATTCTTCTGCCTGGCGGAGGATGAATTTTGAGTATCCCGATTTTGCTCGAGAACAACACAACATTCGTTTGGATATATCAACAGATGGTTTCAATCCATTTGGAAATATAAGCACCAATCATAGTGTATGGCCAGTGATCCTAGCGCCACTCAACCTCCCTCCTTCATAGTGTATGAGACCTGGATTTTCGATATTGTCTTTGTTGATACCTAGGCCAAAGGCACCAAGTGATGACATTGACGTCTACCTGGCTCCTTTGGTAGAAGAATTAAATGAGTTGTGGGAAGAGGGTGTGCAAGAATTTGAATCTTTTAGAAAAGAAGAGTTTACGCTGAAAGCTATGTTAATGTGGGCAATTCATGATTTTCCATCTTATGTGACATTATCCGGTTGTGTAGTACATGGTTATTTGGGGTGTCCTATTTATGGAGAGGATACTGAATCTCTTCATCTCTATGCTAGATAAAAAAATGTATACCATTGTCACAGGATGTTTTTACCCCCGGCTCATAGTTTTAGATTTGAGAAAGGTTCCATTTTTTTATCGAGCGAGGTTGAACATAGGCTACCGTCGAGAAAACTTTCAGGTTTAGAAATTAAAAGTAAAACTTCTGATTGTGGCCCTAATATGCCAAGTAATAATCCCAAATTTAAGAATGTCAAGCATAAGAAGACCCCAACTGGGAATGAAACTGAGACAAGAAAGGCATGGTTTAGGAGTTCAATTTTATTTGGCTTGCCTTGTTTGAAGAATAACCCGGTGCTCCATGTATTGGATGTGATGCATGCAGAGAAGAACCTCGCTGAACATATTTTGGGCACTTGCCTTGGAGGGAGTCATTAAAAGGGTGGAGAAAATGCAGGAAAAGACATTAAATCGTTGAAACTTAAGCCACAACTATGGTTGAAAGAAGATAGTTGGGGAAGGACAATAATTCCCCCTGGTGCGTTTACTTTGACGAGTGGGGAAAGGAAGGTGCTTTTAGACACAATATATAATTTTAAGGGTCCATCAAATTTTTCGTCCAACTTGGAAAGGATTGTGAATTATGCTACTCATGATTTACCTAAGTGTAAGTCCCACGATTAGCATGTGATCATGCAATTGGTTCCTCTATTTTTTAAGCATCGTTTCTCTGAGTACAAGGATTTAGGAGGAATATTATGCAAACTAGTATCTTTTTCTCACTTTTGTGTGAGAAAGTAGTCAATTGAGAACACATAGTGGACGAAAAATTGGCGGCGACCAAAGCGATTTTTGTGTTGGAGAATTACTTTCCCCAGCATTCTTTGACATAAGTGTTCAATTGTTGGTAAACCTATGCGGCGAGACGCTTATTTGCGGTCCAATTAGCTATAGGTGGATGTATTCGTTTGAAAGATTGATGAAAGTTTTTAAAGATTATGTCAAGAATAAGTGATACATTATAGGATCAATTGCAGAGGAATACATCACCGTGGAGTTATCAATCTATACTCGGGAATATATGCCTGACTCGACCAGCATTACTAACACTGATGAGTTCGTCGATGATGGTGGTCATGTGATGGGAAAACGAATGAAATTTACGAGTTTGCAACATGAACATATAGCTCGTTATCTATTTGACACACATGAAGATGTCGAAAAATGGAAAAAGTAAGTTTAAATTATTTTAAGTTTTACATTATTTTAGATTATTTTATACATGATTAATTTTGTAATATGCAGAAAATATGAAGCCTGTGAGAACAATAAAAGACGAAAAACACAAGTACAATCAGACAACGAATTTAGGGTATGGTTGTTACAAGAGGTAATTATAATGAAAATAGTCGTTATATAAAGTTACATTACAATAAAACTTTACAGCTAACCTAATTAATTTATCTATATTCTCAGTTCTAAAAGACGGGTGATGCGACATCAAGGCTTGCTCGTCTAGACACTGGACCCTTGTTCATGGCACAAGAGTACAAAAAGTATCAATTGAACGATTACGTATTCGGCGCAAGGGTGTACAAGGAAAGTACAAATGTACAGAACTCAGAAATTTCATACAAGGCTCTTACATTCTTTCGAGCGAGCGCTAAAGATAAAAATCTCGTTGAAGCTGAAATGACGTACTATAGTGTAATTCAAAATATACTTGAATTGAATTATATAAGCTTCAAAGAGGTTGTATTTTACTGTGACTGGGTAAGAGTTGAGGACAAAAATGCTTATAAAGTTGATCCTGGCACCAATTTGATCATGGTAGACTTGTCCAAGTTGAAGACCAACGACCACGTGAGCGATGAGCCATTTGTTTGTACATTTTAAAAGGTCAACCAAGTGTTTTACTCGGAGTATATCAACAACGAGCCGTAATCAATTTTCCTACATGCGCCCAAGCGTCGAAATAGTAGTATGGATGACTTGGATGCTCCTACCGAATATCAATCCATTTTTTATGATAACCCAAATTTGAAACAATTTTTCAATTTGTAATAAATATTCCAATTTGTACTTTATCAATCCATTTTTAATGCTTTTAACTGATTTGCAATTTATCATTTTCACTTTTTTTTATCTTTCTCTCTTTCCTTTGTATATGTATATGGGGGGGGGGGAGGCGGGCGGGGCGATGTGTGTGTAGTGTGTGGGCAGTAGGGGTGGGGGGGGGGATGTTTCGGATTTTTAGTAATTGTACATATTATGAGTTAGATGTTATTTTGGAATTCATAATTGAGGTGTTAAACAGTAATAATTCATTTGGATTTGTAGTAATTGTACATATTTTCATGTCTTCTTCTAATTCATTTGGATATGTACTAATAACAACATTTGTTTTTACAAAAAATGTCTCATTCAAGTATTAAGGCGAGGATGATGATGATTATGATGATGTCGTCTGGGCTCGGTGGTAGCGGAGGCAATGAGGAAAATTGGGGATGGCCGTCGAGAACAAGCGGGGATATTAGAGCTGATAAAGACGATCATCGGCCCAGGGTACACTAGTTAGAGGGAGGTGCCAAATGAGCTCAAGTTAGCTATTTGGGAGGCACCACATGTAATGTATTTATATTTATATTTATATTTATATTTATATGAATATTTCAATTTCAATTTCAATTTATATTTATATTTATATTTATTTGCAACTAACATTGTATTTGTTGGACAAGAATAATTCAACCTGGCCCTAGAACTATGAGATTCCGTTTTAGAGCAATTGAGGGAGAAACACAAGATGTGGTAGAAAAATTTACGGGCGTACTTTAGGAAGACCCGAGACTTTATTATCCAAATGCGTGAGTCCGTCCCGTCGAAGGAGCCGATCTCATTGGCACAATGGCAAAAGTCCATTAACAGTGAGATCGGGGAGCAACAATTGGCATCTCACCAATTGGGGAGGAAAAATTGGGCAAAAAAGACGGGCGTGCACTACTCTGGCCGGACGTCTTACGCCGAGGTGGATCATAGGATGATTGTAAGATTTTTTTTTTTTTTGTAATTACATAAATATGTTATTCTGCATTATTTTACTTTGCGGGCCTTGAACTAATTTTGCATTATTTTATTTCAGGGGACGGGGAGTGGACTTGGGGGTAGGCCACATAGGCTTGATGCTAATGTGTCTATTCGGACGACGAAGGGAAAGGAAAATGAGTTGTCCCCGATTGTCGCGTCCACAATTATAAGGAATCCGACAGTTTACTTTTTGTTATTACGTTATAATTTTTTCATTACTTATTTAACTACTCGTGTGATTTTTGTCTTTTCAGGCAAAGCTTAAGGGTCTGATGCCGACAAGGCATCTTTCTTCACGGACGCACTCAACTAAGTGCTTGGCACTTATCGCAAGGGGAGGATAAGGGGGTGAGCTCGCGGGTGGCCAAATCTAGGATTATCAGATTGGAGACGAGCAATATCGGGTTGGCTCGAATGGTGGAGTCGCATTATGATGCGAAGCTGTCCCGTTTGGAGGCGATGGTCCAAGATATGTTCTCATTCATGAAGAGTTCATTGGGAAGAAATGGTAAGGGTAAAGGGAAGGAGAAGGGGTGGAGGAGGAGGTGGAGGAGGACGAGGATGTGGACATCGCTGCTTCATTGCTGACACATGCGGACTCTGATGATCCAGTCCCCTATTTAGCTCCCTTCGACCGACCTATAACGACACTTTGTTGGTCGAACGTGTTTATAAACTACATATTTGATGGTGAGCGGATAGGGATGGGGTTGAGGGACCCGAATACCGTCCAGGGTATGCTATTTCATGGACGTGTTCTTCATGACATCGAGGCTAAGGTGCTCATCATGCATGTGATAACTAGGAAGGAGAACTCCCCATTGTGGTTGCGTAAATGAAGAGGCATGATGCATATTTAAGGGTGTATTAATTCGTATATCGTGTGTCCTATCCACCTCCTCAAACCTACCCCAGACATGTATTGACATTATTTGAATTGTTTTAAGTTGTTAAATTTGAATTGTTTTAAGTTGTTACATTTGAATTATATTTGGATTATATCATGATGCATATTGTTTTGAATGTATATTTGCATTATCTCTATTTTATTTGGATATATGATGTTTGAACATGTACAACATTGCTATAACAGGTACAAATATACTGCTGGGCAGTGGCAGTGGCCATAGTTCCCAACATATTTTTTTTCAATTCTACCCAGAATTGTCACGGTTATTGGCCGTGACACGTCCGTGACAAGTATTATTTTTCACGGTCAATGACCTTGATAATTTATTTTTTAAAGGTCACTGATTTGTCACTGTTATTGACCGTGACAAGTCCGTGACAACAAAAGTTATCACCTCCAGACTTGTCACGGTCAATGGTCGTGACAATCTGGCAGGTTTGGTGTAGTGTACGAAGGACCTTATGATCATTATTTTCATACGAATAATATACTATGAGTTTTTCCTTTTATTCCTATTTAAATGAACATGCATCCCCGATTTTATTGTGTTTATTTATAACCCTGATTTGGTAAAAAGTATTATCATGGGAACATAATAACTACTTCATCATTCTCAACCAAGCTTGGTGAAAGTATTATTATGATTTATATAATAACTAATTCATCTTTATCTTTATCATTCTCAACCAAGCTTGGTGGAAGTATTATTATGGTTTACATAATAATTACTTCGTTGTCCTTGATTGATCTTTTAGTGCATGCAAATATTTTTTGCTTGTCTAAATCACGACGAGTTTTTTTAGTGCATGAGCCTACTATTTGATTCGTTTAAATCACCACGAGGTTTATCGTGCATGCACATATTATTGACTCACCCAAATTACGACGAGGTTTCTTATACATGCACGTATAATTGACTCGCCCATATGGTTATTGACGTTACTACTCCTTCTCCTGCTATTGAGGTAACTTCTGCCTTCTCATTATCTTGCATAAGTCTTGTCCCTATGCCTGTTAGAACAAAGATTGAAAAGTAAGATATGACTCCTTAACAATGAAAACTACTTGCTAAGGTTTTTTGCAAACTCACACTTATGAGGTGACTTAAAAATGAAAACCACTAGTTAAGTTTTTTCGCAAACTCCACCTATAACGTTCACTTAACAATGAAAAAATATTCGTTAAGATTTTTGTCCAACTCCACCTATAACGGTAACTTAACAATGAAAATACACTTGTTAAGATTTTTCACAAACTGCACCTATGAGGTGAATTAACAATAAAAATACTCTTGTTAATATTTTTTACAAACTCCACCTATGAGGTGACTTAACAATGAAGACACATTTGTTAAGTTTTTTTGCAAACTCATTCTTCTATATCACTTTTTAGGTCACGAGGGAGCCCACACCTGTTGAAGGATAAACTGAGCATTGTCCTTCGCCTGTTGTCTCCATGCATCGAGGACCATTTTCTTTGAACGAGTCAAGTCACAACGACCATGGTTCAACCACCGACTAATTTGATAAATTTTTTGGACTATAGTACACCTTTAAAAAATACTTACCACAATACTCACAAAGTTCTCGTAATATGATGTCATATCTGAAGGATGACTATGAATTTGTGTTTTCAATTTCCGAGTGACAACTAATTAATCCGTCTAAACGTTTTGCGAAAGAAACTAAAGATGCTTTCGTAGTGGCCTGCTTGGACGTTACTATACTCTGAAGGTTTATCAATCTAACCTTGTCACGGATGATATCGAAGAAGCTTTAAACTAAAAAGCTATATTACATCATAATAACCATTTTCCCCTTTATTTTATTTTATATCAAGATACAATAAAATAAATTATATATACCATTTATAATGCCCACCCGAAAAAAAATGAAAGCAACCTAATCTTTACATTTCATGGGATATATCGCAAACTATCATATCTTTGAACAGTGGCTTGATGTTTGCGTTGCTCAATATTTGCTCATTCAGAAGCCTCTGCAAAATAATATAAATAATATATTTCTTACATAATAATATAATATTACAAATGGTTAGTAAAACTCAAGAAATATCCAAGTACAATTCTCACCATGTCCCCTTTATTTTACTTTATTTCATGTAATAAAATAAAAATTAAATAAAGTCCGAGGATATTTATGTCATGAATCATAACCACCCATATTCGTAGGCGTATCATGCACAATTTAATGTGATTTAAGCACACGCCCTATCAAATTCGAGAGGGTGTAAAATATCGAGGTAAATTCTGAATAATGAAACATACTCAAGATATTTATTAATATATTAGTCAAGTTCAACATGGTCTCCAACTATAAAATAATATTTACAAAATGTTTGATAAAAAAACTTGGTATTTCGATGAAGGTTCATTATGCTCCCTCTAACTTATTTTTACCTTTATGTTATAACATAACATATAGATATATTATGTGCAAGATTCTAAAAAATGTGGGATGTGATCTAGGCGTGGAGGCCTAGCCTTAAACCTTAGAAGCCTAGGCGGGCCTTAGGCGTAAAAAGGTGTTTAGGCCTTCTTAATATATTTTAATATTTTTTAATAATAAGGCTATTAAAATACTAAAATTGTACATATCATAAAAATATGTCTGAATATATGCAAATTAAAATATTATTTGATTATTTTGGATGAGATAATAGTCTGTTTAGTAAAAAAAATCTTTAAAAGGTGATATCGTTTCACTAAAGCATCGTTGTTTTTAGAAAAAAAGTGCGCCATAAGGGTTTTACCAAGAATAAGGCGTAAAAATCTTAAGCCGGGGCGTTTCTCCCAAGCCTCAAGCCTAGGAGGGTTTTTTACAACAGTGATTATGAGAAACATCGTACTAGAAAACCACATTAATTATATCTCAGGTGGCATGGTTCATCGCGTACACAAGCTCCAGATGTATCGTAAATAAATTTTAAAAATCATGGTCAATATGAAGTAAAAAATATTATTAGAAATGCGCCACAAAATGCACTAAATAATCTTTATAATAAATTAGGTACCAAGGAAGGTGAAAAGGAAATATACCAGGGAAGGTGAGGATCCTTACAAGACAAACCATAAAACAAACCATAAACTCATAGATTCCTTTTATTATGTTATTTTGGAATCATTTAAAAAAAAACTTAATGACCTTTCCAACTATGTTTCCTTAGTATATAAAAGTTTTTTAGTTTATATGAGAATATATTTTCTTAAATATAGTGTTCTCATTGGTGGTTTGTACAATTATTTTTTATGAAACTTTTACAAGAAAAATGATTTTGATCCTATATCATAATAGTGAACTTCAAAGTAGCTTTTCGATCTCGTGGATTAAATATGACATTCTTTTAACTCTAGATTTATTATGATGAGTTAATAGTCTATGTTGTCTTTGGTTTGTCACTTATTAATCTTAATACTTATGTTTGCTCTTAAGGTTTTATGATTTTAGAACGATCTATGTGGCCCAAGTGGGAGATTATAGTCCTCGGATAGTGTACCTACATAAATCATGTCGTTATAAAATAACAAGTCAAACGTAATAAGTCGGTATCGTCCCAACATTTATTAACACAAAATTCCATTTTAAATTTTAAAAGTATAATATATAAATTTCACTTTACTTACCCAATTTGACACGCTTGCATAATTGGGAATGTCTAGTACATGATAGATTTAGATTTCACAAAAAGAATTAGAATATATAATTATGTCTATACATGAAAGAGGGTACATTAATTGCTTTCGAAATCGAAAATATCAAATCTCAAATTCTTTAAAGAATGGTGAAATTAGTGGAAGTATCAAATCACCTGATGTGGTTATAAAAGAAGTTAAGATACTCATGTCATTCCTTTAATATCCAAAGTAATTGTTCTTTTGGTTAATGGATATGAATAGTTTTAAGAAGCTCTTAAATGAGTTTGCTATTCTGAATGATTGTCAGATTTATCAGAAGAATGCGAATTTGACAGAGGAGTAAGAAAATATTTGATTTTGATAATCAACGATATAAAGCTAGACTTATGGTCAAAGTTTTCATTACAAATAGAGAAGGAGTATAAATAAATATTTTCACCTATATCTTAGAATGTTAAATTGTTATAATAATTCCTTTTGAGTAAGAGTTACATTTTGTGTAAAAACTTATAAGAGTTTAAGAAAAGAATTGTATACTTTAAGAAATCACTATATAAACTTATGTCAGTTCCCATTAATGGAATTTTAAGAATACTTTATGTATTTTGATTGAGTAAATATTCCTTAAAGTAAATTTATATATTTCTTGAATTTCTCTTAGTAATGAATGATAGATTAGACAAATAAAATAGTTTAAGAGTATGAGGTATATGCTCATACTTATGATAATTGTCGTCTCTTGATTAAGTAGGTGTGTTTTGGCCTAATGGCCAATATTATGAAAGAGATAAATAATTACATATTGTATGTAGCGCGCTTTGGCGCTATAATTTATAAATTATGGTTGCGAAAAACTTATTTTGTGACTTGGAGTTGTCGACACTATTACTAAGTCGCTGAAATATTATGATAATGTCGTTGCAATCTTCGTTGTGAAGAACTGATAGGTATTTTAAAGAACATAGGAACATTAGGATATAATACCTATATGTGAACAAAGAAGTTTAGAAAAAAGTGTCAGTGGAACAAGTCAATATAAGTGCTAATATAGCATATCCCCTAATTAAAGCGCTATAACCAAAGAACATTCATGAAACATGCTTAAGATATGAGTCTTGCGTGTATCCAATTAAGTATAAGTGTTAGTGGATTGTTTGTTTCTTATATTTTGACAATATGCTTGATATCGATTAAAGTGTATTCTGAATATTTCAATTTCTATATTGAAATATAAGTTTGCATGCCCGTGAATTGATGAATGTGACAAAAATAGTCTTTTATATCAGACATTAGTAGACCATTATTGAATAACTCGATTATATACCTTGTTTAATGAATTTTTAATGTTGTGGTACGTGAAAACGATCATACTCTTGAATTAGTATGTGAGCGTTATGACCCGCATTAATGGGTTGTTTGATTAAGGTATTTATGAAAAACCATGTAAGGATGACTCAAAGATTATTGTGCACCCTATAATTATGGACGAAGTGGGAGAATGTTTGAATTATTTTTAAATAATAATTCTACAAAATATGATTCCTAATAAGGTGTAATACCCCGTAATTTTATTGATTTTTATTTAAGGGATTAATTGAATTAAATGAGAATTAATTGGGAATTAATCCGGATATAAATACTAGCGAGACGTGAGTTGGTATTTGAGTATGATGTTAAAATTTAATATTCCTAAGTATATATGGTAATATATGAGTATTGAAAATATTAAAATTGTCACGAAGCAGAAATACGACAATTCGGGAAATTTAGTTGGGACACGCGTGTCAGTCGCGTCAGGAATGAATTTATTTAGATTAAAAAGTAAATTATATTTTTATCAATCGAATGATCATTTTGAGTGCGCCAATGCATCCGGAAGGGTCGAAATAGTCAGAAAATACTAGCCGGGGGTTTAATTTGGGTCCCAGGGCTTTTTTAGGCCAAACCGGTAACCTAGAAGGGTATTTTGATAATTTTAAAAATTGAGGAATTAAAACCCACGAATTTTAGAGGTTAATTACATATTATTTGAGAGGCCACTAAGGCCATTATCATCAAAAGATAAGAGAGTGGGCTACGGGGGTTTTGAGAGAAGTTAGAAAGAGGGTAAAGGAGGTTCCAAATCAAACCATCTCCCATCACCAGAAATTTGAAAGGATTTGTGACCGGAAAGAAGAGAGAGAGCCAACCTTGATCATCAACAACGAGCCAGAACATCGGATTTAAGGCAAGTTATTTGATGTCATTAATTGCAATGAATATTTCCTCCATGTTTAGTGTAGAAACCTTATATGCCTTGAAAGTTTTGGTGAAAACCCAATGGAATTGTTGTAGAAACTCTTAATTTTGGTTAGGAATTGCATGTAGAATGATTATGGACGAAATTGGTATCCAAAAACTTAACTTTTATGATTTAAAAATGGATTAATGATGATTATTTAGGTGCAATAAAATTTTGGGTTCATGTTCATAGGGTTTGGGGAAAATTTTGGGGATTTATGATAATTGCATGTTGATTTAGAGGTTTTGACCCCATTAATATGTCCTGAAGAGAAAAATGATCTTGGTATGATCTTGGGATGACTTAGAGTAGTTTAGAAACATTAAAACGTTATTGGTATGATCTTGGGATGGATTTAGAGAAGAGAAAAATGAAGAAAAACGAGTTGGGAAATTTCTGGGCATTTTCTGCCATCTCGTTAGAAGACCTGCCCAGGTCGTTCGAACGAGTTTCAAACGAGATGACAGTATCCCTTCTAACGAGTCCATTTGAAGACTTCGTTCGAACGACACTCGTTCGAACTACCTCGTTCGAACGAGATTTGTAACGAGTTGACAGAATGACCTTTTTCGGTCTGATTTTATTTCGAACTTCCAGCAAACTTATTTAATTGAGTGTTAACCTTCCCTTTTTGACTAGTGGGTATAGTTGTGAGATTGGAGTACGTTGAGGATTAAAACTTAGAATTTTGTAGTAAACCGGATGACATTTATGGGTTAGGAAATAAGTACCTAAAATTACGACCTGAGAAGGGTTGACAACTTTTAATGTATATTACTCGGGGATTTGTAAACGTGCAACATTTAATGACGGTATAGGAATGTAAAATATACCTCTATTGATATTATAATATATCTAAGATGTGTGAATGCTTAGTATATGTGGTTATCTGTGTATAACATACCTACCATACTTGCTATCACGGGAGGTCGGCGTACGATCAGGGCCATCTAATCTTTGTGTGCCTACGGGGGGGATTTAGATTGGTACCTCGAGGACATAGATCAGAGAATGACTTATTGAGGAGTTAATAAGTCTGCTGATCATGGGAGCGTAGATATGTGCGTGACCCATGTGATGTGAACTATGTTCGCCTTCATTATGTGTGTTTGTTACTTGTCGAAACTATTCGTGAGAGATTCAGAATACGTGATCCTTATGTACGTGATGTACCGGAATTTGACAGCAGAGTATGTGTGCACCGCAGCTTAGTCTAGGGGTGCCATTATTGTATTATGATGAGATTGATATACTGAATTATTGAAATGAATTGTTTATATAAGTACAAGTGTAAATTAATGTAATATCTTTGTAGAGTTAAAAATGAGAAAACTCTTAGTAATTATTGTAACTAATTCCGAGTTATGAAGGTAAAACTCTGAGTTTATATTAAGGCGTCGGGAATTAAACCATGATTAGTATAGTAAAAATCAGATATTGAATTGGACAAGTTTGATAGTAGAATAACTATAACGGGTACGGGTATGATAGGTGTGCATAATTAGTTTAGAGGTGAGGAACTCATGTGAGTGCACGCACTATCATGTATTTTATATTCACTGTTTAATGATATTAAACACTTGCTGTATTTTAAACTGTTTTCACAATCGGGCTCTGACCCGTTTTCTTTCAAATCTATTTTCTTGTAAAACCTTTTAGGTACCCAGCCACAAGGACACCAAGCGTAGGAGTTCCATTCCGGTGACGTGATGTAGCTGTTGTGGAAGATACATGACCTCGATAGTAGACGCCTCCACATTCTATCTTGACTCTACTTCAGATTTACTCATGCGTAGGGCATGTCACCCCATTTCTTTTAGAGACATCTTGTTTATTCAGTTTCATTTCGGTGTTGGATGTAATTAATTTATGATTCAGACTTTGTACAATTTTATTCAGTATTTCAGATTATTTTCGAGGAGTGTTGCTCCAGATTCATTTATTCTTTATCATTGTAATGTGACTGTAATGTGGTTGTGATGTCATTATTTCATAATTTAATACTTATTGTATGTTAATCGGATTTAATTAAAATTGACAACTCACTTTTTAAATATTATGTGGCTAGTAATTTTTAAAACGTTTTCGACAGTGATGCTATGAACTGAACCAACTTGACATTTTGTATTAATTTGAATAAAGGAGTAGCTACTCGGTGTTTAATTAGTCGGGGTGTCACATTAGGTTAATACTAAGAGTCACTTGGTTAATGAAAGGGTACTCCAAGTACCAAGAGTCAAAATGACTCTTGATTATCTACCTTGATGGACGGTTAAGATTAAGTGACTTGTAAGGACATATTTTAAAAGTTATGTTTACATTAGTATATGTCGTATACCGCTACAAACCGTCGAAGAAAAATTTCAAGTTTGAAGATACATGAAGACGGACCCGAATATCAAAAGTTCTTCAACATTCAAGCCTCTGTGAGATTAATTTTGATAAGGATGTGTTTAAGTACCATAACGCTTCATTTAAAGTGTTGGGATATTTTTTCTAAAATATTTTTTAAGTATTGAGGTGTTGTTTTTTGTCAAAAATATTTTTCTAAGTTCTGAGGCTGATTTTTAAAAGTCCGCAAGAAAAACAATTAAGGCAATAAAAATAATCATATGCCAAAAAATAGGGCCAATAGGATTTATCTAAGGAGAGAAAAATAGGTCACCTCAAGAAAAAATAAAAGATATATTACTTATGGGGGTGTTCGGACGAAAAAAATGTAAAAAACGGGTTTGCACGTCCTGACAAAGTCTTGAAAAAGCATTGCATAGTTTTAGACGTTATTGGTGTGAAAATTATTTTAAACTTTGATGTGTCGATTATATTGAGTCAATGTCATATGAATTCATATTTTTGACACGTGGATGATTTTGACTTCATTCGTATCGATATTCATTGTGCACATATGTTATGTTTGATTGTATTGATTTTCCTATTGAATTTGTTCACACCAATTCATTTCGTATCCATGATTTGGTTTTCTTAGTGTAAATTCATGGTGTGTGATTTTTGTAAAATTATTTTTACTTTTCGGGGTGAAAATTTAAAAAATCAAAAATAGTTTTGTGGAATGCGTTTGAGTATTTCTTGATGATCGTAGTTGTTTGATTTGCTTCTCGTAACAAATCCATGTTTATTTTGTTTATTCTTTTCCTTGTCAATTTCGGAGAAATAAAAAAGGAGGAGAACGAATTATGGGGGAGTTTTACATAATGGGGGATATTTGAGATTCGATATTTGTTTTGATATTATGTTTATCCCATTTTAAACTCGATACGTCACGGAGGTATTTGCTATGTCTTATGTGTGTAGGTACAAAGATTGATGATCATATGTTGCACACCCTAATGAGAAAAGCTTGAAGATTTGGTATTGAAGATTTTTTTTATCTTGCATGTTTAGTACCTTTCAGTCTTGGAATTATGGGAGGGTATTAGATTTGTATATGTATTTTGATTTAATAATTCAGATGTTTTTATTTGTACCGGCATAGACATAAGAGAGATTTACAAAGACATATTTTACAAATCCTATTTACATTAGTGTATGTCGTTTACCACTACAAACCATCGAAGAAAAATTTCAAGTTTGAAGATACATGAATACGGGTCCGAATATAAAAAGTTCTTCAACATTCAAGCCTCTGCGAGATTAATTTTGGTAAGGATGTGTTTAAGTACCTTAACGATTCATTTAAAGTGTTGGGATATTTTTTCTAAAATATTTTCTAAGTATTGAGGCGTTATTTTTCGTCAAAAATATTTTTCTAAGTGTTGAGGCGGATTTTTAAAGAAAAAATAAAAAAATTATTTTTCGCTCTGTCGTTCAAACGACACGTTGTTCTCGCGTGAAGTTCGTTCGAGTGACATATGGGTTTCGTTCGAGTGATATGCCGAATAATTTTTTTTATATAAAACGTGTTAAATGAGTCCTTTTTCGTTAAGAAGCCCTGACATTTTACAGTACAAAAAAACTGCAATCTACAAAATACTTTTGTCTTCTTTTTTTAGAGTTCAATCTTTTGTTTTTCAATTCACAATAATCTCAAATGCTTTAGTGAATTGTTTTGAAACCCGAGATTCATCCTTGCTAGAGTTTCTCTTGTAGGGAGGATTACCTACTGTCGATCTAGGGGCCATTTGAGGGAGGTAGTGGATTGACGTTGACTATGTGTCATAGGGAGTACTCGTGGGTGTTCCTGCGCTGATTGAACTGCGTGTCTTTGTGGATCTTCTGAGGTTAATCTATTGCTGATTCAGAACTGTGCGTTCTTGTGGGCATATGCAGATATTCATTGCAAATTTTGCTTGTAATCATTGTGAGCGTTATTAAGTGAAATAAAATGTTTTCCCTTTTTGTTTTTTTTTTCCTAAAATCTGTGAGTCAACAATTCATATTTATTTGTGTTGGCGTGATCCACTACACCTAGATGCATGTATTAGGGTTTAATTAAATTGGTTGAAAAATTGACTAACTAAATAATTTTACAATTGGAATTTGCGAATTCGATTTAATAAATATCACACGGCTTTCTCATGACTCTTGAAGATTTTGGTTATGTTCCTCCTTATAAATAAGTGTCTGACTATTCATGATTAGACACACGAAAAGAGTAATGAAATTATAGGATAAGGGTGAGAAATTATATGTTGGAACGTGCTGAAATTGAAATATGTTTTTGCCGTATTCATGTTGATCTAAAATCTAAACGTTTAATATATAATATATAACGTTTGTATTACTAAAAAATAAATAACATATAGAATTGAATATTCATACTTTAATTTTATATATCCATATCAAACTGTTAATTACGTATTCTTTTATTTATGTTTACACATTCACTTAAGCGATTATTAAGTTAATTCACCAAAATGAAAAATGTATTTTAGGTATTTACTTTGTGAATATTTTATTTTAATTTGATGGTTTGAATTATTAATTATTTATAAGTGAATGTAATTACAAAGTCTGTGAATGTGTGCAAAGATTATGTTAATTAAATAAACACGAAGGTTTCGAGGAATGACCCAATGAAAAGCAATAATGGAGATTAGTGGGAATTCTGTAATATATTTTCTCCCTTTTAATGGGGGATACTCGGAATTCTTAAACAAGCCAATCAAGGAGATTGGTGGGACCCGGCGCCAAAATTTGTCTTTTATCATAC
This sequence comes from Sambucus nigra, assembly GCA_949130495.1. Taxonomy (NCBI): domain Eukaryota; kingdom Viridiplantae; phylum Streptophyta; class Magnoliopsida; order Dipsacales; family Adoxaceae; genus Sambucus; species Sambucus nigra. Next base: position 302,395,392 of record OX422210.1, read on the forward strand.
CACCAGTAAAGGCATTTTAGCAAAGAGACTATAGATACCAATTCCATCCCAACTAATAAAATAGGATTATGTGGACATGCTTTTCCTTGCAAGGGCCTTCACTGAAAAAGGTGGTTTGCCTTCATCTTGTGATGCCGAATCCAAACCAAAGAAAGGGCAAATTTCACAATTTAAAAATCAGAGGCCAAGGAAAAAGAAAATTTCCTATCACCAGAAATGTTAGTGGGTGGGATACCGTGTAGAAAGAGAACTGATTGAGGACATATATACCTCCCACTCACCAACATTAGTTTGAGAATTGAGGCACAGTGAAAAGACTATTCTAACATGTGATAAAGAATATATATTGCGTTGCTAATGGCATGGGCGGTGGAATATGGAAACATCATAGGATTCTAAGGGGTAATTTATTCAAAACTATTCTATTGTGTTTGCCATTGTTTGTGGTGGATATACTATGGATATTGGATGATAAACAAATGGAGATACATGGTTGATCTGTTTGGCGTTTGACTTGTTAATAGTTCTTTTTTAAAGTGGAATTGAAGTAAGATTTGATATCTAGGACCTTAAGGTCTACGATCGAGGTGGCCAACTTTTTTTTTTTTTTTTTTTGATATTCCTGGTTTGCTTGCGCGCACTCGAGATTAATCTCTCTGTTTCGAACAAGACTTTTGAAACAGGCGTTTAATTCCTGCCGTCCGTGACTCCAAAACGCAGCTGTCAAGTTTCGAACCCAGATACCTAAATTTACAACTATACTCTAACTGTACCAACTTGAACAATCCTAGGATTGAAGTGGGCAAAGTTAACTCATGGTTTTCAACATAAAAAATTTATAGCAGACCCACTTTTACTTTTGAGAATATTGAAATGTAGCATATAGGGCATACATTTGTTCCGGTTATATAGTTATTTATTTTTCAATTCAATATTTATAACTTTCATATTTTCTATAGAGTTTGGCTCGGCTATAAGGTGTTCGTTTGGTTATATTTTCAAAATTTTCGATTTAAAAACCATTTTTGAGAAGTTTTATAAACCATTTTTTTGCATTAATTTTTGTTAAACGGTAATATCCGTTGGTGCAGAATATTCCATTGACTTACTCTACCCCCTCTTTGTATTTGGTCTAGAATAGTCTAGTGAACTCTTCAATCCAATGGTGGAGATGTGAGTCTCACATACATATCTTGTTGGAGATTTTATAAAATAAGTGAGTAAGTGTTTTGGGTGTAATAGCTTAAAGAGCTTGTCCCACATTGAAAGTGTGTGGAAGAGGTGAGAAGCTAACCCAAATATAAAAGGGGATAGTATCCCATATTGGAAAATGTACAAAGCTAAGTGTCACCACTAAGCTATAAAACGAGTGGGCAACCTTTGAGTCCCACATTGGAAAAATATTAAGAATTTGTGCACTTAATAAGTACAAATGGAAGATGAAGAGTTAATCCATCTAGCATTTAAGAGGCTATTCAAGAGACCTCAATACTGTGTGAAGCACGCTACGCACACGCACACGCACACGCACACTGGCGCGGGCGCGGGGAAGTGGGCTGTATAGGCGCTAGTGGCGCATGTCGCATGTCGCGTGTCCGCGGTGGTAGCGGGTTGCCGGGATTCGTCTGGGTCGAGTACGGTCACTTTTTGGTTGACCCGTTCAAAACCGATTCGGTATTAATTGTACATGTTCGAAAATGACTTAAAACTGTTGGTAATTAACAGTCATACCATTTCGGAATTGATTAAGACTGTTAATAAAACAGTCATGACTCTTGAAGACAAAGCCTTTCATTATCTATAAATAAAGGCTGCCTAAAACGAAATTGCATATATAACAAAAACCCAGTTTCAGATTTCCAAACCCTGCTATTACTCTCTTATAATTTTCAGGAGATACAAATTCTCTTATTCTGTTTTGTGCACAGAAACAAAATAAGAACTTGATTGACTGTTCTTCGCTGCAGCATTCAAGGGCTGTCTTCAAACATACAATTTACAGACAGTGCAAGTGCTTCATTGTATCTTGAGTACGGATTTGTTGATTCTCGTTCGTATACCGAAGTTGTTCGTGTGGGGAAAATACTGTATTTAGGAAAGTGACATCACGCCTTGAAGTTTTCTAGTATTTATTCAGAAGTTACATTGTTGTATTGAAGTTGACATTACTGTGATATATAAAGAGTTCCATTTCTGTATTTGCATTCATATTATCCAACAATCTAAATACAGTATTATCAGAAATGGCCGACTCTTCCAAATTACTTCGACAAATAACAAAAGGTTTTGTCAAGTTGGACCGTTTTGATGGTGGTAATTTTCTGCGTTGGCAGAAAAAGGTTCATTTACTTTTAACAACATTGAAGATTGTATATGTCTTCTAATAAATATCTATTTCCCCCAACTCTTTCTTTTAATATTCTCAATAGATCCCACAATATTGTTTCTTTACATTTCAAAGTTACCATACTATTTTGATTATTCTACTTTTATAATCCAACAATTTTTTAAGCATTTCATAAACTTGATTTAAGAACTATTTTTAAAAAGTAAACATACACACACACACACACACACAAAAGCACGCACACGTGCACTCTCTCTCTCTCGCGCGCACACACACACACACACACACACACACACACATATATATATATATATATATATATATATAGAGAGAGAGAGAGAGAAAGTAATTCCTGTCGATAGCATATGTACATGGCTAAATAGTGGAATTTCATTTCACTTTAAAAAAAATGGAGTTTTCAAATGTTAAAGTGTAGTTTAATCTTGCGATATAAACATAAACTTCTCATATATATATATATATATATATATATATATATATATATATATATACTAGGGTGTACCCGTGCCGATGAAACGATTGTAATAACGTTCTAGATATTTCGTAACAGTGATTATGTTTAGCCAAAAAAGACATACGCGATAAATGATACGGACTCACTCGAAGTTATAAATTAATGCCCGGACCCTTAATAATTTCAAAGCACATCAGCACCAAACCAATAAAATACAATAATTAACGGGTGTAGTTTGTGTTAACTCGTTTAAGTCGTAAATATGAAAAATTATTGGGTCTCGTAATTTTTTTTAGATTAATATAAATTTAACCATAATTTTTTTACAAAATGAGAGATTTAGTATTAGTAATGAACATCACGTTAAGGGGTCGAGTTTAAATATGATTTTACTAAATATTAGATAATAATGTTTATTTCTAACTTATTAAGAGTTTATACATCTTAATGTTTATTTCTGACACTAACACAACTCGAATAAAAACAACACGACACATAATCTTATTTTGTACATAACACAAATTCCTTCAAAATAAAACGCAACCCAACATGAAATGTAATTTTTTTTACCTAATACTAATATGTCTCAAATAAAAGCGACGCAATACGAAATCTTATTTTTATTACAAAACACGAACAAAACCTAATTATAAACGACATAGAATCTATTTTTTAAGGTTACTTGAATGTAACACCCCGCCTAAAATAATAACGGGTGGCCAGCCCTATACTACATTAAATCAGGAGTTTCAGGTGGTCCAGTCTCAACATCAACTGCCGGTACTATATAATATAGGACTAACTACCCGATATCATATATGCGAGATGTTAAAATAAAATAAAACATGCAACAACTAACAAACCAACACCATAAAACTACTAATAAATAAAAGAAAGATGCAAGAAGAACTATAAGAAATGAAATGCTAGAATAAAATGAAATAGATAACTACAACTGAATATACTATAAAGAAGTAAACCCGAATAAGCTGTCGGGTCACAGCCAATACAATGACTGAAATGGAATGAATATAAACATGTATATAAATATCCCTTGGGTACATACCCGATGTACAACAATGAATCCTACTTAGAATTTTAAAAGTAGGAAGCGACTACCATCAAAGTCCCGCAACAGTCCGCACCTGTCACGGCTCCCAAGACTCTAGATAGAAGGTCATCCGACCTCTATGCGGTAGGACACCTATAGTAATATATATATATACAAGCAGGAGAGAAAAGTAAACGGGTCAGAGCCCGAGTTGTGAAAATATTTAGCAAGTGTGTTAACCGTGCATAATAAATATCGGTGCACTATTTCATAATTAAGGTGGAATCGCCCTCTCGTGGAACTCCAACTCACCTCTCATCTAACGGCGCGCACCTATTCGCGTCCTCAATTTTATTAGTTAAAAATTTCCCCCATTTATAAGGACAACCTAACTTGTCATAGGCCTAGCCTACACCCACGAGATTTTGCTTTCCTATCTTAACCCAAGAATCCACTCTTTCTAAATACACTTAATTATTTTTACGAACAGATATGCCATATTAGGCATAATGGATTCCGGTTTATAATTTATTTAATTATAATTCTTAATGCGTTACCCATTTATAATTGGGTTGAAACATATGATTTAATTTCTAATTAACATGCATACATAATTTTTTTATTGACAAAACTTCTCTCCAATTTCAACGCTGCGTTGCGTTTCATGCGTGGGGTGTCTCGCAGAGCGAAATCCAAACAAGGAACCACCCCGTTACACTACTCCTTGTCAACGTCGATCCTGGAGATCCATTGTGCCACACATAAATATACTACTACTACTACTACTACTACTACTACTACTACTACTACTACTACTACTACTATTACTACTACTACTATTACTATTACTACTAAATTTTAGACTACAATATGAAAACATCTACAATCTCCAATAATATCCTTGGGATGATTTAACCGAAATATTCCTTAAACGCGATACATCAATCCCCCAATCATCTAGTACATCATAATCATCCAAGATGCACTCCATAAAAGTCCATATCCTTTCATCTATAGGATATATATATATAAATATATATATATATAGGTATTTATTTCTAATCGTATATATATACCATCATCAATCCAATAGCCAAGTGTGCATACTACATATGATGTACAAGGCCATGCACATAATATACCCGGCTATATATATATATCGCCGATAAACTGCATCAATGCTATCATCTTCCCAGTGCCCGGCTCACGTAGCAATACTGGGGCCACCATGGTGGGACTAAACAACACCCATCTCGTGGTAAACACACGCACACGACGTCCCGGGAAGCGGTCATAGCTCCTAACCGGCAATGAGACGAAACATACCCACCACGTCTCATCCCAAAAATACATATATATATATATATATATATATATATATCATATAATAACACACGGGACGACTATGACCTGGGGAATATCCACACCCTGCTTTTCTAGCCAGGATGCTCACCCTCTACACGCGCAACTTCCCAATGATAGCATGAGCGGGGTATGCTTAACCACATAAGTATATATATCATTCACATGCACAATATATATACATCCATATGATCCAATCATATAAATCCAACATTAAACCATCATATACGGTTTAAATATTCATACCATGTATATCCACAACATGAATATATCCATATATTCATATCTATATAGATCTATACATATATATTCACATATCCATATATATAACTAATTCTCGTTCATAAGTATGAGATATATAAATTCGGCTATAAGTATACATAATCCTCAATATACAAGCCGTCACCACAATTTCCTTTAAATTTACCTCGATATGTGAATACAATCTCTCACTTGAAACATATTCAATCATTTTTCCTATGATGAATAGTCTCCCAAACAACATACGGACATATATATATATATATATATATATATATATATATATATATACCAAACATTAGGGGGATCACCCAAAGTTTAGTGTAGGAAACCATTACTACACATACCATCTATATCTGAGAGTAAATTAAAGAATCTAGCAATCATTTTGACTATCGGTATACACATGACTAATTGTCTATAAGCCTCAAGCTAAATCTTACCTTCATCAAATAATCCCATTTCTCTCGATTTCGACTATGGTTCAATCACTTTTGTGAATCCCCTAGTCTAAGACCTATCGGATTTATTTCTTAAAGTTTTATCATTTCTAAGGGTATGCAACTAAACTCTTCCATTTGGCCCCAAATCGTATCTTAATAATATCCTATCCTTATGAGGATTCGACATAAAGGTTGGCCTGGAATTTCACAACATACCCTCGTAACTCTCTCACTAAGAGTTCTTATCCTCACATCGCATCTATACTTACTTTTGGTCTATAAGTAGGATTCTCAATCCTAATGAGGTTTCCCCAAAATCTCTATACACAACTCCAAATACATACATGGATATATTCTTCTCCAAAAATTTCGAGAAGTCCCTACTATCATACTAGGTGAGAGACCCCCTATAAGTCTCCAAAATATATCTATTACTTCATAAGAGAAAACCCTAAATCAATAAACCCAACCAAAAAGGGCTGGAAGTCCTCCAAGATAAACCCCATAAAACAACCATCAAGGAAGCCCTTAATAATAAACTCCAAATGAAAAAGGGGAAGAAAGAGAACTCCAAACTTTGGGCTAAAATTAGGGGACCGGTCGACCGGTCCCAGACCCCCGGTCGACCCCGGGTCCGAATTTTGCCTACGAAAAAATGCAGTAGGCTTTTTCCCTAAGGCGCGGTCGGCCGGTCCCCAGACCGCGGTCGACCGGCCATACCAGATGCCTTGGCCGATTTTCCATTTTCAGCAGACCCTAAATTCTCACACACCCAAATTTCATCACCAAGCCCCCAAATCTTTAACCCAATAATATTATTAACAAGAAAACCCATCCTACATCTTATCCCAACCATTTATATGTCATTAAAACCATGTATAAACATCAAATTCCCATTTTAGTACCCAAAATTTAGGTTTTGATATTTATACCTAAAAACCATTTCTTTAACCCACAAATTATGAAATAAAATACACAAATGACTTATTTATCAAGATTAAACACTTGCCTCAGATTTGTATAGGTTGGATCATCCTCGATGTCGCGGTTGGGCCGGAAACACCAAGCTTTCTTCCTCTCTCTCTTCTTTTCTTCTTCTTTCTCTTCTTCCTTTCTCTTTCTAGGGATTTTTCTCTCCTTCTCTAAATGAGAAATGACTTCATCCGTAAGCCTCCAAATCCTTTAAAACATAAACCCAATTTTAAATGTTAATACACAATTTAAATGACTCGTTTACACCAATTCGAGTCAAACTAACTTAAAAATATTCCGGAGCCAAAATAAAATCCAATGACAGTCATTTTGACTATCTCGACCCTTCCGGGATCGATGGTACCCTCAAAATCATCATCCAGAATACTTTAAAATGCCCTATATTTTTGGGCTTCAATTCCCAAGTTTTAAAATTCTCCAATTTAAATCAAATTTTATTTTCCCAAAATTTAAATTTCTCAGTCTAAAAATCGTGGGGTGTTATAATGAAGTTTGACAACCGGTATTTTTTTGTAATCGAGTTTAGCCCCCGTGATTTTTTTTTTGACGGGTTTTCCCCCTAAAATGTCTTTAATTGACACAAAACCAGCACAAAAAAGTTTCACCAATAATTTCTTGTGACAATTTTTCATCGTTAAAATTCATTTTGGGGGTTAAACCCCAATAAGCAAAACTTTGATCCCCACCATTTTCACTTCTTGACGTTTAGTATTAGGTGAAAAATGACTTCTTCGTATTAGGTGAAAAAGAAGATTTACGGATGTGTCACATTTTATATTCGTCACATTCGTACTAAGTAAAAAATAAAATTTCTTGACGTTTGGTGTTAAAATTAAGGGACTTATACCAAATAGTCCCTTGACCTTTTTTTAATACATGTTTAGTCGAAGCCATTTTATTTGGCACAAAAAAATCCTTCACTATGCCAAAAAGATTTTACCATGCCGTTGGCGCAGACCTTTAAAGATAAGAGAATAAGGGAATTTTTGGTACAAAATAAAATACTTGGACTAAATGTGTATTAAAAAATGTTTGAGAGACTTTTTGGTATTTGATCCTAAAATTAAATATATTTTTATGGTTAAAAAAATTGTGTTGCATTTTCATCGCCTTTAAAATAAAGACAAAATATAATAATTATAAATTTAAGTGCTAAACTAATTTGAAACACAAATATTAGTAAGGAACAATCAATGAATGAATTTGGATTGCTATAAAAACACGTAAAAAAATTTGGGGTTCTTTGCGCTTAATATGTATATAATTATCTAATTTTGAGTTTGCCACCTTTTGCCATTTTTTGCTCTAGAATATAATTTTGTTGCCAAGTATCAACCCATCACTTTTTTCCAGCGAAATTTTCATAGAATAAGAATAATTATTGAAGTATAAACGTAAAAAAAATCTAACATTTTTTAATGTATATGACAGGTTTATGATGTTGAAAAGGAATTTGAAAAAAAGCTAGCATGAAGAGTACATAATCTTACGGATTAACATTAGTCCACGACTCCCTCTGCATGAGCAGATTATATGAAGATTTTCAACTCACTTTCTTTATATATTAGACGATTATATGAAGATTTTCAAGGTAACTCCCAAACTTTTCCATAACATTTATCTTGTCTATCTAATACCAATTACCACAAATTGCAGGATGTCACAAAATTCGAATGATTTTTTTCTCTAATCAAATTACCTCAAAAGATAACAATCAAACTTTCGGTTCTTTACTCAAAAATTTCAAACCACAAAAACTGTAGCATGAAAACCACCAAAACTGTACCATCCATCATCTCCATATATCCACTTCCCGTTAATTTACACCACCAACTGTGAATAGGCCTGTAAACCTACAAACTCACCCATACCCTACTGCCTCACATACCTCTCCTGCCAAACCTAACCCCTGGGCATGTTAACAACAGGTATGCCCCTGCTATTTTTCGTCTCTCTTCCACACACACATTCATAAACTCCCTCCCCTCTCTCTCTCTCTACCATATATTACCCATTTCAACTTAAAAATAATAGAGTTTTAAGTATGCTGGTGAAAATTAAAAAAGGTGAAAATTAAAAAAGAAATACAAATCAACTAAACTAAGAGTAAATATTGCAAAGAAACAGATTCTTATGGAACAACAACACAAAGTTCTCCTCACTCAAACAGAATACCCTTAAGAAACTCACTTTTTTTACTATTAATAAACTAATAAAATAAGCTTAGAGAGTTTATAAACACACTTTACTTATTTATAATGACCCTCTGCCACTTCTTCCACCGGAGAAAACACCACATACAAAAACCAATGATCCATGTAAATAAGAAAAATAAAAAAATAAAATTGCCAGCGAAACAAACTTATCTCTTACATTACAACACAAAATCAAAAACCTTCACTTGAAAGTGATCTATACAAATCACTATGACAGTGGGACGAAAGTATTGATGAGAGGTGTTTCATGCGGCAAATCCGCTTAGGAAAAATGGGCCAAATCCTTCGCAAGGGACATAAGATCTTTTCTCAAAATCCAGTGCTCATTGCATATCATATTTTTCTGAAAAAAAACACCAAAGAAGATATAAGATCTTGAAAAAAAAACTGAAGTCCCCAAACTCAAAGGGTATAATTTAAACTCCAATACAACATAAATTGTGACAAATGGTGAAAAAAAATAACCACCAAAGCAGATATAAGATTGATTCCCGAACCCAGTTGAACCAAAGATCACTTCCTTCACAGATTGATTCATATTTTTGAATCAACACGCATATATTTCTCAAGGGAGAGAGATTTCAAAACGTAGACCCAAACAGTAAAAGAACCCATCAAAACCATCTCCCGTACCCTTAACGGAGTATATCTACTACTATATAAAAATTGAAAACATATATTTCTTGAGAGAGAGAGAGAAATGCACGAAGCTACCCTTAATGGAGTATATCTTCATCTTGGAGAGATACTCTATTCAATCCTCGATTACCAACCTATTGTAAAAAAACATATAAATACAAATTGTTATGATCTAGTAAGAACCTAATATAAATGCAAAACAATAACTCGAGTCCAAAAAGGGTAAATGAGGAAAAAAGAAGAATGAAAAACTAAATCCCCAAATCGTGGGCACAAACCAATTACTTGAAAAAAAAGTCAAATCTTATCGGATCTCCCTTCCTCCAACCATCCTCCGGATCTGTCAAATTTGAAGTTAATCTCCGATACACATTAAAAACAAAAATTTTATTTAAGAGGAAAAAATGAGATATTTAATGCAAGTTAGCATTGAATAACGACTACTGACTTGGTTAAGTTTCGATGTGGACTGGGAGCAACTCACCAAAAAGCAAAGAAAATAAGATAGGACTTCAAAAGCGTTACTCAGATGTTGAACCTGACCCCCAATTTCCAAAAACACCGAAAAAAGAGTTAGTGAAGAGAGGACTTCAAAAGCTTGTTAGAGACCGACTTCGAAACTTCCGTTGAAGATGAAATTTTATTTCTGTTTTTTATGGTTTTAAACCCAAAAATATCGAAAAAATATAAGAACAATAGATTTCAATCGAAACCCAAAAATTACTGGTCCTGCATAGCCCTGAAATCAAGCATTTATAGAATATATTGGTGGGTATTATGACAAACTATATTTTACAAAAAAAAAATGATCTTTTTGTTCAGAGGAAATGTGATCTTGCCTTTATTGAAGACATGAGTTTCAATAGAACTGTTTGAAATCGTGGGTAAGTTTGAGAGGCGAGTGAGAGTCTGAGAGATCTGTAAAGCCTCTTAAGGAATGTATTCATCCATATTTTATAACCAAAGATAATTACCCGAGTTAATGGGTTTTGTGAGATATGACGAGGAGATGCAATATTTATATATATACCATCTTTCTCTTATGTTTCATCTTCTACACTGAGAAAAATATTTACAGTCCACATCGGTGCCAAAGTCCAAAAAAATAGAAAAATCTTCTACACCGAGAAAAACCCATTCTCATGGGTATTCAAGAAAACCCTGATTCATAAACCAAATGAAGAAAAAAAAAGACACAAACCCATGAAGTCTCTCATACCTGTGAGGGTTTATGAGTATGAGACATAAATGTGTTTGAGAGAGAGACGCGGGTTTGAGAGGTAAGATTTGACAGGCTCGAGAACCAGTTAATAGGTGTGGGTTTGCAGGTCCCCGTGAAATCTCCTAGGTTGGCTACTCCAACCACTCTAGTTGTTGCGAGTCCCAATAAAAAAAACCGTATCCAAAGGTTCTTGAAGTTGTTCATAGTGTTCAAAAGTTGGAGTATTCTGAATTGTTGGACAATTAATCGTAGCCATCCTTTTGTTGGGGATTCTAAGGCATTAGATTCAAACCCCTATATTCAATCTCAATCGCCAGTTGATGAACACCAAACTCATCAACTTTCGATCTCAGCCGTCAATTGGGGAGGACAAAAAGTCCCTCCTCCTATATATATATATATATATATATATATAATAAGATAGCTTAGTTTTTGAAAATATGTACATTTTTAACGGTGCGGATGAGTGTCACCTCCTTACATATTTTAATGGCTGAGATCATATGTACTTTCTTATTACAATCCTACCCCTCAAATATTTGGTTCCCCCCCTTTTTGTACTTAACAACCTTATCCTTCAATTCAAAAATTGGGGCTATTGGGTAAAATCACGTAGTATGTTGGGTTTCCCTATGCTTTTCTACCCAAACATTCTCTCACATTCTCTCACCTCGCTCTCTCTTCGGTTTCTCCCTTCCCCAAAGAATACCCTCCCCCTACCGCTGCCCCCCCTGCCGCCAGGTAAGATCCCTCTCCCTCCCCCTCCCCCTTCCCCACTCACACACACGCACACACAAACACACATAAACACACACGCACACACACAAATGCAGTCACACACACACACACAAACGCAGTCACACACGCACATACAAACGCAGTCACACAGTCACACACGCACATACAAACGCAGTCACACACGCACACACCAACGCAGTCAATGCACACACACACACACACACACACCTCTGCTATGTTTTTTTTGGGTTCCGATTTTACCTCTGCTACGATTCTGGGTTCTATGTTTTTTTGGGGGTGTCGATTTCGATTACTAAATCCCATTTGATTTCAGTTTGGGGTGAGGATTTCAATTACTAAATCACATTTGATTCCGATTAATTGATTCCATTTATACCTATAACCATTTAATCTTTTGTGTTTCTACTTTTAGAGTTTATTTGTGGAAGGTATTGATTTGGTTTATAAACTAGGTATACTATCACCTTTTTCTATGTTTTTGAATGGTATATTTATTTTGCAGATTGGGGGTTCTTTGATGTCTTATTAGTTTTGGTATTCATGTCGATAATATGTAATTTATTTTGCAGATTGAGGCTTCGAGGTAAACTCCTCAATTATTATTTTTTTCTAATTCCTACTTCGAATTTTGTTGCCTTTTATCTATTATTTTCCATTGTAAGATTTTTTATTTACCATTCTATGGTTTGTAAATATTTTACAGGATGATAATCCAAGCCAAGCTTTAATCCTCTTGGTCTAGGTTTAGCACAGTCGTGCAAGTCCAGTTTGGCATTCCCAAGGCAAGTATCAATCATTTTTTAGATTTAGATGTTCATAGTCACACTTTGTAATTTGGTTCCGTTTTTATTTTTTTTAACCCGTTTGAGGATTTTTAACACGATATTTTCATAGTCTCTAATTACTTTACAACTTTTAGGATTTTTGAGTATATGGGTTTTCCAAATCATATGTATTTTCAAGTAAATATACGGATATATATCTCAATTAATTTTTGAGACCATTTGTTTTTTAAGTAAGCTTTTCGGACAAAAACTGATTATTTTGGTATTTTGGTTTAGATTATTGAGGTTCAAGGAGGTGGGTATGGAGAGTGGGTAGCTGGTAGGGGGAGGGGAAAGGCAGGTGTTGGTGAGTGGGGTATCATCGGGGTTAAGGGGTAATGGGTTTTGGAATTGCGTGTGGCGCGTATGAAGTTGGGTAATGGGGTTGTAACAGTAGGGTGCGTAGTTTATGGTTATAGCATATTTGGGCCACAAGTCTATTATATGTCAGCTCAGTACCGATACACGAGGTATTGTGATTCGAGCCAATGTTATCATCTTTTAATGTTATCAACACATACCGTGCGTGTAAGTGGCATATATTAGGTATCACATAAGTGGCATGACTTAATATATTAGGTATCACATTTAAACGATGTTTGTTGTTCATGTTACTAACTAATATAAACTCACTATATATAATTGGTAGTTTTGTATCAATCAACATTCCAGTTTTCTTTGTGATTACTTGATGATCTACTAATAGTTAAGAACTTGGTCATTCTTTGTGATTACTTGGAATATCTTCAATTAGTTTGAATCCACGGTAATTGATCCTTGCATTATGTTAGCTTCAATTAATTACTTTGAATCAATTACGTTAGATCAGCTATAATGATTCTTTAATTAGGAAATTGATCATTAGAATTATTCATAACTATAGAAGAATTTGATCCTTGGAATTATTCACATGTTGATCCTTGAAATTCAATTAAGATAATCAATTTATTAACTTACTTATAAATTGATCAACAAATTGATCAAATTAAGAACTGGGTTATTCTTTGTGATTACTTGGAAGATCTTCAATTAGTTTGAATCCACGGTAATTGATCCTTGCATTATGTTAGTTTCAATTAATTACTGTGAATCAATTATGTTAGATGAGCTATAGTGACTCTTTATTTAGGCAATTGATCATTGTAACTATTCACAACTATTGAAGAATTTAATCCTTGGAATTATTCACATATTGATCCTTGAAATTCAATTAAGCTAATCAATTTATCAGCTTACTTACAAATTGATCAACATCCCTTTGGTAATTGATCCTTGAACATAATTGATTAGCTTAATTAGAAGGTATCCACAAAAGGGATGTTGAAATTAAATTAAACAATCTGATTGAACATGTTGATCCTTAAATAATTGATTAGCTTACTTAAAACAACCTTATATTACTTGCACTGTGAAGGATGGTATCATGTAATTACATATTGGTTGAAAATGTATGTATAGTACTTGCACTGTGAAGGTGTACTATATATTACTTGAGTCATATTTTTGTTTTATCAAATTTTAGATTTTGTTTTGTTTTTCATTTTGTTGGTGGTTTTTACTGTTTTGCCTCAAAAGCTTAACCTAGATTTTAATCAATTACTCTAAACATTCTCGAGATTAACTTATTAACAACGAGGAGCGCATTTATCTGTTTTGTTTCTTGGATCTGCAGGTGTGATTTTGGTGCTTGAAATTTTAGGCTGGGATAACTTTTAATTGTAATTTCGACATATTAATTCTCATTTTTACGCAGATTTGAACATATTAAATGACAACCCCTATATTATAGCTACAGCAGCAAAAATATAGATACATAGTTTCTTTATAGCTACATAGTTGTTGTATAGTTGCATAGATGCCAATCCCTATTTTTTTTGTTTGTATTCGTGTTATGCGTGCGGGTATGTGCGTATATAATTTACGGGGAATGGAATGAACAAAAATATACCTAATATCAGCTACTGATATAGAAAATATCAGTTATATTTCTACTAATCATATCAAGTTAACATCTACTAATCTTATTGATATAGCAGCTAACTGATATCAGCTAATGATATAACAGATATCAGTTATATTGAGACTAATATAGTAGATATAGTAGATATCAGTTAACATCTCACTGAGTAGTATGTTGAGACTAATTAGTGTATTACAACATGATTCCCTATGAACTATATGTTGAGACTAATTAGTGTATGTTGAGACTAACTAGCAGGTTATGTTATAGCTTTTTTTATAGGTAGCAGTAATAGAAGTGTTAATTTACACCATCACATAGCAACAACACCATCACGTAGTAGGTAGCTGCAGCAGCATCGGGTAGAAGGTAGCTGTTTCATTCGGTAATGTTCATGTTCATGTTCATTTCACATGTTAGATATTCATGTTCAGTTCACATGTTTGCATCTATCAGAAGCTAAAATTCAGAAGGGGCTGAGTTTTTTCATGATTGAATTCGGGTATGAGCCCCAATACTTGGCCTCTCACCCCATGTTTTTAGCGTATAACTTGGAACGAGAGGGCGGTGTCCCAATACAATGTTTTGAAGTATCTTAGTTTCCTTTTGAGTAAACCATTGGCTTATTTTTATTTTGACATGGTGTAGACATTGCCAAATACTATGTTTTAAAGTTCTTTTTTATTGCAGAAATAAACGTTGGAGTTTCATCATAAAAATGGATTCGTAATCCAAGATAAGTTCCGTAACCCCCCATGGAATTTTGCAGTCATAGGTTGGAACCAATGGATTTTGCAGTCATAGGAATAAACTGATTTTTAGTTTCATTCTTATTTTTTGTGTGTTAAATCGTTAATTTCATCACATTTTTATTCTATTTTGTTCCATTGGTCTCTACTAACTTTGATTTAGTATTTTCAGTTTGTTTGACTCAATTCCCAGAATTTTGGCTACATTGATCCCATTCCCTGTAAAGAGACTGATTTAAAAAATGAACAGTTTATTTCAAGTGTTTGCAGTAGACGAAAATCAAACAGAGTAATTGCTATAAATCGTTTTGATTCAAGGTATCCAATTTATTTTATTTTAAATTTAGTTCTGGAAAATAGCTTCTTTGGCTTCCCAAATATTCCATTTCCTAAAAAATCAATTAAAGCATTCATGTCAATGGTGTTAAATTCATTTATGTCAATGGAAAATAATTTTAGAAAACAGGTCTTAAAATTTATATCCCACACTTTAGAAAACAGGTCTTAAAATAATTTTAGATATGTTGAGGGACTTTCATATATTTTATTTTCTTTCATCTTTTATATTTTTATGGTCTTTGTAACTAATTAATGTTTATGCGTATATGTGATTTTGGGCATTTACTATGGGTATATGTGATTTTGGGAATTTACTATGGGCATTTACTATGGGTATAGCTCCAAAACAAGATAAATAGATTCGTGAAGTTGGGCGATTATAATCCATCACTGTTCATTAGGATTGGTGTGTCATACTATTCATGACCAACGTAATAGGCTCATTGTTCATTATGTTTTTATCGGTCTTAATGTGTGTACTAATGATTGTTTAGGGGATATCGATTTGAAGGCCATTGAACTATCGAATCAGTGGGATATCGCCTCAAGGACGAGTTTTGAGTTTACAATGTGTAGGTTATTTGAAAGCCATTCAACATACAATGATTAAAGCTCGCATAGGTTGCTAAGGACCAATCTGCAGAGGCTGGAGTTTAAAGGCCATTAAACATTACAATGTGTATGTACGTGCCGAATGTGGAGTTTAAAGGCTTTTAAAGATTACATTTTTATTGTATGTTTTCAATATTTATTTTTTCAAACTGGTATCTTTACTCAATTATATTGTTTTTTCATTCCGACTGGGGTTTTGATGTTTCATTTTCTTACACAGGACATAATACGGTCAGAACTTAAGGCAAAAATATTATTCCAAAGAGCTAGACTTGGAGAAACTTCAAGCTCAATTGGAAGTAGCCATCAGAGGGGTAGGAATCTAAGCATTAGGCAGGCCTATACAGTGTTGCTCATGGTTTGTCGAACTAGATTGCTATGAATAGTTATTTAGATCCCAGCTAATCAGAGTAAGTCCCTCATGTTTTGAGTATTTCCATCTTTACAATGCTTCAAATGAAGCTATGGGTTATTATGGTAGTGTTGGTCTGTTAATTAGTTTGTTTTATAGGGGTTTGTGTTAATGTTGGTTGACACATAATTGTTTTGATAACTAACTTTTCACTTTTTTATTTAATAAATAAATTTGCATAATATTATGCTGAATGTCAAGTCATATATGTTATACTGTGCTGAAAATCTATTATACTGAATATTAAGATGAACTTTGCATCAACACAAATAGGGTCTCGATTAGTTGGATCATTTTATTGACGGACACCTACCCCCACCCACCCCAAACTAGGCGTTGCTCGGGAAGAAATTGGGTTTATTGCATTGAAGAGTGTGCAAGTGTTGAACTTGAAAGGATCCTAAGGTAACTTCTCAGTTTTTCATCTTCTCAGTTTATCATTTTCTTCATTGATTTGTGCATTAACGTTATCTTTAAAATTGGATTAGTGAGTGCAAGTTTGATCTTTAACTTCATATTTAGAAGGAAGCAATATTACATTGTGAATGCAAGACTGAAGAGCAGCTACATTGGTAGGGAAGCCGTAAATGCACAATGTGCCCACTGCGAAGCCCTCTCGGGTTATTTAAATTGGTCATGCATCTAATGCAGTTGCGGGAGATGGATCACGCCTGCTTTTCAACAGTTGAAGTTTTACATGGAGGCCTGCTAATGGTTATAGAGAGCGTAAACAAGTATGGTGTTGACATTCAACTTAAAGAACATTTTGAGAAGGACTTGCTAGAGGAGTCTCCTCAAGCAGCTAAAGTTAGTATTAGAGAGTTTAACAAGGATTCTCTAGTCAACTGAAAGAACATTTATGTTTACTTCTCATGCCGCCTCTCGATTTCTTAGAAAATTGAAACCTCTTTTGTCAGTGTTTATTACAACCTTTTTTTAGTGTTTTAAATACCGTTTTTCATCTATTACGTTTCACCTTCCGTTTTACTGATTTGAGTCATTTTTTCAATTCATAAATATGCAGGTGCACATTTCTAAACAGAGGTGAAAGTCTGTTCATATTTAAATACCGATTCTCATGATGAACACGTGTTCATTTTACTATCGAAGCTAGCAGTTGACGAGCCACCTGCTGCCATCATTTGCTATTAAGGTAAATTTTCCCGTGAGCCATGAAAGATATCCCATTCTGTTTTGATCTATAAATATGGGCTCAGTTAATATTCAATGTACTTTTTTTAACTATTTTCACAGCTCTTATTTAGTGTTTTATATTTTCGTTTATGTATATCTTTATTTTGAGTTCTATTTTATTGAGATTTGTGGTTTATAATAGATGCAATAACACTTCTTGGGTGTAATACATCTGTTCAAATAGTTCCTTTTTCCTAATATTGTTATTTGTTTTTATTTATAGACTAGATATGATGGGATCAAACTCGAAACTGCATTTTTTTTTATAAAAGAGGTAATCCAATTGGATCCGGCTGAATCAATCTTGAATTTAGACAATTTGGATGTGATTGTATATTTCATTTTACTGATTGTATATTTACTTATGTGATTGTATCTTTATTCGAGAAACGGATTAATTATGTTTACTGTTTATCAAATCGTACAGAAAATCGAGAGGGAGAGAGTGATAATGGCCATAGGTGGGAAGAAGTATGGGAAGACAACAGAAGTATCACCTAATCCAGAAGCACCACGGCACAGACATTTTGAGGAAGTCCCGCAGAAAGAATAAATTCATATTCTCCTTTCTCGGCCTCCTAGCTCCCATCTCCGAATTTGGGATTTTTTTTTTAATTTGTTGGATTTGTTGTTACCCCTTAAATAGGGTGGATAGTCCAATAAACAAATGAGACTATGCCCAATTTTTTTTAAAATTTGACACTTTATTTTTTTGAGACACAGTTAATTTGATTGATGAATATTGTATATTTCATTTTATATGTGAATTTGTTTGAAGAATTTAGACAATTTGGATGTTGGATTATTTGTTATTTGTTAAGCAGGGTGAATAGTTCCATAAACAAAGGAGATTATGCCCAATTTTTTTTTTAAAAAATGACACTTTTTTTTTTTGAGACACAATGTGAATTCAATGGATGAATATTGTATATTTCGTATTATATGTGAATTTATTTGATGAATCTAGACTATTTGAATGTTATTGGACTATTTGACATTATTTTAAAATTATACTTCGAAATTTTTTCGTTTCGCTATTACGTACTTTGAAAAATTGTCACTATTTCGCGATTACGTACTTTGCAAAATTTCTTCGTGACTTCAGACACGAGAATACGCTAGTGTATATATATATATATATATATATATATATATATATATATATATATATATATCACTGTTCTAAAAGGCGCTCCTAGACTTGAGGCTTAGGCGAAACGCCACGCCTTAAGCTTTTTACGTTTTATTCTTGGTAAAGGGCTTACGGCGCACTTTTTTTTAAATAAAAAGGCTTTAGTGAAACGAAATCGCCTTTTAAAGACTTTTTTGTGTGTATCAATGGTTTGTTCTTTGATTACACAGATGTTAATGTTTAGAATAGTAATACCCATATGGTCTGGAATAGGAAAACATTATTCAATTCAAAATATTTATGTAAATAAAACAATATGCAAATCAAAATTCTGAATCTAAATAAAATACTATTTAAATCAAAATTCGCGAGTTAAATGAATATAATAAGCCGAATTAGAAATCACTTTTGATACCCAGTGGTCAACGATTTACTTTGGGAATAAGCCTAACGCCTCCCCGGCTAAACGGCAACCCGGTTACGTGACAAGTTACCAGTATATCACAACCAGACTTCTATTGCTCCTTATTATTATTATCATTTAAATTAGGTTTTCAATATGAATAGTAATCATTTAAATTAGGATTATAATGTGAATAGTGAATATTTAAATTAGTATGCTGATGTGAATAGTAAAATACTATTCACGCCGGTGAACAGTGATTTACTGTTCAAACGTGTATTATACCGGACAATAGTAACGGCCATTACTTCCGTACATCAGAAACATCATATATTTTACTGTTCCGATGCCTGGAAGATCATAGAGTTACTGTTCCGTAATAATACCCAGACACAAATATTACATACTAAACACTAACACACAAATTAGCCAATCATGGCTCTGATACCAACAAGTAGAGGATCAATATGCGGAATTAAACTGGAAATATCACAAACTTATTATTACAGACTGGAATTAAAGACAGGAATTAAAACTTACAAAGGGAAGAGAAGTCCACCGGAATGTAACCGGGAAGTTCTTATTACAAATATATATATAGAAAGAGAGAGATGCTGAAAGTAAAGCGTAAGAAATGAAGAGGGGAAGCCCTCTATTTATACAAAATAAAGGAATCAATAATTCCTAAAAAGGGGGCCCTCCATGATTAAAGGCTTTGACAAAGTCTCTTGTCTTCTAACGTCGGCTGAGGGGCCAAGTGGGGCCACAGAAGTCACGGGCATCTGCAAGTGGGTCTGTGAGTCACCAGGGGGTCCTACCACTTTCACCGAAAGTAGTGAGCCTTGTCCATATGCGTCGGAGGGGCCAAGTGGGGCCACAGAAGTCACGGGCATCTGCAAGTGGGTCTGTGAGTCACCAGGGGGTCCTACCACTTTCACCGAAAGTAGTGAGCCTTGTCCATATGCGTCGGCTGGAATCTTTCTGGGGCCGACAGGGGCCAGGTGGGCCAACTAACCCAGATTGATTGATTTTCTCAAATCATCTAGTCCATCAGCGTCGGGACTGGGAAAAGGGCTCGCTGGCGGTCCTGCCGGAAAGGCTGAGCTCAGAGAGTTGAAAAAGGCTTCCATCATTGGCTCAGTAGGGATATTGGTGTCAAACATGTCACCAATGTAGGGATCGTCCTCGGGGTTCTGAGATTCTCCGGCCAGGCAAAAGAAAGGATTATCTTTTGTGGCAGAATGCATTGATGTGTCATCATCATCATCTGAAGGAAGAGGAATGGGATTCCTGGGGCTAGGACTGGGCGTCGCCGGAACATCAGGGGTTACACAAGCACCAAAAGCCGCTTTGAACTGGCTGTGAGTGTAATCCATAACTTTCTGCAGAAGCTCAATCTCTGTAGCGTTAGGATACTGCTTCATCATGGCAGCCTTCAACCTTTCAATGGGGTTAACTGCAGGGGCATCTTTTCTGCAGGAGGAGGAGATTTTTCCACCAAATCTATGTTGTTTCTCAAGCTTCCACTAATCTGATTGATGGTAGAAACAATATCCACACCACTCCACCATCGATAGAAGTAGACGGGTTCAAGTAGAGGCACATTGAGATTGTTAACTCTACAACGCAGATCCCATCTTGAGATCCAAGGAATGCTCATTTCAGAGAAAAAGAGTAGGGTGTTTAATCCTACCGGAGCTTTGGTTTTCCCTTTTAAAAGAGGATGAAATTGACACCAGGGAAGAAAAAGTTTAGCCTGGGTAATTTCATCAGGGAAAAAATCAATTCCTGGGCCAAATTTGTCCCACCAATTAATCACCCATCCTGGGTAAGATTTTTTCAAAGAGTTTGGGCACAAGACGAAAAACCAAGTATGTTTGTGCTCAGCATTTTGGTAATAAAAAGCTTTTGTCCAAGCCTGGACATAATCCCAATAATTATAGGATCCACCAGCATGTGAACTTAATTTTCGCGCTTTTAAAGGATGGATTCCCCATTCTCGGGGAGAAATGAATTTTTTCAAAACAGCCTTGCTATAAGCAATGGGGGAATGAGAATTTCCCTGGTGTTTATTAGTATGACTAAACACCACTGAATCAGTTTCCACGAAAATCGCCTCGTATACCGTCCGGTATTTGCCTTCTGGCACCTCATAATTATGAGTATCAAGATACAGGGACTTTATTTCCCACGGAGAAGTCATCTGCTTCTCATCCTCATCATTGAGGATTAGTACCAATTCCGAAGTCCTTTGATTAGGAATGAAATTGTACTTAATAGTTTCCAAAACCTCTTTAGCAGATTTCTTCTTGCTGAAAGGGTTAAGAGGGGGAGCATTCTTCTCCCTGTTCTTCGCACTCTGGCGAATGAACTCCATATAATCCTGTATCGGAGGATATTTATCATCATTGATCACAATTTTTTCTTTTCCAGGCCAGCGAGAATACCCGCTGCTGTTGCCTCTACCACGCCCACGAGAGGGGCCACTCATCGGTCTTGCAAAAACTCTCTAGTTAGAAAATCGGGAAGAGAGTTATTTTCCCCTTTGATATGTTCTATATCAAAATCAAAAGCTGATAAGTTTGCTTGCCATCTGGCAAAAATCTGTTTTGAAACAATATTTTCAACATCTTTTTGCAAAACCTGTTTAACAGCACTGCAATCAATTCGCAGCAAAAATTTCTGATTTAATAAATCATCTTGAAATTTTGAAATGCATTTAACAACAGAAAAGATTTCTTTCTTTATGGTGGAGTAATTTTTGGAGGCATCTTTCCAAGATCCTGAAGTAAAACGAACAAGTTCTTCTTTTTTAGTTAAAGAATTTATTTGTTTTAAAATACCACCAAAACCTAGATCTGAGGCGTCGGTCTCGACAATTTTTAAAAAAGAAGGATTTGCTAAAGCTAGACAAGGCAATTGCTTGACTTTCAGTTTAATTTTCTGAACAACTTTAGTATGCTCGTCAGTCCAAGGAGCAGGATTCTTTTTTAATCTTGAGTAAAGAATAGCACTGTCTTGTGCAAGATTCTTGTAATAGTCACCAATATAATTGAGACTACCCAGAAATCGTTGAAGTTGTGTCTTTTCCTTGAGCTCGTCAGGGAATTGAGAGTCAAATTCAATACTTCTGTCAATGGGGAGTATCTTCCCTTCTCCAATATTATGCCCTAAAAATCTTACCGTTGTTTGAAAAATTTTCATTTTAGGGGCGGAGACAACTAAACCATTAGTTTTAACAACATCTTTAAAAATCTTTAAGTGTTTAAAGTGTTGGTCAATTGAGTTAGAGAAGATAAGGATATCATCAATATACACAATTGAGAAATCAGAAAAAGGATTAAAAATATCGTTCATGATATTTTGAAATTCAGACGGCGCATTCTTAAGCCCAAAAGGCAAAACATTCCATTGATAATGGCCAAATGGAACCACAAAAGCAGTTTTATACCGATCTTGGGGTGCAATTTGGATCTGTCAATATCCAGATTTTAAATCAAATTTGGAGAAAATGGTGGCAGAGTGAATCCTATCTAACAAATCTTTTTTGTTAGGAATTGGATATCTTATCCATTGCAAAACTTTGTTTAGGGGCTTATAATTAATTACAAGCCTAGGAACACCACGTTCTTGTTCAGCAGCCTTGTTAACATAAAAAGAAGTACAACTCCAAGGAGAATAACTCTTGGTGATGAGCTTTTTATCTAACAGAGTCTGGATCTCATCCTTGCAAAGGTCGAGGAGCTCAGTCTTCATTTGACTGGGTCTAGCTTTGGTCGGAATGGATCGTTCATGAAAATCTTTTTCATAAGGAAGAGAAACAATATGTTTCTTCCTGTCCCAAAAAGCATTAGGGATATCACTGCAAATTTCTGATGTTAACTGATTCTTAACAATCTGAATTCTGCTCATGATATTAGGGGACATTAAATTCTTTTTAATGTTGAGATTAGAGATTTCTTTTTGGAGAAAATTAAGATGGTTTTCTTTGAAAATAATGTTATTAGTCAAAGAGTTAATTTTCTTAATCTCAGGTCTGGTAATGAATTCAAAAACAATTTTTTGATTTTGAATAGTGGTGTATATACCACTAGAGTCAATTTTATCTATAGGCATAAGCATAGATAAAAAAGGAGTACCTAAAATTATCTGTTGAGATAAATCGCCAATAAGCAGAAAGGTACTGTCTAAACAAATTCCATTGTTACAGATGGCAACATTAGTTAATTTAAACCGAATGCCCATGCTATCTCCGCTAGCATTAAACAAAGATTGAGTAGTCTTCTCAAAGTATTCAGTAGGAATAATTCCTTCCTGAATACAATTCATATCAGCACCGCTATCAACAAGGGCAATGATGTTGCAAAGAGAAAACTTTTTGTTAATCACAAGGTTGATGGTAGTATACCATTTTTGGCTTGGTACACGGCTGATAACACCTAAATAATCCACAGAATCTTCAGTACTAGGAGTAGTGTTAGAAGTTCCTGGATCAGAATGCTTCTGAGCATTCTTGAGACTATCAATCTCAGTTTGCATTTTGTCATGCTGTAACTTAAGTTGTCTTAACTCAGTTTTAAGTGTATTAACTTCATGTCTTAGATCATTAAGACTAGCAGGCTTGTTATTAGCGCCAGATTGTTCTAAACGATTAAGAACCTCCTTAAGGATGTAATCTTTAGAAGAATCAGGAATACGAACTTCTTCCTGAGCATAACAAGACTTAATAAGCTTTATCTTAATATCAGGGTCAGTAACTTGGTTGATGACATCAATCATATTCTGTTGCTGACTGGTAAGTACATTAAGACTTAATCCATTCAACTGGATTATGGACAGGAGATGATCGCATCTCTTGGCTAGATCATTACACTGACAGTCTCCATTCTTGGAGACATCTGAGTCGCTAGAGCTTTGGATATAGCAAAGCTCATCGTCGCTCTCAGAGGATGAGTCCTCTTGTTCTTCAGAGGAACTGGAGTTAAGCAGAAGTTTGCTTAACTGCGACTTCAGATGTTCATCAATCTGAAGGTTGCTAATTTTAGCTTCCATTTTACACTTATTAGCATAGTGGCTAAATTTACCACATTTAAAGCATTTAGGGCCTGATTTGTTAGTTTTCTTTTTAACAAATTTCTTTTTATGTTTATATTCTTTTTCTTTAGGAATATAAGGCCTTTTCTTCTTACGTTTATAGGTGGGTTTTTTAGGAACCTTTTTAGTCTTTTTGGAGACTTTTCGGGTAGAAGTTCCTGTGTCAAAAGCAAACTGCTCACAAAACTCACCAAGCTCTTTCTTTCCTGAAAGATTCTGTTTCTTAAGTTGTCTCTGCAACTTAAGGTCATTACAGAGGGAAAGTCCCTCTTGAATGACGACACTTATGAGCTGTCCATAAGTGTAACCGTCGTAAGGGATGGAGATGCCATTATTGGCTTCTCTAAGCTTCTTACGAACTTTCTCAGCGAAGAAAGTAGGAAGGCCATCAATGAACTTGGCTTTCCAATGCTCAGAGTTGCCATCAGCTCTCTGAGTAACCCTAGCAAGGAACACGTCCTTGTACCACCTAAACTGGCTAAGAGTAGGACACCTAAGGTTTTGTAATAATTCTCTATTACGTTCATTATGATGGTCTGTACTACCAATAAAGTGATAAGAAATGGAGAGAATAAGAGTATAGACAGCGTCTGGTACAATTATGTCCTGCATTTTCTCATTCTTGACAACTTTAGCAGCAGTAAGAATTTCATTTCTTTGATTTTCAGTTAGGATATTACCCCACCAACCTCTGATGGTACCAGTAAATCCAGCAGTTATCATCTGCGCAATACTATGATCAGATGCATCATTATGTTTACATATGGTTGGATACATAGACATTTGATGAAGCATTTCATAAATCTGGGATTCGGTTTTACCATCCAGATTCCAGTCATAGATTGATTTACCGCGGAAAGTATTCTGCATCACGGTGCTCTCTTCGAAGGGCAAATCCTGAGGGGTAGGTCTATGGTAATAATTCCTGGAAGGGCCAATATTATTACTATAAGTAATTTTGTTAACCTCAGGAGGATGACCAAAAGAAAGTTCAAATCCTTGAACATCTTTTAACGTAACATCTGATTCGATATCAGAATCAGAATCATCATGGGATAAAGTATTACTCTTTAATCCCTTGAGATCTTTCTCGATCTCTTTGAGCTTAGACATAAAATCAGTTTTAGCTCCAGTTTTAAAACCTTTAACTTCAATTGGGGGTTGAATTATAGGTTTAATCAGACTTTTAACTAAGTCTGGGGGACTCTTAACAGGGTTATGTGCTAGAGTATTCTCAATTCTATTGAGTTGTTTACCTATCGTGTTAAGGATAAGGTTGGTATAATTCCCTTGCTTAACTAAAGGGTTCAGATCCTTAGTAGCTCCAAGGAGTCTGGTATCATTTTCTATCCTAAGAAAGGCACTAGCTTCTATAATAGGAGCAGCACTACTTTGACTGGTACTACCAGTTTCTATGGATAGGGGTTCAGTCGGAGGGTGAACAACAGATATAATCTGTTTATTCACAGTGGTCCATTTAGTTTCATGTTTAACCTCAGTTTTAGGTTGATTTTCTGTTTCAAGAACAAAAAGTTTCCTATCTTTAGTAAACATGAGAAACCAAACAGCAAAAGAAGTAACCAACTGGTTTTCTTCCACCCATTTATAAAATTCATTTTTATAAAATTCTAACATAGTTTTATCATACTTTTTAAAGTACCAAGTTCTAAAACTATCCCATTCTGGTATGTTAAACTCAGCACTTATCTCTTTCCTATTAATAGAAAAAATCATTAAAAGGGAAGAGGGCTAAAGTCTGACATTCATTTCAGACGGCGTAGGGGATTCCCTGCGCTGAGAAGAATCTTTCTTCTCATAAATACCATGGGGTATTTGATCATGGGTAAAGGTACCATGAACATTCATATCATCCTGATATGAAGGGTTTCTAGGGTTATCTTCACAGACAGAGTGTCGTGAAGTGGATGGAGGATAGGTAACAAAAGGGGATCTAGAAGAGTAACTCCTAGAGGATTGATACCTATTAAATTTTCTAAAATTTAGAAAAACATCACCATCCTTCTCCTCAATGATGTCTTCAACATCATGATTCTGACGGGGTTGAGGAGGAACAACATTTTTTATAGCCCAAGTCTCTGGGAAGTCAATCTCGTCCCAACTTATAGTTCTAGGTGTGTGAACATTAGAATCTATAAGATGTGTGTCAATTAACACAGTTTTACCAAAAGGACTTAATTGCTTAATATTGGGAGCCATAGTATTCATTACCTTGTAATAAATTCTATAAATAATCCCAACAGTTTCCGCTCCCGGAAGAAAGTTATAACCTTTGGTTTGAACCCTAAGACTCAAACACTTACAAAGGTGCATATCAGTTAATGACAATGTTATATTTGGAAACACATCAAAATAAACTGGTCCATTACATAAACTAGTTTCGATTGCTCCCATCAAAGATTGTCTAAAATTAGTACATCTTCCGTCACGAAGTGTAGCTTGGAGACAGGCGTTCATGCCAGAAAGGGTCAGAGGTTTAAAAGCAATTTGAATTAAACCAACATGAATAAAGTGATAATTTTTATCCTTTATATGACTTAGCAAATCATCCCGTTTAAAGAGCTCGATACTCTTATCTTGCTCGTCCAGACTAAGGGTTTGTTCCATAGTCTTAATAGCGTATTTGCTACGAAAGTTATACCAGTTAGTGTTGTATATAACTTTAGGATGGACTCTTGGAATAGTCCACCTGTTCAGATCCTTCTGAACATCAAATTCAATTAAAGAAGAGTTCTTCGTGAACTCTTGTGTTGTGTGTGTATCAATGGTTGTATATTTCGTATTATATGTGAATTTATTTGATGAATCTAGACTATTTGAATGTTATTGGACTATTTGACATTATTTTAAAATTATACTTCGAAATTTTTTCGTTTCGCTATTACGTACTTTGAAAAATTGTCACTGTTTCGCGATTACGTACTTTGCAAAATTTCTTCGTGACTTCAGACACGAGAATACGCTAGTGTGTATATATATATATATATATATATATATATATATCACTGTTCTAAAAGGCGCTCCTAGACTTGAGGCTTAGGCGAAACGCCACGCCTTAAGCTTTTTACGTTTTATTCTTGGTAAAAGGCTTACGGCGCACTTTTTTTAAATAAAAAGGCTTTAGTGAAACGAAATCGCCTTTTAAAGACTTTTTTTTAAATCATACAAATGTCTCATTCAAAACCATCAAAAGACAAATTATATTCCAAACCTCTCTGCCTCTC
The DNA here is from genome assembly GCA_949130495.1 of Sambucus nigra. Classification (NCBI taxonomy): domain Eukaryota; kingdom Viridiplantae; phylum Streptophyta; class Magnoliopsida; order Dipsacales; family Adoxaceae; genus Sambucus; species Sambucus nigra. The sequence goes on from OX422210.1 coordinate 302,423,121, forward strand.
GTCTAAAAAAATGCGCTTTTTTGTTTTTTTTCTAGTATTTTTAAAAATAATATCGTATTTGCATATATTCAGACATATTTTAAGGTATGTACAATTTTAGTATTTTTAATACCCTTGTTATAGTTAAAAATGTTAAAATATATTAAAAAGGGGATAAACACCTTTTCATGCCATTTTACGCCTAGACTTTTAAGGCTTAAGGCTTGCCCTCCACGCCTCGGTCACGCCTCACATTTTTTAGAACCTTGATACACACACACACACACACATATATATATATATATATATATATATATATATAAGGAGAATAACAGTTTTACTATTCTATAAGTCGATAAGATAATTAGGGGTTAGGATTAAACCAACAATGCAAGAATCCAATTGTTGAGATTAAAATGCCCCTATTACCATTTTTGCCCCTTAAATATTTAGTTTTCCCCCTCTTTTAACACACTCTACTTTATTTTCACCTTTCTTCAAAATTCAAAAACAAAGGTACAATAGTCAATACACACCTTTACACTGTTACACAGCCTTTTACCCACCCTCTCTCCTCAAGACCCTTCATTTCCCCTTCACCCAACGCATCTCTCTCTACACGATGACCTCTCTCTACATTGAACACGAGGTATTAGTTCCGATTTTATTACTTCTGATTTTAAATGTTAATGTTTGGTTAGAATTTTAAGGTTTTGGTTAGAATTTTAGAGTTTTGGTTAGGATTTCTTGGTTTTGGTTAGGACTGTTAGAAATTTCTAGGTTTTGGTTATAACTTTTAGAAATTTCTATTATGTGAGTTTTTTTGTCACCAATCCCCATACATTAGTTTGCAAATCATGTTTTATTTTTGCAGATCTAGACGTAAATTAGATTACCTCACCCAGATCCATCATGATTTTCTAATTTCCATTTCTGTGGTGGCTTGTTGTGGTATAAACACCGGATCTACCTCCATTTTCAATAAATGGAGAGTTCTTGGGTTTTTATTCATGGTTTTATTTTATTTAGTATTTCTTATCAATATTTATGTTGTGATCTAACTAACATTTTGTATTATGTTTTGTAGGTTAAACCCTATAAATAGATATTGATTTGTTTATCTTCCTAGTGAGATTCTAATTTTTTATGTTTGTTGCTTAATATTTTCAGCTTGCTATTTGTAATTTTGTGTTAACTTGAGAGTATTTTTTTCTACTCACTTTTTTAGTGTATGGTACTTGGATTTGAATTTGGAGATTTTAATCAATTTTAGGGCTTCAATGCTCTTTCTTCTTTTAGATGCTTTTTCTGTATTTTGGTAGAAACCCGTGGTTTCAATTAGGATTTTTGAACTCCAATATCGTTTTATGGGTTCTTTTTAGATCTTACACTTAAATCCACTAACTGCAGTTCAAAAATCTGGTAGTCTCTCTACCTCTATTAATTTTCTTTTGATATAATTTTAATTTTCATTCTACCTACTCTACCTCTATTAATTTTGATATGTACTTTGATGTAATTTTCAATTTTTGTTGCGGCTCTTGCAACTACTATTTGATGTTTTCATTGTTTTTCACCATTTTGGGTGAAAAATGAAAATGATAATCGAGATATATTGAGAATCAATTTGCATTCCCCCAACTTTAATATTATGACTAGCACAAAGGTCTAACCCCAAAGAAAAGGCTTTCATTTTAGCTATAGTTTAGTATTAAGACTAAAATTTACAGCAAAGGCCATTAGAAGATTCCCTTTGTGATTTTGAATGATTCCCCCTATAACACTCTCCATTAACTCAGAGCCACCAGTGTTCAATTTTAAAATTCTGTCATTTGGGAATTCCCATTTTAAAATGTATACTTGATTAAGGAAAGTTAAATTATTACTCGACATACAAACGGTAGAGATAACAGTGATCCATTGTGTCACCCTCATTCTAAATTTGATACAAATATGTGTTTTTTCATCATAAAAACAACTGTCTTTTCAAACATTCCATATCGCCCAGCAGATGTCACAAGCAGTACTAGTTCTAATGAAACCACATTGATTCTTTAGAGAAACTTATCCCACTGACTATGAAGCATGGAATTTATAGATAAAAAATTAGGAATATCATCCACTTTATAAGTTAAATATTTTGAGAGGTAAGAGGTTAGCTATCTATTGAAAAAAAGGGAATGAATCAATCTGATGAATCTTACAATATCTACATTTACAGATCACCTAAATGCCAACATTTCCTAGCGTCTCATCCACAACAATCCCATTGTTAATGAGCTTCCACATGAAGGCCCCAATATTTGGAGGAACCCAATTTTCATTTTTATTTTCAATCAATTTTTATAATCTTACATCAATCTTCAGTGATTCAATCAGTAATATTATATTCTTACACCATTTTTTTTTTGTACATGCATTTATAGAAGAACAAATCTCATCCCGAGTGATGTTGGAGACATTACCGTGGGAACTGTGATTGCTTCAAGTAGTAACTAATGTGAATGAAAAGGAATTCATTGTTTCTGCCTATTAATTCACTATAAGGTGCAGTTGGATACTCTTAAGGGGGTGCGATTAATAAAGTTGATAAGCTATATTTTCCAAAGAAGATAATTAGTTAGCTCATGCATATTATCTTACTCAGTATATACAAGGTGTGGAAATATAAAATATGAAATTACATTAGAAGATATAAAGCCGTTTAAAATCAAGGCAGGTTGTAATTGAATGCAACAATATAATAGGGTTTGAATAGCCCTTTGTATACGTATTTTATCTTTCTATCACTTTTTTGTATAATAATTGGTTATCTAACTAATACTACTTGTCATACATATTGAAAAGTTTTTGAAGACAACTATGTAAGCTCCTTAAAAAATTATGGCATTGAATAGAAAACTATTCTGTACCTTTAAGAATTTTAGTTTTTTTTTCTAAAGCTTTACGAGATATTTGAGGTTAGATTTACACATTCAACACTTACTGATTATGCTTTCAATTAATACTCCTAATTTCTGTTTATGTTTGTTGATTGTTTAGATCAGACGGATTCAAGATTCCTGATGTCCGATTCAATCCATCTTTTGTTCAGACTATTCCTGGTATTGAATGTTTTATAGAGATCGCTTCTTTGTTTTGGACTACGATGCATTTGTTCTGTTCAATCCATCTTCTTTGTTTATTAAATGGGAACTTACCTATGGATTTGGAATCCAATGAAAACCGATATAATGGACATAACCCTTTTTATATTATCATAAGATACCTAACACATGTATGTGGGTATATTTACCATTGATCCTGAACACAGTCATGTGTGTTAACATGGAGTTGATGTAGCCTTCTATTATCCTCGATGTGCTTGCGCTGCTTTATTTTTTAGTTTCAATTTTGTTAATGATTAATGCAAATCTTTCATTTGTTATAAATTACAGAGTTTCACTCTCTCAATCTACATATTATCCATAGTAGTGTAATCCATGTTGATGGGCAGAATGAAAACAACACCAACCAGATAGGCACTTTTGCAGTGCTATTTAAGCAAATCATCCTTATGTAGTTCACCGCATGAAAGGTAGTAACCATCTCATCTCTGATCCATGTCCATTGATTTAAGAGTATATTTCCTTCCAATTGTACTCCTAGAATGTTGCATGATGTATATGTCTTTGCTGAAGGTAGTAATAACAAAAACTGCTAGCCTCATCTAAACTGTAGCGGTGAAAGTCAATGCGAGCATTAGTTGGAATATCAGGCAAGTGTTTACGTAGCTTCCTTACTACTGTTGAATGAGAGAAAGCAACCACGATCATGTCATTGTGCTTCATAGACCTAAATGCATTCACCGTAGCGAGTTCTCTAGCATGAATGGGCCGACATGAATGAACAGTTACTGGTTCCTCATACTCACTAAATTTGAACTAATTATGACTCATTATTCCATTATTTCATTATCTTACTCCCTAACTAGTATGACTCATTAGATCTTTGTGTATTATTCTAACAAGTAAAATTTTTCATTATTCAATGAAGCAAACGGGAGCGTAAAGGAGTTTGAGGATTTCTGGAAACGGGAACGTAAAGTTCGACGGAGTTTTAGGGTATAATATTCAAAGCTAAGGTTTTAAGAATGTGTGTTAATTTTGAAGCTATTATTTACTCATATTTCCTTTTTATTGGCAATAATTTAGTATAATTTCTTTGCTATTGCTGTTGTTAGGGAGAAAAAACAGGCCCGAAAATTTACTAGAGCTGGCAAAGCATTATGAAAGAAGGAGCTGGACAGAGGGGGTTAGGAAATGTTAACTTAGGGATGTCCAATTTTCTAGACGGTGCCTATTGCAAGTTTTGGGACGTCTTACTATATCAGTTTCCTTTTATGAAACAGTTTCTTTTTACTATATCCTCTGTTTGGTTCTTTGTTGCTGCTATGATATTATTATTAAATATAATTTACTATTTTTAAATGTTTTTTGATAAATATATAAAACTATTTTTTTAAATATATATCAAAATAGTTTTTACTGTTTTAATATATATAAAAATAGTAAAACAGTTAAAAAACTATTTTGATATATATTTAAAAAAAAAACTGTTATTTTTAACTGTTTTTAACTATTTTGATATATATAAAAATAGTAAAATCCTTTCAAAAAACTATTTTGATATATATTTAAAAAGCTGTTAAAAATGCTATTATTTTGAACTGTTTTAACGGTTTTTATAAATATATATAAAGACAGTTATTTTTAATATAAAAGCTGTTAAAAAATAGTAAAACTATTTTTTTAATTATATATCAAAACAGTTTTTACTGTATTTACGTTAAAAAAAGATTGTGTCGTGTTTCTTTTATTTGGGTGGTATTCATTTTAAGTGGAAAAAAAAGATTTCATGTCATGTCTCTTTTTAATTGAGTTCTGTTCATGTTTGGTTAAAAAAATGATTTGTGTCGTGTCGCTTTTATTCGGGTTATTCGTTCGTATTAGACAAAAAAAAAAGATTTTGTGTTTTGTTTTAATAAAGATGTGTTTGTGTTAAGTAAAATGAATATGATATCGTGTGGTATTGTGTTGTGTCTCTTTTATTTGGATGATATTCGTATTATGTAAAAAAATTATAATCTTGTATCCTTCGATTTTGTGTTATGTTTTAATTGGGTCATTTTTGTATTTATATGTATTAAAAATATATTACTATAAAATTAATATATATGTATAATCATTGCTCTTTTTGTGAGAGATAATGGAAATGATTAATCATAAGGGTATAGGAGTTTTTTAACTTTTATTTGAAAATAAATGGAGTGTTACAGGATTTTGTTAGAGTGGAAGTAGCTTTACACTATATAATATTTGACTAGTTATTTTAATTGACTAACTATATTTTATGTTTTGTATCAGGTCACATTTTGAAAACAACGGACAATTATCAGAACGACTTCAGTTGATATGTGATTTTTTTACGAAGTTTGTCTCGTCAAAGTATTTGTTAGATGAATTTGGGATCTTTGAATATTGTTGGATTAGTTATTATCCCTTAAGAGGGTGGATAGTTCAATAAACAAATGAGATTATGTCCATTTTTTTAAAAAAAATTGAAACTTTGTTTATTTGAGACAAAATGTGAATTTAGTTGATGAATATTATATATTTCATGTTATATGTGAATTTAATTAATTGATTTTAGGCAATTTGAATGTTGTTGGACTATTTTTCATTTGTTAGGTAGGGTGGATAGTTCTTTAAACAAATGAGATTATGGCCAATTTTTAAAAATTATACTTTGTTTTGTTGGAACAGTTTTACAATTATGTAATTTGGAAATTTTCATCGTGCCTTAAGGCACGGGCATTCCACTAGTGTGTGTGTGTGTGTATATATATATATATATATATATATATATACTAGTGGGGACTCGTGTAATGCACGCTCGCGTGTAATACATTTTGAAATATATTAATCAAATATATAATTTAATATATAATTGTTATCAGTCTTTATAAAAAAGATCGTAGTCATACTTTGAGCATGTAAATATAATTAATTTGGTGAATAAATAATATAAATTGAAATGAATATGAGTAAATGAATGTCAAGAATCATTTTGTCGTAGAATAGAACAAAGTTTGAAAATCCAAATTAGAAAAAAAATACATATCAAAGTTAATTTTAAAATAAAATAGTCGTTCAAACGGGCAAAAACTACTTTTTGCAAAAATGACGATGATATTCATTTTTCGAGCCACTACAAATATGGATTTTCATCGTATTCGTAGATTGTAAATCCATATTTCTTGAACATAGCCTTCCAAAATTTTCATGTTGATGTAAACGCATCTATCCAAGTGCGGGATAAAAATTGCAATTTGCTATGTCATGAAAAATTGAAATTACATTAATACGTTTTAATGAAAAGTAAATGGAAGGACACAAATTTTCAATTGAGTCCTTTGTAGTTTTGGCTCAATTCCGGACAAAACCGTTTGAGTCGTAGGATAGAGTTAATTGATCATCCTTCAAGCCTATGACGGGTTTGTTGAAGACGTAGCGGCCAAGAGTATAAAGCTTTATCACATTGCCGAGTTTTTTTGTGCCTCGTTTCTACGTCACCAACATGGTTCCATTGCTCCTAAGGTATGAATGCATTTTTATTATATATACAGGAGCTTGGAACATTTAATATTGGGTGTTGTTCATTTTAAAACTGTTGTTTAATTTCAGAAAGATTTTATTAAAACTTTAAAATCAAGTTTATAAAGTTTCTGGGATAAAAATAGAAATTTTCAAACTTTCTGGAAGTTCGTTCGAAATGTCTTTCGAACAAGTTTGCCGTTCGAACCACATTGTCGTTCGAACGAGTTTGCCAACGAGTTCCCATATTGGTCACTGGAACTTCGTTCGAAATGTCATTCGAACGAGATGGCTGTTCGAACGAGATTTTCAATGAGATTTCTAACGAGTTCACACTGGAACTTCATTAGAAGCCTCGTTCGAACGAGATTTCGTTCGAAAGAAAATATCGTTCGAACGAGATTTGGCGGGAACAAGTATTTGGCAGTTTTAAGCAGTTTTGACCCACGTTCCCACTTATTTTTCCCACTATCTTTTGACAGAATTTCTTAAGTGCGGAAATGAACTTTTTTAACTTAACTTTTCATTCTATTCTAACTTTAAAATAGTTTTTTTGAGAGAAAATTATTCCAAGAAAAGTTCACAGTTATGAGTGTTAATCTTTAAAAGAAAATTTCATTTGACACTCTAATTTACACCCAATTGTTTGTTTAATCCAAGTTCCATACATATACACTTTTCTTGGAGTGTTTGGCACCAGTTTATCACTACATTCATTTGAAGAGACGTTTGGGTTTGCTTGTAAATCCCACAAAGAAGAAAATGTTTGCGTTGATTTACCCACTTGGACAAAGGCTCCTTGTTCGGGTGACGGTGACCATATAAAGTCCGATCGGTGGATTCCGAGACCGCGGTGGATCTCCGTGGTTATTCGCTAGGTGGAGGTGTCTATAATAAGGAGCGTCGGGGCTTGAGAGGGATCGATTCAAGTGTTGTAAGTCTATTGTCTTGTATTTGTAAATTTCGTACTTCGTGGATTTGAGGCTAGGGCCGTACGAGGTTTTTTCCCATTGTGGATTTTTCCTCGTACATCGCGGCGTAGTGATTTATTGTTTATTTTATCTTGCTATACTCACCTAGAATGCATGCTTAGGTAATTCAAGATAAAATTTGATTTTAATCCCTACATATTTAATTTGGTGCGAAATTAATATTGGGTAATATTTATGTTAATTTAATTCAAGTCATTTCATTTAATTGATAAAATTGGTTTGGCATAACTTGATAAAATTGCAAAATATGACTTAGGCAAATTTTAATCTTATTTCACTTGGTTTAATTTTATTTTGAATAAGAAATTAAAATTTGGTATTTTTGTGGACCATCATATGCTTCCGCATCACAAAAAGGAAATTATTTATTTTTGATTTCAAAATTTTGGGCTTTCAAATTTGTATCAGAGCCAAAACGATAAATTACTTCGTTAAGATCCTTTAAATATTTTTGGCTAAAATGAAATTTTTCTCATTTTCTAAATTTCCTATTTTCGATGGTTCTAATTACGCATACTGGAAAGCGCGTATGAAATCGGCACTTAAATCTATCGACGAGAGGGTTTGGTTGTCTGTAGTTAACGTGTTGTCCCCACCAACTCATTTAATAGATAATGAATGTGTTCCCAAATCGATCGATAGATGGAATGAGAATGAGTTTAAACTTTCAAATTTTAATTCCCATGGTTTAAATGCCTTGTTTAGCGCTATCACACGGGATGAATTCCGTCGCATTATGACGTGTGAGACTACTAAAGAAGCATGGCATATTTTACAACTCACTCATGAAGGTACAAGTGTCGTAAAAGCTTCGAAAACGATAAAGAAACTTTTGATGAATTTTATGCTAGACTTTCCGATATTTTTAATTAATCTTTTAACTTGGGAGAGAAAATACCCGACAACCGAGTAATAAAGAAAATTTTAAGGTCCCTACCCGATAGATTTATTCCAAAAGTGATCGGTTTAAATTCTTTACCAACTTTAGCCTCTACGAAATTAGAAGAGCTTGTAGGTGATTTACAAACCTATGAACTGGACATGTTTCCCTCTAAAACTGAAAAAAATAAATAGAAAAGGGTGTTGCTTTGAAAGCCCGAAAAAAGGAAAAACAAGTAGTAGAGTGTGAAAGTGATAGTGACTCGGAAGACATGGCTATGTTTGCTAGCAAATTTTGAAAATTTCTTAAATTGAACAAAGATAAATTTAAAAGTGATTTTAAGAAATTTGAAAAACCTAGGCATGACAAAGCCGAGAAGATCCCTAAAACTTCTAATGAAAATGTAAGTAGGGACGAGCCGAAAAAATGTTTTGGTTGTGAAGGGTATGGCGATAGGTCTTTTGAGTGCCCCACTAAACTAAGGAGAGAGGGTAAGAAACCAATTGCTTTTAATGCAACCCTTAGTGATAGTGATAATGAAGAGGGACCCGATTCCCCAACTAAGCCCAATGTTGTGGCTTTTATGGCTAGTCATGTGAGTGATAGTGAGAAGTCATCTATATATGAGAATTTATCACATGACACTTCCAAGGCTATAGTTTATGATTCCCTTATTTTTTATGATAGTGAGAGTGAAGAATAAAGAGAGAGTGAAAATGAAGAAGAGGTTAATGTGAGTGAAATTCAAAATGCTTTTCAAGAATTATATGAAGAATCAATTAAATTAAAAAGAGAAAATTTGAAGTTAGAAGCAAGTTTAAAAGAGCGTGTCAAGGTCGTTGATGAGAGTGCATTAGTGGAAGACCTTAGGACACGAGAAAGATCTCTTCGAGAGAAGCTAGAATATGTAGAAGGCGAGAGAGATGGCCTTAGTGGTTTAATGAAATCCTTTTAAAAGGATCTTCTTGAGTTTGAAGAGAGAAATGTGTTATTAGAGTCTAACTCTTGAGTTTGAAGAGAGAAATGTGTTATTAGAGTCTAACATTCTAGAATTAGAAAACAAATAAAAGACTCTAGTAATGTCAAATTTGATTTGGAGTGTCGTTCAAAAAAATTAGAAAAAATATTAGGAACGGTCCAAATTAAAAATGACACTTGTGGTTTATGCTTCGATACTTGTAATGAAGCAACTCACAAAGCCAAAACCAACTTTTTAGGAGAATCGCCTAGGAAAGCCTTTAGAGATCACTCCTTAGGTAAATCTTTTCGCCGTGAGTTCAAATGTTCACATTGTGGTCGAAAAGGTCATCTTAGGAAATTTTGTTTTGATCTTAAACGAGTTCCTAGAAAATCCCAATGTAAGGCAACTAAGGTAGCCAAGATTCCTACACCCCAAGATAGTCATTCATCATTAGTTTAGGTTAGGGGATCCGACTTGGTAGCTTTACAAGATAGGGTATTTGATTCTCATTTACTTTCACATGCTTCCTCCCTTGCAAAAACTAAAGGTTGAATGTGTTAGTTTTATTTGCATACTTTAGCTCTTGTGCTTCATGTTATAATCTCATGCTAAATGTATGCTTATTTAATCATTTTCTAGTCTATGCTCTATGCTTAATCACATGCTAGAATTATGATTTTTGTTTATCTTTTGTATTATATTTCCTTCATTTTGTTTGCTTTAAAAGAAAAAATACAAAAAGATTTTTGGTTTATCCTTTGCATTTTATCTTTTTAACAATTTAAGATTAACAAAAAATACAAATGATTTTTGTTTGTCTTTTGAGTATATATTTTTATTTTTGGTTTAAAAATTTCAAAAACTTAAAAAGATTTTATTTTGTGTGAATTTTAATTTGACACACTGTAGATGCAATTATTATGCAACACAAATAAATATGAGAGAAAGATTATCAAGAAAAGAACAAGGAATACAAGATGCCAATCACACAATAAAGGATGTACGTGGTTCAGCCAAGATGTGCCTACGTCCACAGTGGTGCAGTCGATATTATTTCTATATATTCCGGAGAGTGATTACAGATAATACAACTTGTCCTTTTGCCCCGGACCTAGGGTTTAATATATACATGTTCATGTAGATGAGTGGAGGTGATGGGTTCCTCCACGTTTTCCATTTCCCCTATAACTTCCCTTCATGGGATCGTAGGGGAGACCGGATCAATTATAAAAGATGAGGGGCCTGGACTTTGGGCCGCTAGGACTGGGCTTCTCGTCCAGGCCTATAGTTCTAATTTTCGGGTACCCACAATTGCCCCTAAATTCGTTGGGCCATAATTATGGGTCCAATGGATTTAAATGATCAACCATTATGGATGATTTGCGATTCTTCGAAAGCTGTGAAGTTGCTTTGGTGGCACCTTCTTCGCTATTTGTGCGCTATGATTAGAATTGAAGGCTTGTTGGGATAGCCACTTTTTCTTCCGTCGTTTCAGCCTTTCTAGTACTCTTCCTTCTTCTGAGAACTCTAGCGCCTCGTACCTTCTTCTCTTAATCCCCATTCCCATTGCTTCTTAGTCGTCTTGAGCTCGTGCTTCTTCATCACTTGAACCGATCTTCTGTTTTATAAGTTTCTCGTGCCCTTTCTTTGCACTTTCTCTTTGGTTTGTAGATTTTCTTGAGTTTTTCAATGGCGAAGATTGGAAATAAGTCAATCTCTGAATTCAGGAAGTTCTACAACATTCCTGAATGGGTAGATATTGAATGTTGTGCCTCCCCTCCTAGGAACGTTAGGGATATAGATGATGCCCACTTGATCCATATTTTGTTGCTTTCCTAGGGGGACTTAATTTTCCCCCTAATGATCTATTTTTGCATTTCTTTGGCTATTTCAATATTGTTCCAGCAGAGTGCTCGCCCAATGTGTGGAAGATAGTAAATGGCGTCCACATAATAAACCAGTTGTATGGTACTAGGTTAGGACTTGTCGAGATCTGTTTTTGTTATTCCTTTTCTCGAACTAGTTTAGGTGTCTTATACCTCAAAGCTAGGAGTCCTGATAGGGTATTGGTAGTAAACCTACCTGATTCCCACAAGGACTACTGACAAGAGGGTTTCCTCATTAGGAATTGGCAGTTCCCTCCCCAGTTTGAAGGGTCGAGGTCTGAGAGGTTCTCTGTTCCTTTCTATGGAGAGGAATATATAGGTAGACATTGTACTGTTGTTTCAACTTTTGCTGATTTGTGACTTTTCTAACCCCTCTTTGCATTTTCTTCCACAGCGAGGATAAAGAATTTGGAGCCTGCTCTCAGCGAGGTTCGTATCTCAGAGTTGGTGAAAGCTTGGAATATCAGGGAGCCTCTGGGTGACGGCGAGCATCCCAGGTCTGCTGCCTTTTTGCTCGAGTATAAGAACGTAGGCTCCAGCTTCATAGCATGACCTGTAGATAGTGTTCCAGAGTTTGATTCTTTCGAAGAGACTACTGCTGAGCCTATCTAGTTGGACGAAGAGGAGAGCAGCTCTGAGAGTGAGCCTGCAGGAGCTGCGAGTAATCTAATTGAAGGGAGCTCTGACAGTAGTAGTTCTTCTGACTGTGAAGAGGATTCTGAAGCTCGAGGATCGTCGAGCACTTCTAGCGGTTCAGGTGAAGAGATGCCTCCAAGGAAGAACCTGATTAGAGACGATGATGATGAGGATTACGTGCTCCTTGCACAAAGGTCAAAGAAACAAAATTCCACTTCAGGGGCCGTGGCTACTAGTTCTCGGTCTTCTACTCAGGAGCAAGAGAGGAAGAGGAGAGAGGAAGAGTAGGTGAGAGAGAGGGAGAGGAAAAAGGAGGAGGAAAAAAAGAAGGTGGAGGAAAAGAAGAAGATGGAGGAGAGGAAGAGGATGGAGAGGGAGAAAGAGGAAGAGAGGAGAAAGATGGAGTCGAGGACGAAGGCTGGGCAAGCCTTGGTCCCGGTGTCTGCTTTGCCCGAGGGGGCCTCAGTTACCGTTTCTCCTTAGCTGGCACCTGCGCTGCTCGAGAGGGCAGTTCTTCCTGCAGACCGCCAGAGGGCGCTGGGGTCTGATCAATTGGCCCTACAAGCTAGCCAGAGGCTAGCCTTGGTAAGATCCTCTCTATTTTTTAATTCCTTAACAAGTTTTAGTTGTTTCTCCTTCTTGATCTCTTCTTTATTTTTGGCAGTTTGTGACTGACTTCGCCGTGCTCTACCGTTCTTGCGACGAGTTGGTGAGAAGGAATGGCGAGCTAGAGCAGCAGAAGTCCGCTCTGGAAGTCAGGGGTTCTCAGTTGGAGGCTGATTTGAAGGCTTCTGATGTCGCCCGAGCTTCCTCTGATCTGGCCCTCATCAATTCTAATCGAGAGAGGGGTGCGGCCGTTAAGGAGCTGAGCGAGCTGAGGAAGGCCTATGACCTGGTCTGCTCGAGCAAGCTGGGTGTCGTGGAGGAGAACAAGGCTCTGACCGAGCAGTTAAAGGAAAAAGAGTCCCAGGTAGCCACCATCAAGGAGGATTCATACAACTCCAGGTGGACTGCTGCTTATGAAGACGCCGAAGTTCAGATAGGCTACATCAGCCGTTTGAGCTTCAAGAAGGGCTGGAACAAGGCCCTCTTAGCTACTGGTGTTGATGTTGAGTCTCCTCTGTTCGACGAGCATGACCCGGGTCCGAGGCCAACTGTGGACGAAGAAGCCCCTGCCCCAGCCATCGATGGTGTTGATCTTGCCTCTCAGACAATTCCTGCCGATGCTGGTCCTGCCCAGACGAATGAGGGCATCCCTGTAGAGGGGGATGCCTCTGTTGCTGCTGACAAGGGGAAGCAGCCAGCCACCTCTGGGCAGCCTGAGGTTGCTAGTTAATCGTTTTTTAGGACTATTTTTGTACTTCTGCTTGTAACTTTTCCAATTTTTGCTCGATGTACTTGACTTTTATCAATGAAATGAAAAGGCTTTTTTTTCCAGTGCATTGATTGATTTTTCTTTCCATTGCCCTTTTATGTCTTGTAGTTGACTGATGTAGAAGAGTATATTCCTTCCACATCTCAATTGGGCAGGACTCTTGGTCCCAATGCCAGTCCTCAGGTTCGTCAGGCCTTTGTTAGGCTTTGCAAATCTCTCAGGTCAAGGAGTCAAAAGTATAAGGAGCAGTCCGAGCTAGTGGCTAAGCTGAAGGACAGGCTCCAGGAGATGGAAGGCATTGGTGCCTCTGTACAAGAGGAAGTCAATGTACTAAGAGCAAGGTTACTAGAGGCCACCGAGATAAATCAAGTTGGGGAGTTCCTGCAGCAGGAGAATGAAAACCTGAGGAGGGAAGTTTTGCAACTTAGAGAGCATGCGCCGAGCATTGTTTCAATGGTTTTGTAAGGATCCTCATCTTCGCGAGATGGGCATACTACTCCTATGCCGCGAGGTTCCACTCGTCCTCCCCTCCCGCGAGCTTGTAGGAGCACTAGGGGCAGGAACAGGGAAGCAGAAGAACAGCGGGATAAGGAGATGGAAGAGCTCCGTGATGATGTCCGGCGAGCATATGTAACTGTTGTTGGGCTTCAAAGGGACGTTACCCGATTACGGCACTTATTCAAGAAGGTTCCTCGACAAGCGTGGGCTGACGGTTATGATCAAGGCTGGCTAGATGCTCCCATAAGACTATCCGAGTTCGAGGAACTTTCTTTCATCAGAGGGTGGTTGAGTGCCTTGAAAAAGCTTCAGGTCCCGAGGAACTCGGTTTTATGGTATCGTCACGAGATGTCCTCCTCCACTCTGATGCCCAACCCATTCAGGAGGGATGATCGATGGATCCCCATTGATGCTATTCCTCGACAACTATTAGAGTTAGACGCAGATTAAGTTGTGGAAGAGCTGGTCCCCGCTCCTGATGATGGACGAAGAGCTAGGGTGGCATATTATCTTGTTCGGAGGGTTCCACCTTCTTGAATTTTTGCAAGTTGTTATTCTTTAGTCTTTTTTGATAATGTAAATGCTTTGGGAGAGCTTCGCCGACTAAACATGTATTATCATTGTTGTAAATATAACAAGTTGTTATTCTTTTGTCTTTTTTGATAATGTAAATGCTTTGGGAGAAGTTCGCCGACTAAACATGTATTATCATTGTTGTAAATATAAGAGATTAATGAAAAGTTTGTGTTTTGGGCAATTTTGCCGACTAAACGTGTTCATCCAATCTTTTTATATTCTTGCTGCTTCATAATCCTTTTTGTTTTGTCACGCAAGTGTCCCCCCAGTCCAGTATAATACCAAAATACCATTATGCCCCATTTTACCTTTTAGGTTGTGTCGTCACACTCCCTTAGGCCTAAGTAGGGCAATTGGCGAGGACACACCTGGTATTGGATGTCTTCATCCGATCAGGATTTTGCTCAACCAAAGTAGGTTTGATGGCCAGTATAAAATCTGGTCGCATTGCCTAAAAATCCTCTGTAGGGCTTTATATATTACCAGGGGCAATGCTAAGAGGTCTCTCGAGTTTCATGACGATGACCTGAGGAGGGGTATTCCCCTGCTATATCGACCATCGTGCTTGTGATTTGGAAAAGATGTATGATAAAATGCAGTTACTGATTTCATTAGTAATAAGGGGAATGAACTGTTCTTTTCACATAACAAATACAAGAAAACGATTCAACAATAGAATTCCTTGAGAATCTAAAAATAGAATTTCTTGAGATTAGCTGCGTTCCATGCTCGTGGTATCTCTCTGCCCTCCATCGTTTCCAAATGATAGGCACCTTGCAGGTCGTCTTTAGTTACTTTAAAGGGTCCTTCCCAGTTTGGGCCTAGCTTGCCGTCTGATGACTTTACTGTGTTGCCCAGGACTTTCCTTAGAACATAATCCCCAACTTGGAATTTTCTCGGGTTAACCCTTTTGTGGTAATGCTTTGCGAGCTGTTGCTGATAGCTCGTAAGCTTCACTAGGGCAAGTTCTCTACGCTCGTCAGCGAGGTCGAGTTCAGCGAGCAACGCCCCATCATTCTGGCCTTGGTCGACAAGGTCGGATCTTATTGTTGGCAAACCTGCTTCTAGTGGAATGACTGCTTCCATGCCATATGTTAGCAAAAATGGGGTTTCTCCTGTTGCTCGCCGAGGAGTTGTTCGGTATGCTCATAGGACATGGGGTAGCTCGGTTGTCCATGCGCCTTTGGCTCGCTCTAGTCGCTTCTTCAATCCATCGATCACAGTTTTATTGGAAGCTTCTGCTTGCCCATTGCTCTGAGGGTAGGCCACCGAACTAAAGTTGTGCCTGATCCCGTGTTCGTTATAGAAGTCCTGAAAGGGGCCACTCTCGAATTGTGTCCCATTATCAGTGAT
This sequence comes from Sambucus nigra, assembly GCA_949130495.1. Taxonomy (NCBI): domain Eukaryota; kingdom Viridiplantae; phylum Streptophyta; class Magnoliopsida; order Dipsacales; family Adoxaceae; genus Sambucus; species Sambucus nigra. The sequence goes on from OX422210.1 coordinate 302,438,892, forward strand.
GATGGTTCTGGGATTCCGAATCGAGTGATTATATTCCTCCATATGAACCTTATCATATCAGCGTCTTGGATGTTTGCCAATGGTTCTGCCTCGATCCATTTGGTGAAGTAGTCAGTTAGAACCAACAGGTATTTGCGATTGCCGGCAGCAGTGGGTAGTGGTCCCACGATGTCCATCCCCCATTGGGCGAAGGGCCATGGGCTGGTCAGGGATTTTAGGTCGCTGACGGGTTAGTGGACCATTGGAGCGTGAAGCGGGCATTTCGGGCATTTGCGAACATATACTGCGGAGTCCTTTTGCATATATGGCCACCAATAGCCCTCCTTCATTGCTCGAAAGGCTAGAGACCTTCCTCCGACATGACTTCCACAAATTCCTTCGTGAAGATCGCGCAGCACTTGCTCGACATCGCCTGAGTGGACGCATCTAAGGTAGGGACCGGAGAAGGACTTCTTATACAAGTCGCCTCCTGTGGATAAGTGAAAGTGAGCAGCTTTGACTCTTATATGGTGGGCGGTTTTCTTGTCCTCTCAGAGCGTGCCCTCCTTTAAATAGTCTCTTAAGGGGTCCATCCAGCTGGGGGCTGATCCCACCTGGAGTATTTGTTCCACATTTGGCAGCTTGCTGTTGTGGTTAATGCTTGGACAGATAAGGAAATCGATGGGAATGACCCTTTTAAGGCTAGAATCAACTGCCGAGCTTAGGGCTCCTAAGGCGTCGGCATGACTATTTTGCCCTCTGGGAAACTGCTAGATGTTGATCTCGTCAAAGCTCGTCATTAGTTTTTTCACCAGGGTGAGGTAGGCTGCCATTCTTTCATCCTTCCCGTTGTAATATCCACTTATCTGATTGGAGACTAGTTGAGAATCGCCGAACACCTGTAAACGTTTTGCTCCCAGAGTTTGTGCCTTTTGGAGACCGGCTATTAGGTCTTCGTACTCTGCTTCATTTTTGGAGGCTGCAAATCCAAGCCTGATTCCTTGCTCAAGGATGGTGTTTTCTGGGGTGATGAGAACAATGCCTACGCCTGCTCCCTTTGAGTTGGAGGCTCCATCAACGAATAGTTTCCAGGTTTCCACTGTTGCTGTGTTCTCCTTTTGCTTTGTTGGTTGAGTTTGGTCGGGGAGTTCTTCGTCAGTGAATTAGTCTATGAAATCAGCGAGGATCTGACCCTTGATAACGGTCCTTGGTTAAAATTGGATGTCGAACCGGCTGATCTCGACTAACCACTTATATAATCTACCCGACAAATCCGCTTTCCTTAGGACCGCCTTAAGGGGGTGCGATGTAAGGACGATGATAGTATGAGCTTCGAAATAATGCTTCAGTTTCCTCGAGGCTATTACCAGTGCAAAGGCGAGCTTCTCCAATGGCAGGTACCTTTGCTCGGCGTCTAGTAAGGTCTTGCTCGCGTAGTAAATGGGGTGTTGGATTCCTGCGACCTCGCATATTAACGCCGAGCTGACAGTGTGATTGGATACCGAGAGGTACAGGTACAAAGAATCCATTTGCTGTGGTATGACAAGCAGCGGTGGAGAGCTTAAGTAGGACTTGAGCTCGTCCAAAGCTCGCAAGAAGTCCGGGCTCCATTCTATTGGTTTACTCCCTTTTAGAAGCTGGAAAAAAGGCTTGCACTTCTCGGAGGATTTGGAAATGAAGCGATTTAAGGCAGCGAGCATTCCAGTGAGCTTCTTCACGTCCCGGACTGTTCGAGGGGGTTGTACCCTGTTGATTGCATCGATCTGGTCCGGATTAGCTTCTATGCCTCTCTTACTGACCAAGTATCCAAGAAATTTTCCTGACTGGACACCGAAGGAACACTTGCTCGCATTAAGCTTCATTCGGTACTTCCTGAGGATTTCGAAGGTCTTTGACAGGTCTGAGAGGTGATTTTCCTTCTTCTTGCTCTTAACGAGCATGTCATCGATGTAGACCTCCATTGTGTCCCCCATTTGATCTTTGAACATTTTTGTGACCAGCCGCTGATAGGTTGCCCCCGCATTCTTGAGCCCAAATGGCATGACCTTGTAGCAATACAACCCAACTGTCATGATGAACGCCGTTTTGTCCTGGTCTGGGGCATACAAGGGGATCTGGTGACAGCCTAAGTATACGTCCAGGAAACTCATTCGCTCGTGAGCTGTAGTGGCATCTGCTAGTTGGTCTATCTTTGGGAGGCGGAAACTATCCTTAGGGCATGCTTTGTTGAGGTCAGTGAAGTCGATGCAAACTCTCCACTTCCCATTGTTCTTCGGGACTACTACTGGGTTGGACAACCACTTGGGGAATTGCACTTCCCGTATGGATCCTGCATCCAGCAGTTTTTCAACTTCCTTTTCGACCACTTTAGCCTTCTCGGGTGCAGTTCTTCGTGCCTTCTGTGTGACTGGCTTGAATGTGGGGTCGACGTGCAGCTGATGACAGACCATATCAGGATCAATGCCAGGCCGCTCGTATGGTTTCCATGCAAAAACATCTACGTTGTGTCTCAGCAAGGTCATCAACTCCTTATGTTCTTGGTCGGTGAGAGATGCTCCAATCAAGAAGACTCTGCTACTGTCACCAACTTCGGCTATAACTTCTACCAGGTCCTCGATGACACGCTCGTAGGGGAGGAGCCTGGTCTCCTCTACTCCTGGTCTTCCATACTTTAGTTGCTATTTAGAAGGTATCACACCCTCTTCAACCTTCTCGCTGGGTTGACCGGCCTTCTTCTCTGGCTTTGGTCGGATGGCTGCTATGAAGCACTTCCTCGCCATCGCTTGGTCGCCGTGGATCTCCATTACTCCTCGCTCGGTTACATACTTGAGTTTCTGACGGTAGGTCGAGGAGACCGCCTTCACTGCATGAAGCCACCCTCTGCCGAGGATGGCCTGGTATGGTGATTCGATGTCAACTACCAAAAACTCAATCATCTTGGAGATGTTCCCGGCACGAACTGGCAACACTATCTTGCCCAGGGGCATGGTCATTTTTCCAGTGAAGCCGACCAAAGGAACAGTAGCCTCCTTTAGGTCGGCGACGCTCAACTTCAATTTCCTGAATAGGTCCAGGTACATTACTTCGGATGAGCTTCCTTGATCGACGAGCAGCTTTTCGATGTCAAAGTTGGCTATCCTGAGTGTAATGACCAGGGCATCATGATGTGGGGTCCTTACTCCCATCAAATCTTCATCCGTAAAAATAATATGCTTGTTATAGTTGACGTCCTCTGCTCGTCGACACTTTCCTGACTGTGACTTTGCTGGATCGATTTGAAAAGCCTGATTATCGCTGTAAGTTTTTTCATCTCCATTTGAGCTGAGTTTCCTTATATCTGCTTGACGTTAGATACTCCGTGAATTAATGCGAACTCGTGTCCAGCATCATCCTCCAGCACGTTGTCGGGTCTCACCTCTCTGTTGGCAGTCACTTTCTCCGCCCTTTTTTCCACAAAGTCGTTCAAATGCCCGGACTGGGCCAACTCTTCGAGGTGAGACTTAAGAGCTTTGCAGTGCTCGGTCTTGTGTCCTCCCTCTTTGTGAAAAGCGCATCTTAAAGCGTTATTTCTCTTCGAGGGATCTCCCCCCATCTTCCTTGGCCACTTGATGAATGGCTCATCCTTGATCTTCGCGAGAACCTTGTAAATTGGTTCTTTGAAGATGGTGTTGACCGCCTGGAATGCTTTTGATGCATCCTGGTTCCCTCCTCTCTTGGAGCCATTTTTGCCTCCGTTCTTTCCTCCTTTCCTCTAGTTCTTAGTTTTCTCACCTTCCTTGGTAGTGAGCTTAGCCCGACCATTTTCTCCTGTATTATGGCGGGTGACATCTTCCACCTTTGCGTATTTCTCGATTAGGGCCATTAGGTCGTCAATAGTCATAGCTTCCTTCTTCGTCAGGGATTGGTAGAGGAGGGAAGAACTAGGGAGCCCAATTTTGAAGGAGGCCACTGCCACTTCCTCCGCGCAGTCCTCGATCTCATTGAATAACTCCCAGTACCTCTTCGCGTATTCTCGGAGGGTCTCATGAGGCCTTTTCTTCATTGTTAGTAGAGCATCCATCCTTTTGGGATGGGAGCTACTGGTGATGAATCGGGCCGTAAAAAGTTCGGCTAGGTATTTGAAATTCTTGATCGACCGGTGGGGGAGCCTTTCGAACCACTTCTGTGCTACATCATGAAGGCTCGAGGGGAAAATATGGCACATCAGGGAATATTGGTGACTCCAGCGGGTCATGGCCTGTCGGTATTGCCTGACGTGATCGATGGGATCAGTCTTTTCGTCGTAAATCTTGAACCTTGGAATGGCAAATTTCTTGGGAGCTTCCTCCTCTTCGATTTCTCTTGTGAAAGGTGACTTCATCTGGGTTTTGAGAGCTCGCCTCACGAGCTCTCTAGTTGATCTTGTTCCGTGGTGAGCGGGATGCTGGTCCATCTCCCTGCGGACCATGTTTCGTATATGCTCGTCGCTACGAGCGGGGCTCTAGTGGCGGCGAGCTGTTCGCAGCTGTTCGCGGAGGTCGTCGTCTGACTCGCCTCCTTCGTCCCTTTGAGATTCTCGCCTAGGGTTCCTTCCTCGACTGCGAGACTTGCTCGCCTGAGGGCTAGGAGTGCGATATGGGCGTCTCCTATTATCAGGACGAAGCTCCCTCTCTAGTCTTTCCAGTATTCTTTTCAAGTGAGCATTCTCGGCCTCGTATCTGTGAGAAGACTCCTTCTGCTCGTGGAGCCTTGCCTCGTACGCATCAATCAACCTGGATATCTTCGTGGACCTCACTGGTCCCTGACTTTCTTCTAAGGCTGGTATTTCCATGCGAGCTCTCTGATCTGAACGTCGGACTTCAGACCTAATCCTGCGAGGAACAGGTGGCTCTTGAATATTTCCTGCTTGGGGAGCATTGCTGCTGTGACCATACATCTTAAACTCCTTTCTTGACGTGGGCTCTTCTCGGGGAAAGATGAACGTTCCCACAGATGGCGCCAATTATAGATGCAATTATTATGCAACACAAATAAATATGAGAGAAATATTATCAAGAAAAGAACAAGGAATACAAGATGCCAATCACACAATAAAAGATGTACGTGGTTCAACCAAGATGTGCCTACGTCCACGGTGGTGCAGTCAATATTATTTCTATATACTCCGGAGAGTGATTACAGAGAATACAACTTATCCTTTTGCCCCGGACCTAGGGTTTAATATATACATGTTCATGTAGATGAGTGGAGGTGATGGGTTCCTCCACGTTTTCCATTTCCCCGATAACTTCCCTTCATGGGATCGTGGGGGAGACCGGATCAATTATAAAAGATGAGGGCCCTGGACTTTGGGCGGCCAGGACTGGGCTACTCGTCCAAGCCCATAGTTCTAATTTTCGGGTACCCACACACACTTTATGTGGCATATTCTTGTGTTTGAATCCCATCTTTTACGCTCTCAAGTGGCTAGAACTTTTGGCTTAGATTGTCAATCCTTATTATGTTCTTTATCATGCTTACATGGAGTAGTTGGATTTTGTGTTGATTAAATGGATTCTATTTTTATATGCCTCAATTCACACATGCACGAGCTCATTTGAAATTTTAACTTCATATGCATATTTGAGCTTTGTGAGGTGTTCTCCTACCAATCTTGTCATCTACATATTTGTGACCTAGGAGGACTAGTGCATGTCAAAATCCGTTGCACGTGAGATGCGTGTGAAAAATAAAAAATGATCAATAAATGTGCACTGGGAAGGGCTCCGAAAGGATTTATTGTCCTTTGCGAATAGTAAGCCACCGTTTGCTTGGACCTAAAAGAAATACTTGGTCCAAGGCCTAAAAGAAAATATGGCATTAAAAAGAAAATATTTGCCAAGAGCTATGTTTAGTTGATTTATTCATTCAAAAGAATAATATATATGCTTATTGAGGGAGTTTGGATGATATATCAACGGTTTGCACAATGTCCATTTTATCCTAGTTACGTTTTCAATGTTATGACTCTATTGATTTGTAGAATCATCAACATGCTAGGCTTGTATGCATTGTGTATATTTGTTCATTGAGTTCAATCTATATTGTCACATGAGGTTATATTCAAATGTGATGAAGTTTGCAATCAATTGATAACTCCGTGAACATGTGTTTAAGTGATTGGGTCTAACTTTAATTGTTACTAGTTCACACCCCAACACTTCCGTTTCCATATGACACATTTATGCTATAAGAGTGTTCAAGACTTATATTATATTTTGTGTGTGTTTATGTCTATATATGTGTACTTTCATCTATTAGGTATATTTTATGTATACATATATTTGATATTTTGTTTAGTCTTTGTCTTGCTTTCTAGTTCGTATATGCTTTATTTCATAATTGGTATCCATCTTGTTGTATTCTTTCTTGATATCACATGCTTAATACTTATGTATCATATTGGTATCTATTTCTTGCATCTCAGTTGGTATCCATTAGTATTTATTGGATTAGTTATGACTTTTGTTGCCCATATGCTTTAATGTTCTACTGTCTTGTATTTGTAAATTCCTTACTTAGTGGATTTGAGGCTAGGGCCGTCCGAGGTTTTTCCCGTTGTGGGTTTTTTCTTGTACATCGCGGCGTAGTGATTTATTGTTTATTTTATCTTGCTATACTCACCTAGAATGCATGCTTAGGTAATTCAAGATAAAATTTTGTTTTAATCACTACATATTTAATTTGGTGTGATATTAATATTGGGTAATGTTTATGTTAATTTAATTTAATTGATAAAATTTGTTTGGCATAACTTGATAAAATTGCAAAATATGACTTAGGCAAATTTTAATCTTATTTCACTTGGTTTAATTTTAATTTGAATAAGAAATAAAAAATTTGGTGTTTTTGTGAACCATCATACGCTTTCGCATCACAAAAAGGAAATTATTTATTTTTTATTTTAAAATTGGGGGCTTTCAGTAAATATAAATGGACATGTTTTAAAATGCGTACACTACATGCCCCATTCTTCTTTACTGGCAGTGAATCCGACTAAGTTTTGTAGAAGAAAAAAGGTTAGATTTTTCACATTTAGTGTTAAATAAAGTATGGACTTAGTATTATTTCGCAACATACCTGATCGGAATGTAATTTAACTTTCACCCCTTGATTTTGTTGGAAATGGATCTACAATAAAATAAAATTTGTAGTCAAAATGGTTATTATATGTACGGGCACGTGTCAAGCTTTTTTATTTCGTCGGTTACATATAATATGGCTCATAGTTTTTTTTTTAATATGTAAATAATATTAAAAAGTCATTGCTAAGGGAGCGAACCCGTATACCGGAAGTATACAAAGCAACCAACATGCTAAAAAAGAAAAACAAACAAACAAACAAACCCCCGACATAAAAACTATGCTACAAATCAGTGTGTAGCCCCTCGACAAACTCAAGAACCTCCCGAGTCGAGACGGAAATACTTTGCTTATGTTTATAACTATTTTTCTTATTACTTTTATTTTTAAGTATTGTTATTGTTAATTAATTTGATATATGTATAGAAATGATTATCAAAACGATTTTTTTGCTATTTTAAAAAACGGATCAATGTTTGAAAATTTTTATGACATATACAAAAAATGCCAAACATTGACCAAAAAAAATTTTGGAATAAAAATAAAAAATATTTTATTTTTCTTATGTGTACCTTGAAATGTTTAAAATAAACAAAAAATAAAGTAACGCGGTTTTAAAAAAATAGTACAATGAAGGAGAAGGTAATGTATCTTCATATATATATCTTCTTCGCCAAATATTATAAGTGATACAATCTTTATCTCTATATATATATATATTTGTGGAGAACGTAACATACCGAAGTCGAGAGAGATTAAATGAAATATGGAAAGTATAATGCAATGAAAAGAAGATGACTCTTGCGTAGAGAACTACTAAGATATAAAACAAATGTGTATAAAAATTTACCGAATCCAAAGTATTAAATTTTAACATATGTTAGGGTACACATAAAAAAAACTCAACACACACTGATTATTTTGCTATTTTTAAAAACCGGTCAATGTTTGACACTTTTTATAACAATTACAAAAATTATCAAACATTGAACAATTTATTTTGTAATAAAAATAATTATTTTATTTTGATTTTTTTTTCGTGTACCCTGAAATGTTTAAAACAAATAAAAAGTAAAATAACATAATTATTTTTAAAAACATGTTTTTGTCATGGTTAGAATCTCAATCATCTCAATGTAGTTACTTTGAACCACTTCCACCATATATTAAATTATGTCTAAAAATTTATATCATTTTTATCCAACATGTTCTTCCTTTTATATATATATATATATATATATATATATATATATATACCTTAAACACTAAACACACAATGAGTGTATATATTATCATAGAAAATGAAGACAAAAGGAAGTCATATAAACAAAAGATACACTCTTGCCCTCACCTAAATAGAGAGAGCTAGAAAGAAAAAGCCCGAACAAAAAACAAAGACCCAAAGACCGAGCTAATAATATATAAATATAAATATTGTAAATCTTTTGTCATCCTCTCTAACGAATCCAATAGCAGACTTAAACTACATTTTTAAACTGATGAACATGCAATGCATTAAATATTACACATGGGGAGGAAATGAAGTAACCCATTATGGTTTTTTTTTGTCTCACTTCACTATCTTCTCCTTAAACCAAGTCTATCTCTCTCTCTCATCAAACTATCTTTGATAAGTTATACTATCTAACTCGGCTTCAGGTATTAAGAGAATAAACAATAATGTAGGTTGTGTTTTATTATCAACATAATGCACTATGTTAAACTAAAAAGGCTATATATGTACACTACGTTAACACATTCTAAAAAATGTTGTTTTCAAACTTATATAGAGTGACTATTCTAAATTTCCTCAGCAAAAATCATTAATGTCTCCCCTCTCACGTTGGTATTTTTTTTTTGTATTTTTTTTTATGAAAATAGTTTTCACCATTAGACCTTTCAACCTAGACAAATATATTTTACTCCAAACCAAATGAGGCCTTGGGGTGGAGCGGAAACAACATACTTGAACATGAGGACAAAGAGATATTTTTCATTTTGATATCTTGGCAGTGAGTTCTCTCACTAACTTAGTGGGAACCATTGCAATCATCCCATTAACTGTATCACGTTGCCACATCTGCACCAACAAGATCGGCCTGAAGGTTATGGAGTATGTTAAGCACATCACAGAAAGATAGACCTCCGGGCTCGATGTGAGAAACACCGGGAGAAAATGCAAGATTGAGACAATTCACATCAACAGAGATATACACACCCTTTACGCCTTCTCAGGTTGGTATGTTACTCTCTTCCTGATTAATTTTTTTTCCCACAAAGAAAAGAAGTAACTCAGTATGTTTTTTTCCTTAGTTTAATGTGTTCTCTGTCACCCATTTCTCTCTTTTTCTTTCTTCCATTAAATCGGATATCAATTAAACTTCATGGGTGGGAAAAAACGAACATAAAAAGTAATAACGATCTCCAACTATTCCATGACTTCATGGCTATCGTTATAAGAATAAAAGAAGTGGGTTTCAGTATTGAAATTGAATGAACGTGGGGTTTAATCGTGGGAGGTTTTTTTTGTCTATCTAATGAACCCATCAACAGACTTAAACCACATTCTTAAACTAATGAAACATATAATTCAATATGGATCAAGCTTGAGTTTTGATAAGCATACAGTAATGGATATACAAAAAAACATAAACTTACGAAACTTAACATACAGTTAACATGCGACGAAAAAATGCATAAGTACTGAGTGAGAAACAAACGGAATGGATAACTTGGTAGTATGAATTACATGACTGGCTAAAGCGATGCCATGATGGAGAGTTGTAATGATTATGGAGGAAGGAGGGTTACGGAGGGGGAGAGTGTTTTAAGAGAGGTGAAAGGGTATTTGGAGAGGATTTAAATGAAGGGGAAGGTGGGAGAGAGAGGGAGAGATAAGGTAGTTTAAAAAGGAAAGTGATTGAGTGGGTTGTGGGAGGTTAACGGATTTGTTGGTTGTGAGAGGGAAAAACTTTGTGGGTTTAAAAATCAGACATGGTTGAGGGGGTTAAGGGAAGTTAAAATAATTGTTTGGAAGCTTATTTGTTTAACACGTGTACTTTCTTCTTTTTTTTTAAATTGAAAATTCTGAGAATTTAGGATGAAGAGTTTGGAGGCATGTGAGCCTAACACCTACATACGTATATATAATAAGGTGTGTGTGTGTGTGTGTGTGTGTGTGTGTGTGTGTGTGTGTGTGTGTGTGTGACATGTATTTACTTTTAAATATACATATAATATATGTATAATTTACTTGTAGTATATCGATATTATATGTTATACATATATACATGTTTAAATGAGGATATACACGTACATACAATACATATTTATAAATATATACATATATAATTTGAATATATTTAATATTATTAATAATACTAAAAGTGCTAGGGTTTTATATGAATTGTCACACACAGACCAACTTTTGATTTTTTCTTTCAAAATTAAATTAAGATTAAATGAATAACCCAATTAACCCTTGCACCAATTAAACAAATTATTGTGATAAATAATTTACTAAAATTTATCTTACGTAAACAAGCATTTAGGTGAGTATATCAAGAGTAAAATAAATCAACCACACAACATGCCAATGTAAGTGGAAACCCCACAGTAGAAAAAATCTCGAACAACCTATACATGCAAATTCATTATGATCTAGGAATTACATAAGAGTGATAGATGACTTACACAACCGACTCGACTCCCTTAAATCATTATTGTATCTTCGTTCCTTTGACCATCTTCTTAACGACACGTAGGAGTCCACCTACGCACTTCAACAATGTGTTCTCCTTACACACCTCGGTATCCATAGATCTTAGCTCAGTAAACCTTCTATGCATCAAACACGGAATCCACCGCTTCAAACCGATACACACAGGGAGTCCACTGTATGTAAATCACAAATAATCACGGAGTCCACAACACTAAATGATACTCAACAAGGATAATGAGTATATAAACCTTGGTGCTCAAAATGGAGATCTCAAAAAAGCACATTTAATTGAAACTTGGATTTCAAAACCTTTTGGGTGAAAAAGGGTTTGGAGGCCCAATATATCTTATTGAAAAACAATTTTACAAAGAACTTTACAGAAAATAAGTTGCCAACATTCCTATTTATAAAAATCACAAAAATTGAGGCAATAAAAAAAATGAGACAAGTCGTACGAACGAAGACACTAGGGTCGTTCGAACGAGTAGTGTATGTCGTTCAAACAAAAATAAATATCATTCAAACGAAACTATTAAACTCGTTTGAATGTAGATCGAATGACCTTCGAACGAAAATCAACTATAAAGATGAAAATATCATTCGATCCTCGTTTGAACCTCGTTTGAAAGGAAATCCCAATCTCATTTGAACCAGTCCAAATCTAATTCGAATGAACAATGTAATTTCGTTTGAGCGAGATAAAAAACTCATTCGAACGACCTTTGTATAAAAAAGAAAATTTTCTTTAAAAAACTTTTTATGAAAAATTGCCTTAAACATTTTTAAAACAAACACCCAAATAAATATCCATAGATAAAAAATATGCATTCATACCTTTGGAGATCCATGGACTTTGAAGATGGAATGTGATATAAAATGAAACGCGATGATGTAGACGCTTTATCTTGATCGCTTCGGTCTTTAATCACATACGATATAGGCATGAAGGATAAACAACTGAAGTACAAACATGTGACTCAAACGGTTTTTCGAAATGAAATTAAGCCAATGTACATACAAATTAAGTCACCCGAAAATTTATCCTTGTAAATCTCCCTTTTTAGCTATTCCTAGACAAAACACAAAAATGAAGACCTATGGGTCGTCAAGCACTCTAAAGACTCAAGCCCATCCACCAAAGGAAAAAGTAAAGACAATTGACAAACACAAATATTGAGCAACAACTTTTCTCTATTGAAACTTTGTCTCATTATTGCCAACCTGCACACTTCAACACACATTTCAAATTCAAAGAGAACATATAAAAAATATAAATCTACATAAGCAAAACCCTCCCCCTTTTACTAACAATCTTCACCAAAAGTTAGACATCTCCCCTTAAGGTAAAAATTTATCGCCCTAAGTTAAAGAGTTAGATACCATCTCTCCCCCTTTTTGTTTAGGAATAGACAAAGAATAAGGTGCAAAATACAAATAAATTCTGCTCCTAAATGTAACAAATGTAAAAAAAAAGGTAAAACTAGCAATATCATGAAATAATGTGAAGTGATACCCAATGACAAATAAACTCGACAACAAAAGTATAAATAATCCAAACAATGAACAAATGATACCAATTTTGATGCAGAAATTGAAGCAGAAAATACTGATGTAAACATGCAATAAAAGATATCAATATGATAATGAACATGAAAATTTGAATCGAAGATCATTATACCAAAACTGATGAATGGTCACGGACTTTGTCCCTGATCAGGACTGCGGGTCGTGGCCAAGGGTCATGACCATCTCAGGCATGAACATTTTCGTGGGTCATGGCCCAAATCCCTGACCAATCGGGGGTCCACGGTCCTGAGGGTCACGATAGATGGTCGTGGACACAGGCCATGACTAGTCACGGATTTGGGCCGCAACCAAATTAGGCAAGGTACAAAAACTATGGTCACGACTTTAGGCCGTGACCCCTTACCACGATGAAAAAATGGTCATGGATTTAGGCCATGACCCAAACCATGAGATCGCAAAAATGGTCATGACTTTAGGCCATGACCCTATTTATGCATGACGAAAAAAAATAAAGATGGTCATGGACTTTGTCCATGACCATTTTTAATAGTAATAAAAAAAATGATCATAATTTCCTCTATTTTTAGGACATTCTAAAACTTGTTGATATAAAACCTGCCTAATGTAAAGCAAGCACGACTATTAAATTTAATAATAAAATTATAAGAGCCCGTACAGCCATAAAACTAAAGAATAAAATTATGAAAGCTCGTACGGTCGCAACACATAAAAAACAAAATCGTGAATGTCAACAACACTATATAAATAGTCTTCCTGTTTTAAACCATTTCCTTCTTCGTGTGTTCCAAGTGGATAAAAGAAAACGATACAATGTTATCTTGCAAAAAATAGGATACAAAAAAAAGAGATGATATCAGTAACCAAGTAATTTTAAAAAAATTGTATTCAAGATGAAAAATTGCATATTAGAATTATAATTATCATCATATTTTGAAATCGGTAGTCTCGTGACCATGCGATTAGTTCCTATTAGTTACATTGGTCCGTATGAGGTATTCGTGCCTCTCACGGGGCCGTTAGGGAGGTGTTTTAGGTTTTTTCTATCTAACGGCATGTTTTGAAGCCTAAGCCTAGATATTTTAAAATTATCATCATATTCTCAAAAATGGGGGTCCCATGACCACACAGTAAGTTCCTAAGAGTTACATTGGTCCCGTGTGAGGCGTTCTTGCCTCTCGCGGGGCCGCTTGGGGTTGTTTTGGGTATTCTCTCTCTAATGGCATGTTTTGAAGCCTAAGTCTAGCTATTTTCAAATTATCATCATATCCTTAAACTGGGAGTCCCGTGACCATGCGACAAGTTCCTATGAGTTATATTGCTCCCGTGCGAGGTTTTCGTGCCTCTCATGGGGCCATATGGGGGTTGTTTTGGATTTTCTCCCTTTAACATTATGTGTTTAAGCCTAAGTCTAGATATTTTAAAATTATCATCATATTTTGAAATTGGAAGTCTCGTTGACAACATGTTTAGTTCCTATGAGTTATATTGGTCCTGTACGAGGTTTTCGTGCCTCTCACAAAGCCATTTGGGGGGTGTTTTTAATTTTCATCATCTAACGGCATATTTTGAAGCCTAAGTTCAAATATTTACAAATTAACGTCATATTCCCAAATTGGGAGTCCCGTGACCACGCGGTCAGTTCTTGCTAGTTACATTGGTCATGTGTGAGGTGTTCGTGCCTCTCATGGAGCAATTTGGGAGGTGTTTTGGGTTTTCGCCCTCTAACATCATATTTTTAAGCCTAAGTCTAGATATTTTTTAAATAATAGTCAAATTCTCAAACCGGGGGTCACTGATCAGGCTGCCAATTCCTACGAGTAACATTGGTCCTGTACGAGGTGTTCGTGCCTCTCACGGTGCCGTTTGGGGGGTGTTTTAAGTTTTCGCTCTCTAACGGCATGTTTTGAAGCCTAAGTATAGATATTTAGAAATTATCGTCATATTCTCCAACCGTGAGTCCCGTGACCATGCCATCAAATCCTACTAGTTACATTGGTCTTGGGCGAGGTGTTCGTGCCTCTCACGGGGTCGTTTGGGGGGTCTTTTGGGCTTTCTCCCTCTGATGGCATGTTTTTATGCCCAAGTCAAGATATTTTTAAATTATCGTCATATTCTCAAATCGGGGGTCCCGTGACTGCGCAATCAGTTCATACGAGTTACATTGGCCCTCTGCGAGGTGTTCGTGCCTCTCATAGGGCCGTTTAAGGGGTATTTTGAATTTTTGCCCACGAACAACATGTTTTTAAGCCTAATCCTATATATTTTCAAATTATTGTCATATTATCAAATCAGGATTTTCGTGACCACGTGGTCAGTTCTTGATAGTTGCATTGGTCCTGTTCGAAGTGTTAGTGCCTTTAATGGGCCCGTTTGGGAGGTGTTTTGGGTTTTTGCCATGTAACGACATGTTTTTAAGCCTAAGTTAAGATATTTTTAAGTTATCATCATATTCTCAAAACTGGGGTCCCGTGACTAAGTGGCCAGTTCCTACGTGTTACATTGGCCCCATTCGTGCTTCTCAAGGGGCTATTTGGGGGCTATTTTGGATTTTCGCCCTCTAACGGTATGTTTTTAAGCCTAAATCTAGATAATTTCAAATTATCATCATATTCTCAAACCTGGACTCCCGTGACTAGGTGATCAGTTTCTTCTCATTACATTGGTCCCGTGCGAGGTATTCGTACCTTTTACAGAGCCATTTATGGGGTGTTTTGGGTTTTCTCCCTATAATGACATGTTTTTAAGCTGAAGTTTAGATATTTTCAAATTATCATAATATTCTCAATTTCGGGGTCTCGTGACCACGCAGTTTGTTCCTAAGAGTTACATTGGTCCCGTGCGAGGTGTTTGTGCTTCTCACAGGGTCGGTTTTCATTCTCTAACATCCTGTTTTGAAACTTAAGTCAAGATATTTTGAAGTTATCATCAAATTCAAAATCTGGAATCCCGTGACCACGCGATCAGTTCCTGTTAGTTACATTAATCCTGTGCGAGGTGTCCGGGCCTCTCACAGAGCCGTTTTTGGGGTGTTTTGGGTTTTTCACCCGTTAATGCCTTATTTTTAAGCCTAAGTCAATATATTTTTAAATTTTCATCATACTCTCAAATTGGGGGCCTCGTTCCCACACGGTTAGTTTCTACGAGTTACATTGATCCTGTGTGGGGTATTCGTGCCTCTCATGGGGCCATTTGGGGGTGTTTTGGGTTTTCGCCCTTTAACGAGATGTTTTGAAGCCTAAGTATAGATATTTTCGAATTATCATCATATTGTCATACCGGGAGTCCCGTGACCACGCAGTCAGTTCCTACTAGTTACATTGATCTCGTACGAGGTGTTTGTGCCTGTTTAGGGGGTGTTTTGGATTTTCACCCTCTAATAACATGTTTTTAAGCCTAAGTCTAGTTTTTTTTATATAATTTTTATATTCTCAAACCGAGGGTCCCGTGACCATGCAGTCAGTTTCTGTTAGTTACATTAGTCTTGTGCGAGGTGTTTTTGCCTCTCACGGGGCTATTTGGGGGGTGTTTTGGATTTTTTCCTCTTACAGCATGCTTTTAAGCCTAAGTCTAAATATTTCAAATTATCATCATATTCTCAAATCAGGGATCCCATGACAGCTCGATCAGTTACTACGAGTTATATTGGTCCATTGTGAGGTGTTCGGGCCTCTTACGTGGTCGTTTGGGGGATGTTTTGGGTTTTCGCCCACTAACGACCTGTTTTTAAGCCTAAGTTTTGATATTTTCAAATTATCGTCATGTCCCATGGCGACGCAATCAGTTCCTGCTAATTATATTGGTCCCATGCGAGGTGTTCGTGCCTCTCATTAGGCCGTCTGGGAGGTGTTTTGAGTTTTAGCCCTCTAACGACATGTTTTTAAGCCTAAGTCTTGATATTTTTGAATTAACATCATATTCTCAAATCGGGGGTCCCATGACCACCCGATTAGTTCCTATGAGTTACATTCGTCCCGTGTGAGGTGTTCGTGCTTCTCACAGGGATGTTTAGGGAGTGTTTTGGGTTTTCTCCCTCTAAAGGCGTGTTTTTAAGCCTAATCTAGATAATTTCAAATTGTCATCTTATTCTCAAATCGGGAGTCTCGTGACCGTGCGATCAGTCATATGTAAGGTGTATGTGCCTCTCACAGGGCCGTTTGGGGGTGTTTAGGATTTTCACCCTTTAACGGCTTATTTTTAAGCCTATGTCTAGATATTTTTAAATTTTCATCATATTCTCAAATAGATGGTGTCGTTCCCACACTATCAGTTCCTGCAAGTTACATTCATCCCGTGCGGGGTGTTCGTGCCTCTCACGGGACCGTTTGAGGGGGTGTTTTTGGGTTTCGCCCTCTAACGGTATGTTTTGAAGCCTAAGTCTAGCTATTTTCAAATCATCATCATATTCTCAAATCGGGAGTCCCGTGACCATGCGGTCAAATCCTACTAGTTACATTAGTCCCGTGCGAGGTGTTTGTGCCTCTCACGGGGATGTTTTAGGGGTGCTTTAGATTTTTACCCTATAACAGCATGTTTTACAGAATAAGTCTAGATATTTTTAAATTATCATCATATTCTCAAATCAAGGATCTCGTGACCACGCAAACAGTTCCTACAAGTTACATTGGTCCCATGTGAGGTGTTCGTGCCTCTTACAGGGCTGTTTGGGTATTTCTTTTGATTTTTTCTCTCTAATGGCAAGTTTTTAAGCCTAAGTATAGTTATTTTCAAATTTTCATCATATTCTCAAACCAGGGATACCATGACCACTCGATCAACTACTACGAGTTACATTGGTCCTGTGTGAGGTGTTCTTTCCTCTAACGAGGTCGTTTTAGGGGTGTTTTAGGTTTTCGCCCACTAACGACATGTTTTTAAGCCTAAGTCTGGATATTTTCAAATTATCGTCATATTTTAAATTCGGGAGTCCTTTGATCACGCTATCAGTTCTTACTAGTTACATTGGTCCCGTGTGAGGTGTTTGTGCCTCTCACTAGGCCGTTTTGGGGTTGTTTTGAGTTTTCTCCCTCTAATGTCATGTTTTTAAACCTAAGTCTTGATATTTTTGAATTATCATCATATTCTCAAACCAGGGGTCCCATGACCACACGGTTAAATCCTACGAGTTACATTGGTCCCATACGAGGTATTTGTGCTTCTCACTGGTCCGTTTGTGGGGTGATTTCGGTTTTTGCCCTCTAACGGCATGTTTTAAACCTAAATCTAACTAATTTCAAATTATCATCATATTCTAGAACCGAGAGTCCCGTGAGCATGCAGTTAGTTCCTGCTAATTACATTGGTCCTGTACAAGGTATTCGTGCCTCTCACGAGGGCGTTTGTGGGGTGTTTTGGGTTTTCATCCTTTAACGACTTCTTTTTAAGACAATGTCTTGATATTTTTAAATTATCATCATATTCTCAAATTGGGGGTCTCGCTCCTATGCAGTCAGTTCGTACTAGTTATGTTGATCCCGTGCGAGGTGTGTGTTCCTCTCACTTGGACGTTTGGGGGGTGTTTTGGGTTTTCTCCCTCTAATAACATGTTTTTAAGCGTAAGTCTCGACATTTTCAAATTATCATCATATTCTCAAACCGGGGGTCCCCTGACCATGCAATCAGTTCCTACGAGCTACATTGATCCCGTGCGAGGTGTTCGTACCTCTCACGGGGCGGTTTGGTGGATGTTTCGCATTTTCGCCCTCTAACGGCATGTTTTGAAGCCTAAGTCTAGATATTTTTAAATTATCATCATATTCTCAAATCAAAAGTCCCGTGACAACGTGATCAGATTCTACGAGTTACATTGGTCTCGTGCGAGGTGTTCGTGCCTCTCACAGGGACGTTTGGAGGGTATTTTAGGCTCCCCCTCTAACGACATGTTTTGAAGCCTAAGTGTAGATATTTTTGAATTATTGTCAAATCCTCAAATCGGGAGTCCCATGACAATGCAATCAGTTACTAATAGTTACATCGGTCTCGTGCGAGGTGTTCGTGCCTCTAAAGGGGCCGTTTGGAGGGTGTTTTAGGTTTTTGCCCTCCAACATTGTTGATACCAAATTTAGTCTGCCGATATGGCTCAATTGGGTGAAGACACATGGCAATCTACATGGCAACGATAAACACTTACGAACAACACCTCGACTCTGAGGAACCATACTACAACGAGGAACTCTACTTCCCCGATCAACTCAGACGCTCCGACCTACAAGAACTCTCCGAGGAACTTTTGAGTACCGAGGAACTTTTGAGCACCGAGGAACTTTTGAGTACCGAGGAACTTAGGCGGTCCGATAAGCTTAGGCGGTCCGAGCTGCACCTCGAACAAAGCATTAATTGCAGGATAACCCAACAGTTTGACTACGCATTAAATGCTTATTATCATACAGATGTATACGCTTAAGGGGCATTTAATATATTACCCTTTCACATTACAGCCTTAGGGCTATAAATACATTGTATTATCCTCATTGTAAGGGGACCGGAATTTCTTGAGAAAACTTGTAATCGAGAATTTACAAATAGTCAACAATAACAGAAACAGTGGACGTAGGTCATTCTTATAAGGCTGAACCACTTTAAAAGTTCTTTGTCTCATTTTATTTATCTGTGATTAAATAATTAGATATAATCTAATTTTTTACATCAACAGATTGGCGCCGTCTGTGGGAAACGACTAGTAATATCGTTTTTCATCAAAAACAATTCATCACAAATGGCTGATATTCCAGAACCCAGCAACCGAAACGCTGGAAGCCCTCCAAATCCATCTGCTCCACCAAATATTCCAGATCTGGCTGGAATAATGACAAATCTGGCCCAGGGCCAAACAGTCATGCAAGAAACTATGCGACAACTCATACGAACCCTCCATGGCGGTGCACCAACCCACTCAGAATCGCGAAGTATTCAAAGAAATACCCGTTTACCTTCGTTGCGTACTAGGCGTACCGATTCATATCTTACTGAGGAGTCTGAAGATTTTTCTTATCAACCTGGACGAACTTCGTCGGTACGAGCCACAAATACTGAACAACGTATCACTCTCTCTACAGAAAGGACTAGTGCACTAGAAAGATTAAGAAGAGTATCTCCTTTTGATCGATTAGGTCCTAGGAGGAGCAAAAGTCTTCCTAGAGCCGCATCGAGGAGTTTTTGACGACCATCAGATTTAAGGGAAGGATCTGCCCAGTCGCGACCAGCTGCTCGTAAAGATAGATACCAGGAAGCCACATCAACGCGATCAGTTGCTCGAACCAACAGGCCCGAGGAAGGAAATGATGCGTGGAAAGGCTCTATTCAGAGGCTGGAGGATAGATTAGGGGAAATGGCTAAGGCCAAGAACCCTATACAACGAACTTTTGTTCAAGGAACACCTTTTGTCCCGACCATTGTAGATTTTCCAACACCATCAAAGTTCAAAGCACCTGTTGTGACCCCCAAATATGATGGAAAGACAGACCCTGTCCTTCATATAGAACAATACCAAGTTGCAACCGACATCTATGTTGTTCCAGATGAGATGAGATGCAGAGCATTCTCGGGAACTCTTACCGGAACTGCTCAAATATGGTATAATAATCTTCCTCGGGGTAAGATCTCAACCTTTTTTCAACTGGCCAAGTTATTCATTGGGAATTTATGTTTTGGGGAAAGCCAGTTAAACGAGTAGCACATTTGTTAAGCGTTAGACAAAAAGCTGGTGAAAGTACCAGAGATTATATAACTCGTTTTAATAACGAGAAGCTCGAAGTCATTAATTATGAGGAAAAGACAGCGATTACCACCTTGATGATTGGACTACTGCCCAACAAGTTGTACTACACTTTAGCCAAAGATCCACCTAGAACCATGTCAGATCTGATGGGAAAAGCGGCCAAGATCATGAATGCCGAGGAGGCTATGGCTGCGAAGAAGAATATGGATGCCAAAGAAACCAAGGTGGTAGGTGATAAAGCTAAGAAGAAAGAGCATAAGAACAATGGTAGTGACAAACACTCAAGAACAAGGTCTTCATGGGAAGTATTGAAGAAATTTGATAATTATACTCCTTTGAAGAAAGACATCAACCACGTTCTAGAAGAAATCAAGAACAACGAGGAATTAAATTGGCTAGAGAAAATGAAGGCAGACCCAGACAGTAGAAATAAAGCAAAATATTGCGAGTTTCACAAAGATCATGGCCATATGACCAAAAATTGCATAGCTCTTCAGAATAAGATTGAAACACTAATCAGACGAGGAAAATTGGCAAAGTATGTTGATCGGAGGAATGATAGAAGAAACAACGACCGAGCAAGAGAGAGGTCTAGATCTCCTCGTCGAGCAGAGGAGAACAAGAAGAGAGACTATGAAGTTGATCTAAAAGACGACCCCGATCTTCCCAAGAGACCAAGGAAGCCAGAACGTGAGGTATTTTCAATACGCTTTAGGTCATTTGACTGTAATGTTATTACAGTTGGAGATGCAGGAGGAGGAGACCTTACTGCCGAGAGAAAAGCTTACCTCTGTGAGGATCAAGCTTGCTCATACATTCAACGAATAAATCTAGCTGAGGAGGATCGCTCGAGAAAGGTGAACAAAGAGAAATTGGTCATTGGTTTATCAAAGAACGACCTCGCAGGTGTTCTATATCCTCATGATGACCCATTGGTGATCAAAATGAGGCTGAAGGAGGTAATGGTTTCAAGAGTACTGGTAGACAATGGTAGCTCGGCAAACATTATGTTCTACTCGCGCTTCGACAGTTTAAATCTAATGTTATCTCAACTGGAGCCTTATCATAGACCCCTCCTCGGTTTTACTGGCGAGAAAGTATTTCCACTTGGGACGATCAACTTGGATATAATCATTGGTACATGGCTTGCTTGTCGAACAGAAAGAATACGCTTCTTCATGATGGATAAGAATGTTCAATCATCATACAATATCATCATGGGAAGAGTAGGATTGAAGAAGTTTGAGGCTGTACCATCTACGGTACATCAATGCCTAAAATTTCCAATAAATTTTGGAGTAGGAGTTGTGAAAGGTGATCAGAAAGTAGCTCGCGAATGCTATTATTCATCCGCCGAGCAAGAGGAAATGGAGGAATCAAGGAAAAAGACCATCACCTATCAAGTGGATGAAGGTGCAGAAATTGAAACATTGGATCCTAGAGATGAGTCGCAACTCGTGAAGGGTCAAGTGGTGGAAGCTACTGAAAACATCATCCTGGACGACAAGCACTCTGAACGAACTACTCAAGTAGGTTCGTCATTGGAAGCCTCACTAAAATAGGAATTGATAACTTTCCTAAGAAGCAGAAAGCAAACTTTGCATGGAGTCATGAGGATATGCCTGGGATAGACCCAAATTTCTTATATCACGAACTCAATGTGGATAAGGAGATCAATCCTGTGAAGCAGAGAAGAAGAGTATTCAGTCCCGAGAAGAATCAAGCTATACAGGAGGAAGTCGAGAAGCTCCAGAAAGCTTGCTTTATTGAAGATGTTAAATATCCAGACTGGTTAGCAAATGTGGTGATGGTGAAGAAGAAGAACAACAAATGGAGGATGTGTGTAGACTTCACCGACCTCAATAAAGTATGCCCAAAGGATCATTTTCCACTGCCCCGAATTGATCAACTAGTGGATGCTACCTCGGGACACGAGTTACTGAGCTTCATGTATGCTTATTCTGGTTACAATCAGATTAAAATGAAACCTGAAGACAGGGAGAGTACTTCTTTCATTACCCCTAGGGGAACTTATTGTTATAATGTTATGCCTTTTGGTTTGAAAAATGCAGGTGCAACATATCAGCGGCTGATGAACAAAGTGTTTGCAGAACAAATCAGTTGCAATATGGAAGTCTATGTTGACGATATGCTGACAAAGAGCAAGAAAGCTGCTGATCATGTAGTTGACTTAAGCCAGACCCTTAATCAACTAGATAAATATCAAATGAAGTTGAACCCGATGAAGTGCATATTTGGAGTACGAGAAGGCATGTTTTTGGGATACATTGTCAATCGGAGAGGCATTGAAGCTAACCCTAAAAAGATCAAAGCTCTGTTAAGGCTGTGATCCCCAACGACGAAGAAAGAGGTGCAAAGTCTTACTGGACGAGTAGCAGCACTCAACAGATTTGTATCGCGAGCAACTGATCGATGTCTCC
The DNA here is from genome assembly GCA_949130495.1 of Sambucus nigra. Classification (NCBI taxonomy): domain Eukaryota; kingdom Viridiplantae; phylum Streptophyta; class Magnoliopsida; order Dipsacales; family Adoxaceae; genus Sambucus; species Sambucus nigra. The sequence goes on from OX422210.1 coordinate 302,461,396, forward strand.
CATTCTTCAAAACACTCCGAAAAACTTTTGAGTGGAATGATGAATATGAGAAGGCTTTCCAAGACTTGAAGAAATATTTGGGAGCACCTCCACTGTTATCCAGGCCAGTGATGGGAGAAAAATTATACTTGTATCTGGCAGTATCTGAGAATGAAGTTAGTTCGGCATTGATAAGAATGGAGAATGGAGTACACAAACCAATCTACTGCACAAGTAAGGCCTTCCGAGGAGTAGAGATCAGATATTTAAGGCTGGAAAAATTGGCACTAGCATTGATCGAGGCAAGTAGAAGAATGAAGCCATACTTCCAGGCTCATACCATAGTAGTATATACTGATATGCCATTGAGGCAAGCCCTTCATAAAGCAGAAAAGTCAGGAAGATTGATGTGCTGGGCAATAGAACTCGGTGAATATGATATAGTTTATGAACCCAGATCATCACTAAAAGGGCAAGCGGTAGCAGATTTTATAGCAGAGTTCACCTATCCTGATACCCTCGAGGAGCAAAAGTTGCTCGCTGATCAACCTGTGGATGTTACAAGATCATCAAATGCAAGCCCAGACCAACTTAGCTTGGTAAAAGGGCAAGTAGATGTTACAGGATCATCAAATTCAAGTCCATATCAGCTTAGGTTGGTAAAAGGGCAAGAAAAGATGATCTACGAACAGCAAGAAATATCAGGAGATGGTGATAGGAAGCAATAAATTTTTCACCAAGGAACTCTGTCAGATCAGCAATTTGAAGACGAGTTGCCTATATGGAGTCTGTATGTGGATGGTTCATCCTGCACTACAGGATGTGGCGCAGGGATAGTTTTGAACAGTCCGGACGAGGTCGACATGGAATACGCCCTACGCTTCCAATTCAAAGCTTCCAATAATGAGGCTGAATATGAAGCCATGATTGTAGGTCTTAGTTTGGCGAAAACCATGGGGGCAGAACAAGTTATTATTTTCAGTGACTCGCAATTGGTCATAAATCAAATGATGGGAGTATATGAAGCTAAAGGAGAATTAATGATCAGATATCATGCAAATGCAATGGAATTGGTGTCGAAATTTACTGCTATTCAGCTGGTCAGATTACCAAGAATGGAGAATGCAAGAGCAGACGCCTTAGCTCGATTAGCATCAGTTACTCGTACCGAGATGCGAAGAACAATCCCAATTGAAGTTTTAGCTGGTCGGAGTATAGATGAAGATCTGACGATAAAATTTAATACCCTCGATTTAGGGTCATCATGGATGGATCCCATCAGGACATATATTGAGAAAGGGGAATTAACAACTGACAAACTTGTAGCCATGAAACTGAAGTTTAAGGCTGCTCGTTATGTACTGACTAATGGTATTCTATACAGATGAGGAATTATAGCAGGTTTGCAAAGATGTGTGCATCCAACCGAGGTGAAAGATTTGATTGAAGAGGTCCATGAAGGATCCTATGGAGCCCATGTAGCAGGTCGGACACTTTTGCAAAGAATGATGGCTCAAGGATACTACTGGCTGACGATGAGGGCTGATTGCATAGCCTATGCTAAGAAATGTGACAAGTGTCAGCGCTTCTCCTCTATCCGAAGAACTCCCCAAGCGTTATTCACACCCATTACTTCCCCTTAGCCATTTGCCATATGGGGAATAGATTTGGTTGGGCCACTGCCGACGAACAGGGGAAGGTTTAAGTATCTCGTGGTCGTTGTGGATTATTTTACTAAATGGGTTGAGGCTGAGCCTCTCATTGATATGACATATGACAAGGTGTACCAATTTATTTGGAAGAACATCATTTGTCGATATGGTCTTCCTCATTCCTTCATCACAGACCATGGAACATAATTTGACAACGAGGAGTTCGCTGCCTATTATCATCAGTCAAATATCTTGAAGATCCACTCGGTACCAGGCCATCCTCAAAGCAATGGACAACCTGAAGTGACAAACTGAACGCTGCTGAATGGTTTGAAAAAAAGACTGAACGATGTGAAAGAAAACTGGATCAATGAGCTACAATCAGTGTTATGGGCTTACCGAACTACTCCCCGAGCAGCAACAGGGGAATCTCCATATATGCTAGCATTTGGAAGTGAAGCTGTTATACCCGCCGAATTGGGTCTCCCAACACATAGAATACTGAATTTCAATTTCCATGTCAGCGATTTAATGAGAAGGTTAGATTTGGACATGCTCGAGGAGGTTAGGGAAGAAGCAGCCATTAGAAATGCTGTTTACCAGCAACGAACAGATTTGTTCTACAACAAGAGAGTGAAGAAGTGCAACTTGAAGGAAGGAGACTATGTGATAAAGAAGGTGATTCAAAAGCACAACAAACTGGAAGCAAACTGGCATGGACCCTACCGAGTTAAGGAAGTTGTTCGACCAGGGACATACAAAATAGAATATTTAGAGGGGAAGGAGTTTAAGAATGTATGGAATGCAGAGCACCTGCGCAAATATTATCAGTAATGTAAACTCTCATGTAATGCAGTTTCATCAGTATGAATAAAGTGACAATGTTCTGCCCAGTTTCTTTCCTTTTATTGGAAATTTTTTACGGAATACTAGTGCTACACACTCCTCAGCAGATCTCGGACTACTCAAATCTATTCCTAAAAATGACAACTTGGTTTGTTAGGAAGTAAATATATTCTCGAAAACGCCAGCTAAGGTTGGTCGGGAAGTAAAACTATTCCTAAAAATGCCAACTTGGTTGGTTAAGAAGTAAATATATTCTCGAAAACGCCAGCTAAGGTTGGTCGGGAAGTAAAACTATTCCTAAAAATGCCAACTTGGTTGGTTAGGAAGTAAATATATTCTCGAAAACGCCAACTAAGGTTGGTCGGGAAGTAAAACTATTCCTAAAAATGCCAACTTGGTTGGTTAGGAAGTAAATATATTCTCGAAAACACCAGCTAAGGTTGGTCGGGAAGTAAAAATATTCTTAAAAATGCCAACTTGGTTGGTTAGGAAGTAAATATATTCTCGAAAATGCCAACTAAGGTTGGTCGGGAAGTAAAACTATTCCAAAAAGTGCCAAAGATTGGTTGGTAAGAAAAACCTACTAACTGTAGTTGGTCGAGAAGAAAAATTTACCGACCTTGGTTGGTCGGAAACATTTTATGAGTACGAGAAAGTGATCGAGCAAAATTTTGATACTCGTGACTTTTTAAATTACTACCAAGTTGGTCGAGAAACAAAATATCATCAATTTTGGTTAGTCATTAAATACCACAAATTCAAGATAGTCGACAATAAGTCTTACTCCAGTTGATCGACAAATAACACGATGTTGTTATCTTTTTAACAGATATACATGCACATATGAAAAGTGTTTTATAATTACAAGACAATGGCAATCAAGATTTGTAAATAAAATTATTTCATTAAATGTAGAACAAAATACATCAAGAATGAAATACAAATTTATTACATTAAGATTCCTATTCTATTGGTTTCTTCCCCTCTGCTTTTAAAACAGGTTCCTCGCCAGCAGGTGGATCATTTAAAGCATGAGGGGAATTTATGAAGTTAAGATCTTCAAGCATCCTGATATTCATCACAGATGGTCGATCTAGTAGGTGCTCGGGACGAGATATCTAGACATTGGAATGGAGATTGTAATCGCTGAGGTATTTGGAAATCAGACACCGAGGGATGGCCTGAGCAGGGATCCAACTCATATCAAGCTTGAATGGTGGCACTGGTAGGTCGAGCAGCCCAAGATTATGGTAATCCCACAGGTAATGACCCTGTTCTAGTTGCAGCACACCTAAGGCGTTCAACCATCCCTGTTTGTAACCTTCATTGTTTGCATTTTGGATACGATCATCCAAATGGTAGAGAGCCTCGTTGTAGCCAGCCATCCAGAATTCTCTGGGCTGCTTGTCGAATTGATATGTCAATCTTTCCAGCTGCTCATGGAGATTTTGATAAAGAGTTATTTATTCTCCAAGACAGACTCCTGCGCAGAAAGATGCTCTTCCAGATCCCTGATCTTCTTAGACATCTCATCCAATGCCTGGTTCTTTGCCATCAGTTGGAAGGCTTGGTTCTCTAGAGCAGCTCTTGCTCATCCCCGAGGAGCTCTTGCTCATCCTTGAGCAGATGTAGAAGGGCCAGACCTCTTCAAGGTTTCTAATTAATCCCTCAGGTTGGCGTTTTAGACCTCCAAGAAAGAGAATCCCTCGTCGGTCACTGGGATCAAAGCATTTGAGGTGGAAGCTGCAGACTTCAACCGAGACATCTCTCTTTGCAGGTTATTATTTTCTTGCTCTAATAACTCAGTTATCTGTCTGTTCTCTTCGACCTCAGCCTTCAAAGTTCTCTCCCGCACGTCGTAAGCAGCAAACCGTTTATCATATCCCTTATCAGCACAGATTTGCTGATACTTCTTCTCGTACCCCTCATGCAAAAGGGCAGTGGATTATTTATATTGTTGCTGAAGTTCTTCAAGAGTGCCTTGGAGATCCTCAATCATATCATAGTATGCTACGTTGTTAGCCACTTCACGGTCGAGTAGGCACTTCAAATACTGATATGCTTCAATTGCTTGCTCTGAAGCACCATGACCGAGGATGTCAGTGATTTGAGCTACACTCATGTCTGTATGACCAGATTTAAAATATTCATTGCAGTGCCGTAACATCTTTGTATCATGAGCACACAATAATTCCATCCTGGCCAGAAACTAGTAGAGGAAGAAAAAGCAATAATCAATAAGAGTACAAACAGAGCATGAAGAAGATAATCAACAGTATGCATAAGCAAAAGTTCAAATTTTATTGCATCACAAACTTCAGAAGTACAAGGTTCGGAGTTGCATGTTCGGAAGTTACATTTGACAAAGAAAAATAAAATATAGAGAGAAATCCGAACAACTCTACACCTTTTCATTGTCTCCCAAAACTTTCTCGGGAGGCTGGGACGAGGAGGTAGGTTGCTCGGATGGAGCAGAGGGTTGCTCAGGAATTGCTGGAGGTTGCTCGGAGGAAGTAGCGAGTTGCTGAAGTTCCTCATTAATAGGTTGGATGGCTGGGGGATGAGAAACTTGATCTCCCATCACCATGGAAGATTCCTCAGAGGCAACTTCGTCCTCTTCTTCGTCTTCAGGAGTTGGAGGGGGACCAGGTATGTGTCGCTGAAAGAGTTCAGAATTTTCATCAACCTTCATCTCCTGCAGAGCAGTGACCCACCCATCTCTAAAGTATTTGAGGCTGCCATATTCTACTTGCGACATCATGGCAGCCAAACCTTTGTTCCACCCTTTATCCCAGCCAGCGCTGAAAGATTTCTTCACAGCTAATTTCCTCTTTGTCTTCTCCGAGGAAAGCTTCTCGGAAAGAAGATTGTCAGCAGCCTTCAGTTTATTCTCAACTTCCTCCTTTTGACGACTTACTTCCCGAAGTCGACCTAACTCCTCCTCAGCAGCCTTGAGTTTATCTTCAAACTCCTCAGCATTTTTTAGCTTACCTTCGAGCTCTTTATTCTTCTTCTCCAAATCATTCATTTTTTTCTCCAACCCCTTGGAGACCTCAATAACCTGAGCCTTCTCCTGCTCAGTCGAAGTAAGATTTTTCTCCCAGACTGCCTTATCATCATCATATTTCTGACTAGAATCTTTCAGAGACTGCGCCTGGCCTACCAAAGCTTCCTCTCCACCAGACGAGGAGTTTGAAGCTTTAATTGCTTCATCTTTCTTCAAAATTGTATTAAAACAGCTTACCAACTGTGAAAAGAAAACGAATGCAAGTTAGTGCACAGATACAAAAAGGAAAGAATGAAAATTTAAGACTATATGACTTACAGAAGCAATGTGATGAGCTGCTAATGTGGTAACCGTGTCCCGAGAAAGGTTTTCTTCAATACCTCGGATCTCGGGAATGATCCAAGTCTTCACCGAGCTCATAGTAGAGCTCGGGGGAACAAAAGTGGGAACTCCACTAGTCGGATGCTGAGAGACGGTTTCAGCCAAATTGATAGAGGAACTTTTCTTCAGCCTCCTCAGAGGAGCATCAACCTTCTCGACTAACGATGTAGTCTTAGTCGAAGAAATGATAATCACCTCACTTGGAGCAACAGCTTTGCTCGGGGCCACTGGGGGCTTCTCGACCACCTTCACAGGAGCAGCCGAGGGAGGTGCATCAATTTTCTTTGTCCCTTCTCCTGGGACATCAAGCTTACTTCTTTTTTCCTCTCCAGCACTAGAGGCAGGTTTCTCAAAAAGGGTAGGAGGTCTTCTTTTCTTCATCCTTTCACTCAAAGGAATATGTGACTCAGGTGAAGAACTTGTAGAGGCTGGTATTGGTTCTGCGTCGCTTATTATCGGACGAGCAGTAAAAGAGGAGGTGTAACTCTTGTATTGCAAAAAATATGAAGCTGACCTAATATGCTCGTCGGCAACAGTCTGATGCAAACTCCAGATAAGTTTTAAATGCCTTATATTAACGTCTACCTCCTTTGGACACTTTCTTTTGTTGTCAACTGCAAATAAATCAAAATTAAAATATCAGTGGCACATTTTATCAAACACAAAGGAAGCATAATTTTGAAAATGAAATAAAATAAAAACAACCTATCCCATTTCCATAGGGAGGACATCTGGGACCCTGGTAAACATCATCTCCAGTTAATGGAGGGTGTTGCCAATTTTTCATAACAACCCCATGCTCAAAGTAGTCTCTATTGGCATCTGGGAGATTGACTACTAAAGCTCTATTTAGAAACCTAGTTTTTAAATAAAAAGTATTATCACCCACAGCCCATCTATAACAAAACATAATTTTAGGAATTCCTATACGGGTTCCATGAATTTGATTTAATCTATAAACACCGTTAACTATTCTCCACGTGTTGGGGGCTATTCGTGCAGGAACCAAGTCAAAGTATTGACAGAATTCCAGACATAGAGGGTTTGGGGGAAAAGAAAAGCCACACTCGGCAACAAAGGGACTGGGGAACCAATGTCCCTCAGCCAAACGAAAATAGTCTGAAGGGTCAAAAAGCTCTTCCAAAATAACCCATGAGGAAATGGAGAAATCAGAGCGAAACTTATCAATCGATTCTACAGGATAAACCATGATGAAAGAAGGAAATCAAAGAGAAAGAAGAAAATCTTACAGGAAAGGGATGAGTCTGTTGACAACAAACGATGGAAGATATGAACGCACAGGAGAGAGAGAGACGATGGAAAACTCAAAGAGACAAATTTGAAAAAGTAGAAGACGATGGGATTTTCTGCAACGTTTAAATACTTTGCCTTGGGAAAGGGTAAAAGTAATGATTACAAAAAGAGCCGGTTATGTTACCGGCGGCTAAATAGACAAAAGGGGCGCGGGAATCGAAGCGGTTAGAAAAATAAAAAAAAAATGATTCTACGAATTTGGAAGAGGAAATAAATACAAGAGAAAACACTCCTAAATTTTAGGATAACCATTTAAAACCGCCATATATCGAGAAATAATGTTCCACACTCCTCAAATTTCGAACTATGAAACATTGGGGGCTTCTATTGATACCAAATTTAGTCTACGGACATGGATCATTGGGTGAAGACACGTGGCAATCTACATGGCAACGATAAACACTTACGAACAACACCTCGAATTCGAGGAACCATACTACAACGAGGAACTCTGCTTCCCCGATCAACTCAGATGCTTCGACCTACAAGAACTCTCCGAGGAACTTTTGAGTACCGAGGAACTTTTGAGCACCGAGAAAATTTTGAGTACCGAGGAACTTAGGCGGTCCGAGCAGCTTAGGCGGTTCGAGCTGCACCTCGAACAAAGCATTAATAGCAGGATAACCCAACAGTTTGACTGCGCATTAAATGCTTATTATCATACAGATGTATACGCTTAAGGGGCATTTAATATATTACCCTTTCACATTACAGCCTTAGGGCTATAAATACATTGTATTATCCTCATTGTAAGGGGATCGAAATTTCTTGAGAAAACTTGTAATCGAGAATTCCCAAACAGTCAACAATAACAGAAATAGTGGACGTAGGCCATTCTTATAAGGCTGAACCACTTTAAAAGTTCTTTGTCTCATTTTATTTATCTGTGATCAAATAATTAGATATAATCTAATTTTTTACATCAACAAACATCATGTTTTTAAGCCTAAGTCTAGATGTTTTCAAATTACCGTCATATTCTCAAATCGGGGGTCCCGTGACTATGCAGTTAGTTACTACGACTTACATTGGTCGCGTGTGAGGTGTTCGTGCCTCTCATGGGGCCGTTCGGAGGGTGTTTTTGGTTTTCGCCCTCTAACGACATTTTTTTATTTCTAAGTCTAGATGTTTCCAAATTACAATCATAGAAACTAACTGCTTCGTCACAGGACCCCCGGTTTGGGGGGTGTTTTGAGTTTTTGCCCTCTAATGGCATGTTTTGAAGACTAAGTCTAGATATTTTTATATTATCATCATATTCTCAAATCAGGGGTCCTGTGACCACACGGTCAGTTACTATGACTTACATTGGTCCTGTGCGAGGTGTTTGTGCCTCTCACGGGGCTGTTCGGAGGTGTTTTGGGTTTTCTCCCTCTAACGACATGTTTTTAAGCCTAACTCCACATATTTTTAAATTATAATCATATTCACAAACCAGGAGTCCTATGACTAGGCGGTCAACTCCTACGCATTATATTGGTTCCGTGGGAGTTGTAGGTGCCTCTCATGAGACCGTTTGGATGGTGTTTTGAGTGTTCGCCCTATAACGACATGTTTTGAAGCCTTAGCCAAGATATTTTAAAATTATCAATATATTCTCAAACTCAAAGTCTCATGACTATGAGATCCATTTCTACTAGTTACATTGATCCCGTGCGAGCTGTTCGTGCCTCTCACATAGACGTTTGGGGGGTGTTTTTGGTTTTCACCCTCTAATAGTACGTTTTTAAGCCTAAGTCCAGATATTGTTAAATTACTGTAATATTATCAAACTGGGAGTCCCGTGACCACGCGATCAGTTCCTTCTAGTTACATTGGTTCCGTGCAAGGTGTTCATTCCTATCACGAGACTATTTGGGGGGTGTTTTGGGTTTTCTCCCTCTAAATGCATGTTTTTATGATTAAGTATAGATATCTTAAATACTCATAATATTCTCAAATCGGGAGTCCCGTGACCACGCAGTCAGTTTCATTTAGTTACATTGGTCCCGTGCAAGGTGTTCGTGCCTCTCACGGGACCGTTTAGGGGTTGTTTTAGTTTTTCGCTCGCTCACGACATGTTTTTAATCCTAAGTAATATACCCGAAGTGTGCCCTCATACTCGGAGTCAATAACCTCGTCTGACATATAGCCGAGTCAACAGGAAGCTCACAATGTCCATCTGAGAGGTCGTCCTTCCGATGGTTGGCTCAACAATGGCCAATCTCGGCAGGCCATCATTCGAGGTCATTAGCATCTTATGGCTCAAGCTATTGCAACCATCATACTCTTCTCAAGACGGAAGTGCAACCATGCCCCAATATACAACCTCGGCTCATCTACATGGCCGAGATCATATTTATGATTAGCAAACTAGCTCAACTCTCGGACTTACTAATATCGTACTCGGTTGGGCCGAGGTTTCAGTGGATGACATCACAAGTCTGAGCATACGCAAGCACATGGGAGACTTGAAACATATGGACTAAACCATTGCAACCAGCTCATTCCCCTCATATAAGGGAATATTTGTGTAATACCTCGTAATTTTAATGACTTTTAAAATGGGTTATATTTTAAATTAATGGATTAATTGGATTTTATTATTAATTAATTCATTTGGGTTTTATCCGAATTGTGGGTATTAAAAATGTATGATTCTGAATATTACTTAAAGATATTTAGGTAATAGATGAATTTAATGTTATTGATATGGCTGTGTGCTATTAATTCAGTAATTTGGATTTTTAGTCAGACGCGATATGGGACGTGTCGGGACTAATTTGTTTAAATTAAAAAGGAAATTTATTTTCTATCGACCTTATAGTCATTTTGACTGCATCGTTGCGTCCGGAATGTTTGAAATAGTCAGAAAAGTCTATTTGGATGTTGGATTTGGGTCTCAGGTCAATTGGGAAATGAAAAGACAACCCAAAAGGGTATTTTGGTCATTTTTATAGGGGGTGAATAGTGATTTCGGATTTCGTCCTATTATAAGTATTTGGAGATTAAGTGTACGTGGGTTGTTCATCTCTTCTACACAAAATAGAGAAGTCATCTTCCTAGAGAGAGTGAAAGGTTGCTTGGGAAGAGAAAAGCTTACTTGGGAAGGAGAAGAACAAAGACCAAAGGTCACCACTACCACCCACCACCGGAAGTTGACCGGAAAAGAGGAGAACCACCTGTGTTATTCAACCCCAAAGGATCAGATCTTCATTAGAGGCAAGTGTTTGATATTTGCAATTTAAGTTTGTATATTGTCCATGTTAGAATAGTTATAAAAAGAGGTGATTTTTCATGTTTGGAAGATAAAGATGGAGTTGTAATGGATTTCTGGAAATATGAACATATATAGGAATCAAGCTCATGTTGTAGGTAGTTAGTAATCCATGAAATATTCGTAAATCTGTTGAAGAAATTCTAAAAACCATTGATGTGTTCTTAAAGATATTATGTTGTTAATTTTCTGGAAAAAGAGGATATCAACATGCTTTTAATTCAATCGCTTGATGATTCTAGGATGTTTAGAACATTAGAAATCATTTATATATGTTGATATGTCATGTAGTAAGGATTACAAGTCATTTGTGTTGTTGATATTAAGGTTTGATTGATCAAAAATGGTTAAACTCATAGTAGAAGAAATGTAGAAAAACTGGGCTGTTACCTAGGCGATCGATCGATCGACCCCCTGCCTTCGATCGATCGACCTCCCCAGAATTGTTAATGTTGTTTCTATTTAATGATTGTTCGTATCCCGAACCTTTTGTAGATCTTCGGTGATTATTTAGTTGGATATTATGGGACTTACAAAAGATCAGTAGGCCCTAGATAAGAATCGAATTAATTTGATTGTGATTTAATTGATTTAGAATGACGTTAATTAAATTGAAAGAAATTTTGGTTGCTAGATTTATGTGTTGGATTCTAATTGGTATTCATGAGGATTAAGGATAGGTCCAGTAGGGGAGATTTAATACAATACCTGGGTAGCCTTAGGGTTACAATTTGAACATCAAGGACTGAGTTTAAGCTCATTATTGATTGCGCAAGGACTGAGTGTAGTATAAGCGCTTAGTGGGATGGCTCTTGGATATAGATGGGAGTTCATACCACATTTGGTTTAAAGAGGGTATGAGGTTATCCTAGTTGCATATTTGAATTTGACGAACCTCCACGACCGACAAATTTAAGTAGTAGTGTAATTGGAGGGGTTCCTTGTTTGGATTTCGCTTTGCGAGAGGCTCCGCGCATGAACCTTAACGACGTCGGGAGTGGAGAGATGTTATAGGATGAAAGGATGTTAATTTTGTTTATAAGTCATATAGTGTGAATATAACACTATAGACTATGAGCCATGTGATTATGGTATTCAATCCTAGTTGATAGAGGATGTGTTTATAAGAGATTTGAAACTATTGTTTTTAACCCTAATTAAAGGGAGAGTTTAATCCATAGTAATTCTGGAGATATGATGATATGGACCAGTAGGATATTAGTGATTTCTTACTGAATATACTATTGAGGGAGAACCTATTTGAACCTTGAGTAATGAGTGAGGCTCGGGAATAATTGAATTAAAGAAGTAAAGTCATAATATTTTAATACGTAGGATTTGAGAGATATAATGCTACGTATGAGAACAATCTTAGGGTAATGTGAGTACCTTGTTGATATTATATTATAGATATGATAATGCCTATTTGATTGATTGATGATTATGTGTATGAAATACCTAGCTTACTTGCTATCGACGGGAGGTTTGCGCGTGAGGGCAGTCATATCGTGATAAATCCATGGGATCTTTGATTTATCGCTCAAGAACATAGGTCTATGAAAGACTTATCAGGGAGTTGATAAGTCCTCTGACTGTGGGAACATAGGTATGTGCGTGACCCATGGATACGAGAACTATGTTTGTCTCCAATTTGTATGTTGATGTTTGTGGTTTGAGAAATCCTTTCCGAACCTTTAGTCCCCTATTCGGAGACCAGCGATACCGGGACATGATAGCAGAGTAATGCATTGTACCGCAGCTGTGACTCGGGGTGATGTATTATATATGTATATATATGTGTATATATAATGAATTAAATGAATGTTTATAGTGGTTAAATCATCTACTGTGTGATAATTGTAGATAATGGTGAATTGAGAAAAAGAATTGAAATAAGTCGATGAATATTTATTGGAAAAGTTTGATTCATAATAATGAGAAACGAATCATGTTAATGAGAAACGTATATGAATATTTATATGACGTATGGTATGGGACATACGGAGTTATGTTATGGGAATGGAATCATAATATGGAAACTAGTGGGGAGGAACCATTGACTAGGAGGTTAATAGCAAGCTTTAAGTGTGCACTCTAGCGGAGAGGTGAGAATATCAAGTGCGAGTTTGGATGCTAACATGTACATAATAAATGCTTTATTGCACTTGTTAAATACTTGTTGTTTTCAAAATCATTTTCACAATCGGGCTCTGACCCGTTTCCTTGCATATTTTCTTTTCTATTGTATCTTCTATATCAGGTGTCCAACAACAGGGACGCCAACCTTAGTGGATTATGACAAGCTATGGAGTTATGGAGTATTGCTTAGATGCCTATCTTCATTTGATTCACATTATTCTTTTAGTTAGGGCATGTGGCCCAAAGGAACTCAATTATCTCTTTTCTATCTGAGTCATATACTCTTGTACTCGTGTCATTTTAGTACATTTATTATTGTTGGGATGATTGTATTGGATTATTATGTGGGAATGTTTATTCCAATTGCATTTAAATTATTTTGTGTTAACTGTTCGGTTATTAGTGTTGTAGAATAATATGTGTTGTGCTATTTGTAAACAAAAAATGGATTTTGTCGAATTAAAATTTGGAAAGTTTTAAACACCAGCTTAATTGGGTATTGGGTGATTAGTTAATTTTTTTGACAGTGATGCTAAGAATGAGCCAACTATATATTCTGTTTTATTTTGGTATGGGAGTGGTCACTCGGTATTTAAGTAGGCGGGGTGTTACAATTTGGTCATCATTATCTGCATGTGGCATAGCCAGTTGTCCACATGAGATTGATTTGATCACCACACACATGCTCATGGCATGCTTGGGGGGTACACTACACCCCCAATCACTATATATTCATGTCCTTTTCTCCATTGTAAAGGATCAAGAACAAAACCTTAGAGAAGCTTTGCAGAAATACACAATAGAGAGAGAAAGTGAGAGATTGTATCACAGGCCATCAGTGCCCCTATTATAGTGGAATTCACCCACACATTCACATGGGCGTAGGCCAAATTGGTTGAACCACTTAAATACAAGTGTTTCTCGTCCTCTCCTCATCACATTCTACTACTTCATTACTCTTGTGCTGCCATTATAGCTGCTAGCTTGAGTTTATCACCACCTCATCTGGTGGTGTTGTTTACAGCATCATCACTAAGTCTAGATATTTTTTAATTATCAATATTTTTTCAAACCGGAGGTCCTGTGATCACGTGGTCTACATTGGTCCTGTGCGAGGTGTTCGTGCCTCTCACGAGGCCGTTTGGAGGGTGTTTTTTTATTTTCGCCCTCTAACGGCATGTTTTGAAGTCCGAGTCTAGATATTTTAAAATTATCGTCATATTCTCAAATTGGGAGTCCCGTCACCATGCGATCAGTTCTTGCTAGTTACATTGGTCCCCTGCGAGGTGTTCGTGCCTCTCATAGGGCCGTTTAGAGGGTGTTTTTGGTTTTCGATCTCTAATGGCATGTTTTTAAGCCTAAGTCTAGATATTTTTAAATTATCGTAATATTCTCAAACCGAAAGTCCCGTGACCACGTGGTCAATTCTTGCTAGTTACATTAGTCCCGTGCAAGGTGTTCGTGCCACTCACGGGGCCATTTGGGGGGTGTTTTGGGTTTTTGCCCTCTAACGGCATGTTTTTATGGTTAAGTATAGATATTTTTGAATTATCATAATACTCTCAAATCTGGAGTCCCGCGACCACGCGGTCGCTTCCTATTAGTTACATTGGTCCCGTGGGAGGTGTTTATGCCTCTCACAGGGCAGTTTGGGGGTGTTTTGGATTTTCGCCCTCTAACAGCATGTTTATAAGCGTAAGACTAAATATTTTTAAATTATCGTAATATTCTCAAATTGGGAGTCCCGTGACCATGCTGTCAGTTCTTACTAGTTACATTTGTCCCATACGAGGCATTCGCGCCTCTCACGGGGCTGTTTGGACGGTGTTTTGGGTCTTCCCCCTCTAATGGCATGTTTTTAACCTTAAGTTTAAATATTTTTAAATTATCGACATTTTCTCCAACAGGAGGTCCCGTGACCACGCGGTCGATTCCTACGAATTACATTGGTCCCATGCGAGGTGTTCGTGCCTCTCACGGGGCCATTTGGGGGGTGTTTTGCATTTTCGCCCTCTAACAATAGGTTTTGAAGCCTAAGTCTAAATAGTTTCAAATTATCATCATATTTTCAAATTGGGAGTCCCATGACTACGCGGTCAATTCCTGCTAGTTACATTGGTCTTGTGTGAGGTGTTCATGCTTCTCACATGGCCATTTGGGGGGTGTTTTTAGTTTTCACCCTTTAACGACTCCTTTTTAAGCCTAAGTCAAGATATTTTTAAACTATCATCATATTCTCAAATTGCGGGTCTCGTTCCCACACGATCAGTTCCTATGAGTTACATTGGTCCCGTGAGGGGTGTTCGGTGCCTCTCACGGGGCCATTTGGGGGGTGTTTTTTATTTTCGCCATCTAACGGCCTTTTTTGAAGCCCAAGTCTAGACATTTTCAAATTATCGTCATATTCTCAAACCGAGAGTCCCGCAACCAAGCGGTCAGTTCCTGCTAGTTACATTGGTTCGGTTTGAGGTGTTCATGCCTCTCACGGGACCGTTTGGGAGGTGTTTTAGGTTTTCACCCTCTAATAGCATTTTTTAAGCCTAAATCAAGATATTTTCAAATTTTTATCATATTTTCAAACTAGGGATCACATGACTATGTGGTCAGTTGCTACGAGTTACATTAATCCCGTGTGAGGTCTCCGTGCTTCTCACTAGGCCATTTGGGGGGTGTTTTGGGTTTTCGCCCTTTAACGGCATGTTTTTAAGGCTAAGTCTATATATTTTCAAATTATCGTCATATTCTCAAATTGAGGGTCCCGTGACCGCGCGGTTTGTACCTACAAGTTACATTGGTCACGTCCGAGGGGTTCGTGCCTCTCACGGGGCTTTGAGGAGGTGTATTTTAGGTTTTCCCCCTCTAACGGTATGTTTTGAAGCCTAAGTCTAGATGTTTTCAAATTATTGTTCTATTCTCAAACCGGGAGTCCCGGGACCTCGCGGTGAGTTCTTGCTAGTTATATTGGTCCCATGCGAGGTGTTTGTGCCTCTTATGGGGTCGTTCTGGGGTTGTTTTAGATTTTCTCCCTCTAACAGCAATTTTTTAAGCCTAATTCTAGTTATTTTTAAATTATCATCATATTCTCAAACCGAGGGTTTCGTGACAACGCGATCAGATCATTCTAGTTATATTGGTCATGTGCGAGGTTTTCGTGGCTCTAAAGGGGACTTTGCGTGGTGTCATGGGTTTTTTTCCCTCTGGCGGTATGTTTCTAAGATTTAGTTTAGATATTTTGAAATTAGCATCATATTCTCAAATCAGGGGCCCCATGACCACGCGATTAGTTCCTACGAGTTACATTGGTCCCGTGAGAGGTGTTCGTTCTTCTCGCAGGGCTGTTTGTGGGGTGTTTTGTGTTTTTTCCCTCTAACTACATGTTTTGAAGCCTAAGTCTAGATATTTTTAAATTATCGTCATATTTTTAAAGCGGGGTTCCCATGACCATGCAGTCAGTTTCTACGAGTTACATTGGTCCCCTATGAGGTGTTCGTGCCTCTCATGGGGCTGTTTGAGGGGTGTTTTGGGTTTTCGCTCTCTAACGACATGTTTTGAAGCCTAAGTCTAGATATTTTCAAATTATCATCATATTCTCAAATCGGGAGTCTCGTAAACATGCGTTCAGTTCCTACTAGTTAGTTGGTCCCGTGCGAGGTGTTCGTGCCTTTCAAAAGGCCGTTTTGGGGGCGTTTTGGGTTTTCGGCCTCTAAAGACATGTTTTTAAGGTTAAGTGTAGATATTTTAAAATTATTGTAATATTCTCAAACCACTAGTCCCGTGACCACGCGGTCAGTTCTTGCTCGTAACACTAGTCCCGTGTGAGGTGTTCGTGCATCTAATGAGGCCATTTGGGAGGTGTTTTGGATTTTTTCCTTCTAGCATTTTAAGCCTAAGTCTAGATATTTTTAAATTATCATCATATTCTCTAATCAGGGGACCTGTGATCACGTGGTCAATTTTTACGAGTTACATTGGTCCTGTGCGAGTTATCTGTGCCTCTCATGGGGCCGTTTGGGGGTGTATTTTATTTTTGCCCTAAAACGTCATATTTTTTAGCCTAAGTATAGATAATTTCAAATTATCATCATATTCTCAAACTGGGGGGGCCCATGACCCCACGATCAGTTCCTACGAGTTAAATTGGTCCCGTGCGAGGTGTTCATGCCTCTCACGGGTCCGTTTGAGGGGTGTTTTGGGTTTTCTCCCTCTAACGACATGTTCTTAAGCCTAAGTCTAGATATTTTCAAATTATCTTCATATTCTCAAATCGGGGGTCCCGGGACCACGCGGTCAGTTTATACAAGTTACATTGGTCCCGCCTAAGGTGTTCGTGCCTCTCTCTGGACTTTTGGGGGTTGTTTTGGATTTTCGCCCTCTAACGGTATATTTTGAAACCCGAGTCTAGATATTTTAAAATTTTCGTCATATTTTCAAACTGGGAGTCCCATGACTAAGCGATGAGTTCCTACTAATTATATTGCTCCCGTGCGAGGTGTTCGTGCCTCTCACTAGTCCGTTTTTTTTATTTTCGTCCTATAACGGCATATTTTTAAGCCTAAGTCTAGATATTTTGAAATTATCATAATATTCCCAAATTGGGAATCCCATGATCACACGATTAGTTCCTGCTTGTTACATTGGTCCCGTGCGAGCTGTTCGTGCCTCTCTTGGGGCCGTTTGGGGGGGGGGGGGGGGGGGGGTTCGCCCTCTGACGGCTTGTGGTTAAGTCTAGACACTTTTAAATTATCGTAATATTCTCAAATCGGGAGTTTCATGACTACGCGGTCAGTTCATGCTTGTTACATTGGTCCCGTGCGAGGTATCCGTGCCTCTCACGGGGACGTTTAACGGGTGTTTTGGGTTTTCACCCTCTAACAGTATGTTTTTAAGCCTAAGTAGAGATATTTTGAAATTATGAATATTTTCCCAAATCGGGGGTCTCGTGATCACGCGATCAATTCCTACGAGTTACATTGGTCCCGTGCAAGGTGTCCATGCCTCTCACGAGGCTGTTTAGAGGAAATTTTGGATTTTTTCCATCTAAGGGCCTGTTTTGAAACCTGAGTATAAATATTTTAAAATTATCATCATATTCTCAAACCTGAAGTCCCGTGACCATGCGATCAGTTCCTACGAGTTACATTAGTCCCGTTCGAGGTGTTCGTGCCACTCACGGGGCCGTTTGGAGGGTGTTTTGAGTTTCGACATCTAACGACATGTTTTAAAGCCTAAGTCTAGGTATTTTTAAATTATCATAATATTCTCAAACCGGTAGTCTCGTGACCACGCGGTTAGTTCCTGTTATTTACATTAGTCCCGTGCGAGGTGTTCGTGCCTATCACATGACCATTTGGGAGGTGTTTTGTGTTTTCCCCCTCTAATAGCATGTTTTAAGCCTAAATCTAGATATTGTTAAATTATCGACATTTTTCAAACCGGGGGTCCCATGACCATGAGATTAATTTTTACGAGTTACATTTGTCCCGTGCTAGGTGTCCATGCCTCTCACAGGGTCGTTTGGGAGGTGTTTTGCATTTTCGCCCTCTAACGGCATGTTTTGAATCTTAAGTCTAGATATTTTCAATGATCATCACATTCTCAAATTGGGAGTCCTGTGACAACACAGTCAATTCCTACTAATTATATTGGTTCTGTGCGAGGTGTTCGTGCCTCTCACGGTGTCGTTTGGGGATTTTTTTTTTGTTTCACCCTTTAATGACTTATTTTTAGGCCTAGGTATAGACATTTTTAAATTATCGTCATATTCTCAAATCATGGGCCCCGTTCCCACGCAGTCAGTTCCTATGATTTACATTGATCCCATGCGAGGTGTTCGTGCCTCTCACGGGGCCGTTTGTGGGGTGTTTGGATTTTTCCCTCTAATGGCATGTTTTTAAGCCTAAGTCTAGATATTTTCAAATTATCATCAAATTCTCAAACTGGGGGTCCCATGACCATGCGGTCAATTCATAAGAGTTACATTAGTTCTATGCGAGGTGTTTGTGTCTGTCACGAGGCCATTTCGTGGGTGTTTTGGGTTTTCCCCCTCTAACGTCAAGTTTTTAAGCCTAAGTCTAGATATTTTCAAAATATTGTCATATTCTTGAACCGAGGGTCCCGTGACCACGGGGTCAGTTCCTACGAGTTATATTGGTCCCGTGCATGGTATTCGTGCCTCTCATGGGGCCGTTGGAGGGATGTTTTGGGTTTTCGTCCTCTAACGATAAGTTTTTAAGCCTAATCTAGATATTTTCGAATTATCGTTATATTCTCAAATCGGGAGTCTCGTGCCATCTTAGGTAGCACGTAGGCTTCCTAATGTTGTCCTGACATCTCTCTCCAATTAATGTCTTGTTCTCAAAACTCTTGAGCTATAAAAATTTACAAAACTCTTGAGCTTTAAACAGTTGCACAAGATGTGTTTATGCCACTCGTTGTGCCGTTTGGGTGTCGCTAGGGGTGCCCACCCCATCGCAGCACATTTTCAAGCCTAAGTGGGCCGATTTTTGAGTTTTGTTGTATTTCACAAGCACACCATACTACTTTAGACAAATACTACACTATCTTTGACACTTCCCAAGTTTCTAATGCCGCACCTAAGATGGTTAATCCCCAATATGAGTTGGAGTATAAATCGACCGCCGACGATGCCTGGTACACCTCTCGACTGATTTTCCATGATCATTATCTTATTGTAGAGCTCTTAAACTTCCCCAACTCTTGCGATGAGAAATTCAGTGCCAAGCATTTCAAAACTCCACAAGCTATTGATGAATTTTTCAAGAGGTTGAGGCCTGTATCCAGACAAGTAGAAGACAACCACTGCTCCAAAATAATCCAAGTCATCGCTGATAAATAACCATTTGTCCATACGAGTATCGAAAAATCTTGGAATATTTTATGGATACTCGTATAAATATATGGGTAAATTGTTCCATACAGTGCCCACCATGTCTATCTTGGAAACAATTCGTCCATACTGTGCCCACCATAGCTGTCTAGGAAACAATTCATCCATACAGTTCCCACCATCAGTGGTAGGAAATAAGTCGTTTGTACGAGTATCAGTAAAAAATTCCAACATATGTCGATACTCGTATGGACAAATTATTTCCTATCAGTGATGCCTTTGATTATTTTAGAGCAGAGGTTGTCCTATACTTGTCCGGATACAAGCCTGAACCTCTGGAAAAAATAATCCACGACTTTTGGGGATTTGAAATTATGGGCACTGAATTTATCGTCGCAAGAGTCAGAAAAGTTTAAGAGCTTCACGATCAGATATTCATCATGGACAATCAGTCGAGAGGTGTACCAGGCGTCGTCGGTGGTGGATTTCTACTCCACCTCATATTCGGGATTAACCATCATAGGTATGGCATTGGATACTTGGGAAAGTGTTTAGGCTATTGTAGTATTTTTCTAAATGGCATGGTGTATGTTTGAAATACAATAAAAATTGAAAATAGGCACACTTAGGCTTGAAACGTGTCGCGCGCGCGCGCGCGCGCGGGGGGGGGGGGGGGGGACCCCTAACGAAAACCAAACGACACCGCGAGTGGAATGAACACCTTGTGTGCAACTGTTTAGAGATCAAGAGTTTTGAAACTTTTTAGAGCTCAAGAGTTTTGTGAATAGGACGTTAATTAGAGAGAGATGGAAGGAGAAATTAGGAAGCTTAGGTGCTACGCCAACCAATAATTATCCAATATATTATCCAGCAATCAAACCAATAATTATCTCGTAGTCCTTCTAATGATCTTTTACTCCTTCTATCATACTATCCAACAACAAGCTAACAACCAATAATCAACCAACAACCAAACTAAACAAAATCAATAATTATCTCGTACTCCTTCTATCATCTAAAATATTTAAAAGATAATGCATACCAATTATATAACTACTCCAGTTAAAGTAAAGAGTACCTAGTTCACTACATCAAAAATGCTAATCTGGCACGCTGAGGGAAGGAAATTTTGGCACGGTTTTAAAGCGTGCCAAAATCTGGCACGATTTAATCATAAACTGGCACGGTTTAAAACAGTGTCAGATTGTGGAACGGTTCTAAACCGTGCCAAATATGAGTACAGTTCATTAAAAAAATAACACCCCAAAATTTGAGGGGGGGAACCAAAATTTCAAGAGACCAAATCGTTATTTTTTTCAAGAGACTAAATCTCCCTCTCTCTCTCTCTATACCCGGTGACTACCCGATCCACACTACTCGGCGACCCCGATCAACCCTACCCGTCGCCGCCTCTTCATCGCAGCCTCTCGCCGCCGCCTCTTCATCGTAGCCTCCCGCCGCCTCCATACTCCATGATCCACACTACCCGACACCTCATCCTCACTGCCGCCTCCATCATCAGTGATTACCTGTGCGTACACGTGCGTATACCTGTGCGTGCACCTAAACTTTTTTGGTCGATTTGCGAGTATAGGTCATATACTTGTGCCCGTGCACTCGTCACAGGAGCGATAAGTCTGACTGTGGATTTGAATGCTCCCTGTGAATATAGACACACTCCTGGAATAGCTGAGATATTAATTGACCATGGAGCTCGAACTGATCTCAGATGCAACATTGAAAAGTTTGAGGTAGATATGTGATTTTGTTATCTTTGCTGCTCTCTTGGTTATTTTTTATTTTTTCCCTACTTTCTCATTGAATTGTTGTGTACTTGTATATATATATATATATGTGTGTGTGTGATTATAGATTTTCTTTTTAACTCCTTTGTGACTTGTTGATGAATTGATTGTTCATGTATGTGTGCGCAAACACACTGTGTGGAGTTGGTAGGGAAGAAATGAAATACATATAGGGCCCGTTTGGCAACCCAATTTCAAGGCTTGGAATTGGAATTGAAAGGCCAATTTGAATTTCACGGAATTGAAATTGGCCTTCCAATTCCAATTCCAAGCTTTGGAATTGAATTGCCAAATGGACCCATAACATTTTTGTCATTGAAGCTTGAGGAAAAATCAGAATATTAAGGCTTATAGAGAAATCCGAATTTAGAAATAATTGTCACACGCAGTGTGTGTGTGTTCGTATAGTTGTATGTTTTCCTTTTTACAGCCCTGTATCTCGTTGATGAGTTGATTGTCTGTGTGTGTAGATTTGTAGCTGGAAGGGTGGAAATGAAATAAAAATGATATTATTTCACTAAAACTTTAGGGAAAAAAATGAGAAATAAAGGTTTATAGAGAAATTTAGAATTAGAATTAGAATTAGAATTGATTGCCAAAACTCGCATGTGTGTGTGTGTGTATATGTTTGTATATTGTCAGTTGAACACCTTAGTGTCTCATCAATGAATTGATTGTTTATGTATATATGTGTGCATGCACATAGTGTGTACTTGAAGGTGGAAGGGAAGAAGTGCACTAAAGATCAGGTTTTGATTGGTATGAATATGTATATTTGCACATGTATGTATATACATGTAATTATACACTTTAAATTTATTAGCTCTATGTTTGGTAGATGAAATGGTGCCAAACTTTGTTGCAAAACGTGGCCGGAACGTTGTTGTGAGCAATCACCGGGGGCTTGGGGGCATATCAATAACTGTAAGTAAGTATTCACTATATGGAATTTTTCTTTATTTTTTCCATTCTTTATTTGTTTTTTCTTTTTATTGTCTAGTAAGAAACCATTCAATAAATTTCTGTAATTGAATTATATATAATGATGTAGATACTTGATTCTTCTGGATTATACTTATCTCTCACTTTTTTTTCTTTTTTTTCTTATCTGTCAGTTTGTTTGTGGGACAATTATGTTTCAGAAACAGAGAGAAGGCATGTTGTTCCATCACAAGTGCAATGACATATTTTGGGTGGGTTCGCCTCTATTGTGGGTTGATTGAGTGCACCATATGAAAAGTCTTCTAACATGCATGAAAGGCTGTTTGTAAACTTTCTTTTGGCAGTTGGCTATCATCCATTTGGACTGTTCACTTGTGCTAAGGATCTAGTTAGCATGGATACAAAGGTAAGCTTATTGTTCATACTCTTTGGACTTGACTTCTTTCTAGTTTATTCTCTGGTTAATTATGATCACATTAACGTATTGTAGGTCAGGATGTTAGTGGTTTATATGTAAAAGTAGCTTCAGAGCAAGGCCAAGGTCAAGGAATTACAAGTAATGTAACTTTCACATGCAGAATCTCACTAAACCGCTACTGGATAGGTAAAACTCTAGTATTATATTTTACTTCTAATAAGATATATAGTTTTATATATGTGCATTACTTTATATATGCGTGTCCTTTAGTGTATATATGGTTATGGGGTTTAACACTCTTTTTTTTAACTTAGGTGTTTACATATTTGAAGTTTTGTTATGGAAGTAAAATAAAAGTTACGTGATATTATGCTATTAATCAAGACGTAATTAACTCAACTATGAGAAACTCTATAAGAATATTTACTTATTACTTGAAGTCACAAAACAAAAAACTTTAGTTGTGTGAGCATTCCCACATCATCAATGATAGGAGTTCTAATGAATGGAGTTTGAATAACATGTGATAGCTTTTCAAAAATTATGCCTGTTGATAGTAATTATGCCTTACACTATTGAGATTTAGTACTAACAATTAATGACCCCTCACAGTGAGTCCATATTGACATAGAAGTATAGTTTATTATGGACATGAGTTTTTTACTCATGTGGTCATGAGATGTATAGCTGATGCACTGTTATAGGTGATTTCACCCAAAACCAGCCCATAAACGGCCCCGTAAGAGGAACGAACACCTCGCACGGGACCAATGTAACTCGTAGGAACTGACAACGTAGTCACAGGTATCTCGGTTTAAGATTATGACGATAATTTGAAAATATCAAGTTTAAACTTAAAAACAAGCTGTTAAAGGGTGAAAACCCAAACCAGCCCCCAAACGGCCCTATAAGAGGAACGAACACCCCGTACGGGACCAATGTAACTTGTAGGAACTGATCGCATAGTCCCGGGTCTCCCGGTTTGAGAATACGACGATAATTTTAAAAAATCACACTTGACTTAAAAACAGGCCGTTAAAGGGTGAAAACCTAAACCAGCCACCAAACGCCCCCATAGGAGGCACGGACACCTCGTACGGGACCAATGAAACATGTATGAACTGACCGCGTAGTCCCGAATCTCCCGGTTTGAGAATACGACTGTAATTTGCAAAAATAAATACCTAAACTTAAAACAGGCCGTTAAAGGGCGAAAACCTAAATCAGCCCCCAAACGGACTCGTAAGAGGCACGAACACCTCGCACAGGACTAATGTAACTTGTAGGAACTAACCACGTAGTCCCGGGACTCCCGGTTTGAGAGTATGATGATAATTTGCAAAAATCACACTTAGACTTGAAAACAGGCCGTTAAGGGGTGAAAAACCAAACCAGCCCCCAAACAACCCCGTAGGAGGCACGAACACCTCGCACGGGACCAATGTAACTTGTAGGAACTGACCGCGTAGTCCCAGGACTCCCAGTTTGAGAGTATGACGATAATTTACAAAAATCACACTTAGACTTGAAAAGAGGCCGTTAAGGGGTGAAAACCCGAACCAACCCCCAAACGACCCCGTAATAGGCACGAGCACCTCGCACGGGACCAATGTAACTTGTAGGAACTGACCGCGTACTCCCGGGACTTCGGATTTGAGAGTATGACGATAATTTACAAAAATCACACTTAGACTTGAAAATAGGCCGTTAAGGGGTGAAAGCCCAAACCAGCCCCCAAACGACCCCGTAGGAGGCACAAACACCTCGCACGGGACCAATATAACTTGTAGGAACTGACCGCGTAGTCCCGAGACTCCCGGTTTGAGAGTATGACGATAATTTACAATAATCACACTTAGACTTGAAAACAGGCCGTTAAGGGATGAAAACCCGAACCAGCCCCCAAACGACCCCGTAGGAGGCACGAACACCTCGCACGGGACAAATGTAACTTTTAGGAACTGACCGCATAGTCCCGGGACTCCCAGTTTGAGAGTATGATGATAATTTGCAAAAATCACACTTAGACTTGAAAATAGGCCGTTAAGGGGTGAAAAACCAAACCAGCCCCCAAACGACCCCGTAGGAGGCACGAACACCTCGCACGGAACCAATGTAACTTGTAGAAACTGACCGCGTAGTCCCGGGACTCCCGGTTTGAGAGTATGCCGATAATTTGAAAAAATCACACTTTGACTTGAAAAGAGGCCATTAAGGGGTGAAAACCCGAACCAGCCCCCAAACGACCCCGTAGTAGGTACGAGCACCTCGCACGGGATGAATGTAACTTGTAGGAACTGACCGCGTAGTCCCGGGTCTCCCGGTTTGAGAGTATGACGATAATTTGCAAAAATCACACTAAGACTTGAAAACAGGCCGTTAAAGGGTGAAAACCCAAACCAGCCTCCAAACGACCCCGTGGTAGGCATGAACACCTCGCACGGGAGCATTGTAACTTGTAGGAACTGACCGCGTAGTCCCGGGTCTCCCCGTTTGAGAATAAAAATCAAATATTAGACGTAAAAACAAGTCGTTAAAGGGTGAAAACCCAAACCAGCCCCCAAACGACCCCGTAGGAGGCACGAACACCTCGCACGGGACCAATCTAACTTGTAGGAACTGACCGCGTAGTCCCGGGTCTCCCGATTTGAGAATATGATGATAATTTGCAAAAATCACAGTTAGACTTGAAAACAGGCCGTTAAAGGGTGAAAACCCAAACCAGCCCCAAACGACCCCGTAGGAGGCACGAACACCTCGCACGGGACCAATGTAACTTGTAGGAACTGACCGCGTAGTCCCGGGTCTCCCGGTTTGAGAGTATGAAGATAATTTGCAAAAATCACACTTAGACTTGAAAACAGGCCGTTTGAGGGTGAAAACCCAAACCAACCCCCAAACGATCCTGTAGGAGGTAAGAACACCTCGCACGGGACCAATGTAACTTATAGGAACTGATCGCATAGTCCCGGGTCTCCCCGTTTGAGAATAAAAATCAACTCTTAGACGTAAAAACAAGTCGTTAAAGGGTGAAAACCCAAACCAGCCCCCAAACGACCCCGTAGGAGGCACGAACACCTCGTACGGGACCAATGTAACTTGTAGGAACTGACAGCGTTGTCCCAGGTCTACCCGTTTGAGAGTATGACGATAATTTGCAAAAATCACACTTAGACTTAAAAACAGGCCGTTAAAGGGTGAAAACCCAAACCAGCCCCCAAACGACCCCGTAGGAGGCACGAACACCTCGCACAGGACCAATGTAACTTGTAGGAACTGACCGCGTAGTCCCGGGTCTCCCGGTTTGAGAGTATGACGATAATTTGCAAAAATCACACTTAGACTTGAAAACAAGCCGTTAAAGGGTGAAAACCCAAACCAGCACCCAAACGACCCCGTAAGAGGCACGAACACCTCGCACGGGACCAATGTAACTTGTAGGAACTAACCGCGTTGTCCCGGGTCTCCCCGTTTGAGAGTATGATGATAATTTGCAAAAATCACACTTAGACTTGAAAATAGGCCGTTAAAGGGTGAAAACCCAAACCAGCTCCCAAACGACCCCTTAGGAGGCACGAACACCTCCCACGGGACCAATCTTACTTGTAGGAACTAACCGCGTTGTCCTGGGTCTCCCCGTTTGAGAGTATGACGATAATTTGCAAAAATCACACTTAGACTTGAAAACAGGCCGTTAAAGGGTGAAAACCCAAACCAGCACCCAAACGACCCCGTGGTAGGCACGAACACCTCGCACGGGAGCATTGTAACTTGTAGGAACTGACCGCGTAGTCCCGGGTCTCCCGGTTTGAGAGTATGACGATAATTTGTAAAAATCACACTTATACTTGAAAACAGGCCTTTAAAGGGTGAAAACCCAAACCAGCCCCCAAACGACTCCATAGGAGGCACGAACACCGCACACGGGACCAATGTAACTTGTAGGAACTGACCGCGTAGTCCCGGGTCTCCCGATTTGAGAGTATGACGATAATTTGCAAAAATCACACTTAGACTTGAAAACAGGTTGTTAAAGGGTGAAAACCATAACCAGCCCCCAAACGACCCCGTGGTAGGCACGAACACCTCGCACGGGAGCATTGTAACTTACAGGAACTGACCGCGTAGTCCCGGGTCTCCCGGTTTGAGAGTATGACGATAATTTGTAAAAATCACACTTGCACTTGAAAACAGGCCGTTAAAGGGTGAAAACCCAAACCAGCCCCGAAACGACTCCATAGGAGGCACGAACACCTCGCACGGGACCAATGTAACTTATAGGAACTGACCGCGTAGTCCCGGGTCTCCCGGTTTGAGAGTATGACGATAATTTGCAAAAATCACACTTAGACTTGAAAACAGGCCGTTAAAGGGTGAAAACCCAAACCAGCCCCCAAACGACCCCTTGGTAGGCACGAACACCTCGCACGGGAGCATTGTAACTTTTAGGAACTGACCGCGTAGTCCCGGGTCTCCCGGTATGAGAGTATGACGATAATTTGTAAAAATCACAATTATACTTGAAAACAGGCCGTTAAAGGGTGAAAACCCAAACCAGCCCCCAAACGACTCCATAGGAGGCACGAACACCTCGTACGGGACCAATGTAACTTGTAGGAACTGACCGCGTTGTCCTGGGTCTCCCGGTTTGAGAGTGTGACGTTAATTTGCCAAAATCACACTTAGACTTGAAAACAAGCCGTTAAAGGGTGAAAACCCAAACCAGAACCCAAACGACCCCGTATGAGGCACGAACACCTCGCACGGGACCAATGTAACTTGTAGGAACTAACCGCGTTGTCCTGGGTCTCCCCGTTTGAGAGTATGATGATAATTTGCAAAAATCACACTTAGACTTGAAAACAGGCCGTTAAAGGGTGAAAACCCAAACCAGCTCCCAAACGACCCCGTAGGAGGCACGAACACCTCCCACGGGACCAATCTTACTTGTAGGAACTAACCGCGTTGTCCTGGGTCTCCCCGTTTGAGAGTATGAGGATAATTTGCAAAAATCACACTTAGACTTGAAAACAGGCCATTAAAGGGTGATAACCCAAACCAGACCCCAAACGACCCCGTAGGAGGCACGAACACCTCACACGGGACCAATGTAACTTGTAGGAACTGACCGCGTAGTCCCGGGTCTCCCGGTTTGAGAGTATGACGATAATTTACAAAAATCACACTTAGACTTGAAAAGAGGCCGTTAAGGGGTGAAAACCCGAACCAACCCCCAAACGACCCCGTAATAGGCACGAGCACCTCGCACGGGACCAATGTAACTTGTAGGAACTGACCGCGTACTCCCGGGTCTCCCGGTTTGAGAGTATGACGATAATTTGCAAAAATCACACTTAGACTTGAAAACAGGCCGTTAAAGGGTGAAAACCCAAACCAGCCCCCAAACGACCCCGCGGTAGGCACGAACACCTCGCACGGGAGCATTGTAACTTGTAGGAACTGACCGCGTAGTCCCGGGTCTCCCGGTTTGAGAGTATGACGATAATTTGTAAAAATCACACTTACACTTGAAAATAGGCCGTTAAAGGCTGAAAACCCAAACCAGCCCCCAAACGACTCCATAGGAGGCACGAACACCTCACACGGGACCAATGTAACTTGTAGGAACTGACTGCGTAGTCCCGGGTCTCTCGGTTTGAGAGTAGGTCGATAATTTGCAAAAATCACACTAACACTTGAAAATAGGCCATTAAAGGGTGAAAACCCAAACCAGCCCTCAAACGACCCCGTAGGAGGCACGAACACTTCCCTCGGGACCATTGTAACTTGTAGGAACTGACCGCGTAGTCCCGAGTCTCCCAGTTTGAGAGAATGATGATAATTTGCGAAAATCACACTTAGACTTGAAAACAGGCCGTTAACGGGTGAAAACCCAAACCAGCACCCAAACGACCCCGTAGGAGGCACGAACACCTCGCACGGGACCAATGTAACTTATAGGAACTGACTACGTAGTCCCGGGTCTCCCGGTTTGAGAGTAGGTCGATAATTTGCGAAAATCACAATTAGACTTGAAAACAAGCCGTTAAAGGGTGAAAACCCAAACCAGCACCCAAACGACCCCGTAGGAGGCACGAACACCTCACACGGGACCAATGTAACTTGTAGGAAATGACCGCGTAGTCGCGGGTCTCTCGGTTTGAGAATATGACGATAATTTGTAAAAATCACACTTAGACTTGAAAAGAGGCCGTTAAAGGGTGAAAACCCAAACCAGCCCCCAAACGACCACGGAGGAGGCACAAACACCTCACACGGGACAAATATAACTTGTTGGAACTGACCGCGTAGTCCCGGGTCTCCCGGTTTGAGAGTATGACGATAATTTGCGAAAATCACACTTTCTTGAAAACAGCCCGTTAAAGGGTGAAAACCCAAACCAGCCCCCAAACGACCCCGTAGGAGGCACGAATACCTCGCACGGGACGAATGTAACTTGTAGGAACTGACCGCGTAGTCCCGGGTCTCCCGGTTTGAGAGTATGACGATAATTTGTAAAAATAACCCTTAGACTTGAAAACTGGCCGTTAAAGGGTGAAAATCCAAACCAGCCCCCAAACGACCCCATAGGAGGCACGAACACCTCGCACGGGACCAATGTAACTTATAGGAACTGACCGCGTAGTCCCGAGTCTCCTGATTAGAGAGTATGACGATAATTTGCAAAAATCACACTTAGACTTGAAAACAGGCCGTTAAAGGGTGAAAACCCAAACCAGCCCCCAAACGACCCCGTAGGAGGCACGAACACCTCGCACGGGACCAATGTAACTTGTAGGAACTGACCGCGTAGTCGTATATGCAATTTTTCTAGTTGTATATGCAATTTTTTTGCTTGAATATGATTTTTTTAAAATTGACTTGATTACTAATATTGTATCTTTTTTGTGTCTTATTTTTTTTGTAGGATGACATTCAATCGTTAGCTTTTATCCACTTGGAACGCACGAAGAAGTCAATGGTTTACAACAGGGGGATTGTGTATTTAGTGTCGTTAATATTCAGGATTCTATTTTTTGTGTTATGGCCGAGCAAGCTTCAGTAGTTTTATGGTTTATTTTTATGGTCGTGCTGGCTATAGTAGTTTTATTGTTGACTTTTATGGCCGTGCGGGCTTTATATGGGCAGATTTTATGTTAGCAGGTTTTGGAATGCTCAAAAAATAGAGAAAACTCTGCCCAATTTTTTTTTGATATGGGAACTATTAACTCTTGTAATTTTTTGAAGTTATTGTCGACTTTTATGGTCATGTGTTGCTTTATATTGGTATTATCTCTTGTAATTTTTTGAAGTTTGTATGCACATTAGTTTATCAACAACCTGCGATATTCATAATTTTTGAATTTTTTTGATTTTGTTTTTGCAAATAATAAATATTTTTCCTACCGAATTTGGAATTTGCAGATTTTCCAGATTTGGTTCCTATTATTATTTTTTTAATCAACTGAAAAATCTGGCACGGTCTTAAACCGTGCCAAAAGTGTGCCAGAAAATAGATAATTTGGCACGGTTTTGGCGTGTGCCAAAAGCGTGCCAGATTTAACATCTGACATGGTTTAAAAGCGTGCCAAAAGCGTGCCAGATTAAAAAACTGGCACAGTTTAAAAGCGTGCCAAAAGCGTGCCAGTTTGGAAAATCTGGCACGGTTTTAAACCGTGCCAGAAAATCTGGCACGCCTGATTCTGGCACGGTTTTAAACCGTGCCAGATTGCGTCTGGTACGATTTTAAACCGTGCCAGTTTCCTGTTTTTTGTGTAGTGGTTCCTGCGATCCAAGAAGGCTATTAAATAAAGTCTTCTGAATGTGTGATTAAACCAAATTGATCATGTATCCCCCAACGTATTCGTTTACATGTATATTTGTTGATTAGTTTCTTTGATACAATCTTCATAAAATGAATCTAATTTAACTAAACATTCGACTGAACATAACATATTATCGAAAGTTAACTTACATAAATCATATTAAACATTAATAAAAGTATAACTAAACATCCATGCATAAAGAATTCAAGGAACTAATGAAAATTTTAAATTTCTCTCTATCCCAATGTTTTAGAGAAGGTAATTCAACTGCTGATGCTTTGGCAAATAATGGAATCTCCCTTGAGAAACCAAAAATTAGTGAATCATTTTCATCTCTTCCTATTATTGTCAGAGGCTGTTTGAACTTATATAGGTGGGCTATTCCTACAAAAGTTGATTGGCTTTATTTCATTGAATTTTCTTTTATTCGTTCGAATGGTCTTGTTTATAAAAGTCCATATTAATAAATTTTCCATTCGATATATTGGGCTCGACTATCGAATGTTCTTGTTAGAGCTTGTTTATGCTACGGGAGAGACTATTTCTCATTCTAATCAATAATATGTATGGGGGTTCCATCCCTCTTCCATAAAAAAATAAAGTAAAGCGCTAATACAATGTCAATATCATAATAGGATACAAATAAGATATATAAGGATAAAATAATATTTTGACACTCAATCTTCCTCTAAATCAACTAAAAGATCATTCAAATTAAGGTTGTCATCAAGAGCCGACTGGAGCTCTTTTAAAGCCTTTAATGCATCTACTTGAGTGTCATACCCTTTGGTGTATGCACAACAATAGACCAATTGACATAGTTTACGCACTTGAAGAAGAATGCCTTGTTTATGTTCTGAAAGGGATAAATAAAAGGGTCGTCGACTATGCGATATTTACTCTCCAGCTTTAATAAATCCACCAGAATAAGTTTGGAGTTAGTATCAACTTTGGAAGCATTCGTTATATCC
This sequence comes from Sambucus nigra, assembly GCA_949130495.1. NCBI lineage: Eukaryota > Viridiplantae > Streptophyta > Magnoliopsida > Dipsacales > Adoxaceae > Sambucus > Sambucus nigra. The sequence continues at coordinate 302,492,779 of OX422210.1, forward strand.
TCCACCTTTACCCACTTACAATAGAATATGGTTTCTGTGAAATCTAAGTAATCCAATCATAAGATTTGTTGGATTATCCCATAATAGGTTACCACCGTATTCTTTGGATTTTTATAGCTTTTGCGAACGATACAGGTGGTCAAGGCATAAATTGATATTCCACTATTTTGCGTCAAAAGATTTTCCTCATATGGATATGAAATAAAATCAAAATTGTTGGTACGAAATTTCTTAAACTCTTTCGCACAAAAACTAGGACCTTTTTCTAGGCGTGCATGTCTAGAAAAGACATCAATTCTTTTAGAAGATACATTTATTAATGAATTTGTATTAGGGAATATTTTTAACACACATGAATAAATAACCGCACACATAAGATGTGAAAATTACCTAATTTGACACCCATGCCCTAAAATCAGTTGTCATGTAATTTCTACTTTGATTTTGGGAAATGTATTTCTCGTACTTCTTACTAGTAAATTGTACAGTTTAGATCATAAAATATAAATACATAAAATCAAAGAAGAAGAATTCAATAGATACTCATTCTCTTTAGTCTTCGACTGCAATTCAAAAACACAACGAGATGTTTTCTCGTATATTAGATTTTTAAGTTTTACCTCTTTACGGTTCCCAAATGACAATTCATCCTCAAAATCGTCAAGTTCCTCGATCACTCGTTGCCCACAAGGATTGAACCTCCTCACCGCTTGTTCTGGCATATGTTCTCTAACATATAGAGATGATTTCACCATTACGTATTCTTCAGCAATTAACCCCAATAGACAGTGTATTCTTTACGTAATTTTGAAGGTTTTCATCAAGCGATCAAAAGGATACATCCAATGATACCTAAGGGGACCACATAATAAAGCTTCGTATCATAAATGCACAAGCAGGAGGATGTTGATATCAAATAATGACGGAGGAAAATATTTCTTTAATACACAAACTGCCTCGGATCAAGTTTATTTCACAGCTTTAATGTGCCTTATGTTTATCACTTTTACATGAAGTAGGGTAAAACACAAACTGATTTTCATAATTCCCCGGTGGAGATCTTTATATTCCGAAAATAAATGCCTGAATAACAGAGGGAGTAATTGGATGATTACGTGCCAGTCATAAGACTTGCACTGTTTCAAGTCATTTTCTTGGTAGTTTACTATCATGCATATATTACCAGAATAATCGGTTTGAGTCTTTAGGTTAAACAATGTGTCTAAGAGGATCTTCTTCTCACTAGTAGTCGAAGTAAAAGCCACCCGGGGGTAGAAATTCTTCCTGTTATAGGATTATTTTTTAACCACGGTTTCTTCTTTATTTTCATATCATGTAGATGTTGGTGGGTTCGCTCTCCATCTTTGGAATGAAATCTACCCATACATATTCATATCAAATGTTCTGTAACATTCTTCTCTGTGTGCATCACATCAATTACATGCCTTATATAATAATCTTTCCCAAACTAAAAATAAAAAATAACGATTGCATGGACCATGACTTCGCTTTACTAGGGTCGTTCGAATCCCCCTACCTTTACGCTTCAAGTTTACAAACTGGGGGTGCTTTTCTACATACTCATTCCTTGCAGTTGCAGCCTCCGTCTTCTCCTCAATTTGCTGACCAGAAAGACGAGCATGTGGCCTTCTACGCTCGTGACCGATAGGCAAACAGTTAGACTTGTCATTCCTAAAAGGGTGACTAGTTGGCAGAAATCTATGATGACCCATGTAACTCACCGTACTATTATGTTGAAGCCAACATGCTTCATTTTCCTCCCCATATATGGGGCATCCATAATAACCATGAACATTATCACTAGACAAGGTCCCATAAGCAAGAGAGTAGTGACACTACACCAAAAACAGGAATCTAGCACGGTTTAAAACTGTGCCAGATCAAATCTGGTACAGTTTTGAACTGTGCCAGAATCAGGTGTTCCAAAATGGCCATTTTTTTTGACACGATTTAAAAGTGTACCAGATTTTATCAAATAGGAACACTTCTGGCACACTTTTCAACCGTGCCATGATTTGATATTTCTGGCACACTTTTGGCACAGTTTTGAACTGTGCCAGATTGAGCACATTTTGAAAAACTTTTGGCAGAGTTCAAAATTGTGCCAAAATTTGATACACTTTTGGCACGGTTTTGAACTGTGCCAAATTTTTGGATAAAAAAAAAAAAATTATTTGAAAACAAGAAAAATCACAAATTGCCAATCTTTCACGTTGTTGATAAACTAATGTACATACAAACTTCAAAATATTACAAGTCTTTAGTAGTTCACAGACCCAAAAAAAATTGGGCAGAGTTTCCTCTATTTTCTGGACATTCTAAAACCTGCTAATATAAAACCAGCGTAACAAAAAGCCCGAACGACCACAAAATATAATATTAAACTTACAAAATCTCGCACGGCCATAAAAGTAAACAATAAAACTACAAAAGCCCTCACGGCCATAACACAAAAAAATAGAATCATGAATAAACCCTTGTTGTAAACCATTGAGTTCTTCGTGTGTTCCACGTGAATAAATGCTAACGATAAAATGTTATCCTGCAAAAAAAATAGGATACAAAAAAGATACGATATTAGTAACCAAGTAATTTATAAAAAAGCTTACTCAAGCTAAAAAATTACATATTGGAGTTGCAATTATTAATATGTTCTAAAATTGAAAATCTTACGCAAGTTATGACTACCTCATCAGTTCCTACGAGTTACATTGGTCTCGTGTGAGGGGTTAATGCTTCTTACGGGATCGTTTGGGGGCTAGTTTGGGGTTTCACCCTCAAACGGCTTATTTTCAAGCCTAATCTACATATTTTGAAATTATCTTCATTATCTCAAATCAGGAGGCCCGCGACTATGAGTTCAGTTCGTACAAGTTACATTGGTCCCGTGCGAGGTGTTCGTGCCTCTTACGGGGCTAATTTGGGTTTTCCACCTCAAACGGCTTGTTTTCAAGACTAATCTACATATTTTGAAATTATCATCATTATCTCAAACAGGGAGGCCTGCGACCGTGCGGTCAGTTTGTACAAGTTACATTGGTCCCGTGCGAGATATTCGTGCCTCTTACGGGCCGTTTGGGGGCTGGTTTGGATTTTCACCCTTTAAGGGATTTTTTTAAGCTTAATCGATATATTTTCAAATTATCATCATATTCTCAAACCGTGAGACCCGTAGCTACGTGATCAGTTTGTACAAGTTACATTGGTACCGTGCGAGGTGTTCGTGCTTCTTACGGGATCATTTAGGGGCTAGTTTGGGTTTTCACCCTCAAACGGCTTGTTTTCAAGACTAATCTACGTATTTTGAAATTATCGTCATTATCTCAAACTGGGAGGCCCACGACTACATAGTCGTGACTACGCGATCAGTTCTTACAAGTTACTTTGGTCCCGTGCGAGGTGTTCGTGCCTCTTACGGGGCCGTTTGGGGGTTAGTTTGGGTTTTCACCTTCAAACAACTTGTTTTTAATATTTGAAATAAATAACATGAAAGAAGACAAATGATGTTAATATTTGAGATAAAGATGTGAATTGACAAAAGTAATGCAAAAGCACTGATCGTTTGTATACCTCAATAACCACGTGCATTCCAGTTCGATCCCTCTCATCACGAATGTCACTTATGCCTTCCAGATTCTAAAAATATAAAAGATAAAAATCAACAATAGCAAGTGAGAATTTTATCAACAAAATAGAGAAGTATGAATATGATTATCAACAAAATTCAAGTTAAAAGATAAAACAGAATCAGAGAGAGAATGACCTCAACTAGAAGAATGATTAACGATAGTTGTGTTTATATGTGTAACTTTACTTGAACTAACAGTAAGTTAAAATGTTTCTTACATAAGAAATAATATAGTATAGAAAGTTGAAATGTTTGAATCTATATACGTAGAGGCTAGTCAATGAAAGGTGGGTACTAGGTTCTCGATGTAAATTTTTTTTCATTACACTACATAGTAAAACAAATACTTGAAAATTTGGGTGGGGTACATGCCCTGCTCCAACATAGATCAAATTAAGCGACATGGACACGCACACACACATGCATAAATAGTCTGAATATGTTGCTCAACTTACAGTTCCATATATGGGATTTGTAGATGCCTAGACGCTGCATCGAGCATTCAATGATGCGTGGATACCAGCGTTGGTAATTGTTAAATTCTGCTTCTCCATGACTTCATGTATTTCATACAGTGTATATATATAACATATATCTATTATAATCTGTTTATATATGCATACAGGTGCGATAATGTATATATATATATATGCGATAGTGTATAAAGTGCATATATAGAAGAAAACAGGTGCTACGGTAACAATTCCAGCACGAGATTCAGAATCTGAACAAACAGTAGTGTGAAGACTGAAATTTTGAATACCTGTTGCACATTTGTCCATGATAAACACTCAAATATTGAATACTTGTTGCACACAATCTGAACAAACAGGGATAATCTCCTCCAACTTATCCATGATAAAGACTCAAATATTGAATACCTGTTGCACACAATTTTTTTGCAAATGAAAGAAACCAAGAAGTCATTCAAGCAGATCCAAATAGGGAGGAGTAAGCTAAAGGCAAAGGGGTTACATGTTTGGAAAATAACAAACCAGTTGATGATGTGCTAGAGCAGGGTGAATTTATTGAAGATGGTGGTAATGAGAGCATTTAAGCAGAAGATAACTTGGAAGACAAATTTGAGGAGGTGATAAGTAGGTCTAGGTGAAAGAGAATTAACAAAATAGGGGACTATGTATCAAATATGTTGTCTCAACCTTTTGAAGAAGTTCATCAAAGGTCTTTATCATTTTCTCCCACTAGGCACCAAGCAGGTCAAAAGATGGTCTTAAGATCAAACACAAAAACTTCCCTTGATGCTCAATCTCAATAATAAATTTTCTTATTTATACTATTAGGGGAATCTCAAAGAAAGAATCTATTAGAAGGTTAAAGAGGCTTAATAGAAGTTACAAAGTTAGCATGCTTGATGTTCTAGGACCTAAACTTCAGATGGAGGATCATCTTCAGTATAAAATAAAGCTGGGATTTAGCTATGCTCAGTCTAATTACTATAAAAATAAATATATTTAGGAAGGCTAGTGGTAATGATATAGACTTGGGTTCTGCTATAGAATTTTTGGAGTTTAGGGAATGCAATGGACTAAGTTCCTAAACTCCTGTACTAAGATATGTAGTGTATCAGGTTGAGCAGTGTATCAGGTGGAGGCTAGCTAAGCAATGTATCAGAATGATACACCTCTAGAAGGGACTTGTTAAAGGTTAAAGATAATAAATTAGTCTCATGGCATCAAACCGCATAGAAAATAAATTAGTCTCATGGCTTGGTCAGGGGACCATATTTTCATACTAATTTGAATGAAACTTTTGCCAACTCATACTTTGAACTGGCATAGGTCTAGGACTTTGACTAAAAAAAGAATAGGATGGTGATCATATTTGCTTCTATGAAAAGTTATGCAAAAGATGGAGTCCCGAGCATTTAGATATTCATGGTTGCAAAGACTTATGTCAAGTCTTCTTTTAACTTCTGAATTCTCACTTTTCACCCAAGTGAATTCGACACCCACGGTATCAAAATGATTTAGATCACTTGAATCAAACATATGTTGGAATTCCTCACAACAAATTCTAAGACATATGTTGGAATTAGATGACGGTATCAAAATGAATTAGATCACTTGATTTTACTGCGGCAGAATAATAGGTTCATATTTGAGTCTAAAAGGTGTAAGAAATGACAAAATGAATTAAAAGACGTGAAAGTAAAACGATTCGAAACAAGAAGAACTGCTAAAAATGTGGATTCAAAGTAGTAATTACACTAAAAAAATCTGAAATTAAATGAAATGAAATTATAGAAAATATAGTAAGAAAAACATATTTTATGACCTGGATGCTGCCTTATTCTTCCTCCTGCACCCATTCTATAACCATCGGCCACAACCCCTAAAAATGTCCATAACTGCCCATTATTGGCCATAACTCCCACAGGCTTTAAATTCGAATCTCTCTAAAAATCTCTAGGTAAAACTGTAAAAAACAACCCTAAACATTCTTTAAACTTACTATTAAATTGCTGCAAAACTGCCCCAAAATCTGTTACATAACTTCTCAAAATTATTTATAATTTCAGCCTCCAAAAATTGGAAAGCATGGTGTAAACACTCAGGAAAGTAATATATTATGCAAGAAAATTTGTGAAAGGATAAATGATCCTTTAATAAAACATAGGACATTCACTTTAAGAGTATGATATATACTAATTAGTGAGGTGTTATGCCAATTCATAGTCGATTTCTTTAAGAATGTGTTCTATACAAATTGTGTATTCTTTTTATGAGTACATATGTTTATGCATTAGTGAGGTGTCATGCCAATTAGATTATGTAATAACAGAGGGACTTTTTTTCACTTTGTTCTATTGAGTTATAATCGAAGAATCAAACAAGGTATAAATTAAAGATCATATAAAAGCACTATCTTGCTAAACTTAAAGAAAGGTAATAATAATAAGAACCCAAAATTGCCTAAATTTTAACCATCAAATTATTTTTGAATTCAACCACCAAAATATCATGATAGGAATAGATAATAATACCTCACTGCGATTGATCTTAACACAACACTATCTTGTTCAATGTATATCTTATCATGTGTATTGATTGATTGTGGATCTTTATTCAACAAAACGAATCAATATTTTCTCTTTTGTATAAATGCTCAAATGCTATTAGGAGGGAAACAAACCCTGAGGAGAAAAATGTCAAACATCTTAAAGCAAATATAAATGAGACATACTAATAGTGTAAGCAAAGTGTAAGTGACTCCTTTGGGCAAGTATGGCCTTCTCACGTGGAGGAAATGCAACTTCAACATTTTGTATGTGAACCATCTATTTATGGATTCTAGAAGATGTAACTATCACTTGTTCTTGTAAGACATGAAAAATCTCCGATGCAAATCTAAGACAAGGACAAAATTATCAGTATACACTACAAACTAATCCATATATACATTAGATAAAAGTAAGTCAATCATATAAATGTGAACCCACGCCAATCTGACTTAAAATAAATCAAACCAGCATGGTCGTCTCATTATGATAAAGTATCAACGACATTCAAAAACATTTACGGTGTCTTTGATTGGAGTCGATGAATAGAAATTCCAAGGAAAATGTTCAAAATGTGCATTATTAAGTTGTACATTACCCAAGCTTGGTAAAAAATCCACTTGCATTATTAGAAAAATGAGCATAAAATATTTTCCATAGAAAAAAAATTAGCATAATCGAAAACACTTTTAGATGGGGAGAAAAGTCAAGCTTATACCATCAAACTCAGCAAAAAATCAGTTACAATGAAGATATTGTGCACTGTCTATCAAATAATTCAGGACATAAATATTAAACACCATAAATGACACATACAAAACCTCCCTCAAATAGAGATGATCAAATCCATTTCAAATGAAGCCCACCTATAAAATCTGTCAATTTCCCCAATTAAGCCCCCCCACACAGAGAGATGCATAACAACAACACAAATCAGTTCACTCTCTTCTATTACTATGTTGCAAAACATATAGACACACACCTAGTGGGAAACAACGAAAAATTGTGCATCAATCTTATATAGTGTGCATCAATCGTGTGCTATTTAGAGAAAAATTTCCTTTCTTTTGACATTTTAGCAAATACTTAGTGCGCAACAACGAAAAAGTCTTTTAGATGTGAGATTTATGTGTTCAATATGAAATTAATTACATTCTTTCAAAATAAAAACAAAGATAACAAAAATATAGAAATCAGAGCTTATGTTGAAAAAAATTGTGCTCGGTACCAAATTTATTAGATTCTTAAAAAACTAAAACTAATATCATAAAACATATTACAAATGAGAGAAGAAAATGTCAAAGATTAAACATCATGAAACCTAGAAATAAAGTTCGTTGAATGAAATGAAAAATGGAACATGTAAACCTGGTAATTACTTTCGTGGATGAACTTAGCGTTGAGTCGAAACAGAGATTCGTACTGGAAAAGTTTAGATGAAAATGAGGATATGAATTATCTGAAATGAAATCGTATACTAATTGTATTCTGTACTAATTAGAAACTGAAATAAAATACCTAGTTTTGTGGATGATGGAGGCGCTAAAGGTAGCAGCGAGAGATAGAGAGTTGGCCGGAGAGAGAGAGCTGAGCGGAGGGTCAAAGTAGAGAGAGGCATGAGCAGGGGTGAGCAAGAAGAGAGAGCGCGATACCAAAGTGGATATAGTGAATTATTTTAGGGTGTTATATATTTTAGTCAAGTGTACTCAATTTTGGCACTGTTTTAAAGTGTGCCAAATTGTCATTAAACCATGCCAGAATTTGGCACGATTTAAGACTATGCCAAATTTTTAATATCAGGGTGTGCCAAATTGCTATTTTTTGTGTAATGTGAATTGCCCACATCACCATTGCTTTAAGTGCGAACTCTTAACCCTTTTGAGAGTCGAACTCCGTCACTCCTTTATCCCATAACTCTTTAAGTTCTTCGATTAATGCTGCTAAGAATATATCAATATCATCACTGGGAGCCTTCAACTCGGGTATCAACAAAGATAACAATGTAAACTTTTTTCTAATGCATAGTGTTAGAGGGAGACTTAAAGGAACCATAAGAACTGGCCAATAACTCTGACAAGTACTTAAATTACTGAAAAGGTTAAACCCATCGGTTGAGATTGAAAGACAAACATTGTGCGGTTCCTTTGTAAATTCATGATGCTGTGAGTTTGATATTTACCAGATGGGTGAATCAACCGGATGATGCGTCAGATTCCCACCCACCTCGCATCGAGTGTTCCACGTCATAGCCTCCGTTAACCACGATACAGTAAAATAACGTTTTAACCATGACCCAAGTGGAAAATACTTCAAAACCTTTTGTGGGACTTTAGAGCACTTGCAATTTTTTGCAAATTTGTCCTTTCCATTCTCACAAACTACATATCTAGGCTCACTGCATATGGGACATTCATCCTTCTCTTCGTGCTCATTATGGTACAATATGCAATCATACTTGCATGCATAAATAAATTTGTATTTCAAACCCAAAACCTTTAAGCTCTTCTTCATGGTAGGATAATTGTTTGGTAATGTGTTCGCTTTTAGGAGAATTTATTTAACCCACTTAAGAATTCCGGTTACGCTGTTCCAAGACAAACAAAATTGACTCTTCAAATTATGAAAACCAATCATTGCATATAATATCGAGTGATCTTCCTCGCAATATTTATACAATGGTCTAGTCGCATCGGATTTCAACTATATGTATTCCTCATCTCGTGGTAGTTTAGCATAAAATTGTTTATTTACTTGGTCATAATGTGCATTATACGTGTCCAAAGGTTGGTGGTTTTGATGGTTGTGGAGTTCGTAAGCATCATCAATTAAGTTGGTAAATGGACAATGTGTTGGTGAATCATGTAACACTTCAACTCGTTAGGGTTCTGTTACATCGTCGGGTACCAACAATTATTTTGGAACATAAGGTATATTATTTTCACCACGGTATGTCCATATTTTATAGTCTTGATAGGTTCCCCACTTTATTAAATGCAATTCAACGTCTTCCAATTACTTATGTTTTCCGTTCATACAATAGATGCACGGACACAAAATATCACTTTAAAGATTTTTGAAAGCGTATTTAACAAATTCTTGAATGCCCTTTACATGATTATTTGTTATTTGGTTAGTCTCTCCCATCCACTCTTTTTATTGTGGGAAATTCATGTAATAATCTTTAAATTTCAGTCCTGTGGTAGTAGGTTAAAAAATATTATTACAGCTAAAACAAAAGAAATATTCTTACAACTGAACCAAAAAAAAATTGTTACAACTGAAAGAAAACCAATATTCTTATAACTGAAATAACAAAATTTATTACAATTGAAACAAAAAAAATGTTATTACGACTGAAACGAAAGAAAATATTATTAGAACTTGGCCAACAAATAAACTAGCCAAACAATAAAAGAGTTTGTATAATTTCTCAATTCCCTCCTTTCCCCGTTGTCAAGGTGCACAGGTACATCTCCGCAGCCGTTGTATATTTGATCGACCATTATTTGAGTCTTACTCCTCTCCAAAGCTCGATCGTGTACTGAAGTTTTGGAAACTATGAACATAAATGTGCACACCCCAACAATACTCGTATCGCTCAGGTCCCTAAGATAGCATTGTTGGCCATAGTCACCTTGAGTTGTTGACGATGGTCCAAGTCCCGTGGCAGGCGGAGGCACTAGGAAGGAGAAGGTTGAAGGAGTCGGTATTTGGGAGGGGAATATTGGAGGAATCGTCATTTGGGAGGGTACTATTGGATGAAGCGGCATTTGGGAGGGTAATGTTGAAGGAGGCGACATTTGGGAAAGGAAATTTGAAGGGTAAGGATAGCGAAAAACTTGAGGAGGAGGGTAAGGGTAACCTTAAGGAGGAATTGGGGGTCTATAATCTTGAAAAAGGCTCATAAGTTACCCAATTTGATTTAACAGGAATCCTAGGTTATTTTTAATCTCCTAAACATCCCCAACGGTCTTGAACTATTTTTTTTTCAGTGAACGAGGCACGATCTTTGATCAAATAAAGCTCGTACACGAGAGGTGCAGTTGTTGAAAATTTTATTTTTGGCATATGTAAGCCAACACCTCTCACCCCCCCCCCCCTTTGTCCTTTCCAAAGGTCTGGGTTAGGGCCTCATTTTCAAGGTCTAAGTCATCATTAGGGCTCAAACCGGACTCACTACTGATGGCCTCTATTGATTCTAGCATCTTAGCCAAGTGCGACGAGATTTTTACTATCTTTTTTCCATTGAGCATAAATGGATAAGTTGGCCTAATTTTCTTGTTTATCAGCATCTGGACCATCCTTTCTCCTACCCCCCCACCCATTCATTCTTCAACTCCTAATATGATTTGGATCCCGTCCTATGGATATCATCTTTTTATGCCTTATTTATTTGTTATACTCCCTTTGGACTAACTTTTTCTCCTTCGCCTCATTCTCCAAAAAATTATTCCACTACTCCACTGGCATTTCACCATTGGGCAACACTCACTCTTTCAAAGCCAAAATATCGGAGTTCTCTACCTCCTTCGATAAATGTTTCTTTCAAATGTTTCTAATGTATGTCCTCAATGCTTCAGCAACCCCAGATAGAAAATTATTCTGGGAATGGTCAGGAAATAAGAAATGCTTGCAGAGTTGATCATATATGTCATCTTTGACGGATTGATCAACAAGGTCCTAGTTGTCTAGTCGACTGACTCCCACGTTTATTTTTTCCAGCGATAAACACCGGATTTTAAATTCAGCACATCATTCCTATCACCCGTCGAGTTATTCTCGAGAAGGGAGAACCTAATGGGATTTTTTTGGATTGAGTGGTAGGCGTCGATAGCATAAGATGGGGGCGTTGGAGCAACGGGAGTGCTAGATGAGGGCGGTAGGGCACTTAGAGTTGGACTTGGCAAGGAATGAACCATTGACGGAGTTTTGAATTGCTCATGTTGAGAATTTGGGTTGTGAATGAGATGGTGAACCTCGTTGTGGTGTCACCTCGTCACTTAGTACCATTGGGTTGTTTCCTCTCGATATTATTTACAAAAATGAAAAATAATAAGTGAATAAATAATTATAATAATATGAAATTATAACTAATTAATCAACCTTATGACTATATATACACTTACACATATATATCTTTTCACAGCAAGACATTAAAATATGTTCATCGTGTCTGATCTCCATTATTCAGTAATAATTTTTAAGAACCTATGAATTTTTGCCCGTGGCCAACTAGGAGGAAGGGTATCTATGATTAATGTGTAGATAACCATGATATGAACTCATAATACCACCTTTTTTAACTTGTTGGCAAGATTCACGTTTTTGTGCATATGGCATGAGATATCACAGTCAATGTCAATGCTCTCTGTACGCAGTTGTATCCATAATGGGTGGATTTTTTTCGCCTTCTCCAACAATGTAACCAAGTTCAGGGCTACGTCGGGATTATGAGTGTGAAATATATTTTGTATAACGTCATCCCAGTTTTCGGGTAGAGAAAATAGAATACAATCAAACAGGTAATCCGGCTGGACATTAATTCCACGATTTACAAGGTAGTTAAATTATTCGATCTTTTTCTTTCCATACCTATAAATAGAAGTACACTATATATGGAGAGTGTAGAGGGGTCTTGAAAGTAATCTTGAGATTAGAGATAGTCCTTCCATTAAAAACAGTGTTTGGGATTAAGACAATGAGGCAGCTCAGCGTGGCAGCTCAAACGAGGCAGCTTAGCGTGGTAGCTCATACTTTAGCTTGTTGTGTCACTTAGTCATATTGTATATTTGTTTATATTGACTATGAGCTATAACGATTTGAATGATGTAATGAGTATAATGTTTTTAAGTGTGAGGTTGAATGGTACTCACGAGAGACTATGCTTAGCACGTCTTGGGAGAGATTTCATGCTCTATCGAACGACCTCGCCATAGGAACTTCAGAGGGACTTGGTTTGGAGGATTGAGAAGTGATTCACCATTAGGGCTTGTACTGAACATCTTAGATGCACCTGGTAAAACACCACAAGACCTCGACCGTGGAACCTTGGGCAGAGCAGCCTTGGGTTCCATCGGGTGTTGAGTTGTGAACTAAATAACCCTCTACTTAATGTCATATCTACTTTATGTGATATCACTAGACAGATAGGCAATGTCAAATCTGCACTTGAGTTAACCACCGTGGTATTTGGGGTTGTCAGATAGTTGGTGAGCCACCTTTGTGACGACAGTCCCCTGACACACAGTGGTTAGGAAAAAGGCATGTCTTGGCATTTATTGTTTATGACGTGGAAGTAACTAGTGAATCAGGCATTTAATGTTTGTGACATAAAGTATGAGGGACGTATTTCACATATATTAATAACTGAGTTACCTCGGGAGTGGTGTGGGAGCTATTTAAGGACCCCAACCACCTCTGGGAGAAAATGTTCCTTTTTAAGAGTTCATAAGTTATTACTAGAGAGACATCATAGAGAGATTTATTAAAAACCAGAGAGTTTACTCACCCACTATTGTCATTTATTACGAAGTTTTAATACTTGACGGAGATCCTTGAGGGTAGTTGAGGTGTTTGGCTGCCTACTAAGATGTATCTAGGGTGCTTATTTTCTCTCTCCCTCTAAATGAGTTGCTTCTGAGTTTATTATTATCTTCTGAGTTATAAACGAGAGATTTGTGAGTTCAAACTGAGTTTATATTCACTAAGTTGTGTTTCATATCCTACAGTTAATCAATAGTGTTGATGGTTAACTTATCATTACTGTACTCAAAAGGGGTTACACCTCCATCTAATCTAAACTACCCTCTTACATTTGGCGACTCTGCTGGGGAGGCATTCTTCTTCTAAGCAAGGTGTATAGCGCAGGATAACATTAATCAAAGACTTAACTTTGATGACATTCAATACAATGAAGAACAGGCAGCGAGAGAGTTGGAGGATTCAAGGTACGGAGCCCCTTGACTAGAGATACCTCCAGTTCAAACGGTGACATGTGTCACAGGGGTGACACAAGCTTCTACGAACGCTGGGTTGGGACTAGCCCAAGTGTAACTCTTCATGAATAAATTTTATGAGTTTTTACAAACTCCCGTAGCTTTAACTGTGTTGGGAGGATTTGAATCCAACTCCTTCATGACACCAGGGGCAGCCCTAATGGCCCCACCAAGTGAAGTTCTAATAGGAACGGTTCCAGCAAGTATACCCCTATTGTAAATCTAACGGTGGGAACTTCAGGAGGATCAACCATTCCAATTATGATGATCTGCCCAGCTGCAACGGGCACTCTGCTTATGGTCCCTCTGGTCGTTGATTCAACGACATCAGCTATGGAAGAAATGAGGAAAGAGATGCTGAAATTCATGCAAGCTTCCTCGTAATCTTTCGACAAGGTAGCTTTAGTTTATGATGACTTTCTAACGCCTTACCCCTAGGAGTACAACGATGATCCCTACCCAAAAGATTCTATTCCTCCTATCTTTGAAAAATATACAAGAAAGGGTGGAAACCCTAAAGAGCACATTAAACGCTTTGTGGAACATTTGGGGGCGCACTGCAATAACAAGAAACTCAGGTTGAGGGAATTTTTCTAAATCCTTCACCGATAAGGCATATACCTGGTATACTCACTTAACTCCTAAGAGTGTTTCCATGTGGGAGGAGATGCACGTTTTGTTCGTTCATAAATTCTTTCTGGCAAAAGATGAGTTCACCTTGACCCAACTGGTGAGAGAGAAGCAATGACCAGTGGAAGATGTAGTGGCATATGTTCAAAGGTTCAGGGAAAGGTCCCTCGATGTGAAGGAGGAGGCCAGAGAATCCAAACTGCTATAGATATGTGCGGAAGGACTGCTTCATGAGTACATCTACCATCTTATTAACGAGACGCATGATGGGACTTTTGTGGTATTCCTAAAAGCAGCCAGGAACATCTCGTTGGTTGTACGACCAAACCCAGTGGTGGTGCCCATGATGTTCAGGCAGCCGATACAACCTATGGGAGGGAGGTCTCAGCCCCCACGGGTGGGATATACCAAAGGAACAGATGGGGACAAAGTAGCGAAGAGGGATAACAAGAGGAAGTTTGGGAGAGACATGGAAGACCCACCATTGTTGGCTTTTATAGTAGAAGAGGTTGTCAGCTATTACAATGCCAAAGTTCAAGGAGGAACGGTGTATGAACCAAAGGGCATCCCCATTAGGGAACCAGACGGTGCAACCAGGGCAGATCCCAAATATTACAAGATTCATCAAAAGATCCAACATCCAACGAAGAGCTGTTTCACGCTAAGAAGAATCATTGACAAATATGTGAAGGTAGGAAAGTTACAAATCCCTACGCAAAATGTTAACAAAAACCCACTCCCAGCACATGGGGCCAATCTAGTGGTAGCCTACGACTAGGAGGCAGAGAGATAAGCAAAGGAGATAATGACGGAGCAGGAGGAGTTTGAAGAATCTTTGGAAGGTTATACAAGGGGAATGGCTAACGTAGAGTTAGCTTATGATGAAAAAAGTGCTAAAGATATGGAGGACGTATATATCATTGAAGGTGAGGAAGTAGACCAAGCTATGGAATACCGTGAAGTTTCAAAATCCATAAAGTTTTTTTGGTTCTTAGACTAGGTAGGGATACAAAAGGAGAGTAGATTGGAGATAACCCAAGCAATCCTTAATATTGTGAGGAAGAACGTAGTCCCTTCGCTGAGATGGAAGGGACCCATGGCCAGTTTGGTAAAGAGGTTTCTGTCATAGATAACTTTTAGCGATGTAGATAGGGTTATGAGGTTCCATCATAATAGGCCATTATATGTAACTGCCAGCATCAACGGGGTTAGCTTTGCAAGGGCTCTTATGGATGGGGGATCCTCCATCAATATTATGCCAATCAACTCTTTCCACGCAGCTAATATTCCGGAGGAAAGGTTAGTCCCCATGCCTTTGGTGATTTTAGGTTATGACAATCAGTCTTCCAAGTCCATTAGTTATGTGAACTTTGGGATTATGATGGGAAATCTGAGTTCCCAATCAAATTCCATGTGATAGAGAGTGCAACTTCCTACCATCTATTGATAGGAAGGGTGTGGATGCACAACCAAGGGCTAGTTCCTTCTACGTATCACTAATTCGCCAAGGCGAATTTCAAGGGGATGGAGGTGACCATTAGAGCTACGAAGAGGCCCTTAGTCGTCGAAGAAGATCACCTGGTAGATGCAGCGTTATACATAGAATTGGAGGAGGATGTCAGAGTCCTAACAAGAAGAATGGTGGGAGCGTGGGTTACCTCGATCAGGGAAAGGTTGGGGCCCTTGAATGAGCAGAATAATAAAGTTACAAGCAGCAAAGGAGTGATGTCAGAAGAAGTCTACCAGGTGATCCCTCATCATCAAAACAACTCAAAATAACTCAAAGACAGAATGAGGCACATAATGGATCCAATGGAGTATGAGGTCCAACGATAAAGTGTGCTGAGTCGATTTTCAGGAGGAAGAGTTACTGAGGCTTCTAGAGAGAAGAAGAGGAAGGCAGTTGCAACAACTAGCAGACAGTGCAAAAAGGTTATTACCGAAGAAGGAAAGGTGGTTATCGGTTATAATGGTGTGAACGGGAGGTCTAAGAAACTGATAATGAGGTTGACCCGCTATATGAGTGTTTTCTCGTGGATCAACAGGGGCAATGTATGGTGATAGAAAAATCCAACATACAAGAGCTAGTGGAAGATGTTCCCGAAGAACTAGACTATATGTCAGATCAACCAAAGCCACAGGCACAAGAGTTACAACAGTTGAACCTGGCAAAAGAAGGGGAGGATTTGAGGCTTATTTTTACCTCGAAGGACCTCAGTAAAGAGAAACGAGAGGCCTTAGTTGAGTTGATTCGGGAGTTTATAGACGTTTTTGTATGGAAGTACATAGAGATGGAAGGCTGGATAAGGAAGTAAGCTGCCACAAGTTAAACGTAATGCCTTTAGCCATTCCGGTGAAGCAAGAAATAAGAATGTACTGTGAAACACCGCCTAATTAAATACTGGGTGATCAGTCCTTTATTAAATTAAAAATCAAGGTGAACGATTGGTTCATTCTTAGCATCACTGTCGCAAAATAAAATTTCCAAATTAAACACCTCAAATAATTAAGCTAAGTGTCAATATAATTTAAAGTCTTATTTCCATTTTTAAATTTCAACTTGAAAACCTTTTTAAATAATCAACAGTCTAAGAATCACATAAGTGATACGGATAGCAATCAACACAAAAGAATTAATCCATCTAGATTAACCAAACCAAGTCAAATAACCGTACATGAAATCATCTTGACAAAAGTTAACTCCCAAGGAATACTGAATACTGGAAATATAAACAAACGTAAATCTCTGACAAATCTAAACTGAATAGGAAAACGGGTGACACTTGCCCTAACAAAGCAGAACTAAAACAAGAATAAAATCAATGAAGAGGTCATCTAAATCAACAGCCTGCAACTCCCACATCAGCTGCAGCGCGTCCAATCCGAAGAACCTATACATGACGCCCCTGTGGATGGGCACTTATATATATATATATATATATATATATATATATATACGCATACACAAGAGAGAGAAAAATACAAGAAACGGGCCAGAGCCCGAGTGTAAAACAGTTTTAAAAATAGTTTAGCAAGTATTTAAAATGCTTACAGGCTAATGCAACAACCATGTTAGTATGCAACACTCTCTTGAGAATTCTCACCTCTCATCACGTGTACACGCCTACCGTACTAATAAAGCTCATAAGTTTCTCTAACTTACTCTCCATAAGGTTTTATCACGTGAAAAGCAAGGTTATGATATTTACTTTAGGAAATCATTATGTTCAAGATTTCTTACGTTATTTAGAACAATTCATTACCGTTATAAAGTTCTCGAACACTTATAATAAAGTTGAAGCATTTATTCATTACTTATCAACTTATACGCACAGTAGAAAGTTCCCATATAGATATGCGTATATATATTAGTCACACATATAATATATATACAAACGGCATCCCACATAAAATCTATGGTGCTGGCATACTCTGCTATCAAGTCTCCATATCACTCAAACTAAGGGAAATACTAGTTTGGAATCACTCTCGAACTGTATTAACACAACACACAAACAAATGGAGGTGAAGCATAGTTCCAGGTCCTAAGAGGTCAGCACATACCCTCACGTCTCTTAGAACATCTGACTATCATTCTCTGATAGCCTGTATCGAGGGTACTATCTTTTAGGGTACGAGTCAATATCCCCCATAAAGGTCCAATCGAGATAAGACTGTCCCGGCGCGAAAACCTCCGTGATAGCAAGTAGTCGGGCATGATTTTTACACAAATACATAATATATGCACAGTCACACAGTCATATATATAAATATTCACATTTTTAAAATTAGGTTTGCCCACGACCCATAATTATAATTATCCGTTCTTAACACAAATTACTCAATTATCTCGCATAACGAATTTGTCTCTTTTATTCCCATTTATAATTTATTTCATACATACTTCTCATCTCTCGAAGTATTCTCTTGCTAAACACAATTTCAGTAGGTATTCCCTCTCTAACCTTCTGGTCTAAGACTTTCACGAGTCCCTTAATTTATTAACGAATTTACGCATAATCTCTAATGTGTAACGAAATTACCCATTAACCCACAATTTCATCCCATATTAAATTTCATTCAACGGAGTCTATTGAGACCCTACTGGTCTTCCTCATGACTCATCATACTATATAAATAATAATCAAGGGTTCCTATGTAATTGTAATACTCCGTATTTTCGTGATATTTATTTTTGGGATTAATTGAATTAAATGTAAATTAATTTGGAAATTAATCCGGATAAAATACTAACGAGATGTGAGTTGGTATTTGATTATAATGTGTATATATGACTATATGTGAATATTGAATTATGAAATTTGTCGTGAGATTGAATTACGGCAATATGGAAATTTTGTTGGGACGCGTGTGACAGTCGCGTCAGGAATATAATTTTTAATTAAAAAGTGAATTTTATTTCTATTAACTGTATGGTCGTTTTGAGTGCGCCAACGCGTCCGAAAGGGTCGAAATAGTCAGAAAACACTAGCCGGGGGTTTAGTTTGGGTCCCGGGACATTTTTAGGCCATACCAACAACGTAAAAGGGTAGCTTGGTAATTTTAGAATTTGGGGAATTAAAACCCACGAAAATTAGAGTTAAAAATCTGACTTAGTCTTAACCCACTTAGCCATTTCCAACCCCAATCTAGGTAGTGGGCTACGGGAGAAGTTTAGAAACCTTAAACTTGCCAAACCAACCTCCATCTCCATTGTCATCCTTAGAGAAAAGTTGGTAGAGAGAGAAAGGAAGGAAAATTCTGCAGAGAGAGAGGGAGAACAAATCAACCTTCATCAATCCAACACCAAATTCAGAGAAAGATTAGAGGCTAGTGGTTTAATTTCGTTTTTGCAAAGAATGCTTCTTCCATGTGTAGGAAATTCATATAATTGTATTGTTTTTGGGAGACTTATAAAAACCCATGAAATTGGAAGTTATGAATTCAGATTTTAATGTAAGATTGCATGTAGAATTGTGTAGGGTGATTATTCTGATAGAAATACATCTTTTATATTATCAAAAATGGATTTAATTATAACTATGGAAGACTTTAAATTTCTAGGGTTCATGTTCTTGAAAATTGGGGAATATTGGAGAGATTTGATAATTTGATGTTGTTTGGGATGATTAGACCCCATATAAATGTTGTTATACGAATTTAATATGTTTAGGGATGATTAGAAACCTTGAAACCTTGTTGGAATGACATTTAGATAAGATTAGAGGTGAAGAAAAGTTGGAAAAACGTAATAGGAATTTTCTGGGCTCAAACTGTCACCTCGTTAGAAGACCTGCCCAGGTCGTTCGAACGAGCTTCTAACGAGTTGATAGTTTGCCTTCTAACGAGAGGGATGTTCATTCGATGCCTTTTGTTCGAACGTGGTCTCGTTAGATGCCCAGTTCGTTCGAACGAACTCTCATTCGAACCAGCCTCGTTCGAACGAGACTTCTAACGAGAGGACAGTTTGGCCTTTTTTGCCTGATTTGATTTTGAGTGTTTCGTAACCTTATTAAATGGTAGAGTTGACATTTCCTTGACGACTAATTGATATAGTTGGGTTATTTGGGATATATTGAGGAGTAAAACATAGAAGTGTGATTTGAATTGAATGGTAATTATGGAATAGGACGTGAGTGACTATTACGATGCGAGAATTATTGACGGCTTAGATAATTGAATTTAACCGGGAACATATGAATTGTGTAACATTATAAGTCGGTACGAGAATAAGAAGTGTACCACAAATAAATATGGTAATAGCTAATATGTGTGCATGCTTAGTATATATGATTTGATGTGTATGACATACCTACCATACTTGCTATCACGGGAGGTTTACGTTCTCTTAGGGCCCTCTAATCCTTGTGTTGCCCGGATTTAGATTGGTACCTCAAGAACATAGGTTAGAGAAGGACTTATTGGGATGTTAATAAGTCTGCTGATCGTGGGAGCGTAGGTATGTGCGTGACCCATGTGATGTGACTGTGTTCGCCTCCATTATTTTTGATTTGCTATTATCTGAGAACGATTCCTGAGAGATTCGGAATGCGTGATCCTTATGTACGTGATGTACCGGGAAGGATAGCAGAGTATGTGTGCACCGCAGCTTAGTCTTGGGGTGCTTGTATTGTATATTTATGACGTGAATAATATACACTTAAATTTAATGAGAACTTTCATGTTGGTATTGTGAGTATAAATACGGAAACGCTTTGAGTAACTAGAAAGGGGTAACCTATAATGAATTGTATTGTTAATAATCGAGAATCCGAGTTTATGTAAAGCTCTCCATTTAGTTGATAGCACTAGAATACATAATGAGAATCGTGTAGTAAGGGGTAGAACTTATTACGGTTTGGTTAGACTTATATGTTACTTAGATGGGTACGGTACGTTAGGAGTGCACAATTAGTAGAGAGGTGAGTAATTCATGCGAGTGCATGTCCTAACATGTATTTTTGATTTATTGTTTTAATGTCATTAAAACACTTGTTGTTTTTAAAATAATCCCCACTTTCGGGCTCTGACCCGTTTGCTTTCAAATCTATTTTTTTGTGAAAACCATTTTAGGTGCCCAGCCACAAGGACACCATGCATAGGATTTTTTATTCAGGTGACGAGCTGTAGTTGTTTGTGGAAGTTACAGGACTTTGCTGGTAAATGCTTCATCTATCTTGACTCTATATTCAGCTTTCATCAGTTGTAGGGCATGTCGCCCATTTCTATTAGAAACATTTCCTATTTCAGATTTTCAGACTTTTGGCATGTAATTAATTCAGGATACTTTATTTTCTTTAGTTCAGTTGTGGGATTGTTGTGAGGAGTTTTTCCTCCGGACTTATTATTATGTTGTTGGTTATTCTATTACTTCGTTATGGTGAATGGTTGTTATTCTTTCATTATCCTCTTATT
The DNA here is from genome assembly GCA_949130495.1 of Sambucus nigra. Lineage (NCBI taxonomy): Eukaryota > Viridiplantae > Streptophyta > Magnoliopsida > Dipsacales > Adoxaceae > Sambucus > Sambucus nigra. The sequence goes on from OX422210.1 coordinate 302,513,987, forward strand.
GCATGTTAATCAGAGTTACTTTAAAACTTGGCAACTCACTTTTTAAATACTAGGTGGTTAGTAATCATTAAAATGTTTTCGACAGTGATGCTATTAACTGGACCAACTTGGCATTTTGTATTAATTTAATAAAGGAGTATCTACCCGGTATTTAATTAGTCGGGGTCACAGGTAGTATCAGAGCATCAGGTTCTAGTGTCCTTTAGGATCTGTACGGCTTATTATGTTTCCGCTGAGCTTTCTTTGATGTAGAGCCCTATATTTTAGGATTGTTGTATTCTTTTGTATATGCTACGTTCTTCAGCTATTTTGAGTTTATAATTGCGAACTTATAGACTTCATTCTTATTTCAGATGCCTCCACGACGTGCACAACGGGTTCCCAGGGATGCAACGCCAGAAACACAGCCCGCACCAGTTCAGGGCACGATGAATGCCGCCGAGGTTGCCGCCATTGTGGCCTAGGCGGTAAATGCTGCACTAGCTGTAGTTCAGCAGGCACCACCTCAGGCGCCAGTAGTTGCGCCAGTTCAGGCACATGCATTCCCGTTTGCTTGGGAACGTGTACGTGATGCTTTTCAGAAAGCACACCCACCGGAGTTCGCAGGTAGCTTCGATGTTGTGGTTTCGAGTCAGTGGAGGAAGGACATTCAGCGGCACCTGAGGATGTATGAGTTCACCGATGTCCAGAAGCAGATACTAGCTACCTTTAAGATAGTGGGGTCTGCACTGCAGTGGTGGGAGTCTATTACCACCGTGGAGGAGAGAGATACTCTCACGATTCAGGAGTTTTGGGTGCAGTTCGACCGCAAGTACTTTCCGTCAGCTGTTCACACGGAAATGAGGAGGAAGTTGATGAATCTCAGACAGGAAGGTAAGACTGTGGCTGAGTATGAGGCCGAATTCACCAATCTGTTGAATATTGTTCTGGATGAGATACCGACAGAAGAGAAGAAGATACAGAAATTTACAGACGGGTTGACTTGGAGGATCCGTCAACATTTGTTGGGGAATCTATCGTTGGCCACTTACTCTGATGTGGTTAACGCTGCACTACTACACTGTCAGGATCATCGCTTTCACATGGCTGAAGGCAAGAGGTCAGGAGAGTCCAGACATCAGGGCAGGACTGGGGGAAATGATGCCAGTGGGGCACATTCTGTTCAGGGGCAGAGGCAGGGTGATTAGGGTTCCCAGCAGAGGGATCATAAGAGGTTCAGATCGGGGAACTTCAGGCACGGACAAGGAGGTTTCCGGCAGGGCCATCAGGGTCCGAATGGCCATCAGAACCAGCAGGGTCAGAATGGTCAACAACATTTTTAGCAGGGCCACCAGGGCCAGGGGAGGAACGGTAATGGCCACCAGGACCGGGGACAGCAGGGACAGAGAGGGGGAAACTTCTCGGGGAAGTGCTACGTTTGTGGAAAGACTGGCCATAAACGCCAGGATTGTCCTGATAGGGGCAGGGCCCCGCAGCAGCAGCAGGGTGCTCGACAGGAGCCTCAGAGACCTATGTTTCCCGTCGCCCTCCTGGCACCACCACAGATGGAAGCATTACCACCCATTCCAGCGGTCCCAGTTCAGCAGGGGCAACTGCAGTATCGGAGAGTATATCAGCTTCAGCAGGCTGCAGCCCCACAGGAGCCACCAGCCATTGAGGGTATGTTCTCTATTCAGGGGACTATGGGGCGTATTTTGTTTGACACGGGGGCTACACACTGTTTTATTGCTATGAGATTTGCACGCACCATTGGGTTGTTAGACACCGCCGAGAGTACGGTTACTTGTGTAGATTCGCCGTTGAGTAAGGGTTCCGTGATTTCACGTCTATGTAGAGGCGTGGGTATAGAGATCGGGAGGTTTACTTTACCCGCGGATATGTTAGTATTAGATATGACCGAGTATGATGCCATTATTGGTATGGATGAGCCATGATTGACTGTTTCAGTAGGAGTATTATCTTTGCCATTCCCGGGCAGGAGATGTTTTTGGTGGTGATGCCTCGTCCTGAGGGAGTATCGTCCACTCACTTGTATTACATAGAGGAGGAGACCTCTAAGGAAGTAGTGATATTCGATTCTGGTTGTTCGAGAGTTTGCCGACGTATTTCAGGATATACCTGGATTACCTCCGAGTAGAGAGATAGACTTTGTGATCGACTTGATGCCGGGCACTCGGCCTATTGCCCGCGCACCTTACCGTATGGCTCCAGCTGAGATGAGAGAGTTACGGGATCAGATTGAGCAGTTGTTGGGTTAGGGGTTTATACGGAGGAGTACCTCGCCGTGGGGTGCCCCTGTGTTATTCGTAAAGAAGAGGGATGGATCGTTGAGGTTGTGTGTGGATTACCGGGAGTTGAATAAAGTCACGATACGGAATAAGTATCCGTTGCCCCGAATCGATGACTTATTCGACCAATTGAGGGGAGCTTCTTTCTTCTCGAAGATTGATTTGCGATCGGGATACCATCAGTTGCGTATCAGGGAAGAGGATGTCTCGAAGACTGCGTTCTTAACGAGATATGGTTCTTACGAGTTTCGGGTTATGCCTTTTGGTTTGACCAACGCTCCAGCAGTGTTTATGGACTTGATGAATAGGGTGTTCAGAGAGTTCCTTGATCAGTTCGTCATTGTCTTCATTGATGATATTCTAGTTTACTCCCAGACAGAGGAGGAGCACGCCGAGAATTTGAGGCAAGTTTTGCAGACGCTACGTCAGAACGAGCTGTATGCAAAATATGAGAAGTGCGGGTTTTGGCTGAAGGAGGTTCAATTTTTGGGACACATTATTTCCGACCGAGGGATATCTGTTGATCCGGGGAAGGTATCCGCGGTAAGGGAGTGGGGACAGCCCACGACACCGACTGAGATCCGTAGTTTCTTGGGCCTAGCAGGATACTACAGGAGGTTCATTCGGGGATTTTCGAAGATAGCGAGTCCTTTGACACATCTGACTCGTAAGGGTGTGCCATTCATCTGGAGTGATGCCTGTCAGTTGGCATTTGATGAGTTGAAAGATAAGTTGACCTCAGCACCTGTGTTAGCATTGCCGAGACCGGGAGTTGAGTATCTAGTCTACACCGATGCATCCTTGCAAGGACTTGGAGGTGTATTGCAGCAGGAGAGTCAGGCCATAGCTTATGCTTCCCGTAAGCAGAAGCCTCACGAGAAGAATTACCCCACTCATGACTTGTAGTTGGCGGCAGTTGTATTTGCCCTTCGAATTTGGAGACATTACCTTTTGGGGGAGAAGTTTTGATTATTCACGGACCACAAGTCCCTACAGTACCTATTCACGCAGAAGGAGATGAATATGCGGCAATGGAGGTGGCTTGAGTTCGTGAAGGATTATCAGTTCGATATCCAATACCACCCGGGGAAGGCCAACGTGGTAGCAGACGCGTTGAGCCGTAGGCCTGTAGATGAAGTGGCAGGGGTGTGGAAGGCAAAGTGGAAGGAGTTGGGACACCAGGATGCAGTGGCCCGATCATTCATGTCGGTGATGACTGTTACACCACAGATTGTCATGAGAGTGGTAGAGGCACAAGCATATGACTCGTTCTGTCAGGAGCAGATAGTTCGATTATTAGCAGAGGGAGCCGAGTCCTATACCGTTAGCTCAGATTGGGGATTACGCTTCAATGGGAGATTGGTAGTTCCGGAAGGGGAGGAATTGCGGCACGAGGTGATGGCAGAGTCGCACGGCTCACGGTTCGCGGTACATCCCGGTGGGGACAAAATGTACCAAGACATGAGACATCAGTATTGGTGGAGCGGGATGAAAAGAGATATTGCCGTGTTTATTTCTAAATGCGCCACTTGTCAGCTAGTAAAAGTGGATCATCAGAGACCGACAGGACTTCTACAGCCATTGGAGGTCCCGATGTGGATGTGGGAGAGCATATCCATGGATTTTATCACGGGGTTGCCTACGTCACAGAGAGGTCACGATTCTATTTGGGTAATTGTGGACAGGTTGACCAAAGTCGCTCATTTTCTACCCGTAAGGACAGACTACACTTCAGGACAGTATGCCCAGCTCTTTATTGCAGAGATAGTGAGACTTCACGGTGTGCCCCTAAATATCGTGTCTGACCGAGACAAGATATTTATTTTACGGTTTTGGGAAAGTTTTCAGGAGGCCATGGGCACGGAATTGCGGTTGAGTACGGCGTATCACCCGCAGACTGATGGGAAAACCGATCGTACAAACCAGATGTTGGAGGACATGTTGCGTATGTGCATCATTGATTTCGGGGGTGGATGGGAGCAGTATCTTCCACTGGTGGAGTTTGCTTACAACAACTCCTACCACTTCACTATTGGCATGGCTCCATTTGAGGCACTGTACGGTAGACCTTGTCGTTCCCCAGCATATTGGTTGGAGGTGGGGGACAACAAACTACTTGGGCCGGAAGTGATTCAGGATACTTCGACAAGGATAGAGCTGATATGGAGTCGCATTCGGGTAGCTCAAGACAGGCAGAAGAGCTATGCTGATGCGAAGAGGTCCTTTAGGGAATTCGAAGTGGGGGACCAGGTTTTGCTCAGAGTATCTCCTATGAAGGGGATTATGCGTTTCGGGAAGAAAGGGAAGTTGGCACCGAGATATGTGGGACCATTTCCTAGTATTGAGCGGATTGGACCGGTTGCGTATAGACTTGGGTTACCGGAGCATTTGCATCGGATTCACGATGTGTTTCATATTTCCTCGCTAAGGGAATACCTCAGAGACGATTTGGCTCATTCGCACATTTCTTTGGAGGACATCGATCTCCAGCCTGATAGCTCCTACGAGGAGGGGCCGATTGCTATTTTAGACCGGAGTAAGCGGAAACTGCGGTCAAAGATAGTCCCGTTAGTGCGTGTTTAGTGGCGACATCATAATGTCGAGGAATCCACATGGGAGCGCGAGGATGAGATGAGCGAACGTTATCCAGAGTTATTCTTACCAGGTACTTTCTAGTTCCGAATTTCAGGACGAAATTCTGTTATTAGGGGGAAGTATGTAATACCCCGTATTTTCGTGATATTTATTTTTGGGATTAATTGAAATAAATGTAAATTAATTTGGAAATTAATCCGGATAAAATACTAACGAGATGTGAGTTGGTATTTGATTATAATGTGTATATATGACTATATATGAATATTGAATTATGAAATTTTTCGTGAGATCGAATTACGGCAATATGGAAATTTTGTTGGGACGCGTGTGACAGTCGCGTCAAGAATATAATTTCTAATTAAAAAGTGAATTTTATTTCTATTAACCATATGGTCATTTTGAGTGCGCCAACGCGTCCGGAAGGGTTGAAATAGTCAGAAAACACTAGCCGGGGGTTTAGTTTGGGTCTCGGGGCATTTTTAGGCCATACCGGCAACGTAAAAGGGTAGCTTGGTAATTTTAGAATTTGGGGAATTAAAACCCACGAAAATTAGAGTTAAAAATCTGACTTAGTCTTAACCCACTAATACATTTCCAACCCCAATCTAGGTAGTGGGCTACGGGAGAAGTTTAGAAACCTTAAACTTGCCAAACCAACCTCCATCTCCATTGTCTTCCTTAGAGAAAAGCTGGTAGAGAGAGAAAGGAAGGAAAATTCTGCAGAGAGAGGGAGAACAAATCAACCTTAATCAATCCAACAGCAAATTCAGAGAAAGATTAGAGGCAAGTGGTTTAATTTCGTTTTTGCAAAGAATGCTTCTTCCATGTGTAGGAAATTCATATAATTGTATTGTTTTGGGGAGACTTATAAAAACCCATGAAATTGGAAGTTATGAATTCATATTTTAATGTAAGATTGCATGTAGAATTGTGTAGGGTGATTATTCTGATAGAAATACATCTTTTATATTATCAAAAATGGGATTAATTAGAACTATGGAAGACTTTAAATTTATAGGGTTCATGTTCTTGAAAATTGGGGAATATTGGAGAGATTTGATAATTTGATGTTGTTTGGGATGATTAGACACCATATAAATGTTGTTATACGAATTTAATATGTTTAGGGATGATTAGAAACCTTGAAACCTTGTTGGAATGACATTTAGATAAGATTAGGGGTGCAGAAAAGTTGGAAAAACGTAATAGGAATTTTCTGGGCTCAAACTGTCACCTCGTTAGAAGACCTGCCCAGGTCGTTCAAACGAGCTTCTAACGAGTTGACAGTTTGCCTTCTAACGAGAGGGATGTTCGTTCGATGCCTTTCGTTCGAACGAGATCTCGTTAGATGCCCAGTTCGTTCGAACGAACTCTCGTTCGAACCAGCCTCGTTCGAACGAGACTTCTAACGAGAGGACAGTTTGGCCTTTTTGGCCTGATTTGATTTCGAGTGTTCCGTAACCTTATTAAATGGTAGAGTTGACATTTCCTTGATGACTAATTGATATAGTTGGGTTATTTGGGATATATTGAGGAGTAAAACATAGAAGTGTGATTTGAATTGAATGGTAATTGTGGAATAGGACGTGAGTGACTATTACGATGCGAGAATTATTGACGGCTTAAATAATTGAATTTAACCGGGAACATATGAATTGTGTAACATTATAAGTCGGTACGAGAATAAGAAGTGTACCACAAATAAATATGGTAATAGCTAAGATGTGTGCATGCTTAGTATATATGATTTGATGTGTATGACATACCTACCATACTTGCTATCACTGGAGGTTTACGTTCTCTTAGGGCCCTCTAATCCTTGTGTTGCCCGGATTTAGATTGCTACCTCGAGAACATAGGTCAGAGAAGGACTTATTGGGATGTTAATAAGTCTGCTGATCGTGGGAGCGTAGGTATGTGCGTGACCCATGTGATGTGACTGTGTTCGCCTTCATTGTTTGTGATTTGCTATTATCTAAGAACGATTCCTGAGAGATTCGGAATGCGTGATCCTTATGTATGTGATGTACCGGGATGGATAGCAGAGTATGTGTGCACCGAAGCTTATTCTCAGGGTGCTTGTATTGTATATTTATGACGTGAATAATATACACTTAAATTTGATGAGAACTTTCATGTTGGTATTGTGAGTATAAATACGGAAACTCTTTGAGTAACTAGAAAGGGGTAACCTGTAATGAATTGTATTGTTAATAATCGAGAATCCGAGTTTATGTAAAGCTCTCCATTTAGTTGATAACACTAGAATGCATAATGAGAATCGTGTAGTAATGGGTAGAACTTATTACGGTTTGGTTAGACTTATATGTTACTTAGATGGGTACGGTACGTTAGGAGTGCACAATTAGTAGAGAGGTGAGTAATTCATGCGAGTGCACGTCCTAACATGTATTTTTCATTTATTGTTTTAATGTCATTTAAACACTTGCTATTTTTAAAATAATCCCCACTTTAGGGCTCTGACCCGTTTGCTTTCAAATCTATTTTTTTGTAAAAACCATTTTAGGTGCCCAGCCACAAGGACACCATGCATAGGATTTTTCATTCAGGTGACGAGCTGTAGCTGTTTGTGGAAGTTACAGGACTTTGCTAGTAGACTCTTCATCTATCTTGACTCTATATTCAGCTTTCATCAGTTGTAGGGCATGTCGCCCATTTCTATTAGAAACATTTCCTATTTCAGATTTTCAGACTTTTGGCATGTAATTAATTCAGGATACTTTGTTTTCTTTAGTTCAGTTGTGGGATTGTTGTGAGGATTTTTTCCTCCGGACTTATTATTATTTTGTTGGTTATTCTATTACTTCGTTATGGTGAATGGTTGTTATTCTTTCATTATCCTTTTATTGCATGTTAATCAGAGTTACTTTAAAACTTGGCAACTCACTTTTTAAATACTAGGTGGTTAGTAACCATTAAAATATTTTCGACAGTGATGCTATTAACTGGACCAACTTGGCATTTTGTATTAATTTAATAAAGGAGTAGCTACCCGGTATTTAATTAGTCGGGGTGTCACAGTAATTAAACCGGATTAAAGAAATAGGGGAAAAATATGCAGTTTCCAGAAGGGGTCGATCGATCGATGTTCTTAGGTCGATCGATCGATTCAAGCAGTTCTTGCCCAGAAACTGCAATTTCAACCTACGGGTTTCAACCAATAATCTTCTCCAAAACGCCATTTAAAATTCCCAAACTCCCAAATATGGTTACTACTGGTTCTATATACATATATGCATGATTTTCTACGTAAGACATGTAGAGTTTCATCAACGGAATTGTATTAAAGGGCCAATTTGTATTAACTAACAAGAACCCTAATTTTCATAAAACTTTCATTCCTTTAATTTCTTTTCCAGATTTCTTGCTTCTAAACTCATACCAATTCCTAGGTTATCCTCTACATATGTTTGGGATGTCTAGAATATAATTATTTCCACCAAGACATGTGATTAAATCCTCAAATTTCTCAAATTCTTCTATGGAACATGTGTATAACAATCCTAATCTAACATGGATGAAACAATAACTAAAAGAAAAGCAAGATAGATACTTGCCTGGAAATTTAAGAGTCTGATTTGGGGATGAAAAAGGTACGGTTGCGTTTCTCGTCGTGCGATCTACGTTTTGGTGGTTGTGGCGGTGTAAACGGATGAGTTCTTGGGCTTGGATTGCTTGGAAAGCTTCTTACCTTCTTCTCTAATGGCCGTTCTGAGGTTCTGTGAGTGTTGACCCTAAAAGCCTAACTCAAATGGATGATATACCTTAGGGAAATTCGTGGGTTTAATTACCCAAAAATTCAAAATGACTATTATACCCTTCCAAGATGCCAAATAGGTCTAAAAATGCCCCGAGACCCAAACTAACCCCCCGAGTACACTTTTCTGACTATCTCAACCCTTCCGGACATGTTGGCGTACTCGAAATGACCATACAGACAATTTATAATTTATTCAATTATAATAATAATAATAATTTAGTCCCAACACGATACAGGCGCGTCCTGACTTAATTTCCATAATTTTCATATTATTCCCCCGTGACAATTTTTATAAATTCAATTCTACATATTACTCTACTCATTAAGTAATGTTTAACAAATCAATAATTTTCCAGTAATTACTAACTCTCGTCACGCTAGTAAATATTTAAAATAACTGCCAAATTAATATTAAATTAATCTATCTCAATTAAATTTAATAAATCCCTAAATTTAAAAGCCAAAAAAATACGGGGTATTACATACTTCCCCCCTAATAACGGAATTTTGTCCCGAAATTCGAAAAATAAGGCCTACATAGTAAAGCAATTCGGATACCTTATCAGTGCGCAAAGTATTTACATAGTAAGGCGCTCAATCACTATAGCCCTCGCCTCACAGTAAGCTTGTTTAGCTCTCTCATTAAAGACACTTCACATTGTGCTCCTATCCGACAACATTCGCATAAGACACGCCTATACATTATTAATTCCCATTATTTCAATATCATTAGGAGGCCGCACCTCATTACCTGACAACTACTCGGATTTATCTAAACACAAAACTCCCATTCTGAGAGAAACCGTACGAATATCTGACCACTCTTGTTCGCCTAAAATATTCGTGGAATTCCACCATAGTCATCAGACCCTAACTCAACCAATCCAAAATTCTGATTATCCGCCCATCTCTTAACATTCAGAGTGAGAAAAGTTAAGGTTTTTCCACACGAAAACCTCAATAAGAATCTTGTTCACAATAAACAGGTACGAGTGCTCCCACAAAACCCTACCATTAGGTAATATCCTCCCCCAATTATCGTACTATACTCTACTTGCTAGCTATAACCCTTGTCGAAAAGAAACGATCACAATGAATTCAAAATTACTTTCACATTGATCCACTAATGGTTAATCACCGCTCGCTTACTCACCGAATTATGGGTGATACAACCTGCTTAAAATGAAATGATATCCCCGCTGCTTCCTAAAATCTCATATGGAAGGTGTGATTCAAAAATCTCAACCTAATTCATAAAAATACCGTGTAGGACCATGTACCGGTACGATCCTTCCTTTCAAAGGAAGACTGGGGCACACTATCTAATATTGTAAATCACCCCAAAGGAATGTCAATCACTTCCTTCTTGGGCATCTTGTTCCACACGTTCGAAGGACTCTTGATCTTACCTTGATATTGTCAAATCATCCAGGAAACTTTACCGACTTTACCGGCCTCTTCCATTATAGGAATTGTCGATAGCCACAAAATTCTCTGATTTCTCCTCTTATTCCAACCGATTTCTATTTATGAGTAGTGCCCAAGGAGACTACTCACTATATTCCGCTCAACAACGACTTCTACTTGTAATGTCTCGCATTAAGTGAAACTTAATACTCCCCTTCTTTCCTTTGCGTATACTGAAAGTTTCGACCCATGCACTTTTCTCCACGATGTGCACTTCCGGACCTTTTATACCATACTAACATCTTCACTCTTTGTACACGCCAGTCTCTCTCAACATTTGACTAATTACAACTCCGCTCCGAGTGTTATCCATAATAATTAAATTCTACCCTTCTTAAGGAATACCCCTTTTTAAATGGTTCCCACAACCTTCCAATCAAATTCGGGTGTGCTACTCTAATCGCACACGTATATATGGATTATCGTTCTTCATGCGACGCTTAATCCACTCCGTCACTTCCACCTCATTATGTTAGTCCCACAAACATATATTCCACACGTCTATTCCCAAATCCCAATAACTCGGACGATTCTAACATCAGCTAACCAGGATGCCCACACACCCTGTAAACCATGCATACTAGCTTAAGCATCACATACGCTTCACACATACCTCCAATACTTTCTTTTCCTTATTCTCATAATGTGATTACAACATTTGGGTACTCTCAATCATCCTAGAAATTAAAATTTTAAATCCTCCCTATCATCGTTCCACCCCTCAACTCGTGGTGATAAGACAAAACTTTCAATGTTTTCTTTCCACACAATCGGCTCCACTGGCCTTAGTTCATGATTCAACTTCCAATTTACAGATATAATTACCTTCTACTACTACGACCGAGGTACCAAACTCATAGACTAATGACCAAACATCTTCCTACTTCCAACCTTACGCTAAGTTTCATGCGTGGGATGTCTCGCAAAGCGAAATCCAAACAAGGAATCCCCCTGATACACTACTACCTGGCATTATCGATTATTGAAATCCGTTAGGCCCTCCGTCCATAACATGTACCCCTTTATTCCGTCTCTTAACAGAAAAGTTACATCTCCTCCCGTAATTACACTTAACAAAGAACATTTTGCCAATTGTAAAATCGTTCAGTATTGGTGGTAATCTCATTCCATAAACCTCGAATACATATTATCGGGGTTCTCGAAATCATGTCCCCAAACATATGGGTATAATTCTTAACTCTCACATCTCTAAAGGATAGATATATCAATGCGCTTTTCCTATCACCAAGTCCTGAGCGATAAACATAATAATGAGTTAAATCTTTTCGCTCAACAGTAAACCCAATACATACTGAATCATAACAACAAAGTCCCTACATACACCGAGATCGAATATCTCGAGCCCACTATCCCCTCCGAAGTCTCTAGAATAGATAATATAAGTGCGAGTCCGACCCTCTCGCAGGTGAGGCCTCGCCAGAACAAAACATTCTGCACTAATGCAACCATTTCGATAGCCTTGTAGTAACTGCTTACTATCGTACTAACCATTACTATAAAGTTATAACCAAGACAATATCATACTCGTATATCATATCACTAAAACAGTAATCTCAATAAAGTATATAACACTACTAATACACCCATTCATCCTCCACAGATAGCACTAAGGATAATCCCGCTACACTAGGGAAAATATTCACCTAATAATAATGTTTATAGTTATACACATTAAAATCGTCTCACATGCTAATCCAGCAATGAACAAAATATAGTGACTCGCTCGTGTCACATAAAACACGCCTCATTCGCCGAGGATAAAACTCATACTTCTACCTTGCCAATCGTCTTGACTACACAAATGGTCCCTGGACGTAACACGCCTGTCCAAACCAAAACAAAAATTACTTTAATCGTTGTCCTTTACTAAGCACCCCACTCTTGTCCCTTTACTCACTTCGTGAAAACATTAACGCATGTTATTTCACTCTACACAAAATACCCCTACACATAATCCACTTATCACCTTCCATACTAACCATATTAGGACTGTCCTTCTCTCGGACTTTGATAGGCTCGATTCCTGATGGCTACCCCCGTTCTTCCCTTATCTTTGTTGGCCCAAAGGAATGGGCTACTGGATTTAATAACCCTTACTGAATTCACCATCGCTTGGTAAGAATTCTGCTATCCGACTCATTTAAATGAACCCCCTGATGAGTCTCCCCCTTGCGGTGCTTTACTAACTACTTTTCATCTAAACTCACTCTCCAATAAATCTTCCGATTACTTTAGCTCCCTTCATAAGAGCGTTAACATCTCTATGGACAATGCGTGATATTGTCACCATATGGATCGACTGTCCAACATAATTCTCTTTAAGTGTTGTCAATCTTTCCTCACGAGTTGATTTCCCACTTGAAATATTCTCTAACATTGGTATCCACTCCCGTTGTTACAAGATTTGCTAAAAGTCTAAATCTATTTACAAATGGACCCCTGTCCGGCCCTTCCGTAATGGTTCATAACAATGTTCATATCTTATTATGAACAACTGATGAAAGAACGTGTGGTTAAACTGTACCTAAGGTCATTCCATTGATGTAAGATTTCACTACTAACGGTGGTGGTTGACTCCCACTATTGTAACTTTGCTCCGCTGAGTCAAAAAAAATTTTACCCCAAATTTTCATTTATAGTTAACCACACTCCTCTATATGCCCAAGCCTTTTGAATATATTACCTTCGTTGGGTAAAACACACAATTCCCTCATTTCTAGAATTTTCGCTGATGACTCTCCTCAATTTTTCCATTTGATCCTCTCCCAAGCGTACTACATTGGGTGAGTCTGATTCGGCTTCTCTTTTGACTATAGCAACATTTGGAAATCGTAGGTGGCGTCCTAGTCGTCTTTACAGTCCGGTCCTCTCGTGCCATAATAGGGGTGACCTCAACTACGGTTATCATCCTCGAATATACTTTACAACTTGAACTAAGCCCTACCTCCCGATGTCCACTTAACTTCCCTCGTTTGACATCCTTCATCGCTCGGCACATGCACACATCTGAACGCAATTAGAATTCACTAATATACATACGTTATAACAGGAGAACGGAGTCTCACCATAGAAATCAACAATACTAAACACAGGGCTCTATATCAAATAAGGTAACGCTGGAAGCATAATAAGCCACACAGATCCTAAAGGACACTAGAACCTGATGCCCTGATACCACCTGTGACACCCCGCCTAATTAAATACCGGGTTATCAGTCATTTATTAAATTAAAAACCAAGGTGAACGATTGGTTCATTCTTAGCATCACTGTCGCAAAATAAAATTTCCAAATTAAACACCCCAAATAATTAAGCTAAGTGTCAAAACAATCTAAAGTCTTATTTCCATTTTTAAATTTCAACTTGAAAACATTTTTAAACAATCAACAGTCTAAGAATCACATAAGTGCTACGGATAGCAATCAACATAAAAGAATTAATCCATTTAGATTAACCAAACCAAGCCAAATAACCATACATGAAATCATCCTGACAAAAGTTAACTCCCAAGGAATACTGAATACTGGAAATATAAACAAACGTAAATCTCTGACAAATCCAAACTGAATAGGGAAACGGGGGACACATGCCCGAAATCAGCAGAATAAAACAAGAATAGAATTAATGAAGAGGTCGTCTAAATCAAGGGCCTACAACTCCCGCATCAGCTACAACGCGTCCAATCCAAAGAACCTATGCATGAAGCCCGTATGGCTGGGCACCTGTAATACATATATATATATATATATATACAAGAGAGAGAGAAATACAAGAAAAGGGTCAAAGCCCGAGTGTAAAACAGTTTTAAAAATAGTTTAGCAAGTATTTAACATGCTTACAGGCTAATTCAACAACCATGTTAGTATGCGACACTCTCTTGAGAATTCTCACCTCTCATCTAGTGTGCATGCCTACCGTACTAATAAATCTCATAAGTTTCTCTAACTTACTCTCCATAAGGTTTTATCACGAGAAAAGCAAGGTTATGATATTTAATTTAGGAAATTATTCTCTTCAATATTTCTTTGGTTATTTAGAACAACTCATTACCATTATAAAGTTCCCGAACACTTATAATAAAGTTGAAGCATTTATTCATTACTTATTTACTTATACGCACATTAGAAAGTTCCCATATAGATACGCATATATATATTAGTCACACATATAATATATATACAAATGACACCCCACATAAAATCTATGGTGCTGGCATACTCTGCTATCAAGTCCCCGTATCACTCAAACTAAGGGAAATACTAGTTTGGAATCACTCTAGAACTGCATTAACACAACACACAAACAAATGGAGGAGAAGGATAGTTCCAGGTCCTAAGAGGTAAGCACATACACTCACGTCTCTTAGAACATCTGAATATCATTCTCAAATAGCCTGTATCGAGGATATTATCTTCTAGGGTACGGGTCAATATCCCCTATAAAGGTCCAATTGAGATAAGATTGTCCCGGCGTGGAAACCTCCGTGATAGCAAGTAGCCCCGGTTTGATTTTTACACAAATACATAATATACGCACAGTCACACAGTCATATATATATATATATATAAATATTCACATTTTCTAAATTAGGTGTGCCCACGACCCATAATTATAATTATCCGTTCTTAGCACAAATTACCCAATTATCTCGCATAACGTATTTGTCTCTTTTATTCCCATTTATAATTTATTTCATACATACTTCTCATCTCTCGAAGTATTCTCTTGCTAAACAAAATTTCAGTAGGTATACCCTCTCTAAGCTTCTGGTCTAAGACTTTCACGAGTCCCTCAATTTATTAACGAACTTACACACAATCTCTAATGTGTAACGAAATTCCCCGTTAACCCACAATTTCATCCCATATTAAATTTCATTCAACGGAGTCTATTTAGACTCTACTGGTCTTCCTCACGACTCGTCATACTCTATAAATAATAATCAAGGGTTCCTACGTAATTAAACCGGATTAAAGAAAAAAGGTTAAAATATGCAGTTTCTAGGAGGGGTCGATCGATCGAGGGAATGGGGTCGATCGATCGATTCAAGCAGTTCTTGCCCAGAAACTGCAATTTCAACCTACGGGTTTCAACCAATAATCTTCTCCAAAATTCCATTTAAAATTCCCAAACTCCCAAATATGGTTCCTACTGGTTCTATATACATATATGCATGATTTTCTAAGTAAGATATGTACAGTTTTATTAACGAAATTGAATTAAAGGGCCAATTTATATTAACTAACAAGAACCCTAATTTTCATAAACTTTCATTCCTTTAATTTCTTTTCCAGAGTTCTTGCTTCTAAACTCATTCCAATTCCTGAGTTATCCTCTACATATGATTGGGATGTCCAGAATATAATTATTTCCACCAAGATATGTGATTAAATCCTCAAATTCTTCTATGTAACATGTGTATAACAATCCTAATCTAACATGGATGAAACAATAACTAAAAGAAAAGAAAGATAGATACTTGCCTGGAAATTTAAGAGTCAGATTTGTGGATGAAAAAGGTACGGTTGTGTTCCTCGTCATGCGATCTACGTTTTGGTGGTTATGGCGGTGTAGACGGATGAGTTCTTGGCCTTGGATTGCTTGGAAAGCTCCTTAACTTCTTCTCTAATGGACGTTCTTAGGTTCTGTGATTGTTAACCCTATAAGACTAACTCAAATGGATAATATACCTTCAGGAAATTCGTGGGTTTGATTTTCCAAAAATATAAAATGACTATTATACCCTTCCGGGATGCCAATTAGGCCTAAAAATGCCCCGAGACCCAAACTAAACCCCCGGGTACACTTTTCTGACTTTCTCGACCCTTCCGGACATGTTGGCATACTCGAAATGACCATACGGGTGATTTATTATTTATTCACTTATAATAATAATAATTTAGTCCCGACACGACACAGACACATCCTGACTTAATTTCCATAATTGTCATATTATTCCCTCGTGACAATTTTAATATATTCAATTCTACACATTACTCTAATCAATAAGTAATGTTTAACAAATCAATAATTTTCCAATAATTACTAACTCTCGTCACGCTAGTAAATATTTAAAACAATTTCCGGATTAATATTAAATTAATATATCTCAATTAAATTTAATAAATCCCTCAATTTAAAAGCCATAAAAATACGGGGTATTACACGTACAAGCCTAAGCTGGAATTGAAGATCATGGAAGAGGTCCAACCCTTATTAACGATATGGTTTATCAAATCGATACAACACCCACTCTGTCTGTCTAGCATTGTCCCGGTGGGAAAGAAAGATAAAAATAAAATAATGATCTATGTGGATTTTAGAGACTTAAATAGGTGTTAGCCCAACGATGAGTTCCCTCTACCCTCCATCGATATACTGATAGATGCAACGGCTAGTCATGAGATGTATAGCTTCATGGATGGGTATATAGGGTACAACCAGATCAAGATGGACAAAGTAATGTCGTTTAGAACCCTATTGGGCAACTTCAAGCATGGATGCAGAGAAAATGACGTTTAGAACCCTATTGGGCAACTTCATGTACAAAGTAATGTCATTTGGGCTCAAGAATGCTGGGGCTACTTACCAAAGAACAATGATGACCATTTTCCATGACTTCTTTCACTAATTTGTGGAATTTTATGTGGATTATTTGTTCATCAAATCGAAGAAGGAGGAGTCCCATCTGAGCGATTTAAGGAAGGTGTTTGCCCGATGCATGAAGTATAAGATGAAAATGAACCCACTGAAGTGCATCTTCGGAGTAACAAGTGGAAAGTTCTTGGGTTTCGTGGTTGATCGACAGGGGGTGCTGATGGACCAGGACAAACAGCGAGCGATCTTGGAAATGCCAAGTCCAAGAACGACGAAGGAGATGAAGAGTTTCCTCGGGAAAGTTTCCTACCTTAGGAGATTTATTCCGGGATTAGCCTAAATAACACACCCATTGATGCAGCTTTTACGAAAGAACACAAAATTCATGTGGGATGAGGTTCATCAAGAGTCCCTCACTGGGCTAAAAGATTTGCTCGTTTCACCACAAACCATGACTCCCCCAAAGGCAGGAATATCGTTGCAACTATACCTCACTTCCACCACGAGGTCCATTGGAGCTCTGTTGGTGCAAGAGATTAACGGGAAAGAATGACCAGTCTACTATCTCAGTATAATCATACATGGACAGAGGTCAGGTATAGTATCTTGGAATGGCACTGCTTAGCCTTAGTCTTTATAGGGAAAAAACTTAGACATAATGTGTTATGTTTTACAATTCATATTGTAACCAGATGTGATCCCATTAAGTTTTTTTAGCAAGAACTATATTGATTAGTAGGACAAATAGGTGGTTCCTCATCCTCTTAGAATATTTCTTGAAGTGAGTGGTCCCTCGCGCAATCAAGATCCAGGCATACGCAAACCTCTTGGTAATCTTCCCCTCTAGGATGTTTGAACCACCTAAAGAAAGTATTCCAGGAGATGACTTGCAGGTCAATTACTTGGATACAAGTGATGAACAATGGACGATGCAGTTTGATGGGTCTTTGATAGAAAATAAATGAGGAGCATGGGTTATTCTTTCAAGAGGAATAGAGGAGATTTGTCTTTCCTACAAGTCATATTTCCCTTATTCCAATAATGAAGCAGAGTATGAAAAGTTGGTACTGGGGTTGTTGGAGGCCCTTCGAAGGGGAATTCTTTCACTTTGCATCAAGGGTGATTTGAACTTGGTGATTCAATAAGTGAATAGAGAATATGCATTCAAACACCTGAGTCTGGAACCATACAGAACAATCATTCAGAGGCTTCTCATCTAGTTCCATCGGACCAAGATCAAGAGACATCCCCGAACGATGAACCTCCATCCATACGCCTATAACACCATCGCTCAAAAGATGGTCATAAGAGATAATACAACTACAATTATGATCCAACGAATAACAGCTCCCTCAATGGTATAAATAATTTTGTCGATGGGGGAGGACGTTGACTGGAAGGGAGAGATTAGAAAATAACTAGAGTCTGGGGAAGGAGCGATGGAGCTGAGGGAAATAGCCCAATACTTTACAAATTAGGGAAACCTTTATTTCAGAAATACGAGAGGATGGTTATCAAGATGCATCAGCCCAGAAGAAGCAAAGCAGAGGTTGAAGAAAACACATGAAGAGCACTGCGAAAAAACTGAGATACCTCTTTACAGGAGAATTCAAAGGGAGGGATATTTCTTGCCTAGAATGAAACAGGATGTGGCAGAGCTATAACGAAAGTGTGATACGTGCTAACTATTTTTCAAGGCAGTATAATGTCATTTTGTTAAAGCTCAATCAGACTAGAGTCGGCCCTATATTAACTTCATTAAAGAGGGAGTTATCCTAATAGAGAAAATTGATGCAATGGGGCTTAAGCGAAGGGCCCCGAGGTTCTACGTTCAGGAGGGGTAGCTTTATCGAAGGGGTTATTTCAACAGGCCATTACATTGCATTATAAAGTAACAAGCAGTCGAAGTCCTCAAACAAGTGCATGATCCAGCTCAGATAGGAGGGGCCAAGTTTTATGATCAGTTAATAACGTTGGGGTGTTATTATCCAACGATGGAGAAGGACTCTTCTAAGTTCGTTCTAAAATGTAAGACTTTCCAACTTCATAGAAATATGATCCATGCCCCATCGGTGGATCTACACTCCCTGGTGACGCCTTATCCTTTTCACACTTGGGCATTTGACCTAGTAGGTGCAATACATCCTTTTTCGAGGGGGAAGATCTAGATATTAGTAGCAATGGAGTGCTTTACAAAATGGACTGAAGCGATACCACTAAGAAGGGAAACAACAGGGGTGGTGAGAAACTTCATCAGAGAATAGATCATTTGCCATTTTAGGATCCCAAAGGTTATTCTCTCAAATAACGGAACCCCTTCGTGAATTCAGAGGTAACAATGATCACAGACAAGTACTCCATTTTTCATCATACTTCAACGGTGGCATACCCAAAGGGAAACGGTCAAGACGAAGTAATTAATAAAACCTTGGTTAATATTTTAGCTAAAACGATGGAGGATTTCCCAAGATCGTGGGATGACAAGATACCAGCTGTATTGTGGGCCTATTGAATAACCAAGAGGAAGCCCACAGGGTATACTCCATTCTCCCTTATTTATTGGGGCTAAGGAGATTCTCCTAGTAGAGTTGGAAGCTCCCTCTCCTTGATATACCTTGCGAAGTAGCATGCTCCCTCATAACAGACATGTGCAGTTGGAAGCATTGGATGAACACAGAGATAATGCGATGCAGCACTTTCAAAAGTATACAAAGCAGCTCTCCAGGGCATATGATAACTTGGTGAGACCAAGGAAGTTCGTGGAGGGAGACCTTATTTTGAAGGTAGCAATGAAGCACATCAAGGGACTTCCTCTACCTAAGTTTGCAACGAATTGGGAGGGACCATTCCTTGTAAAAGAATCTCATCATTCAGGTTATTGCTTAATTTCTAAGATGGAAGAACAAGCCATTCAAGATTAACAATAAATGGTTGAAAGCATATCATGTGTAAATAATTAAGTTTAGACCATTGTTGTATCTAGCTGTTGTTATGAATATAGAAGTCATTTCTTTTTTTTATTCCAACTATAGTGGGATGAAAGAATTATAGAACTTCATAATATACGCAAACAGTAACACCAAAAAGAAATGGCAGGGGAAAATATACATTTTTTTTCATTAACAAACTTAAGGGCATTACAAAATTGGGAGCTATTGCCCAAGATTTACATAAGAAGAAAAGGAAAATATATACAAAAGTTCATTGGCCTAAGAGTAACCACAGGTCTGGCGCCGAGAAAAAATCCTCGAGCAGGCCCGAAGAAGCTGCTAGGTAAGACTGTTGGGCATTAATAGAGACCTCCAATCTCGTTTACGCTTGTGTACGCTCGATAAGGAGTTTCTCTCATTTCAGCTTTGCCAAACACAGAGCTTCTTCGATGTCCTCTACCTCCTTATTGAAAGCTTCAAGTAGAGGTGATAGCTCAGCCAACTTAGCTTCCTCAGCCCGTTGATCCTCTCGATATTTCTGTAGTAGTTCCTTTTGACTATCAAGTCATTGGTTCTTCAAAGTCTTTAAGTGCGCAATCATCCAGTCAAAATGGAAGCCATCTCGACCCAACTCCCTCAGATAGACCAGGTTGATTAGAGGTCTGGTAATGTTCGCAGTATGAGTGCTGACGATATCAATAACAATGATCACCATGCCCTGAAGCCTATAGCTCATTACGAGGATGTTGGAACGCAGTCAATCCATAGTGAAAGTCTCGGGATGGTGGCTTACAAGCTGCTCAATTACCAAATGATGGCTGGCAGGCATTTGAGGAGAACGTTGAAGGACCATGAGGCAAAAGTCGTGAGGAGCTAAATTGGTCAGGGGAAGCTCATAACCAGATTGTCTATCAGCAGCATCACCAGTCATGGAACCTTGGTCATCATGACTAGAATCTTCTGAAATAGCGGGTTCTCGATGGGGTGAAGCGATGGACGACAGAACTAGTGGAGATTTCTCTCCTGCCGAAAAGGATTCACGGGCAACCTGAGAACAGGTGGAAGAAACAATGAGTTAAATGAAAAATCTTAACAAGTGTTTTCATTGTTAAGTCACTGTTATAGGTGCAGTCTGAGAAAAATATTAACAAGCATTTTTGTTGTTAAGTCACCGTTATGGGTGGAGTTTGCAAAAAATCTGAATAAGTGTTCTTATTGTTAAGTCACCGTTATAGGTGGAGTTTGTCAAAAATCTTAACAAGCATTTTCATTGTTAAGTCACTGTTATCGGTGGAGTTTGTCAAAAATCTTAATAAGTGTTTTCATTATTAAGTCACCGTTATAGGTGGAGTTTGTGAAAAATTTTAACAAGTATTTTCATTATTAAGTCACCGTTATAGGTGGAGTTTGAAAAAAATCTTAACAAGCATTTTCGTTGTTAAGTCACCGTTATAGGTGGAGTTTGCAAAAATTTTGATAAATGAAACTCTCCTAGATTGTACATTGTCAAGAATAAAGGACAAACAATGAAAAATGAAGGAAAACTAACGAAGTACCTCAGCAAGGGCTGGAGTAAGAACAGGAGTTACCAAGGAGGCCAAAACGGCGAGAACTGTTGGGGGCAGGCTTACCCCCTCAGAAGCCTCAATGACACCCTCAACTAAAGAAGCCTCAACGTCCGGTAAAGCTCCTTCTCCAATAAAAGGTACCAAGGCCAACATAGGAGTCCCACCTGAGGAAGACGTTCGACCTCCAAGTGATGCCCCAATGTTGGTGGATGTAGAGGAACCACTACGCTGGGAAGAAATATTAACTTGGCTTGGGGGATAGGCAGACCACCAAGAGGAGAGGGTGGGGAAAGATCTGGAGAAAACTGACAGAAGAAAGGAGAAAGAACTCTAAGCATTACTTACCGCAATTATGGTACCAAATATGGAAATTGTAGTTAGGAGTCTCGTCAGCACAGCAGTAAGAAGAATGTTATCTAATAAAGATGCCATTTCGACCTAAGGCATCCCAGCATATTAAAGTTCAACATGTTAAACAAAAAAATGAGTGGAAGAGAGAAAAGACGTCAGACCTAACAGGTGATTGATAATGGGTTAACTCGAGGGAACTTTTTGTAGCTGTAACGATGGGTAGAAGAACCTCGAGCTGAGGTGATAATTCAGAAGAAGCTGGGGAAGTTATCTCTGGTTGAGAAGAGATTCCCACAGACTTAACGGAATCACCCCCGTAGTGGTATCCTTCGCATGCTGTGAGGCCGAACGACGGGAGTAAGTAATCCCGATCATAGGGGAACGGGGAGGAGTTACTTCAGTCTGAGAGGAACCGAAATGACCCCCCACGAAAGGGCTCACAGAGGGGTCGGGTCTTTCTTCTTCAACCTCCTGCACCAAAGTTAAGAGTTAAACAGATGCAGATTGCCTTAGAAAATAGGAGTAAGAACAACAACACACATGCATACCTCGGATCCAGAGGGAGAATGGGAGGATATAACCACTGGCGAAGGAGGAGAGGAGGCAGCAACAAAGGGAGCTGGGGGAGATGTACATTGGAACTTGTTTCCTTTGGGACTTGGTATCCAAAGTCTTTTTCCTCACACCCGCAACACCAGTACTTTGAGGAACCTTTTAACTCTTCTTTATCTTTGACCCTGGTTCCGTTGGATCAACCAAGATAGTGGCGAAGGCAATAGAAGGAGGAACGGCGGGAGAACGTCGTTGAAATTCAGCATTTATTCCTTCCACCTCAGCCTCAATTTTCCTTCTCAACTCCTCACTCATTTCTACAAACATGGTAGGAGGAATAGAGGCGATGGGGATTGCCTCCAAAGGAGTTTGAGGCTTATTTTGAGACTGAGACTTTGAGAAAGTCCCACTCTTGGACTTCCTAGTTTTTTTGGCTGGTGGATGGGAAGGCCCTTCACCAGAAGCTTCTTCGGTTGTAGGGGCAGGCTGTTTGGGGTTTGCAATAGTCTTAGATTTCGGCATAGCAGTAGGGATTGGGTAATAAGAGGGTAGGTCTAGGGGAGGATCTTTAATTATCTTACTCAGAGGGAACTAAACTCCAAGAATAGAGTTACCTTTGAGACCCAATTCTAAGGAAAAGAAAGAAAGAACTGGAGGACACTGGGGGGACTTTGTATGAACTCACGGATCATGGCCAGTTGCATCAATCGGAATTTGGTGGCAAAAGAGGTAGACACGTCCCCTTTCCTAGTAGTACTAGGGAGGGTGAATCGACCATGCATAGTAGAGGTCACGCCAAGTATCGCTGTAGAAAGGTAAAAGGTGAAAGCATAAAAAAAAGTAGCCCTCCTATTCGTTAACTGAAACACAGGTCAAGGATCCCCTTGATCAAACCCGAACTTCCTGCTATACCCATTGGGGTTATAAAGTTCAAAAGTATATCCCTATTCAGTAAAGGAAGGAAGAAACCCAGGAGTGAACAAAAGTACCACGACATGTGAGGGATCTTCTACAATTGGAACAAAAGTGATCATTCTAGTTGTAGAAGGAAAAAAATTCCAAGTATGGGCGAAGGTAGATTCTCCGTATGGCCTCATGACAAAGGAATCAAAACGGTAAAAAATACCCATTATTTCCTTTAGACTCTATTTTTTATGGAAGCATACGAGGCGTGGGGGTTTGATGCCTTTACTCACGGGATAAAGGATATATTTGGCAGCAATGGAGGGAAAATGGGTATAAAGGAAACCCGTTAAGATAACGGTATTGGCAAAATTGGTCTGGTTGTAACGACCAAGGGACCGTGCCATGTCATTGTGGGTTTCATCCACCCAAGTGTAGAGGGACCCCAAAGTAATGGCAGCCAGAGGAAGGTTGAAACCCCTGGCCAAATGGATAGAAATGTTTAGAAGGTCCGTCTTGGGCTGGTCATTGGGTTTCCCAGTCAAGAAGAAATGTGAAAGCAGCAAAAGAATATAGGTTAGTAATTCCAAAGATGTACCTTTACCATGGCCCGTGACAACAGTGACTTCCTTCGTAGTAGGAGCTTCAAAAAAATAGCTAATAAGGGGAGTAAAGGTAGCCTTATTAGAAGACCCCGTGCAATGGAGGCAAATTCGATCTAACTCCGCTCGGTCAGCAGTTTTTTTGGCATCCAAGGCCTCATCATGATAAGTAAACTCACCTATGGGTTCGAACCCAAATAACTCACAAATATCTTCCAACGAAATAGTGAACTCTCCCTAGGCAGCGAAGAATGTGTGAGTTGTAACGTTCCATCTGGAAACCAACACTTGGATTGCAGCATTGTGCTTAGAAAGAGTGAACTCCCCAAACCATCTGGCTTGGTAAAGATCAACCTTGGCAAGAACTGCAGTGTTAGAGTTCTGCATATGTTAATGCGAGGCAAAAAAATGAGCTAGCGATCCCCCAGGTTCTCTAAATTGATTTAGGATTAAGGGAAGTCACCACGATCCAACCGGAAGGATGGAGTCCCCCCTGGAGGAACAAAGCCCCACTTTGATGAATCTTCGCCTTCATCACCCAATAGCAAAGGGTCGTACTTGGATGAAAAATGGTAGGTCTTGCATGCATACTCATCATCCTTGTCAAAGATAGGAGATCTATGGTAAAAACTTAACTGCTCTTGACGAGCAACATCAAGGGCAGCGACACTAGTGGTGGTAGCAGGGGTGGCAGGTGGAGTATTAGTGGTAGACGTAGTAGGATTACTTGAGGAGGCCATTAAAGATGACAGTAAAGTACAAAGAAAAGCTTAGAAAATGCACCAGAGAAGTAATAATGGAGTGGCTAGAAAGCAAGGATGATTGAAGAGGAAAGGAATGAGGAGAAAATCTTGGCAACAATGGAGTTTTGGTAGATTTTCTCTCTCTAGAGTAGACGGAAGTTTGAAGAAGACGAAGAAAAGAGAAGTGTTTTGAAAAATAAACGTTTGAATTCTTTTGACCCGTCTTTTGAGTTTCCCATCACCACACGTGCAAAGCTACCTATAATCATTTCAAACAAACACGTGGCACTTCTAGAAGTGTCCCGACACTTAAAAAGACAATGAAACGTCATTAATGAAGTGATGCATGGGGAATAGAAAGGGTTTCCTTCCTAGGCAAGTTTGAGTTTTGGTGCCAGAATTTTTGTCAGACATATTCAATAACTCCCAATGAAGAAGCTGTCCCAATGGTTCAAAAAAGCTATGATGTTCCCTTTCCATAAGTACAAATGTTGTTTAATTATGACTCAGCTACATCGGGGAGAATTTTTTCTTTTTCAAACATGGCGAAACGTTACAAGGGAGAATTTCACAAGTCTCAATGATAGGGGCAGTCCTAACGAAAAACTCACTACTTAAAATTATACTCCACAACAGCACAAACAGAATAATTTCACTTCCCCAAAGTCAAAACGAGTATTTGAGAAAGTTAGTAGGTCTATCAGGAGAATTTCAAATAGTCAAGCCAGAACGGTTGAAACTTAGTAATAGGAAAAAGTTACGATGTCCCTTTGCCAAAGCGTTAATAAGTCGCTGCGCTTCGACTCAGGTACATCGGGGAGAATTTTACTTTTTCCTGGAGGCGTTAGCCGCAGTTGGTTGCAATGAAGGAAAATATGCCAGATTTTTTGTTACACAGAGAAGGTTCATCCAATTGAGAAGTTTTCATGCAGACATTTCTTGTTTCCATAACAAATCTCTCCACGAAGGGGCAAATGTAGAGGGGGATTGAAAGTAATCTTGAGATTAAAGATAATCCCTCCATTAACAACAATGTTTGGGATTAAGACAATGAGGCAGCTTAGCATGGCAGCTCAAGCGAGGCAACTTAGCGTGGTAGCTCATACTTTAGCTTGTTGTGTCACTTAGTCATATTGTATCTTTGTTTATATTGATTATGAGCTATAACGATTGTAATGATGTAACAAGTATAATGTTTTTTAGTGTGAGGTTGAACGGTACTCGCGAGAGACCAGGCTTGGCAGGGCTTGGGAAAGCTTTCATGCTTTATCGAACGACCTCGTCGTGGGAACTTCAGAGGGACTTGGTTTGGAGGATTGAGAAGTGAGGCACCGTTGGGGCTTGTCCTGACCATCTTAGATGCACCTGGTAAAACACCAAAAGACCTCGACCGTGGAACCTTAGGCGGAGCAGTCTTCGGTTCCGTCGGGTGTTGAGTTATGAACCAAACAATCCTCTACTTAATGTCACATCTACTTTATGTGATGTCACTAGCCAGATAGGCAATGTCAAATCTGTACTTGAGTAAACCACCATGGTATTTGGGGCTGTCAGGGTGAGCCACATCTGTGACGATAGGCCCTTGACACACAGTGGTTAGGCAAAAGGCATGTCTTGGCATTTAATGTTTATGACGTGGAACTAACTTGTGCATCAGGCATTTAATGTTTGTGACATAAAGTATGAGGGATGTCTTTCACATGTATCAATGACTAAGTTACCTCGGGAGTAGTGTGGGGGCTATTTAAGGACCCCAAACACCTCCGGGAAGAAGATGTTCCTTTTTGGGAGTTCAAAAGTTATTACTAGAGAGACATCAGAGAGAGATTTATTAACAACCAGAGAGTTTACTCACCCACCATTATCATTTATTACGATGCTTTAATACTTGACAGAGATCCTTGAGGGTGGTTGAGGTATTTGGCTGCCTGCCAAGGTGTATTTAGGGTGCTCATTTCTCTCTCCCTCTAAACGAGTTTCTTCTGAGTTCATTATTATCTTCTGAGTTATACACGAGAGATTTGTGAGTTCAAATTGATTTTATCCTCACTAAGTTGTGTTTGCGCGTCCTACACTTAATCAATAATGTTGCTGGTTAACTTAACATTAGTGTACTCAAAAGGGGTTACGCCTCCATCTAATCTAAACTACCCTCTTACAGAGAGCACTAATAAAAGAGTTATGTGTGCGACCCAATTGCAACCTCTTCCACTTTTGTTGCTAGTGATTATCACTGTGCCTCATTTTTCCTGAGAAAAGTATACGAGGACATAAATATGAGTCCTACAATTAAGGGCTCTAATTAATCAATAACTATTAATTCAAACATATGAGGTATAAGGGTATATTAGCTTGATTAAGATTTTGATTCATCACTATCCTTCTTTTAACCACTTGCATTTTGGATCTCATCGATGTGAAATCCCAACAACAACCTGCCATAATTGTTTGTAGCACATTTTGTTAGGGTTTATTATGATATATTTTAAAAGTATATGTGTACTATCAATCCAAGAAATCCAACATAGTATCTAAAAACCAAACCAACAACCAACAATTATCCTGTACTCCTTCAATCATTTATGTGATAAAAAAATATACCTATTATTACAATATCTCACCATAGTAAGGTCATTTCTCATTTTATACATGATAAATTCAAAAAGACACACTTATTAATGTGCACATGTGTTTGCGACTCTTATTTAAAGTAGAGAAGTAAAGAATTTCCACACGAACACAACATGGTAGGAGTTACTTTTAAAAAATAACGACACGCATATAAACCCTAGTACAATGTGAAAAAAATTCATTTAATTATATTATAAAAAAAATCACAATGAGCGTATAACCCTAAATATAATATGATGATACATTTATAACCCACAACAATGTAGACGTATTTTTTTTACTTATTAAAAATCCCTTTAATTATATTTTGTCAAAAAAATATAATGTCTAGGGTTTTGAACAATATTTTATCAAAAAAAAAAAAACCCCCAATACAATGTCTAGGGTTTATTGATTTATACATCCCATTTTCTTGAAAAATAACTATATACATAGATACACACATACACACACATATACATACATACACACACATATACGCTGAAATACACACACATACACATGCATATACACACAAATACACAGAACTACACACACATACACACACATATAGAAAATATTAGGGTTTAACACACAAATACACACATATACACAAAAGATTATGGTTCAACATAGAAATACACACACATATACAATATATTAGGGTTACTTTTGAGATGGAGAGAGACTTGAGGTGAATGTCAAGATTAAGAGAGAGAAACTGACATAAATCGCTGAAATCGCGAGAAGAAAAATAAGGGTTTGAAGTGGGAAGAAAAATGAAAGTGGAACTGCTATTTTTATTATAAGGAACTTGGACATGGCCTAGAGTTGTGACCCACTACCATGACCCATTAAAATTTTCCACATCAACATGTAAGCAACTAGGTGGTCACAATCTCCAGCTGTGACCCATGCACGTGAGTAAATTAAGATGGTCACGGTACCAAGTCGTGACCCGATGGATGTGAATTGTGGACTTGGTCACGACCTTCATCCGTGAACCTATTGTGACCAAACTTGGAGGGAATTTTGGCACGAATGTGGCTCCAAGATGGTCACGGCCCAAGTCTTTTACCCATATTGGTCAGGGATTTGGTCCATGACCACTTCCAAGAGCATCTATCACCACACTAGGTCTTGGATATGGTCACTCCAATGTTGATATGGTCAGGGCTTTGGACTGTGATCCCCAGGGCGTGACTATTCACAAGATTTGGTGTAGTGGATGAAGCATATGCCGAAAAAGGTTTAAATCCAAAGCAAAGAATAAAAAAAACATACCTTATATATATATATATATATATATATATATATATATATATATATATATATATATATATATATATACCAATGATGCCCATAAATATATATAGGTATAAACGCCACAAAAGACACAAAACACATAAGTTTTCCCCACTCTCATAATATTGATATGTATAAAAAAAGTGGTACGGAGTGAAGGTCCATGAACTAGAAACAAAAGAAATATGACCCAATCACTAAAAATACATCTAAGAAGTTATATTTGATCGCATTAACATATCAATCTTCGAGTTAGCCCCAAGTCACAAATGAAGAACTCATAGAGGGCAAACATACATAATGCACACTAGCTTATAAATCTTTATAACTCTCAAATTAATAGCGTCAAATAAATAAATAAACTAGGAATCATTGTGCAAACTCATTGATCTTCAACTTTGACACCCTTAAAAATAATATAAATAATTTTTTCTCTTTCCTTAAAGATATCAATTTGGAAGCATCAATTTCAAAACATGGCCTTGGCAATTTTTCTTTTCCTTTGCCTATCTTTTCTTTTAGGCTCTTGCCAATGGTGGCCTTTATGAAAAGGATATTTACTCCCTTTGTAGGCCTTTTTCATTGCTCACTCATATTTTATCGAACCAATCAAACTCATGGGCAATGATTCTTACATGCACAAATCCCCCATAGTCAAATAGATATGTGTATGATAAGATTGATAAGAGAATACCTCACTTAGCTCATGTAATGTAGGTAGTTATAATCCAAAGGAGCGTGTGAAAATATGTGTAGAATCATATGCAAAGTGTTTCCATTAAGCAAATTAAGCCGAGAAACTCCATGCAACCACGATTAAGAACAATCCAAGCATTGAAAATAATAATTAAATGTCCTAGACACATGGAATTAATGGGATTCAAATGCACTGATATACAATGCAAAATGTGTAGACATAAACGACAAACAAAACTTCTTGAGTGTTTAAACATGTTTAAAAAAATGACAACAATTTCAACAACAACTTAAAAAATAAACAAAATCTTTTTGTATTTTTTCTCAATAATATCCAACAAAAGGAAAATCAAAATACAAAATAAATACATCATACAACTAGAAATAACATATATCATGAAGCATAAAAGATAGTGTATTAAAAATATGCAAACACAAATAGTCATTAGATTTAACATAAGAAGCATCAAGTGCATGCATGTGAGAATCAACAAGTCTAACATTTAACGCCTCCAAATCAGATTTCCTAACCCATGTAGGTGTAACGTGGCGATTTTGGGTTTGGGGAACCCTGGTGACACTAGACTTAGACTTCCTAGGACCTTTTAGAAGATTATACAAAAATGCTTAAGGTGACCCTTCCTACCACAATGTGTGGACATGTAGAAACGATGAGGAAAGTTACCTATGGGTTAAAATTTTATAATGTCCTTGGCTACCCTCTCAAAACA
This sequence comes from Sambucus nigra, assembly GCA_949130495.1. Classification (NCBI taxonomy): domain Eukaryota; kingdom Viridiplantae; phylum Streptophyta; class Magnoliopsida; order Dipsacales; family Adoxaceae; genus Sambucus; species Sambucus nigra. The sequence goes on from OX422210.1 coordinate 302,543,729, forward strand.
TTGGTATTGGCTTTATTAGCGAAAGCATCGAGATCATTTATGATAATTCCAAAATTGTCATTTTTTATTTGGACGGTGCCTAACATCTTATCTAGCTTTTATAATCCCAAATCAAATTTGACACAACTCGAGTCTCTTAATCTCTCTTCTAAATCCTAAATCCTAAAGTCAAGAAAATGATGAGACTCGTAAAAAATAAGGTACTCCTTCTTCAAACTCTCCATCAATCCTTGAACGTTATCTCCCTCCCCCTTAACGAGTGAGAGCTTCTCCCTAAGAGTATTCTCACGTGCCCTTAAATTATCAATTCGTTTAGAATCTTCATTACTTACGACACGTTCTTCAAACTTAGATTCTAACTTGAAGCTGGAGTTTTTTTAACCTTAACGACTCCGTATACAATTCACGAAATGCAACCTAAATCTCACTCTTTTCTTCTTCTTCTTCTTCTTCTTCTTCTTCTTCTTCTTCTTCTTCTTCTTCACCACTCACTTGGGATTTAAATAACTTGGCCTCAAAATCGTAATGCAAAAACTTATCTTCATCGAAAGACTTTTCATTGAGGCTGATATAACTGTCCGTGAACACAGCTACGCTGAATGGGGGAATCAAGTTCCTCTTCTAATTCACTATCACTAAGGGTAGAATTGTATCCCTTCATCTTATTAACTTCCTCACTTAGCTTAGTGGGATATTCGGCTTCCATATATCCATAAGCTTTACCCTTAAAACATTTATCTGATTTATCCTTTTTAAAATTTTCATTACGATTCCTAGTGAATTTTTCCACCTTGTTAAAGTTTTTCTTCTCAAATTTGTTCTCATCAAATTAAGAGTTATGTTTATTAAACTTGAGAAATTTCCTAACCTTCTTAGCAAACATGTCCATATCATCGAAATCAATTTTAGACTCATCCTAAAAATAATGTGTTTCCTCCTTCTAGACTTACAAAGCTTTGTCCTTGTCTTTATTCATTTTTTTCAAAGGAAACATATCGAGTCATGGATCCCACCACACGAAATGGCACTTATCAAGGATGATGAGTGTATAAACCTTGGTGCTCAATGTGGAGATCTCAAATAAGCACATTTAATTAGAACTTGGATCTTAAAAACTCTTGGGTGAATTAGGGTTTGGAGGCATAAGATATGTTCTTGGAAAATAAATTCACAAAACCCCTACAAAAAAAAGTTGACAACACTCCTATTTATAGAAACATGAAAATCAAGATGACTCAAAAAGATGAGGCAACTCGTTCGAATGAAAGCAGTAGGGTCGTTAGAACGAGTAGTGTAATCTTGTTCGATTAAATATAGATCTTATTCGAACAACACTATTAAACGAGTTTGAATGTAGATCAAACAACCTTTGACCAGAAATCCAGTGTAAAGCATAAAAATATCATTCGATCGTCGCTTGAACCTTGCTAGAATGAAAACTCCAATCTTGTATGAACCAGTCAAAAATCGTGTTCGAACGAATAATGTAATTTCATCTGAACAAACTTAAAAACTCATTCAAAAGACTTTTTTAAGAAAAATAAAATTTTCTTTAAAACCTTTTTATGAAAAATGGCCTCAATCATTTTTAAAACAAACACCCAAATAAATATCCATGGATAAAATAATATGTATTCATACCTTTAGAGATTTATGGACTTTAAAGATAAAATGTGGCACAAAATACGACAAGATGATGAAGACACTTTAACTCATAGGCTTGAAGAATAAACAACTCAAATCATAACATATGAATCAAACGGTTTTCTCCAAACAGAATTAAGCTAAAGTACATAAAAATTGACTTTATTGAAAATTTGTCCTTATATATACAATATAGATAAAAGAACACATGTATACTTTGCATATATACATATATTATTTTGATCATGCATGTATAATACGTAATAAAATTATATGTATATACATATGTTATTTAATATATATGAAACTATCTGTACTGGTGTATATTATTACATATATTGTACATATTTTATATATTATCTTTTATACATATTCAAATATATATGTTTTATATGTAAATTATATATTAAACTATAAATGAAAGAAATTAGGTAGAATGAATGTTTCTCTGACTTTAAAAAATTCTGAAAACATGTGTTTAAACATAAGATTTGTTAAACTCAATTTTTAAAAAGAGGTGTGTCATACATAAATTATAATCATAATTGTGTTTAAACATAGTAAATAGTTTTAAACACATAACTAAACAGACACTATAGAAAAAGCTAGAAATGGTCATGACAGGGTGGTCGTGGTCGCGTGACTATGAATTTTTGTCCATCTCCCTATCTCTGATCCCATCCAGGGGTGATCTATAGCACATGTTGGTCATGGCTCATGACCGTGACCATCATGGTCATGGTCATGAATCGTGACTTAAATATGACCATTTTGGGGGGAAATATGGTTCCAAGTTGGTCATGTTAACGGTTATAGTCCCAAAACATGATTTTTTATTAAAGATGGTGACCAATACGTGTGAATTATGGTCACGGTCTATAATCATGAACTTTAATTGTGACAAACATTTAAAATGGCCACAATAATGGGATTCACGATTCTAGACAATGACTAGCTTTCGAGGAATTCATGGGGTCACGATCATGGACAATGACCTCAGTTACTGACCATGAATAGTTAATTTAATACATAATGGTCACTGTCCTGAACCGTGACCCCCTTTCAAGTATAAATAAAACTTGTTAGGGTTTATTTTTTTATTTCTCTATCTCTATCTCTCTATCTATCTATCTATCTATCTATCTATCTGTTTGTAAAGACCACCACCATCGGCTACCACCATCGTTACCATCGACTTCCACCACCAGCACCACCAGCATTTTCTCACTCACCACTCTCTCTATCTCTCTGTATATGTATGTTTATGTATATAGTTGTGTATGTATGTATATACACACACACACACACACACACACACACATATATATATATATATATATATATATATATATATATATATACACACACATATGTGTGTGTTTGTGTGTGTGTGTGGAGTCATTAAGCTTAGGGTTAAGGAAAAAAGTAGCCCTAAACATTTATACAATTCTGAACTTTCATGGATTTAACCACACGATAAACATTTTCACATTTAAGTTTTTTAAACCATAAAATGGTTTCATTAAAAGATATTTTTTTAAAAGAACAATATTTTGGTGTTTTATTTGGTTGGTGTGACTCTGTCTCATGTTTTCATGTTAGGACTATGAATTACCCATAAATTATTTAATAACTGTTATTTCAATTATTATGTGACCACTACCTACGTTAGTTCATGTGAAGAACAATTGACTTATATTTTCCTCAAGAGTCACTTGGAAATTGTTTTAGAGTTTGCTGATGTGATGAACAAAATAATTGCAATGTTTACTTCCAAATTTTTTTGGGTTTTATTTCGTAATCATGTATTCATTTTGCCCAAAGTTTACATCATGAGATTGAATAATATGTTAAGATTTTCAATTGAATAATATGTTATTATTTTTTCTTCTCGTTCCATGTGTGCATGCAATCGGAGAAGAAGTACTCAAGCTCATTTATGTCTAGTTTCTTTCTTTATTCAAATAATTTTTCGTATCTTTTCATTTATGTAAAATAGTCTTATATATACTTTTTTTTTTTTTATTAACTGTTGTAGTCGTGTTCCCCCCTTACTTTAGTGGTCGGTATTTGGGTGAACATAAATTGGTGGAACGACTTTGCAACTTGTAGACACATAGTAAATCTAGGATTAATTGAATTGTAATTCAATTAAATACTATTTTAGGCTCTGTCATTAAAATTAAAATTGGTGGACACATAATAATTTAGGTAATTCTAGGGTTTGTCCTTCATATAGTTAGCATATTATACTCATATATTTGGTTATCTATCATTTATTATTTTGTCTCTCACATTTTGTAATATCCTTTATGCTTTACTAGTCCCATAAATACTATTTTTCATATTTTAGTGTTCTTATTCCATCTTTAGCTTATTTATTTTAATTCTATGACTAATCCTCCCTTTTTATTACCATATATACATTCACATATGGTTTCATAAATCAAAAATCCAAAAAGGGGGCTTATACCATAATTATCAATTCAGAATGTTCTCACGATTTTCCACACTTTCACCACATATCATACCCTTTTCATAAATCAAAAGAGACACCCTAGATTATGATTACGGATTTGATCCCAACCTTGTTCATATTACGAACTACGTGGACTTTGATGCCATTTTTGGCTATGTGATAATCCCGAAGTCATTTTCGGATTCAAGTCATTCCTTATCATTTAGAACATTGTGTAATATTTGTAACCCTAGTCGAATGGATACGGATTTCGATTAAAACAAGATTTCATATGCTTCAAGAAAGGAACACTTTGAGGATTTTAATATTACTAGTTTTGAATTCATGTAATTAATTTGATGACTTGATAAGTTTAATACTATTATTTTTTTAATTGATCTATTAGTTAGTTTTATAGTGGAATTGTATATAAATTTGAAAACATGTACAAAAAAATTTTGAAAGAAAATAAACCAAAATTGTTTTTCTAAAAGTAAATTTATTATTAGTCATGGTCCAAAATCATGACCATATTCGTGACAAAAATGTAATGGGTTAAAAGTTGGTCGCGGTCAAGAATCGTGATCATAAGACCCATGGTCACGATAGGGAGTCATGGTTCATGACTATAACAAATCAATTAAAGGTCACATCAGGTGGTCACAGTCCAGAACCGTGATCATATGATCTATTTTCACGATAAGGGGTCTCCAGTTCATGAACGTGACTAGTAAATTGTGGTCACGATTAGGTTCACCGTTCATGACCGTGATTAGTAAATAGTGGTCACGGTTAGGGTCATGGTTACTGACCGTGACCAGTAAATAACGTTCATAGTTAAGAAAGGTGATCATGACTCTTGCTTTGTTCATGGTTTGGAACCGTGACCCCCCAAATGGTCACCCTTAAAATTGTCACGGTCCAAGACCGTGACCAATGTAGTTGGTTACAGTCCAAAATCAGGACAATTTTGATTTCTGGCGTAGTATGACCTTACTCTTACATAAACTGTGATCATTTTTGTTACTTTACTATTAGATAAGATTAAGGGTTAATTATACTTTGACCCTTTGAACTTTACCATAACTTTTACTTCCCCACCCATACTTTGATTTTCTACACTAAACCCATAAACTTTTTAAAACGGATCAAATTACCCCAAACCCTACTAGTGTTACGTTCCAATTGAAAAAATGGTCATCTGTGTGGCACATGAAGATAATTTTGAATAGAAATACCCACATGTGACATGTACATGACCAATTTTCAATAAAAAAAACCTTAACAGTATTAGGGTTTGTGGGTAATTAGATCTTTTTTAAAAAGTTCAGTGAAGTTTAGTGTAGGAGATGAAAGTAGGGTGGTGAAGTGGAAGTAGGGTGATGAAGAGAAAATAAGGGTAAAATTCGAGGAGTCAAAGTGTAATTGATCTATGAAAATTAATTAAAAGTAGGCTAGCGTGGTTGATAATGCAAGAACCGTGGAATATATATTCAAGTTGAGTGTGGTAAGTCAATTAATTGGATCATAGCTTTTGGAAAGATCTAATGGAAATTAACTTTGGAGGTTGGTTCTCAACACAATTGATGAGGACAATGAATCCTTTTTAGTATGAAATTTGGAAAAGGACTCATAATGGAATTGGATATCACTACATTATTTGGATTTACCGCTTTAACTAAGAACATCAAATCCCTAATTACAACAATCAATTTAGGTTTTGGCTATTTGACACTTTATAAAGAGATTTAGCCATTTGTGGGTTTTTGAGGTGTGAAACAATTTGGGTAACACTCATTTTCTCTTTGTGTGTGTGTGAAATTCTGGTTAGTAGTGGCGGATTCAGGATTTTTAGTTAGGGGGAGCCCCCAAGGTGAATTTATTAAGGTTATTTTGAGTTTCATGCAAATTTTTAGCTCTAAAATTATATTAACTAATTGACAAATATTTATGCTGGTTGTATTGTAAGAAGTACTCAACATAATTGTCCAAATTTGAAAATATATTTCAAATTAATTTTTTAGCAATTAAATGATAACAACTAAATTTAGAAAAATAAAAATTTTAGTTAAAAATATTACTACTAATTTATAGTAATTAACCAAGTGAAAATATAAAAGTACAAACAATATATTTAACGAATTAGCAATACTCATTAATTAGCGGCTAATATTTAATCCAATTTTCACAAAACAATTAGCAAAGATATATTTTTTAACAAATAAAACTAATCATGTTTTAATTAATAGGAATGGAAATATTTAGTAGACTATATCTCCATATACCAATAAGTCAATAAACTTATGTCACACTATATCAAAAGGAAATAAAATAGCAAAGAAAGAAAAGAAAAAACTTACCAAGGTGATGCTCAAAAGTGGGCGAGAGAGATAAACCAGTCCATTCAGGACAGGAACTGGGACACCGGGGAGAGGACAGGGGGCGGGATGGTGCTGCCGAGAGAGAGAGAGAGAGTTTCTTGCATAGGGTTTTTTGTTTGGGTGAAATAAAAGTAGTGGGCTAAATCTTCTATGTAAGCCTGTATTTTTGTTTAAAATCAAAATATTTATGTTTTTTGCCTCTCCTATTTCAAAAGCCTATATTTTGTGCCTTATAATTCAGAAACTTACACATAGGCCCAAACTTTTCGTTTTTAACAGTGTACTCACAAAAAAAAAATCAAAAAGTCTAGGGGCGCAGTCGTCCCCTTCGGAACAGTGTAGGTCCGTTTTCGTTGGTTAGTATATTTTTTAAGAGATTAAATTTTGAGAATTTTTGTTATATTAGGTGAGGGTATTTGTCGTTTGAGAAGAGAGGTTATTTTATGTGTAGGAAAAACTATCGAGTTTTTTTATTTTATAACTTTTTTTTTAAAATTTAGCAACATGCGTCTCAATTTTTTTTATTAGATTCCGATTGGTAATGATATTATACACACTTCTACCCAACCATTTCATAATGAATATTTAGCTCTTGACTGCTAAATTGGTAAACTATTGCAATTAATTTGTTTTAAAAAAATCTCACAAGCCCTCATGCTTTAAATCAGTAGGTTGGTCTCTATAGAGAGCCACGATTCTCTCTTCTTAGTCGTTTTGATGTTATCTTGCTATCTTTTTTAATTTATGGAGCAATTAACAAAACATGCATCGAATATTATTTCTTAAATAATTAATCCAATCACTCTATAAATTTAACCAAAAGCCCTTCACATATCCCTCACCTACCATTTCCTCCTCGTCCATAGGTCACCGAAGCAAGTTGTCGGTCACTAACACGTCTCTGGAGCCGGTCACCGGTAGGGTATATTTCTTATATAAACTAGTGATACCATTTTTGTTATAGAATATATATTACATATACATACTAATAATACCACCTTTCTTATAAAATATTAGTTACAAAAGTATAATGTTTGTGGAGCATTCGTGTGATGGTATATTTTACAAATATTTTGACCAAACCAATTAAAATTTACACTTTCTCCAATCTAAAACTTAAAACAATAGCTAACAAGAATACATATGTGGTAAAAATATTTTTATCAATTCTATTCACCCACCTATGCTATGCACATATATTAAATCGTGTCCACTATTTAGTTTCCCCTCGACCATATAAGCCATTAGGTAAAATAACATAATGTTATTTATATCTAATACTTATGATAATTTTCTTACTTCATAACATTAATATATCATTGAGTGAATTACCTATGCAATATTTATAATATTTAAAATAAATATATTAAGCCCATAAAGTATTATTTTTACCTATTGAACCACCAAAGTGTTGATGTGATGCCTATTAAGCTCATCCATCCAAAATGACCATCAAAATTAAAGGATTAAGACATGTGCAATGCATATGCCATTTTAAATGGGTATTTTTGTCTTCGTAAACACCAAACTTATTACAAGTTAATTTTAAAAAATAAATGTTCATATTTCTATTCACTTTTGTTGCTAATTTAGTAATAATATATTTTAATAATAGAACTATTCAAATTTCAAGATAAAATAAAAAATATTTGAAATAATTATATTTATCAAAAGTTATTTTGTTGAGTTAATTACTAATTTTTAAATAAAATATAAGTAGTTTAATACTTTTATGAAAGAAATTTGTAAATATTATATTTAGAATGTTTTTAAATGTAGTTATATAACTTTGCATAACTAATTTTTTAATTTATGATATTAATTAATATTTTTGGTCATTTTGACTTAATACCCAAACTTTAATGCCTAATTTGACTTACCCCATTATTTTCATAATCCTTTGACTTTCCCCGATGTAGGGGGTTAAGTCTAATTTTGCATTATAAATAGGGAGCAAAGTCAAATAAATCATCCCTTATTTTTATCAAATATTTTGAGATAACGTCATTGTGCAGGGGGTATATCAAAGAGATTAGAAAAATGGGGGTTAAGTGAAATATCACATTAATAAGTGGGGTTAAGTAAAAAAATCGCTTAACTTTTTTTTTATCAACATATCAATTTAATTATGCAAAAATGACTCAAAAAATTGTCCTTGATATTCCATAAATTTATTCCAAAAATATTTCCTTCATAATTATTAACATATTAAATTAAATATGCGAAAAACATTATTTGATAAATGTATTACACAATAAACTAATTATAAAATGGATTACATACATTCTTTTTAAAAAAGGTTTCGCAAAAATCAATTAACTACATTGAAAAAAAGATTTTTTTTATTAAGATGAAATGATTTAACTACATTAATGTTTGCTGAAAATTTTGTTCATAAAAGGACATGAAATCATCCATGCAAAATAATTATGAGTGCATAGGCATGCCTAATTGTAAAAGGATTTTTTGTAGATGATAAGACTAAATTAAAGGGGTTTTAAATTAGGAAGAAAGTAAATGTTAAAATGTAAATGAACTTGCATTGAGTATAAAATAAAGAAAAAGTACATTTCTAGAAATTAAAGTAATACATTAAGGAACTGATAAAATGTAAAGACATGTGTTTGTTTAATATGGCTTCCTCTCCTCCTCTTCCCCAAGGAACTTCCAAATTGAATTAGCATACAACTCGTGTGATGCACGTGCGATATACAATAAACTAATATAAAGATAATTAAAAAAATTAGCATATATCATAAATTCAATATCTTATCTTAAAGCCATTATACTGATACTCCATTTTTTAATTTGTTGCATGCTTAAAATAAACTAAAATTTTTCATATTTTCAGCAACTTTATATGCAACTAAAATGATATAATACAAACTGTGTTCAATATTTTAAGTTAAGTAATCAAATATTATTATACCAAATATAGAAAATTCATTCCAAACATAAAATCTTTTGTAGAAAACACTCAAAGATAAAGCTAGAAAAATAACAAATATCCCCAAAACAAAATATTTTAAACTATTAATAAAACATATACTTTAATATTTTTTTCAAAAAAATATACTTTAATATATATGTAAAAATTTATCCTACAGTGGATCTAGTTTTAAAATATTTCTACTTTTAACCTAAAATGGTGAAAAAAACTATATGTAAAAACTATATTTATACTTTTAGAGAAATATTTCATATATGTAAAAATTTATCCTACAATTTATCTTTGTAAATTTTTTATCCATTCAAGAACTCTATGAGTATGTTTTTGTAAATGCTCCATTTTCTATCATTTGTAAATTTTATACCAACCCAATTTCATATATCCTGGAATATCTTGGATTTCAACAATGTCATCTTTTTCAATACTTGTCATGGTTAGTGCAAGTTTCTATGTGTAAAGTTTATATACTATAAAAGTTAAAATGATGATACAAATAAGGTGACTTCTTTTTGTGTTGCTCTCTTCTCATATGAATAGACACATTGGTATATATATATATATATATATATATATATATATATATATATATATATATATATATATATATATATATATATATGGATGGATGGAATATACATCCCATGGATCTTCTAATTCCAACAAAAGAGAAGAAAACCAGGGAAAAATAAAGGTGATGGAATGATAATAACAAAGGATACTTCAAGTATACCATCAAGAAAGTTTACCTATCAGACCCCAACTAGTTATAATAAAGCAAGAAATTTCCTATTTGAATTAACTCTGCCCCTTGGGTGATAACTGAGAAAATATTATTGCATCTAGTTTTGATGAAGATATCGTATTAGTTGAGGTCTAATTGAGGGGTTTATTTAAGGGGTGGTAAAATATAACTCTATCCGGAGAGAGATTTTTAGTTTCCAAGAGACTTTTGATTTATTCATTTTTTTAGTTTCAAAGGACACAATGTTCAAGATGAGAAAGAGCATGATAACAAGTATTAAAGCCTAATTAAGTCATATAATACTACTATATTAGAGGTATAATAAAGATGAGGATAATACTTCCATGTGTTATCCTTTTAATAATGGTGAGAAACCTTTATAGCTTCTAGACCTAATGCAATTCAACAGATTTTAAAAGGATATTTTCACTTTTGGTAAAAGAGAAAAGTGAAAAGGATAGTCAATTGGTCTTCCAAGAGAGATGACCTAGAAAATCAAAAAGTCATTGCTCTAAATGTGGTTGAATAATTCGGGTAAGATGGAATTCATTTATAATATGCCACGTGGAAAGTTAAGGTGCTTTCACCCTATAATTTTATATATATACATATACTCGAATCAATTATCTGCAACAATAAATTCTTAATTGAATCCAAATAACTTTCATGTAGAATTCAAATAAATTATCCAAAATAACTACTTTTATTTTCGTCCAAATAACCCTTTAATTTGAATTTAAATAATAACTACCTTAAACAACCCTCAATTTCCATTTTAATTATTGTAATAACCACTATATAATCGTCTCTAAATTCTACCAAGTTTTTAGCACATGTCGAAAAATTATTAAGAAATAAAAATTATCAAAAATGGTGTAAACGTACCCCATGCACCACATGAATTTGGAATAAAGATTTAGGTGGTGGATACTTGATAATTTCACTCAAATTTGTGGAATGCAGAGAACTTCTTTTTGCTTGAGATGGTTTTTAATGTGAAATCCAATAATTACAACAATATACTTCATTTTCTAGTTTCAACTTATAATGTCACCAAGAAAGGTGAATAAATTCAGCCTTTTGTTAACTTTAAAGGTCACCAAAGATGGATAATAATCTTAACCCTTTTTAACCTTGAAGGTCACCAAAAATAATGTATAAACTCATCCTTTTTCAACTTTAAAGGTCACTAAAAATGGGGAGTGATCTCATCCTTTTTCAACTTCGAAGTAACCATAGATGGTGAATAATCTTAACCTTTTTCAACTTTGAAGTCACTAAAGATGGTGAATAATCTCATCATTTTTAATTTTCTTCCATATAACCAAGACCCAATATTTTCTAAGGTAATTGGTTTAAAAATTCTGAAGAAACAATGGCATACACAATTCCTACTGACCTTCATTGTGATCCACCATTCCTAATGTCCAATTCACAAACTTTAATGGGACCCCCTGTACTTTGGTTCAAAGAGAAAATTCTGGATATTTCTTTATCGTGACTCTAAATACTCTTGAACATCTTTCGTGGCCCAAATTTTGGTTAAAAAGCAAAAATTTTAGACCCTCGGAGTTCTAAAATTATTGGATGATATCACAACCTCCCAAGTTTTGATTCGGCATTTCAAAACTACAATGAAAAACTCGAAAGATCATCATTAAATTTTTTCCACAAATTCGTGGAATTTTTCCCCTGCTGATTTTTGGTGCAACAAATTCTTCTTAGGATTTTATTTTTTTATAGTAGTTGTTACAATCGAATTGAAAATGTAGGGGCAAATCATTTAGGTTGTGTGCCAATTTTTTGGCACTCTTTTTATAACAAAAAATTCTTCGAATAAAGTTTGATGTGCAGCAGGAATGAGTCAATTTTTTCACGCCGACAATTTGAGCTTTCTCGACAACGGAACAAAATGTATTTACTGGAATTTTTTTTCGTAAAAGGACATGGGATCATTCATGCAAAATAATTGTGGGTTCATAGGTAGGACTAATTATAAAAAGACTTTTGTAGATGACCAAATGAGGTCAATGCGGATTGAAACGAGAAAGTAAGTAAATACTGAAATGTAAATGAACATGCATTGAATTTAAAAGAAAGGAAAATTACATTGCTATAAATTAAGAAAAATACATAAAGGAAATTATCAAATGTAAATTTATGTGTTTGCTTGATATGGCTTTCTCTCCTCCTCTTTCTCAACGGCTGAATTTATAGTCCTCTATAATAACTAGCTCTTATTTAGATCCAACTAACTTCCTGCTTGAATTCTAATTAATTATTTGTAACAACTTCTCGTTTTTGCCTCCAAGTAACATCCAAATTAAATTCGAGTGCAATAACTCTTTTATTTTCCTCCAAATAACCTCTAATTAAAGTAGAAATAGTAACTACCTTGAACAACCCTCAACTTTCACTTAAATTACTGCGATAACGACCATATGATCGCCTTTGACTTCTCCTATTTTCCTCCAGATAAACAATATCCAATATGGTGTAAATTTTTTTTGAAAAAGCTTCCTAAATATAATTTTTAAGAAAAAAATTGCAAAAACTATTTAGCTCCATATTTATAAAGAAACTTCTCCTACGCAACTCATCAAATTAATTTTCTCTAAATATTGTCTAAAAAAATTTATTTTTATCTTACAATTACATATTTTTTATTTTATAAAATTATTTTTAAAAATTTTGGCATTTGAGGGGACAAAAATGCCTCTTTAAAAGGGCACGTGCATTGCACATGTCTTAATCCTCTAGTTTTAATTGGTTGATTTGGAGAAAGGGGCTTAATAGACACATTATAAACATTTTAGGGGCTCAATAGAATCCTTCAGAAAAGTTTATTAGGTTCATATATAATTCACTAATTTTGTTTTCTTTTAATTTTGTGAGTTGGATTTGGCTATATATACAGTCTTGAGACCAGAATACTTATTCACATTTTTTCTTTAGTTCATTTAGGTCATAGGAGGGAGATTTGCATTTTTCTATATAATTCAACATAATAATTATAGATTGTTCATCTCCCCCCCCCCCCAAAAAAAAAAAAAAATAATAAATATATATATATTTCAAATTTTGTATAAAATGAACCATTTTTCAAAAAATTCCAACACATTATAAACATTTTAGGGGCTCAATAGAGTCCTTCAGAAAACTTTATTAGGTTCATATATAATTCACTAATTTTGTTTTCTTTTAATTTTGTGAGTTGGATTTGGCTATATATACAGTCTTGAGACCAGAATACTTATTCACATTTTTTCTTTAGTTCATTTAGGTCATAGGAGGGAGATTTGCATTCTTCTATATAATTTAACATAATAATTATAGATTGTTCCTCCCCTCCCCCAAAAAAAAAAATAATTAAAAAAAAAAATATATATATATATACTAGGGTATGCCGTGCCTGAAGGCACGAAGATAATTTTCCCCCAATATTCGTACTTCTGCTTGCGACACGGCACCGCCACCAAGTACCACAAACACCCAATTCAACAACCCACACCTAAACATAAAATGAACCAATGTATAGATCTATAATTCCCGTTCACATGTATTAAGCACATGAAATTTTGACCATACTAAAATCACATTATCAAATAAATTACTTGTTGTAAATTACTTGACTATTGACTATTAATTGTAGGAAGCTAAAACATTAACGCCCCAAACAATTCGAACAATGCATAATTTAAGGCTAATTTCTTGAAAGAAAATTGCACAAATCCAAAAAGAAAAAGTGCTTTGATCGATAATTTAGAAACGGGGCATCAAGAAAGCATAATATATGTATGGCCAAGCTTGTTCGTGTATGTATATTCGTGTGCAGTAAATTTTGTATGAAAGTATCAAACCAATGTCTAAACTTTAATAGTGAGCTAAAACAGTCACATCCAATAGTATCACTTTAATATGAATCTATGGTTATGCTAAAGCTAACCTTCATATACAACTTTGTATTACAATTAATGAGGGGTTCACACTTACAAACCAAATTACAATTAAATTCAAATGGCTTATTGGACTATTACACCACCCACCTCCATTGACCGATTAAAAATACTTTTCTAGATAGTCAAACGTCAGTTTCTTACTCGACTTGCACACACAATAGCAGCCTTCATGCTTAGCAATACCCTTGTTAGAAACTTGGAAAGCCCCCCGCATCTGTCTTCCCAGCTCATAGCCTTCAGATAATCTATAGAACTGATTATTTTTTATTGCATCACTCCGCCCATTTCCAGTTGCAATGCTCCACCCATTTCTAGTTGAATAACCTTCTGATATGTATTACAATCTTGATTGTTTGAATGACAGACCTGTGGTTTCGAACAACAAACCTATAGCAGTGTACATATGCAATCCTTTCAAACCACATCTTTTCCAACACTGAACACTATAAATATAAACATATATTTTCAGATTTGATATTTTTCGTTTGATCAAATGATTTCAAAGTGATATTTATATGTTCAGATTAAAAAAATTTAATTCAAAGGCGTAAAAGGGTTTCGAGTATTACCTTTGACAAAACTTCCACAACAGTTGAAGAGTTTTGAGAACTTTTAATAATCAATAGAAACAAATCAAAAACTTCTTTAACATATTACCTCTCTTTCTCTGGGATGAAGAGATACCTCCTCCTAGTTGTATGAATCCCCACATCCATTTTTATAGGGGGAAACAATTATTTTTGTAACTAAATCTACAAATAAAAAAATCTTATCTATGTACATATATCAATATATATATTTCCAAATGATAAACTAAATGCAGGAAGAAAATGTAAAAGAGTTATATCAAAATAGTTTTACTTATACCTTTGGAACGAACCTGTGAAGAACGCAACCTACAACTCTAACTCCACCATCAACACAGTTTTGAACGGTTTGATTGTTTTCGGTTGAATCTCTTCCCAAGGTTGACTTCTGGTGGCCTACTCACAGTTGATGTCCTATACCAACACCATTCCCACAGACTACGTGCCAACCGTGTTCGACAATTTCAGTGCAAATCTGATTGTTAATGAAAAAACTTTTAATTCAGGCTTGTGAGGGGATACTGTGCGGAGGCAGCTATGAACTTCTTAAATACCATAAATAATCGGAAAACACGCATGGACATTTTCAAAAAAAAGTGCATCCAACAATAGTAAATTATATTCACATAGTCAAATCTTCCAAAAACTTCACAATATTGACAATTAAATTAGAAAAATAGTAAGGAAGTTTTTCCAAAACATAAATATTCAATTGTTTCAACACTACACCCAATGATAATTTCAAATAGACTTCTACAAATTGAAAAGGAAGAAAATTGAATGAAATGAGAAAGGGTGAAAAATAATTACCCATTTTCGGTGATATGTCTCACATATAGGGTATGTCTTCTTCGTCCATAAAAGTGTCTTCTTCGGCCCGATCAGTTTTTTCACCGAGTCCCTGGTCCTCTTTTTCATTTTGCACAGTTTCCCTGTTAATAGTTATCACGTCGCTGGAAGATTTACCGTACACATAAAAAGTTCATACCAAATTCTCCTTATCTTAGAACTTGACACCTTCTAATTGGTGATGTATCAAGGACTACAAACTCATACAACATACATGGCATCACCAACTAAGTTTCAACTATCAAGCTGTCCTTTAGTCCCCCACTAACAATTTCAAATAACACCTTTTCTTTAATATTCTTAAACAAAAACCCTGAAATAGGCTCATAAAATAAATAATTTAACTGAAAACCTGTCTATGGGGCTATGCTATAAATCAAGCATAACAACAGTGAGAAAAACAAATTTAAATAAGTAAAAAAAACATTAAAAAAATGAACACATGTAGATAGTTTCTAATATGGCAGAGAATCCACAAAGAGAGCAGCCACTTATCTTGTTATCTTACTGTTGTTGTCGTCCATATTTACTGCAAACTCTTGTAAACAGCGATTCATAGCTACAGACCCTTTGGAGTAACTTTACATAATCCTCTTCCATTCTTCTTTGTTGTACATACTGCAGAGAATTGATAAATGCCAACTCTAAAATCTATTATGAATGGAACAACTATAAACACACAATATATTCTAAAATTAATCTCTAGACAGGATTATATGGTTTCATCCTACTTGTATCCGTTCTAGAGATTGATTTGTTCTACCAAAGTTGTGCCTCCGAAGAACAAAATAAGCTGCTAAATTCTCATGCTCCTTCCACACACTCGGATACTACGATGGTTACAAAGGACCATCCATTTGATCAGTTGAGTTAAATGCACTTTTTGACATTTTTTCCCACTTGAATTACATAATTAACACAACAACAAAGGCAACAAATAGGAACTTATAATTTGGTAGTGCTTGATAATGCAATCTTAATCAACTCCTTTCTCAACACTTTACCAGGAGCATTCTTGGGTAGGGAATTGATGAAGGATACCCTTCTTATATTCTTGTACGGAGCAACCTGTTCAGCAAAAAAAAATCCTTAATTTTTTATTCATCAATGGTGCTCCCTGATCTTCTCACCACACAGGCCATGGGTATTTGACCTTCTTCCTCATCAGGATACGAAATAACAGCCGTGTCGTCGATAATATCTAGATGGGACTGAAAAAGACGTTCCAGCTCTGCTGGGGCAACTTGGTAGCCTTTTCATTTGATTAATTCTTTTATTCGGTCCACATAAAACAGAAAGCCTCCACTGTCAAAATAACAACCATTACCAGTTTTGACCATCCCTCATAATCCAACACTGATACAGTTTCTAACCCAAAGTTCTCCTTGCTTCAAAGGAGGAAAATAAATGCCAATGTCAGGATCAACAATTTTGTCTTGGCAATTTAAATCAATGCGTCATGCTGCACCTCTTATGCTTCTTTCATTGGGAGCTAGTATTCGACAAATTCCACCAAAAGTGACTTGAATTTTCACCAGAAGTGACAAATTCCACCAAAACACCAAAAGGACTTGAATTTTCATGCCCACAATATGATAACTCCATTTGCGCATTTATGCGAGTACCTACAAACAGAGAACATAAAAACATATAGTAAAAGTGAGTGTTATTAATGAATCTAAATGCAATTTATAATTTCATATCTCAAATAAAGTAGGTATACCTCTACAAACATTGCTAGATCAGCAACATAGTTATATATCCCAGCTTGTTGAAACCCAATATTAGTGAAATCTGCAAAATAGTAAAACACAACAAATTAGAATAGTACCCACAAAATTACTTGCAAAATGAAATCAAAATGATGGTGAACGAAGAATAAAAACAAAAATATGAAAAGATTCACAAAATGTACAACAAAACCTCGTTCACAACAAATATAAACCTAGTATATATCATAATGTTCAACAAACACTCGTTCACAACAAATATAAATCCACAAAATTAATGGAATTCTCACTTTGGAATTTTGTCAAATACTTGGTAGCAAAAATGAACTATATCGAAACACGAAGATATTGAGTCAAATACCTGGAACCAATAATGAACATTATGTCAAAACATGTCTTATATCTAAGCAAACTCATATTACGAAATTTGAATTCCAAGTCTCACTATTACGCAGTTTCACCACTTCTACTTTATAGAAGGAAAAGAAACTGGAAACATATATATTCCAAAGAGTCAGAAAAGAAACTGGAATTAAAGGTTGATTGGGCACACAATTTATACGACACATGGAGTACTTACAAACTACTTGACGGGTGTACAAATCTAACACCAAATCTAATACCAAATATACCAAATTTTCAAATATACCAAATGTACAAATCTAACACCAAATATACCAAATTTTCAAATGTACCAAATAACATTGATCCAACCTCTAAAAGGAAAAAAAATACATATTCTAGATATATGGTTAGAGGAAAACCATATTTTAGATTATCTGTGGGGTGCAAACAATATTTTCAAATCTATAAAACCAAAAAGAACTCAGGGTTGATAGAGTATACCTATTTATGATGTTCATGTATAATCATGTCACCTGCAAAAGAAAAATAAATAACAAAATCGAAAAAATAATTAGGTCCTAAAAATAAACAGATCTAAAACAAACTGAACCAAATCGAAATACAACTTAACTGAAATTAAAATGAATAAAGCCCTATATTTATCAATATTACCACTATCTACTCACAAATCAAACATTAAAGCGGGACCAAATGGGTTTTCATGTACAAAATCAAAAGATATAAAATCGTATGTATATTTTTCAAAAGAGACATTACCTTGCTTGAAATCGCACAACCATGTACATGTATAATCATGTCACCTGCAAAAGAAAAATAAATAACAAAACCCAAAAAATAATTATTTCCTAAGAATAAACCGATCTAAAACAAATTGAACCAAATCGAAATAGATCTCTACTCTCAAATCTGAAATACCCAATGAAAATGAAAACAAATCTAAGATGAAGATGAAAACAATAATAAATCAAACATTGAATCGGGACCAAATGGGTTTTCCAAATCGAAATAGTTCTCTACTCTCAAATCTGAGATAGCCAATGAAAATGAACACAAAAAAAAAATCTGAAGATGAAAATAATCACAAATCAAACATTAAATCTGGACCAAATGGGTTTTCATGTACAAAATCAAAAAATATAACATCGTATGAATCATATTTTGAAAAACGTCATTACCTAGGTTAAAATCGCACAACCGGGAGAGAGAGAAATGGAGAGAGGGAGTGTGGGAGTGATGTATTGGAAAGTGACGACTAGGTTTGGAAGATTAGCTAAAGGGAAAGAATGGTTGCAATTACTAATCTACCCTCGTGACATCATCAAGTAAGCTTATGACATACATAAGTTTGCTACTTTATTATATATATATATATATATATATATATATATATTTCAAATTTTGTATAAAATGAACCATTTTTCAAAAAATTCCAACTTGGGAGTGAAACTTACTCATATTTTTTTGCTTTATAAAAAAGTCCATCGATGCGGTTCATATTTCTTACCAAACTGAAAGATACCTTATAAAAATTCATAGACACTTTACTAATAATGTACAAATTATTAAAATTCACAGATATCATACAACATTTACAAATGGCACGTACAGATTCACAAATACACCTTACTCAAATTTGATTTACCTTAGTTAATTTAAAGATATCTGAATCGCACACTTTAAACTAAAGGTATGTAAACTACATTTTTTTAGTCTGTTATTAAGGGATATAATTGTGAAACATCCTCAAAACTAGGGGTGTGCATAAACCCGAATGGAAAGAAATAACATAACCGAATCGGACCTACATTTACGGGTTTTTATGAATGCGGTTTTAATGCGGTCCAAAATTACAAAGGACCGAATAAATCGGTCCGGGGTCTTAAAAAGAGGTTCTGGACCGGACCGGACCGGACCGGACCGGACCGGACCGGACCGCTTTTATTAAATATATATGATAGACTCAATGATAGCTATGTTTCAGTTGTTCTTTAAATTCTCTATATGATTGTGCTTCGAGTTAGACTTGTATCTGTTCTAGTGGAACACAATGGTGGTTGTGTTTATTTGTTCTTTTCTATTTCCTTTCATATATCATAAATCTATCTTTGCTGTAAAACCCAAGAATAGTTCTATACAACCCAAGAATAGTAAAATTTACATCTAAGAATGGTACGAGTCAAGTAATAAGTTCATTCTAAATCTGGACTAGGTTATAATTTGATGAGGGATTGTAATTAATATCTTAATATGGAGCCTAATAAGGTATTGTAGATGATACATCTATGATATTTGTGATAGATAAGTTATATTAATGATTTGATACTTGCCATTGTATGATTTTAAAGATTTATGCGTACCCTTGGATTAAACTAATTCACAGTGGTGATGTTGTAATTAGCACCACCAGGTAAAGTGTTGTTAAGCTCAAGCTAATGATAACAATGGCAGCACAAGAGTGAATATATAGTATAATGAGGTGAAAAGTCGATGAACACTAGTATATAAGTGGTTCAGCCAACCTAGCCTACGTCCACTGTGTGTGATATCACTAGATGAAGGCACTAATGGCCATAAATACAATCTCTCAAGCTTTCTCTCTCTTCTGTGTAAACTAGTAGAGTTTTAGCTAGGGTTGCGATTATGGATCCTTTTACAAGGTAGAGGATGACCTCTATATATAGTGCTGGGGGGGGTATAATGTACCCCCCAAGCATGCAATAAGTATGTGCATGAGGATCGAACCAGTATGAGAGTGACGCTTGGCTGATCTTAAGTAGATGATGATGACCTCAATATTCCTTCATGTGAGGGGAATGATTTGGTTATAACTGATTTTTCCACGTGTGCCAAACCTTACATGTGCCTGCAAATGCTCGGCCTTGTGTCCTTGATTGATATAACCTCGGCCTGGACGGGTACGAGGTTGGTGGAGTCAAATGTAGTTGCTTTGTCTTGTTAATAACCATGATGACCTCGGCCAGGAGGATTGGCTGAGGTTATGTATGAGGTAGCTGTAATGTCAGTTGAGTTCGATGATGATCTTGACAGGTGATCAAGACCATGAGACATTGCTGACCTCGGCTGACTGCCAGCTGAGGTTGATATGTGAGGGGTCAACTTTATAAAGACGACCTTGCTGATGGTTGTCGTAAGCTTCTCGTCACCTCGGTTGTAAGACTGGCCGAGGTTGGTGACTTAGAGTACGAGGTTTCACTTTAGGCATATCAATCACCCCTAGCCCTTAGTCTTCTATGTGAATAAATGATTGAGGGGTATGTAGTTAAGTCCGAGGCTGAGTCTCTTTGGGTGTCAACATTGGCTTGACACATGTCACTTACTGAAGTGAAGCGTGTTCCCCAAGGTGAGGTAATTCTGACTTGCCTTTAAGGTTCCCTAGGGCAATGATGGGGCATTGGGACTCGTGCGCCATCATTAGGTAGGTTTAAAAACCCTCTACTCTTTCCTCTTCCAAATTTCTTCCTGCCTCAGCTCTATCTGCAACTGTAATTTCCTTCAAACCTTCACTGTTAGCTGCCATTGAAGGTTTCCTTCACTTTCTATCATCTTCTTCCTTCACTCGCGATGAGCCAGGTATCATTTTCTACAGACGATGCTTTAGCTGCTCGTCTGGTTCAGCTGAAAATCAGTGATAGCCTCATTGGCCACAGTATGAAGGCTACCGATGCTATCAGTATAATAATGACTGAAGAGGATAAGCGTTTCTTATACTCTTTGGACGTCCCGTTATTGGCCGAGTTCGCCATCCATGCAAGTGTAACCTCGACTTTTTAAAAATTATAGATCAGATATTCTTAAATCTGACCTTCTTAGCCTATGCTTTTATGGCTCATACTTTCTAACATCTGATCTTCTTCTGTGGGGTGTCTTGTCCTTTCATCGCCTCGTTGATTGGACTCTGAAGAGGATTCCCCTTATAGAGAAGGGTCTAGAAAATGAGACGGTTCAAGACTCTTTGACTGCAGAGGTTGAAAGGCTGAAGGGGGTTGTAAAGTAGAGGGACGATGACATGTCCAAGCTCAAGAATAACCATGACTTAGCCTTGAAGGACAAGGATGATGCCCTTCAGTCTAAGGTAGATGCTGCGGTCAGGGCTACAGTTAAAGATGCTGCTGAGAAGACCATTGAAGAATACAAGATCTCAGACGAGTTTACCAGCTTTGGTTTTGAATACCTTGAAAGAGGTATCAAAGCAACTAGGAAGTGGGCAACTACTAAGGATAAAGAGATTGGGAGCTTGACTGCGGCAGACTTTATGGGTCTTGGCTTTGGAGATCCTCAGTTTTCTCAGGCCTTGCAGGAAGTTGAGGAGGATGACGCTGCTCCAACCAAGACTGATCCCCTGGAGGTCACTAAGACTGAATATGCTACCCATCATGATGATGGAGCAGAGGTGACAAACATCGGCCATGACGAAACCACTGTAGCTGCAGAGACATAGGCTCTCTTTTATGAATCTTTTCAAATTTGTAATTTTGATTTCCCATGTTTTCATCTATTATTTTTGTGAACTTATGATAACCTTTTGATGCCTCTGACATGTAACTCATCTTTTTAATGAACATCATTAGTCCAATCTTCTTCAGATTGTATTACTTCATACGATGTTATTATTGAATGTCTTACCCTTATAAATTTCCACCAACTTAATGATGTTAAAGGTCTGAGGTCATCAATCTATGATGTTTGACCTTATTAATTTTTCACCAAACTAATGATGCTTAAGGTCTGATGTCACCATATTATGATGTTCCACCTCATATTTTTTCACCAAAGTAAATGATGTTAAAGGTCTGAGGTCACCATATTATGATGTTTCACCTTATAAATTTTCACCAAACTAATGATGTTTAAGGTCTGAGGTCAACATGTTATGATGTTCCACCTCATATTGTTTCACCAAACTAAATGGTGTTAAAGGACTGAGATCACCATATTATGATGTTTCACCTTTTAAATTTTTACCAAACTAATGATGTTTAAGGTCTGAGGTAACCATATTATGATGTTCCACCTCATATTTTTTTCACCAAACTAAATGATGTTAAAGGACTGAGGTCGCCATATTATGATGTTCCACCTCATATTTTTTCACCAAACTAAATGATGTTAAATGACTGAGGTCACCATATTGTGATGTTTCACCTCATAAATTTTCACCAAACTAAATGATGTTAAAGGACTGAGGTCACCGTATTATGATGTTTCACCTCATAAATTTTCACTAAACTAATGATGTTTAAGGTCTGAGGTGATCATAGTTTGATGTTTCACCTCATATTTTTTTCACCAAACTAAATGATGTTAAAGGACCGAGGTCACCATATTATTATGTTTCACCTCATAAATTTTCACCAAACTAATGATGTTTGAGGTCTGAGGTCACCATATTATGATGTTCCACCTCATATCTTTTCCCCAAACTAATGATGTTAAAGGACTGAGGTTACCATATTATGATGTTTCACCTCATAAATTTTTACCAAACTAATGATGTTTAAGGACCGAGGCCGCTATATTGTGATGTTTCACCTCATAAATTTTCACCAAACTAATGATGTTTAAGGACCGAGGTCACCATATTATGATGTTTTACCTCATAAATTTTCACCAAACTAATGATGTTTAAGGTCTGAGGTCACTATATTAGGATGTTCCACCTCATATTTTTTTCACCAAACTAAATGACGTTAAAGGACTGAGATCACCATATTATGATGTTTCCCCTCATAAATTTTCACCAAACTAATGATGGTTAAGGTCTGAGGTCACCATATTATGATGTTCCACCTCATATTTTTTCACCAAACTAATGATGTTAAAGGACCGAGGTCACCATATTATGATGTTTCACCTCATAAATTTTCACCAAAGTATTGATGTTTAAGGACCGAGGTCACCATATTATGATGTTTCACCTCATTAATTTTCACCAAACTAACGATGTTTAAGGTCTGAGGTCACCATGTTATGATGTTCCACCTCATATCTTTTCACCAAACTAATGATGTTTAAGGATTGAGGTCACCATATTATGATGTTTCACCTCATTAATTTTCACCAAACTAATGATGTTTAAGGTCTGAGGTCACCATGTTATGATGTTCCACCTCATATCTTTTCACCAAACTAATGATGTTAAGGTCCGAGGTCACCATATTATGATGTTTTACCTCATATATTAATAATCTAATGATGTTTAAGGCATATAACAAAAGTATCAGCACAACATTACTATCTTTTCATTAACATCCTCTTCATAAAATGATAATTGTATTAGAAAAAGAACTGCAACATTATAAGTAATATTTCTTCAAATGATCGGCATTCCAAGGATTGGAGAAAGGTTCTCCTTCAAGATTTTCTAGCCGACAAGTGTCAGGCATAACTTCATCAACTACCCTATAAGGACCATGCCAGTTTGGATGGATATTATTTTCCTTTTGCCACGTCTTCTTTAGGACTAGGTCTCCCATAACTATCGAACTTTATTTTACCCTTTGATTGTAGAATTTCGCAGTTCTCTACTGGTATGCTGCCTGTCTTATCTTTGCATCTTCTTTTCTTTCCTTGATTAAATCAAGGTCGAGTCTTCTCTCTTCCCCATTACTCTGAGGGTTATAGGTGTGAACTCTATGAGTGGGAAGTCCTACCTCTGTAGGGATGACATCTTCTGAGCCACGGGCTAACATAAATAGGGTCTCTCCCGTTGATGTCCTTACTGTCATCCTGTAGGGCCATAACACGACATATACCTCCTCTATCCATCTCCCTTTGGCCTATTCCAATATCTTTTTTATTCCATCAAGGATTATTCGGTTTGTGACCTCGGTTTGACCATTTGCTTGGGGTCGTCCAGGAGAAGAGAAGAATTACTTAATCCCTACTCTTTCACAGTATTTTTCTAAGGAAGCATTCTTGAACTGGGTTCCATTATATGAGATAAGTGTGTTTGGAAGCCCGTACCTGCATATGATGTTCTTCCAGATGAATTGGAAGGTCTTCTGCTCAGTTATTGTGATCATTAGCTCATCATCTACACATTTGGAGAAGTAATTAATTGCCACTATTAAGAATAGATAGCTATTTACAGCTCTTTGTAAGGGTCCTACCAAGTCAATCCTCCATACTGCAAATGGCCAATGGGAGCTGATAGAAGTAAGAGGTTGGTGTGGCTGATGAGGGATGGTGGAGAATTTCTGACACTTATCACACTTCTTCACATAAGCAGCTGTATCTTTGGCTAAGGTCAGCCACCAGTACCCTTGAGTAATTATCCTTTTAACCAGTGGCCTCGCTCCTATGTGGCTTGAACAAAAGCCATCATGCACATCTTGTAAGATGTATGGGACCTCTGAAGGGTGGAAACATCTGAGGAGAGGGAGGAGGAACCCCTTTTATATAAAACATCTCCTACAATTGAGAACTTGGCAACTCTGAACCTCAGCTTTCTCCTTTCTAATTTTGATTCTGGTAGGTCTCCCTCTCTAATTTATCTGATAAGAGGGTCTATCCATGAATCTCCCATATTCAGGTTGAGGCAAGGTATGGCAACCTCTTCTTCTTCAATGGTCGGCTTGAGCTGAATCTTAACGGGTACTGTTCTTCTTATGTCCGTCCTTGTTGCTGAGGCCAGCCTGTCTAGTACATCGGCTCGACCATTGTCTTGCCGAGGTATCCTCTTCATCTTTACTTCCCTGAGGCTTTCTAACATCATTCTCACCCTTTTTAAGTAATTGGCCATCCTTTCATCCTTGGCCTCATACACTCCCAGGATTTGGTTGACGACCAACCTTGAGTCACTGTGGACTAGGAGTTGGCCAACACTAAGGGCTTTTACCGAGGAGAGAACTGCTATTTATGCCTCATACTCTGACTCGTTGTTCAAAGCTTTGGATTTGAACCTCAGCGCATATTCAATATCGGTACCATCTGGTGCTGACACTATCAGCCCCACTCCACTTTCACTTTCACAGGATGACCCATCAACGAAGAGGTTCCAAACATCTTAATTTGAAGAGAAGTTTCCCTCTGATAGGGTCCCTTTCTTGAATAAGTACTTGTCTTCCTCATTCTCAACTATTCTTTTTCTGTATTTGCTTGACTTAACCTTGCCCGGCTCTTAGAATATGTTTCTACCTAGTTCATCATCAGCCTTTTAACTATTTTCAACCTCAGCCTCTTCCCAGGTAAACTCGGCCACAAAGTCTGCAAGTGCCTGCCCCTTGATGGCAATCCTGGGTGGATAAACAATGTTATATTCCCCCAACTCTATGGCCCAGGTCATCAGCCTGCCTGACTTTTCAGGCTTATGGAGGACTTGTCTGAGTGGGGAATCAGTAAAAATGACCATAGAGTGGGCTTGGAAGTATGGCTTCATCTTCCTAAAAGCATGTATCATAGCATAGGCTAATTTTTCAATCCGAGGGTACTTCTATTCAGACCCTTGAAGAGATTTACTATTGAAGTATACTAGCCTCTACACTCTATCATCTTCCCTTACTATTACAACACTAATGGCTGACTCTGAGACAGCTAGGTATATATATAACATCTCATCCAGGATGGGTTGAGTAGGAGTAGAGGGGATCCGGGGTAAGACTTGAGCTCCTTTAAAGCTTTGTCGCATTCCTCATCCTATTCGAAGGCGTTTCTAAGTACTTTGAAAAAAAGGAAGACACTTGTCTGTAGCTCTTAAGACAAACCTGTTAATTGCAATAACTCATTCGGTTAGCCTCTGAACGTCTTGGATGGTCTTGGGTGTCTTCATTTCCAATAAAGCCTTAATCTTTTCAGGGTTTGCCTCTATTCCCCTTTGGTTGAAAATAAAGCCCAAAAACTCTTCCTGCTCCTACCCCAAAGACACATTTGGCTAGGTTAAGCTTCATCATGTATCTGTCCATAGTGTCAAAAGTTTTTTCAAGGTCGTCCACATGAGTATCGGCCTTCAGACTCTTCGTCAGCATGTCATCCACATACACTTCCATGGACTTGCCTATATGATCCTCTAACGTCTTATTTACAAGACGTTAGTAGGTAGACCCTGGATTCTTCAGGCCGAAGGGCATGACCTTGTAGCAATAGGTCCCCTTATCTGTGAAGAATGTTGTCTTCTCTGAGTCTTTCGTATTCATAAAGATCTGATTATACCCGGAATACGTATCCATGAAGCTCATGAGCTCATGCCTTGCTGTGGCATCCACCATCTGATCAATACGAGGTAGGGGAAACTGTCTTTTAGGCAAGACTTGTTCAAATCAGTGAAGTCTACGCACATACTCCATTTCCCATTTACTTTTGGCATAATGTCAACGTTAGATAACCACTCAGAGTATTTGACCTCTCTGATGAACTTGGCCTCTTCGAGTTTTCTAACCTCTTCTCTGATGACATCATACTTCTCTCTTAAGTATACTCTTCTTATTTGTTTGATGGGCTTGACATCTTCTACGATATTGAGTTTATGGCACAATGACCTCAGGATCAATACCTGGTATGTCTGCATGGCTCCAGGTAAAAACATTTTGTCTCTTCCTCAAGAGCTTCACCAGTTCTTCCTTGATATTAGTTCTTAGGGCTTTATTGATTTGGATGTTTTTTTCAACTCATCCTTATTAAGGATGATGGATTATACCTCTTCTGCGGCCTCTCCCTTCTTGAGCTTTGTCTCATCTCTAGGATCAAGTGTGTCAAAGTTATATGTGGTTATTGACCTCTTATGAGCCTCTCTATCTTCCGCAGAGTTGAAGTAGCATTCAGGTGCCGATGTTTGGTCACATTGCACTTCCCCTACTCCATAGGGAGTCAGGAATTTTAGTATTTGGTTGACCGTTGAAGGCACGACCTCAAATTCCTTGAGGACTACTCGTCCTATGATGAGGTTATAAGATGAGAAGACATTTTCATCCATCACAAATAAATTGATTTTTCTGATCAATATCTTAGGCCACTCATCTCCCATTTTTACATCCATCTCATACATGCCCAATGGATGAACCTTTTCACCGCTGAAGCCAATCAACGGATGATGATAAGGGACAAGCCTAGCTCTGCTGAGGCCATGGCTTTTAAAATAGGGCCAAAACATAATGTCTGCAGAGCTACCTCTATCAACGAGGATCCTCTGAACTTCACACCCATGCACCCTTGTGGTGATAACTAAAGGGTCATCATGGGGACCTAAGATAACTTTGAAGTTGAGTCGTTAGAATCCGACTACAAGGGTGTCCATATCCACCTTCTTTATCTTCTCGCGCTTAACCTCTGTAGATGCCAAGTTCACAACCTCGGCTTTAGTCACTACCTTAGACTCTGCCACATGAACCTTGCGATTAGCTACCTCTGAGTCACCTCCTTCTAGTCCCCCAAAGATGGTGTTCACACCAAAAGAGATCATACCAACCCTCTTCACTGGAGCATTGTCATCTTTTTGTGGGAGGTTAGGGTCATCGTCATCATCGTCTGAGTCATCAGCTCTTCTGGCAGGGATATCCTCCCAACATGTATCATTTCTTATCTTTTTGGGGTCGTCTCTTCCCCCCTTAGAAGCTCTTCTATCCACATACTTTCTTAGCTTTCTAGACTTCAACATTTTCTCAAGCTCGTCCTTTAGGGCGAAACACTTGTCGATTAAATGATCGTGATCTTGGTGGAACTCGCACCATAGGTTCTTGTTCCTCTTATGCGGAGGAGCCTTCAGCTTCTCCGGCCATCTCAGGGATCTATCATTCATTATTTCATTAAGGATGTCTTCGAAGCTCATAGTTAGAGGAGTATAGTGTGTAAATTTATCGTCTGCAATCCTCTTCTTTCTGTCCTTCTTCCTCTGAAATTTTCCACTGCTACTTCCGTTCTTATCCTCATACTTTGCAGCCATAGCTTCTTCTGCATTTATGACCTTTCCAGCTTTTGCTAAAAACTCGACCATAGACTTAGGAGGGTCTTCAGCAAGCTTCCAGAGTAGCTTTCCCTTCTGAAGTCCTCCAATGAGGGCTGTCATCGCTACACTTTCTTCATAATCCTTTACCTCAAGCTTCTCATTGTTAAACCTTGCAATGTAGTCTCTTAGGTTCTCATTCTTGCCATGCTTAACATAGAGTAGATCGATTGTCTTTTTTTGATGTCTTACCCCAAAACAGAAGTTGTGTATAAATCGCTCGGCCAAGACCTTAAAGTTCTCAATGGAGTTTTTAGGAAGATAAGTGAACCAAATATGTGCAGCTCCCATTAAAGTGCTTGAGAAAGCAAGGTACCTCATCTCATCATGGATTGAATAAATGTTTGATGCAGACTGATACATCTCAATATGATGAATTGGGTTGGTACTTCCATCGTACTTGGTAGACACCATTGGTGGTATAAATTTGGCAGGGGTTGAAAAGTTGAAAATCATTGCCACAACTAGGGAGCCCTCCGAGAATCCCCTTTGTAGTGGGTCTGAACTTTTTATGAGGTTACCTATATTCTCTTCTAGCATTTAGATGTAATCATTCCATGGTACACCTCCAAAGGGTGGACTGAGGGTTCCCCAGCTACTGCACAACGTCGATTGTTGATCTCCCATTGACCACAGTCTCGTCCATTTGGGGGGCGACCATGACGAGGCTGATGTTTGTCACCTCCCCTTCGTGAACCGGCTATGCTCCTTGTCCTGGATAACTTCTGCCTCAGATCATTAACTGGGTCGAGCCTCTCAAAGGCCGACCCTCTGCTTAAGCGATCAAAAGATGACCCTCTTTGTTGTTCATCATCATCTCCTCTTGCTCCACAACCCCAGCTATGTTGTATAGGATGTACTGTGTTGTTTGAAACCTCATATGGCTTCCAACAGTCTGGTGGATCATCCTTTGCCTCAATGTCGTCATACCTATCCCCAGGGAAAGGGTTTCCTTGCCTCCCCAGGCGTAAACGCCTAAGGTCAGCACCATCCCTCCCCTGTTGAGGAGTAGGTTAGTCTTTTCGCAGTGCCTGGGGTGGTCCCCTGGCCTCTGGATGTGGTTGAACATCTTCCGGAGTAATCATCTCTGGTGAGACCCCAGGTGGTCTTATTATATTCTGGCTTATCTGGAAAAATTATTCCTTCATTGCTTGTTGCGTTGCAGCCAAAGACTTCAAGTCTACTGCCACCTCAGCCATCTCGGACTAGGGTGGTACCTGGCTGGAACTTGGTTCTCCAATACCAAATGGTGGAGGAGGTGGTGGTAACTCCGGTGCCATATGTTAAGATTAAAGAGCTTACGATGAAAATATTAGAGAGCTTGATACCTTAAAGGACCTCTTTCAATGGTGACACATCTTTACACGAAGGGTGAGGTCTGACTCACCACTAGAGTCTCCGGTGAGATTAAGATGCAAAAAAGAAGAGATGAATCTTCTCGTTCCCATAGACGGCGCCAAAATGGTGATGTTGTAATTAGCACCACCAGGTAAGGTGTTGTTAAGCTCAAGCTAATGATAACAATGGTAACACAAGAGTGAATATATAGCAGAATGAGGCGAGGAGAAGAGGATGAACACTAGTATATAAGTGGTTCAGCCAACCTGGCATACGTCCACTGTGTGTGAGTTATATCACTAGATGAAGGCACTAATGGCCATAGATACAATCTCTCAAACTTTCTCTCTCTTCTGTGTAAACTAGTAGAATTTTAGCTAGGGTTGCGATCATGGATCCTTTTACAAGGTAGAGGATGACCTCTATATATAGTGTTTGGGGGGTGTAATGTACCCCCCAAGCATGCAATGAGTATGTGCATGAGGATCGAACCAGTATGAGAGTGACACATGGCTGATCTTAAGTAGATGATGGTGACCTCAATATTCCCTCACTTGAGGGGAATGATTCGGTTATAACTGATTTGTCCATGTATGCCAAACCTTACATGTGCCTGCACATGCTCGGTCATGTGTCCTTAACTAATGTAACCTCAGCCTGAACGGGTACGAAGTTGGTGGAGCCAGATGTAGTTTCTTTGTCTTATCAATAACCGTGATGACCTCCGCCAGGAGGACTGGCTGAGGTTAGGTATGAGGTAGATGTAACGTCGGCTAAGGACGATGATGATGTTGACAGGTGATCAAGCCCATGAGAGATTGCTAACCTTGGCTGACTGCCAGTCGAGGTTGGTATGTGAAGGGGCCGACCTTATAAGGAGGACCTTGCTGATGGTTGTCGTAAGCTTCTCATCACCTCGGCTGTAAGACTGGCCGAGGTTGGTGACTTAGAGTACGGGGTTGCACTTTGGGCATATCACACAGTACTTTGTGGAATTTGATGAATCATGTGAGCCAACATATTATGGCATGTTTTGCCAGTACACTCTCTAAACTGGTTGGAGCTTAAGCTATTGGTAAGTGAGGTTGAAGTTTAAAGTCATGTCTATCAAGCAAACACATATATTAGGAAATCTCAACATATACTCTATTACAGTTTTATTAATTGTTTATGGACCTAATAGGACCAAGACCGAACACGGACCGCTTGAAAATCGAATAGGACCGAGACCGATTATTCCGGTCCGATCTTGGTCCATAATTTTTTAGGACCGATTAATGCGGTCCAATCCTAAAAATACCCCAAAATCGGACCGGACCAGACCGCGAACACCCCTACTCAAAATATTTACTTCATGTGAAGTTGATTTATAGTTTAGGCACACACATTAGATGCTCTTAAATACATCCTTTTACTATAAATGTCTCTTACATAAATTAAATGGCCGTATTTTTTTACATATTACCACTATCATTTCGAATATTTAGGTGCACACATTTTTTACATACACTATATTTAAGGATTTGTTCATATAGCCCTAATAATAATGTCATAACAAATTTAATGCACTCAAGATGAAAAATTTGATATAACCCCTTATAAAAAGGATAAGAGCTTATTATCCGTTAAAAACATATTTACATGGACTCCAACTACCCAAAATGAGGTGGAGAATCTTCTAGTAAAGTTAAATAAGGAAAAACTCGTAAATTGAGGCCTGAAAGAGAGGTAAAAATTAATGAGCTGAAAATTTTACAAGATGTTGTTTGGCAAGATGGTTATGATTAGGGGATTCTTGATAACCTTAAGAAGCTCAAATACTTTAAGGACATATCATAAACATGGATGGCTACACAATATTTTCATTTTGAACGTTCCCAATGACTCAAAATTATGGTACTAGTATGTGTTGGATAACCCATTCTACCAGTTGTCCCCTTTTAGTCAACAAGACTCTTAGGCGCTAGCGGATGCTCCACCAACGAAGTTCACTTCAGAAGACGCAGACTACGACAGCTAACGTTGTATCTCATGACCATGATCTATTTGTATCATGGTAACTTTTGAATAGGAGACCCCCTAGAAGTGGTTGCACTGCGACGACCGGGTCAGACCGACAGGAAGATCTTCCGTCGGACCTGGCATTGTTGGGAGAGGTGTGAGACCTAACAGGAAAAATGATCTTTTATTTCTATTTGGATATTAGAAAGTATTTAGTTTTCACCACGGGAGAGGTCAAATTTGGAAAATCTGTTGGTGGGGACTGAGATTTTCCCACATGCAGTGCCATATTATTAAGGAATAAATATATAACGATGCAATTTATCAACTAATCCTTACGTTAGTAATCAAGTCTGCTAGTTCAGTATCAACTAATCCTTACGTTAGTAATCAAGTCTGCTAGTTCAGTGGGACACTGTTTAGAATTTGGTTCTCAGTTCGATTTCTCATAGTGTCAAAATAATGCTTGGTTAGTGAAAATCACGAATCGCGAATAGAGATTAGTCGAAGTACACATAACTGATCGAAACATCACGAGGTACGAAAAATATCTTATCAAAAAAAAAAAAAAATTACGTTAGTGATAGAATGTAAAGATACACATGATTTACGTGGTTCAAAAAATGGATATTTCTTACCCTTATGGGGGAAAGAGATGGTGGTTGGATTTACTATGAAAGACCAAGCTTGGAGTGCTAGATGTTAACATAGAGTCCAAGTCGTGCTTCTTATAAAGAGTATGACGTGTTACATAGAGTCAAGATGTTTCATCATCATAATGGCGATATTATTTATACAAATGTAAAGTCCTAACTAATTATAATTATTTTGTGATACAATTTCTTTATGGTCGATTCTCTTAGAGTCTATGTCCTATTCTGCAGTTTAAGTACCATTGGACCCTGTTCTTAGAGAAGACATTCATCTTTATCACTTGGATTTGATGTGATTCGGTTCTATTAGGTCCTGTTGAGTCGATGGTAGACTAGATTCAGGGCTATTTTAGGGAATTCGTGCCATATGTCATGCCTTGTGGTCGCGTCCAAATGCATTTCCCTTCAATTTCCCCGTAAATTGGGACACGTGGTCTTTAGGCCCGGTTATTAAAATTTTGCTATTGATTTACCCTGCATGGGTTTTGAGGTGATGCTCCGCAATAGCGACGTGTGTCCTACTTCTCTTTAGTGGGAGTGAAATGGCAGAAAATCCATATGCCTAGGGTTACATGCGACGCCCGATGCTTCCTTGGTATATAATGGTGTGTCTCGAGCATGGTCTAATGGGAGTGAGGGACAACTCTCGAAACTATGGCTGGAAAATATTATGTTTTCACATGAATTATTTTATGATCAAATTAATATATTGATTAAAGTAGGATTAAGTACGAACGCGTTTCTTGTATCATGACGAGTCACGCTATATATTTATTTGTTTAAAACGGATAAATGATGAATAAGAAATTTGGTATCAAAGTGCCCCATTTATGTATGAAGTTTTTTGAGAAATTTTATTTACTTTCCGGGACAGATTTTCGTAACAGTGGCTAAAGGTTGTGATTGTTCGTTTTACAGTGACTATTTTTCAGAACCGTTCTTAAAGGTCGTGATTGTTCAGCATAAGTTATGACAGTTCATGAAAAACGTCCCTAAAGTGGCTGTTTCCTAAAGACATGTCTTTTCATGAAAAAACACCTTATTTTCTATGAATACAAGATTTGTCTTCATTTTTTAAAAGAGAGAAAAATGAGAGAAAATATATTTTCAATACTTTTCATTCCCGATTGAATCGGATAGAGTATCAAACATAATTAGTTCGTGGGACATGCACACTGAAGTGCTTCATGCGCGTGTCGAGATCGTTTTGTCCTGTGAGGCAAACGCTCATTGTTCATTACCGTAAGCACCGTAGCGAGAGCACATTTTGTTTTAAGGAAAGATCGTCAAATACTTGACTCGGTCATCTTCTTCGCTTGCAAGTTTTCTAGTTGTATTAATTTTATTAGATAAATATAATTTATTTCATATTTTAAATTTGATAAAACACAAAAGTATATATTCTATATAACAATCTTAAGACAAAATAATGTCTAATTGTATCTTTTTGTGTTTATGTCCATTACGTAATTAATTATGACATTTTCGAAAAATCTGATATACATTCAGTAGATTGTAAAATATGTTGAGAGCATTTTGAATACTTTAACAATTTATGTTTGTGGTGTTTTTTTTTTAAATCACCCGCTTAATCAAAACATGTCGGTATGGTAGTTCCTTATCTCCCGTGTATATAATATGAAGTATAATAAAGGCATAAAATGGAGATGATAATGATGCTAATATATATAGAAAGGATTGGTGAGGAAATATAATGCTTACAGATTTGTTTTTAAGTTTGTTAAAAACAAAATCTCCCCAACAGGTCTACTTTGATGTTAGATATATAAGAGAGTGTATTGATTGTTTTTAAAATTTAACGGATCTTGTCAAACTCATCCAGTTCACAAGAGAATAAATGGTTACATGTTTGTCTTTTTTGATAAACAATTTTTTATACAGAAATCTTAAACATATAAAGACTTCACCTTTTTAAACTTTGCATCAGACAAATTTAAGAAGATAGGGCCAAAAGACAATGGGTTTTCAAAGTTTTTTTTTTGTGTCGATTGGTGCAATTTACGGATCCGTTCAAGAAAGACATTTTTTAAATTCAATTTATGCCGTCTTTTAGTGGTCATTGTTGGAGAATTGGATTAACCATCCATACGAACATTAACATTTGTTAATGTCTTTTGGAATGATGACAACAATTTCCACAACTTTATCAATTAATTTAATTGCAGCAATTATTATTTAATCTAATATGTGTTTGAAAAGTCATATTTATGTGATATATAAAAGTTTTGCATAATTCTTATATCATGGAGATGCGATGGTATCGAATGATGTTGTCACACGTTTAGTGACATGATAGTGATGTGCATTCACGTGATAGTTTCATGTGTGCATATACATGTATTAAATATGTTTGATCATGCCTTTGGTGAAAAGTGACAATAACATTTATAATGACGTACTGGTCACGTCTGTGGCCACATGCATATGTGCTAGTATAATTTTAGTAATAATTATTTTTTTAATATTATACTGATTGCATGTTTCAGTTTCAATATTAGAAATTTGCTTAAATATATTGATTATTTTGTATTGACATTCTTTTGAATATCTAAAACTGAAAAGGTGCGTCCCGAATAAAGTGATTTTGAATACATTTATTCATGCAACTAAAATTATATTTGTCCAAATATTCAAATGGACAATAAAAGTGTGTTTAAAGTATACTTAAATACACTAGATAATTTTTTTTCATATAAGAGCATATATATAGCTTATGGAGTGTGATGCAATATCTGAGCCATAATTTTTTTTATGATCTCATTTGAATTAATAGTGATATAAATAAGTAAACAATGATGTGTTGTCACATGTTTAATGACATGTATATTATCACATAATAATCATGTGTTTGATTATGTGTTGATATCTAGTCACATGTGTGGTACTGTGTTTATTTACATGGTTTTTAAGTGCACTTTACGCGAAGTAAAGTGAAAATATTATATGCGATCATATTATGGCCTCTAGTATGGCTACATGTATATGTGTGACAGTACTATTTTAGTGTCATTACATAATTTTATCATTGAAAAAATTGACAAAATATTATAATATAGTGGAGGACTGTTGGAGAGATTGTAATATTATTCAAAAAAATAAAAGAGAAAATAAATAATATGAAGAAGATGTTTAGTGAAATATGGTGACACAATTAGTTATTCATTGACGTATTGTGCACCAAATTAAATGAGATTACATGAACGAAAATGTGATATATTTAGTTACATGAAATGAGCTGAATTTCATGTATATATTTAGTTACATTTTATGTCTATTACATAAAATCTTTCATTATTGTGATAATAATGTAATCTCAATATTACATTTAAATTTGTTTTAATCTCCCGTGTCACGAAAAACTATAATGCATAGTCTGTTAATGTTGGTATGTATGTTAAACATTGCAATGCATGCATTCTTTTGACTACCTGAGAAATGAATATGCACTATTGTTTAAAATGACGTGAACTGTGACACCCCGCCTAATTAAATACCGGGCGATCACTCCTTTATTAAATTAACATCAAGGTGAACAGTTGGTTCATTCTTAGCATCACTGTCGCAAATGAAAATCTTTTCCAATTTAAACACCCTAATTAATTAAGCTAAGTGTCAAAACCATTTGAAACCCTTATTTTCATTTTATTTAAATCTAAATATAAAACCTTTAACCATCAACATATTAAGAGTCACACATTTAGTATAAGAATAAAAATGAACATTTAAGAGTTTAACCATGAATCATAAATCTCAACATTTAAAATACTAAAGGAAAACATCCTGCCAGTAACAAATCCCGAAATAAAGATACTGAAATTTAAAAGAATTACAATCTCTGACAATACCAACTAAATAATGGAAAAGGGGCGACACATGCCCCCACTGGATAAAGCTGAACTAGAAGTAGAATCAACAATGAGGTCGTCTAAGCAATGGCATGCAACTCCAACAAAATCTATAGCACGTTCCATCCAAAGAATTCTAAGCAAGACGCCCCTGTGGCTGGGCACCTGTAATACATATATATATATATATATATATATATATATATATATATATATATATATATATATATATATATATATATATATATACACACACAAGAGAGAATAGATACAGCAAACGGGACTGAGCCCGAATGTAAAACAGTTTTAAAAATAGTTTAACAAGTATTTAAAATGCTTACCGGCTAATGCAACAGTCATGTTAGTATGTGACACTCTCTTGAGAATTCTCACCTCTCATCTAGTGTGCACGTCTATCGTACTAATGAACCCCATATATCTCTCTAACTTATTCTCCATAAGTTTTAACACGTGAAATTTAGGTTATGATATGCACTTTAGAAAAGTCTATCTCTTCAAGATTTCTTACGTTATTTAGAAAAATTCCGTATTGTTATAACGTTTTCGAATACTTACAGTGAAGTTGATGAATTTCATACTTTACTTAACTACTATTTTACTTAGTAGAAAGTTCTCATATAGTTACACGTATATATATTAATTACTCGTATAATATATATATAAACAGCACCCCACATAAAATCTATGGTGCTAGACTTCCATATATAAGTATATATATACCAATCACTCATAAATTATATATATGCTATCGGCACCCCACGTAAAAACTATGGTGCTGGCATACTCTGCTATCAAGTCCCTGTATAAGTCAATATCCCCAATAAAGTCTCATCAAGATAAGACTGTCCCAGCGCGGAAACCCCCGTGATTAGGTGCGCTCACGACCCATAATATTAATTATCCTTTATTACACATTTCACTCGATTATTTCATATAACGGACTCGTTTATTTTATTCTCGTAAATAAATCATTTGAAACTCACTTCTCGTCTCTCGAAGTATTGCCTTTACTTAAGTATAATTTCAGTAGGCCCTCACTTGCCTTCTACTCCAACTTCGGAGACATTTCGATTATTAAAATCAACGCACGTATGATTTTCTAAGTATGAATATCTCCCCGTTTACCCCTTCATTTTCCTTCATATTAAAGTCCCACTTAACGGGGTTTATCTTGACCCTAACGGTCCTCTCTATGTTCCATTATGTTCTAGCAACTCTAATCAAGGTTTGCTATGCATAAAATCGGATTAAGCTAACACGAGCAAAGTGCAAGTTTCCAGGAGGGGTCGATCGATCGATAAAAGGGGGTCGATCGATCGATGCTCTGGGCTCGATCGATCGATCAAGCAATTATGGTGAAACAGCAGAAAACCCAGCTACGAAATTGTTACCCCAAACTCCTCCAAATCATCATGTTTCAGTCCCAAACTCCCAACCAATTATACTGCAAGTGTTGTATACCCATATAAACAATATCCTACATAACACATGCGAATTTTCATCATCTATAACACGATAAAAGGAAAAAAAATCTTTATAAGTCTCAAGAACCCTAATTTTTTCTTTAACTTAGTTTCTTCCATTCTTTTCCAGATTTTCAATCACTAATACCATGAAAATTCGTGGTTCAACCCCTACTTGTGAAATGGATTTCCAAAATGTGATCTCTACCTCTACAACATGCAATTTGTGTCTTCAATTAACATTTTTCTTCAAAAACAGTAATTCTAATCAACCTAAGACTAATATAAAAGGATGCATTAACTTGATAAAAGCAAGATAGATACTTGCCTGAAAATTTAGTCTCTGATTTGTGGAAGAATTTGGTGTGGTCAAGATCCTCATTGCGCGATCTACCATTTGGCGGTGACGGCGGTGCAATCGGAGGTGTTCTTTGGCCTAGAACTCTTGGAGAGCTTCTCCTCTTCCTCTCCAATGGCCGTCATTAGTATTTGATTGTGTTAACCATAGAAGATAACATTTGACATCTGATATAACCCTTTCAAATTCGTGGGTTTAATTACCCATAATTACCAAATGTCCAAAACGCCCTCCCGGGGTGGTAATTAAGCCTAAAAACGTCGCGAGACCCAAACTAAACCCCCGAGTACACTTTTTTGACTATTTCGACCCTTCCGGACATTTTGCCACACTCAAAACGACCATACGAGCAACATATAATTTATTCACTTTTATTAATCAACATTTAGTCCCGACACGACACAGGCGCGTCCCGACTTAAATTTTCATAATTGCCATTTCCTTCACATGTGACAATATTATAAAATAAAACTCATATATTACTATACTCATCCAGTAACATTCAACAAATAACAAATTTCCAATAATTACTAACTCTCGTCACGCTAGTAAATATTAAAAACAACATTCCGGATTAAAATTAAATTAATTTATCTCAATTAAATTTAATAAATTCCTAAATTTAAAAGCCATAAAAATACGGGGTATTACATAACTCCCCCCTAATAACGGAATTTCGTCCCGAAATTCGGAAAATAAGGCCTACCAGGTAGCATAATTCTGGATATCCTTGTCAGTACGCAAACTATCTACATAGTACGGCGTTCAATCACTACAGTCCTTTCCTCACAGCAAGTTTGTTTAACATTCTCGTTGGGGACACTTCACAGGTGCTCCCAACCGACAACATTCACATAGGTCATGCCTATACGTTATAAATTTCCATTATCTCACTATTTCTGGGAGGCCGCACCTCACCACATAACAACTACCCAGATTTATCTAATCATAAAACTCCCATTCTGGGAGGAACCATACGAACATCTAACAACTCTTGTTCGTCTAAAACAATCGTGGAATTCCACTATAGTCATCGGATTATTCTCGACCGATCCAAAATTTTAATTATCCACTCACCTCTAATATACGGAAGGAGAATAGTCGAGGTTCTTCCATAACAAAACCTTAATAAGCACCTCGTACGCGACAAACAGGTACGAGTGCTTCTACAAAGCATTCCTGAAATCATCATACCAAGATTCTAAAATCTCCTTCACGTGGCTCCACTAATCTTTAATCACCGTGCGCCTGTTCCCTGGCTAAGGGTGATACATCCTACTCGAAACGAAACCTTATCTCCGTTGGTTCCTGAAATCCCATATCAAAGGTGGGATTCACCAATCTCATCCTGATTCAAAAATTTATACTGCGCCGGACCATGCACTGGCGCGATCCTTCCTTTCAAAGGAAGCCAGGGGCATACTAGTTAATATTGTAAACCACCCCAAAGGAATATCAATCACTTCCTTCTTGGGCGACTTAATTCACCTATTCGGATGAACCCTTGATCTTGTTTTGAGTATGGTAACCCATCTGAGAACTTTACCGACTTTACCAACCTCTTCCAATTACAGGAATTGTCGATAAACACAAAATTCTCTGGTTGATTTTCCTCTTCCAACCGAACCCTACCTACGGGTGGTGCATGTAGAGACTACTCACTACGTCCCGCTAAACATCAATTTTTCCTTAAAATGTCCCACATTAAGTGACACGTAATACTCCCCTTCCTTCCTTTGTGTATGCCGAAAGTTCCGACCCGTGCTCTTCTCTCCACGAAGCGCACTTCTGGATCTCTTATACCATACTAACATCATCACCCTTTGTATGTGCAAGTCGCTCTCACACTTGACTACTAACAACTCCGCTCCGAGTGTTCTTCATAATAATTTAATTTTGCTCCATTCAAGGAATACCCCTTCTTAAATGGCTTCCCACAACCCTCCAATCAAATTAGGGTGTGCTATTCTAATTGCACACATATGTATGGATTTTCGCCCCTCATGTGACGTTTAATCCACTCTATCACTTCCACTTCGTTATACTAGTCCCACAAACATATATTCCACACTTCTATTATCACGTCCCTTCGACTCGGACGATTTTAACTGCAGCTAACCAAGATG
Source organism: Sambucus nigra (assembly GCA_949130495.1). Classification (NCBI taxonomy): domain Eukaryota; kingdom Viridiplantae; phylum Streptophyta; class Magnoliopsida; order Dipsacales; family Adoxaceae; genus Sambucus; species Sambucus nigra. The sequence continues at coordinate 302,584,175 of OX422210.1, forward strand.
CCCACATTTTGCAACACCCCGACCACCCTAGGAGGGCGAACGGCGTGCTACTCATTAGTGAAACTAACTAAATCCAACAAAGTATAAGGAATAGGGCATTCAAATTCTATGACCATAAAAGAGGAATAACAAATCTCAACCTTCTTCAGATAAGTACAACAATTTTCCCAAATAGGTACAACCACCAAAATAAATCACTAACGCTTTATTCATCAAAATAATTACAGGTCATCTCTTTTGTATAATAAAGTTCTTTCCAGATAATCCATGCTAAAAATCATTGCAACTCTTTATTCACCTTGTGTTTTGAACGCGGTTACAACATTTGGGTACTCTCAATCACCCTAGAAATAAATTTTTTTTAAATCCTCCTTATCATTGTTCCACCCCTCAACTCGTGGGGATAACTTCAATGCTTTCTTACCATACAATCCGGCTCCAGTGGCTTTAAATTAAAATTTAACTACCAACTTACATATGTCATTATTTGATCTCATTTCGACTAGGGTACCGAACTCATGGAATAGTGACCAAACGTCTCCCCATTTCCAACCTTATGCTAAGTTTCATGCGTGGGATGTCTCGCAAAGTGAAATCCAAACAAGGAACCCCCCCGATACACTACTATCTAGCATTGTCGGTTATCGAAATCCGTTAGGTCCTTCGTCCATAGCATGTACCCCTTTATTCCGTCCCTTGACGGAAAAGTTACAATTCCTCCCGTAATTATGTTAAACAAAGAACGTTTCACCAATTTCACTATCGTCCTGTATTGGTTGATGGTAATTGCATTCTATAAACCCCGAATACATACAATCGGAATTCTCTAAATTCCTTTCCCTAATAATAGGGGTATAACTCTTTACTCCCACATCTCTAGAGGATAGATATAACACTGCACTCTTCCTATCACTAAGTCCGGAGTGCTAAACATAATACTGAGTCAAGTCTTTTCGCTCAACGGTAAATCCTGATACATACTGAATCATACTGGCAAAGTCTATACATACATTGGCATCGAATATCTCGAGCCCACTATCTCCTCCGAAGTCTCTAGGATAGATAATATAAGTGCAAGCCCAACCTTCTTACAGGTAAAGCCTCGCCAAAAGAAAACATGTTGCACTAATGCAACTACTCCGATAGCCTTGCAATAAATGCCCACTATCGTACTAACCATTTCTATAATATTTTAACAAAGATAATAGCATACTCGCATATCGCATCACTATAATGAGTAACCTCAATAAAATACATAACACTGTTAATATACTCATTCATCCTCCGCGGATAGCACTAAAGAAAAATCCCGCTACACTTGGGAAAAATATCCACATAATAATAACGTTTATCATTATATGCATTAAACTCGTCTCACATGCTAATCTAGCAATGAACAAAATATGGTGACTCGCTCATATCACATAAACACGCCGCATCCTCTGAGGATATAACTTATACTTCTACCTTGTCAATCGTCTTGACTGCGCAAATGGTTTTCGGACGTAACACGTCTACTCAAACCAAACAAAATTACTTTAATCTTTGTCTTTTACTAGGCATCGTATTCTTGTCCTTTTACCCACTTTGGAACATATTATCGCGAGCGATTTCACTCCGCACAAAATACCCCAACACATAATCCACTTACTACCTGTCCTACTAACCAGGTTAGGATTGTCCTTCTCTCGAACTTTAGTAGACTCGATTCCTATTAGCTGCCTCGGTTATACCCTTAGCCTTTTAGGCCCTAAAGAGCATGTCACTGTCTATAATCGTACTTACTAAATTTACCATTACTTGGTAAGAGTTCAACTATCCGAATCATTTAAATGGGTCCCCTGATGTGTATCCACACCCCTTTGTGGTTCTATACCACCACCGTTGTATACAGTCTTATTCTTGACTAAATTCTTTGATTCTTTTAGCTTCCCCCACAAAGAAGCGTTATCATCTATATTGACAAAATACGACATTGTCAACCTCTGAATCGGTCGTCCATCATAATTTCCTCTTTGAGTGTTATCAACTATTATTACGTGTTGGTCTCCCACTTGGATTCGTTTCCTCCACTTGTATCTACATCTTGCGATACAAAACTCGCTAGTGGTTAAGATTCATATTCATAAATGGACCCCTGTCATGCCCTCCCGCGATGAGTTCAGAACCACGTTTGCTTCTAATCATGAACAGTTGAGGAAGGAACATACGGTCAACACTGTACCTAAGGTTCTCCTATAGGCATAGTATTCCACTTCTAAAATTGGTGGTTGACTCCCATCATTATAACTTCGTCCCGAAAGCCAAGAAAAATTTTCTCTAAATTTTTACTTTCAGTTAGACACACTCCGTTCTATATCTAAACCTTTGGATACTTTACCTCCTTTGGAAAACACACATAATTTTCGCGTTTCTAGAATTTCCCACTGACAGTTCTCTACACGTTTTTGTAATACGTTAGGTGAGTTTACCCATCGCACCCCATTCGACTATAGTAGTATTTTGGAAATCATGGCTTCAACTTAGTCACCTGCTTAGTCATGGCTTCTCGTGCCCTAATGGAGGTGACCTCGACTACGGTCATCATCCTTGAATATATGTTACCACCTCAACTGAGCCCTGCCACCTGATGTCCGCTTGTCGGTCCTCTTCTGACATCCGTCATCGCTCGGCACACGCACACATCCGAACATAATTGGAATTCATTAATGTATATACGTCATATCAGGAGAACGAAATATCATCAAAGAAATCGACAACCCTAAACATAGGGCTCTATATAAAAAAAAAGCAACGCAGAAAAAATAATAAGCCTCACAGATCCTATGGGACACTAGAATCTGATGCTCTGATACCAACTGTGACACCCCACCTAATTAAATACCGGGAGATCACTCCTTTATTAAATTAACATCAAGGTGAACAGTTGGTTCATTCTTAGCATCACTGTCGCAAATGAAAATCTTTTCCAATTTAAACACCCTAATTAATTAAGCTAAGTGTCAAAACCATTTGAAACCCTTATTTTCATTTTATTTAAATCTAAATATAAAACCTTTAACCATTAACATATTAAGAGTCACACATTTAGTATAAGAATAAAAATGAACATTTAAGAGTTTAACCATGAATCATAAATCTCAACATTTAAAATACTAAAGGAAAACATCCTGCCAGTAACAAATCCCGAAATAAAGATACTGAAATTTAAAAGAATTACAATCTCTCACAATACCAACTAAATAATGGAAAAGGGGCGACACATGCCCCCACTGGATAAAGCTAAACTAGAAGTATAATCAATAATGAGGTCGTCTAAGTAATGGCCTGCAACTCCCACAAAAGCTACAGCACGTTCCATCCAAAGAATTCTAAGCAAGACGCCCCTGTGGCTGGGCACCTGTAATACATATATATATATATATACAAGAGAGAAGAGATACAACAAACGGGTCAGAGCCCGAATGTAAAACATTTTTAAAAATAGTTTAACAAGTATTTAAAATGCTTACCGACTAATGCAACAGTCATATTATTATGCGACACTCTCTTGAGAATTCTCACCTCTCATCTAGTGTGCACGTCTATCGTACTAATGAACCCCATATATCTCTCTAACTTATTCTCCATAAGTTTTAACACGTGAAATTTAGGTTATGATATGCACTTTAGAAAAGTCTATCTCTTCAAGATTTCTTACGTTATTTAGAAAAAATCCGTATTGTTATAACGTTTCCGAATAATTACAGTGAAGGTTATGAATTTCATACTTTACTTAACTACTATTTTACTCAGTAGAAAGTTCTCATATAGTTACACGTACATATATTAATTACTCGTATAATATATATACAAACAGCACCCCACATAAAATCTATGGTGCTAGACTTCCATATATAAGTATATATATACCAATCACTCATAAATTATATATATACTATCGTCACCCCACGTAAAAACTATGGTGCTCGCATACTCTGCTATCAAGTCCCAGTATAACACATACTTAGGGAAATGCTAGTTCGGAATCACTCTCGAACTGCATTAACACAAAACACAAACAAATGGAGGCGAAACATAGTCCCAAGTCCTAAGAAGTCAGCACATACCCTCACGTCTCTTAGGACCGTCTGACTATCAATCAGATAGCATGTACTAAGGAATCCTATGTTCTAGGGTACGAGTCAATATCCCTAATAAAGGCTCATCAAGATAAGACTGTCCCGGCGTGGAAACCCCCGTGATAACAAGTAGCCCGAGTATGATTTTTATACAGATATAATATATACACAATCACACAGTCATATATATATATACACATCCACATTGTTGAATTAGGTGCGCTCACGACCCATAATATTAATTATCCTTTATTACACATTTCACTTGATTATTTCATATAACGGACTCGTTTATTTTATTCTCGTAAATAAATCATTTGAAACTCACTTCTCGTCTCTCGAAGTATTTCCTTTACTTAAGTATAATTTCAGTAGGCCCTCACTTGCCTTATACTCCAACTTCCCAGACATTTTGATTATTAAAATCAACGCACGTATGATTTCTAAGTATGAATATCTCCCCATTTACCCCTTTATTTCGCTTCATATTAAAGTCCCACTTAACGGGGTTTATCTTGACCCTACTGGTCCTCTCTATGTTCCATTATATTCTAGCAACTCTGATCAAGGTTTACTACGCATAAAATCGGATTAAGCTAACACGAGCAAAAGTGCAAGTTTCCTGGAGGGGTCGATCGATCGATAAAAGGGGATCGATCGATTGATCAAGCAGTTATGGCGAAACTGCAGAAAACCCAGCTACGGAATTGTTACCCCAAACTCCTCCAAATCATCATGTTTCAGTCCCAAACTCCCAACCAATTATACTATAAGTGTTGTATACCCATATAAATAATATCCTACGTAACACATGCGAATTTTCATCATCTATAACACGATAAAAGGGAAAAAATCTTTATAAGTCTCAAGAACCTAATTTTTCCATTAACTTAGTTTCTTCCATTCTTTTCCAGATTTTCTATCACTAATACCATGAAAATTCGTGGTTCAACCCCTACATGTGAAATGGATTTCCAGAAATGTGATCTCTACCTCTACAATATGCAATTTTTGTCTTCAATTAATATTTTTCTTCAAAAACAGTAATTCTAATCAACCTAAGACTAATATAAAAGGATGCATTAACTTGATAAAAGTAAGTTAGATACTTTATTGGAAATTTAGTCTCTGATTTGTGGAAGAATTTGGTGTGGTCAAGAACCTCGTTGCGTGATCTACCATTTGGCGGTGACGGCGGTGCAATCGGAGGTGTTCTTTGGCCTAGAACTCTTGGAGAGCTTCTCCTCTTCCTCTCCAATGGCTGTCATTAGTATTTGATTGTGTTAACCCTAGAAGATAACATTTGACATATGATATAACCCTTGCAAATTCGTGGGTTTAATTACCCATAATTACCAAATGTCCAAAACGCCCTCCCGGGGTGGTAATTAAGCCTAAAAACGCCTCGAGACCCAAACTAAACCCTCGGGTACACTTTTCTAACTATTTCGACCCTTCCGGACACTTTGGCGCACTCAAAACGACCATACGATCAACTTATAATTTATTCACTTTTATTAATCAACATTTAGTCCCGACACAACACAGGCGCGTCCCGACCTAAATTTCCATAATTGCCATTTCATTCACACGTGACAATATTATAAAATAAAACTCATATATTACTATACTCATCCAGTAACATCCAACAAATAACAAATTTCCAATAATTACTAACTCTCGTCACGCTAGTAAATATTAAAAACAACATTCCGGATTAAAATTAAATTAATTTATCTCAATTAAATTTAATAAATCCCTAAATTTAGAAGCCATAAAAATACGGGATATTACATGAACCAACATGTTGAAAATTTGAGAATATTAAATTCACGCATAATAAATTAAAAAGTCCTATAGGTTAGGAATTTCTTATGTTTGCATAATTTTATGTAACATTCAATTGATGTTAACATTGGGAAAAATAATACAATTTGTATTGATATCGAGGTGCTCATTTTTTCCATGACAAAAGACTTGAAAGAGTGGATATGATTAATTGAATATGTTACTCCTCTTCACTATATTGAATATTATCAAATGTGATGATGATTGAAAAAAGTCGCTAATGCCGTTTAATACAAGATTAAACTTTATAAGCAACTCCGAGATGTTTGTTGGAGAAACCCTTTTCTTTTGAAAATAAAAATTATAAACAAGATGTGTTTACAAAGAAACTTATGTACGAGAGTAATTAAGACTGTGTAATCAGTTTTTAAAACTAAGGCAGTTTCAAAAATTCAGCACACTTATAGAATGAGATGAGTAGATGAAGATAATCAACACACAGTTTTTAACGTGGTAAAACCTCTCCCAACAGAGGAAACATCCACGGTGACTTCTAAGTCACAAAAACAAAAATCCACTAATAACAAATAATAGTTACAAACTATACAACATGCAAGCACACAAATCAACCTATTCTAAGTTTAGGAATATACCCCACTTGGTGTCCTTCTAACTTCTCATAGATCTGATTTGTTGATGATGTTCTTCCAGTTTGCTAACTTCCTTTACTTTAGCTTCCTTATGTCTACTCAATGATCTCTGATCTTATACACAACAATTCCAGTGTAGTAGTGTGTTAAGTGTTTGTGAAGTGATTCCTATACACATGCATGAACTCACACACACTTAGATTTACAGACAGTCCTAGTAAATTACATATAAAGTCTATATGTAGTGATTTTAGTTTATTTCTTTCTCACAGAACTTAAACCCTTTTTGACCTTTAAATATAACCCAGATTCCACGGATATCTTGCTTTTAAAATCGGTCAAGATATTAATCAATCTCTTTTTGAAAACATTTGTGATATTGAAAATCTCCAAGTGTGAATCCAACTAGGTCAGGGTTAAGTTTCGTAAGAATAGAAACCACAAAACATTTTCAAAACTAAATCAGTAAAGATTTTCTTAAATCAAGTAGTAAATATGCAGATCTAGTGAAAATGTAACATGCAGAGTGTAGATCTAAAGTTTATATGAAAAAGAAACAAGATCTTCACACGAATGTTTAAGTTGTGAACAAGATCAAAGACAAGAAGGTTACAGCTTCAAGTGAACAAACCACTCTCTCTCTCAAACACTCAAGGTTGTGTTTGGGGTTAAGTGTATACGAAGGTTTGATTCAGAAAAATGAAGTGTTTTGATTTAGGGTTGGGGTTTGGCTAACTATTTTTCCTTTCTCTCTCTTCTCTCTTTTTCTTTTCTCTCTTCTCTCTCACTTCTCTCTTCTCCCTATTTTTTTCTCTCAGAAATGACGAATGCCCAAAAGTCTTCTAAGGCTGAGAAGTGGAGGGTATTTATAGGGCTGAGGGAAGGTTCTGGATGTTCGAGGGAAATCAAGGGCTGAGATCAAGTCTTGCAAACTTTGACTTGATCCAAAGGTTATAAAACAACGGTGATTAAAAATGATTGTGATTGGTTCATATAGATAGCACCGGGATTAACTAAGAACACATGTAGACCCTCGATTAGGAATGATCCAACGTTTAGCAATCAACCATCCAACCTTCTCACAAAAGAAACACAAATAGGTACACCCGGAGGATGACAAGTGTTGACATATGAGAGGCTCACACACGCGCGTCCAAAGTAATTACAGAAGGCACCCTGAAGTCTCTAGCGCTTTGAGATTCTACCCAACCAAACATTCGAGTGAGAAATGAAGTTTACAAAATAGAATATTAACCCCACAAATTTTATAATCCCATTTTATTAATAAAAACATTTATTTAAAAAAATGTTTAAAAAATATTTAAAAATTCCCAAAAAATTATTAAAGCTCCAATTCAAGGGGAATTAATCACACACTCAATTTTAAGCAATATGAACACATGTATGCACTTCTAATTGTGTGTAGTGTGATTCAATTTATACCTTCATGGATCATTGAAGAGGATTAGAGAGATAAGATCTAAGGCTCTTTGGATTCTAAGATGGACAACTAATTTTGTCACTATTTCCAAACTAGTTGAACACTTATACAGTATAGACTTAAGCAAGTCAAAGGTATAAGGTGCTTCAATCTCCCCCTTTGGAAATATGAGATAAAATCTCCTTTGAGTTAGCTTAAAACTCGTAGGGAACCAAAAAAAATAAAACCTAGTCCTATACAAAAGATAATATCTACCCATTTCCTATAAAGTCAAAGATTACATAACTCAACTATTTACAAATTTTTACACTAGAAAAGGTAGACAATCAGAAGAAGAGATTCCTGCAAATATACACACTAAGATCAAGCAGTTTAGATGAAATGTGAACAAAATATTGAACTCATAAAACTCAAATTTCTCCCCCATTTTGTCTCAAATGGACAAAGGGTAAAACTTAAGGTCTTAAGAGTTTAATCAGCGCATACCATGCCTATAGAATTTCGCAAATACAGAAATATGTTATAGTCTAGAGGTTTAATGAACATGTCTACAAGTTGCAGATCAGTAGGCAGGTAATGAATTTCTAATTCCTTAGTTTCAACAAGTTTGCGTATAAAATGATGCCTTATTTTAATATGCTTAGTTCGCGAGTGTTGAACTGGGTTTTTAGATATGTTAATGGCGTTTTGATTGTCACAATACAATTGTAATTGATCTTCTTTAATCCCATAATCGCTTAACATCTGTTTTATCCATAATAATTGAGCACAGCAACTTCCTGCTGCTATATATTCGGACTCAGTCGTAGATAAAGATGTGCAGTTCTGTTTTTTACTACTCCAACCAACTAAATTATTGCCGACATAATAACAGGAACCTGATGTACTTTTACTGTCATCAGTGCCCAATCAGCATCAGTATACCCTATGATGGTGCTACAGGTATCCTTAGTATACCTAAGTCCAAGATTGAGAGTGCCCTTTATGTACTTTATTATACGTTTTACACTCAATAAATGTCTCTCTTTAGGGTTCTTCTGGTAACGAGCACACAGACATACAGCATACATTATATCTGGTTGTGAGGCAGTTAGATAGAGTAGGCTACCAATCATACTACGGTAAAGTGTGGAATCAATTGACTTACCATTTTCATCTTTGCTTAATTTAACGGTAGTACTCATAGGCATTTTAGCAACTTTAGCATTCTCTAAACCAAATTTCTTAACAAGGTCTAAGGCATACTTAGTTTGAGAGACAAATAGACCATAAGAATTCTGTTTCACTTGAAATCCTAAGAAAAGTTGTAGCTCCCCCATAAGGGACATGTGAAACTCCTTGTGCATAATAGCAGAAAAGGATTTAACTTCAGAGTTTGAAGTTGACCCGAATATGATGTCGTCTACATAGACTTGGGCTATAATAATGTTTTTGTCAAAATGTTTGACAAAGAGAGTCTGGTCATTTCCTCCTCTCTTAAAACCCTTATCCAACAAAAATTTGGAAGGGCGTTCATACCAAGCTCTAGGAGCTTGTTTTAAGCCATACAAAGCCTTTTTTAGACGAAAGACATGGTTAGGGTATTTAGGGTCAATGAACCCTTTGGGTTGTTCTACATATGTTTCTTCGGACAGAATTCCATTTAGGAAAGCAGATTTGACGTCCATTTGATAAAGTGTGAATTTTAAGTGACACGTTATGGCGAAAAGAAGTCGAACAGATTCAAGACGAGTGACAGGGGCAAATGTCTCGCTGAAATCTATTCCTTCTATTTGTGAGTAGCCTTGAGCAACTAGTCTAGCTTTGTTTCTAAGGATTACCCCATTTTTATCAGATTTGTTCTTAAAAATCCAACGTGTCCTAATAACATTTTTGTTTTGAGGCCGCGGTACAAGATACCAGACATCGTGAATGACAAATTGTAAAAGTTCTTCCTGCTTAGCAGAAATCCAGTGTGTGTCATTCAATGCTTCATTAACATTTTTCGGTTCCATAAGGGAGACGAAACATGCATAATTAGCATAATTTCTTAACTGGGATCTAGTACGAACTGGCTCATTAGGATTACCGACCACGTTGTCAATGGGATGATCTTTAGATACCCAGCCAGGTACTTCTGGACTCTCAATAGGTAATGAGTCATCTATTTCTGGTGAATCAGTTTTGAAATCATTTTCAGATTCAACCATAATAGGTGATTCAGATATCTTATTTTCGACAATAGTGTCGCTTACAATTACATTTATCGATTCCATAAGGGCCTTAGTACGCAGATTGTATATACGATAAGCACGACTGTTTGGGGAGTATCCTAAGAAGATGGCTTTATCACCACGTGTCTCGAATTTAGACAAATGTTCTCTGTCTTTATAGACATAACATTGACTTCCGAAAGTTCTTAGATATTTCAGATTAGGCTTCTTACCGTACCACAACTCATAAGGAGTTTGTTTAGAGTTTTTCCTAAGGTAAACCCTATTTATGATATGACATGCAGTTCTAATAGATTCTACCCAGAAGTATTTAGGTAGGGATTTGGCATGCAACATGACACGTGCCATCTCTTGAAGAGTTCGGTTTTTCCTTTCAGCAATGCCATTCTGCTGAGGAGTTTTAGGGGCACTAAATTCATGTTTGTAACCGTTGTAGTCACAATATTCAACTATTCCTGTGTCTATGAACTCTCCCCCTCTATCGCTACGAATACGATTTACTTGTGTGTCCTTCTCATTTTCAATTCTAAGTAAGATTTTTAAAAAAATTCTGAAACGTGTCAGATTTATGTTTCAAGAAGGCAACCCAAGTGAATCGTGTAAAATCATCAACCATGACTAGGATATAACTGTGTCCACAAAGACTAACAGTTCTAGAGGGACCAATAAGGTCCATATGGATGAGATTTAAAGGTCTAGAGGTGAGAATGTCTTTAACCTTTTTATGCGAAGTCTTAACTATTTTTCCTTCCTGGTAATGACCACAGACAACACTTAAAATAGGTTTAATTTTAGGAATTCCTCTAACAATCTCTTGACTAGACAATCTACCAAGGATATCATAACTTAGGTTACCCATACGATTATGCCAGATCTCATTGTCATCCATTCTGACAATGTTACAGGTTTCAGAACTAGTCTTGACAGTATAACAATTGTCAGGTGTTCTAAATCCTGTAATAATGCATTCACCTTTATCATTTAGAATTTTACAATTGTTCTTTGAAAAGGTGACTGTATGGTCAGAGTCACAAAATTGTGATATACTTAGGAGGTTGGCTTTAAGGCCTTTAACTAATAGAACATTTTCGAGAACAGGCATTCCTTCTTCTTTTAGGGTTCCTTTACCTATGATCTGAGATGAAACTCCGTCACCAAAAACTACTTTGCCACCAGCAAATCTTGTTTTGTTTAAAAGTTTGGTTTCATCTCCTGTCATATGTTTGGAGCATCCTGAATCTAAATACCAACCAGATGAAGTGTGTTCAGCTTTTAAGGCAGTGATGACAATGTTACACTTCATTTGGGGTAAAAGATCATCTTTTCTAACCCAAATAGCTCTAGTTTTAATTTTGCGCAAGTTTGCCCTCATTTGATAAAATTTTCGAGACACAGCTTTTTGTCGAAAAACATTTGGAGCAGCAAACTGATTATTGTGAAAAATTTGAGCTTTTGGTTTAGGAAAGTTTCTGGGAGCCTTTCTCTTAAATGAACTCTTAGTTTTGGTCTTTCTATTTCTGTAGTTAGAGTTCTTATCAGGTTGTCTTGGAAGGACATAATTGTCACGATTTTTCCTAGAATAGTTAATGTTCTTGTAGACAGAAGTGTTGTACACAGGGGTGTTTAGACACCTAGCATAACAACCTTCAAAGGAATGACCATAAATGTCACAGTAGGAGCAATATTGATTGCTTGAGGGATGAATTTCCTTAGGAAAACTTCTAAAGATGGGTTTAACAGCATTCTGTTCAGAAGTCCTATTCCTAGGAGGTATGGTCTTATAGGTAGAATCAGCCTTTCTGATCAAAGGACAGACGTATTTAGTCTTAAGTGCAGTCTCAGTCTTAGAATTACTAGACTCTCCAATGTCTTTCTCTTGTTGCTTTAGATCAAATTCCTTTTTAATAAAATGAAAGTCTGGACATGTTTCAATTGGTCTTTTGCCCCCAGACACAAACTTAATAGGTTCAAGATTTGTAGTTTGTGGTTTGTTCTTAAGGCAAAATCCAATACCGGTTCTATCATCAGAATTGGTCTTGGAGTCAACAACAAAGTAAGTAAAACAATTTGAATAGTTTTCAAACTTAGAAATTTTTTTGAAAACAGTAGCTGTCTTTGTTTTTGCTTCCTCCAGTTCTAATAATGTTCCCTTGTATTTCATTTCCAGGGTTTCATTAGTTTTAGTCAACTCTTTTAATTTTTGATCAAAAGTTTCAATTTCAGATTAATGAGTCAGACACTGGTTAGTGTACTCTTCAGCATTCAACTTCACAATAAGACTTAGATCATCTAATTTCTTAGTCAGGTCTCTAACAGTCTTCTCCAGTCTAGTGCCTTTTTTAAGAGTTTTAGCATACAAAGTATGGATATCTGGGAGGTCATCTGTGTCTGAGTCGCTAAGTGAAGTGTGTGTAGTGACCCCCAACGATTCAGTTTTAGTACTCACGCACCCATTTGCATCGTCATTATCGAGATCACTTTGACTCACACACACGGTAGTAGAACTAACAACATTTTCAGATAATAAGGCATCTAGGCCAGTCAAAACAGTATTCACACAAGCAGGAGTAGAAGCATCATTATCACACACAGGCATATCATCATTGTAAATGATCTTAGCATAAAAAGACATGCAAGAGTCAAGAACATTTGATGACTCAAGTTCCTCTTCATCAGATTCACTTGAATCATCCCAAGTTTTACAGACATTGGCTCTATTGTGTGTGTTGGCTTTATTTAGATTAACTCTGCAATCGTGAGCAATGTGACCTAGTTTCCCACATCTAAAACATTCAATATTTTTAAGGTCTCTAGTGGGTCTGGAGTTGTTGTCCTTAGGATGTTTATCAAGACCTCTCTCATGAGGTTTAGGATTAGACAGAGTATGATAATTAGGCTTGCCTTGTTTAGATGCCTGTTTGCTTCGAAATTTGACAATTTTCTTAAATTGTTTAGACATCAAGGCAATCTGATTATCTAGTTTGTATATATCGCACTCCTCATCAGAGTCAGAGTTGGTCAAATTAGACTCAAGATTGGGTATCTTAGAGGCAAAACTCAAGTTAGAGTTGGGCTGTTTTCTTTGAGAATGATTTAATTGTTTCTTAAAGTCTAATTCCATTTCCACAGTCCTAAGTTTGCTACTGAGTAACTCAGGGGTAAGGTTTTGATCATTCATTTCCTCAATAGCATACCTCTTACTGTCAAACTTTTGTGGTAATGACCTTAGGATTTTAGAAACAATTTCATTTCTATCATAAGTAATACCATTAGCATGCAACTTAGTGACTATATCAGTCAAGTTCATGTAAAAATCATCAAAAGACTCAGAATCAGACATGATCAAAGAGTTGTACTGCTGGATAATCATTTGAGTTTTAGCAGCTTTAACTCTTGAGTCTCCTTCATGGGCAGTGATTAATCTGTCCCACGCTTCCTTAGATATGGCACAAGATGAGATTCTCTTGAACTCATACTCATTAATAGACATAAAAATGGCATTCTTACGAGAAATAGTTTTTTCTTCTTGGGTAAACTCACTTAATATTTTCTTTACCCTCTCATCACTTCCTTCAGTGGCTGGTTTAGTAGGATAAGTGTATCCATTTTCAAAAATGTCCCAGACATCATCTCCTAAAGTCCCTTGGATGAAGGCAACCATTCTTACTTTCCAGTAAGCAAAGTTGTTTCCATCAAAGAGTGGAGGTCTGGACAAATTACCAAACCTTTCATTCTTCTCGTCCATAGTTAGATTTTTCAGAAAACGATTTCAGAAACACAAGATCTTTTGAAATAAAAGTTAACAGGGCTCTGATACCAATTGAAAAATGTCGTTAATGCCGTTTAATACAAGATTAAACTGTATAAGAAACTCCGAGATGTTTGTTGGAGAAACCCTTTTCTTTTGAAAATAAAAATTATAAACAAGATGTGTTTACAAAGAAACTTATGTACGAGAGTAATTAAGACTGTGTAATCAGTTTTTAAAACTAAGGCAGTTTCAAAAATTCAGCACACTTATAGAATGAGATGAGTAGATGAAGATAATCAACACACAGTTTTTAACGTGGTAAAACCTCTCCCAACAGAGGAAACATCGACGGTGACTTCTAAGTCACAAAAACAAAAATCCACTAATAACAAATAATAGTTACAAACTATACAACATGCAAGCACACAAATCAACATATTCTAAGTTTAGGAATATACCCCACTTGGTGTCCTTCTAACTTCTCATAGATCTGATTTGTTGATGATGTTCTTCCAGTTTGCTAACTTCCTTTACTTTAGCTTCCTTATGTCGACTCAATGATCTCTGATCTTATACACAACACTTCCAGTGTAATAGTGTGTTAAGTGTTTGTGAAGTGATTCCTATACACATGCATGAACTCACACACACTTAGATTTACAGACAGTCCTAGTAAATTACATATAAAGTCTATATGCACTGATTTTAGTTTATTTCTTTCTCACAGAACTTAAACCCTTTTTGACCTTTAAATATAACCCAGATTCCACGGATATCTTTCTTTTAAAATCGGTCAAGATCTTAATCAATCTCTTTTTGAAAACATTTGTGAGATTGAAAATCTCCAAGTGTGAATCCAACTAGGTCAGGGTTAAGTTTCGTAAGAATAGAAACCACAAAATATTTTCAAAACTAAATCAGTAAAGATTTTCTTAAATCAATTAGTAAATATGCAGATCTAGTGAAAATGTAACATGCAGAGTGTAGATCTAAAGTTTCTATGAAAAAGAAACAAGATCTTCACACGAATGTTTAAGTTGTGAACAAGATCAAAGACAAGAAGGTTATAGCTTCAAGTGAACAAACCACTCTCTCTCTCAAACACTCAAGGTTGTGTTTGGGGTTAAGTGTATACGAAGGTTTGATTCAGAAAAATGAAGTGTTTTGATTTAGGGTTAGGGTTTGGCTAACTGTTTTTCCTTTCTCTCTCTTCTCTCTTTTTCTTTTCTCTCTTCTCTCTCACTTCTCTCTTCTCTCTATTTTTTTTTCTCTCAGAAATGACGAATGCCCAAAAGTCTTATAAGGCTGAGAAGTGGAGGGTATTTATAGGGCTGAGGGAAGGTTCTGGATGTTCGAGGGAAATCAAGGGCTGAGATCAAGTCTTGCAAACTTTGACTTGATCCAAAGGTTATAAAACAGCGGTGATTAAAAATGATTGTGATTGGTTCATATAGATAGCACCGGGATTAACTAAGAACACATGCAGACCCTCGATTAGGAATGACCCAACGTTCAGCAATCAACCATCCAACCTTCTCACAAAAGAAACACAAATAGGTACACCCGGAGGATGACAAGTGTTGACATATGGGAGGCTCACACACGCGCGTCCAAAGTAATTACAGAAGGCACCCTGAAGTCTCTAGCGCTTTGAGATTCTACCCAACCAAACATTCGAGTGAGAAATGAAGTTTACAAAATAGAATATTAACCCCACAAATTTTATAATCCCATTTTATTAATAAAAACATTTATTTAAAAAAATGTTTAAAAAAATGTTTAAAAAATATTTAAAAATTCCCAAAAAATTATTGAAGCTCCAATTCAAGGGGAATTAATCACACACTCAATTTTAAGCAATATGAACACATGTATGCACTTCTAATTGTGTGTAGTGTGATTCAATTTATACCTTCATGGATCATTGAAGAGGATTAGAGAGATAAGATCTGAGGCTCTTTGGATTCTAAGATGGACAACCAATTTTGTCACTATTTCCAAACTAGTTGAACACTTATACAGTATAGACTTAAGAAAGTCAAAGGTATAAGGTGCTTCAATGATTGCAAAAGATATGAGAATCTTTAGTTGATAGCAAGTGATATATTCCTTTCATAATGTATAAATTCATTTTGGAAGAATTTTATACTCCAATGAATGTATTTGTCTATGTGATTGTCGAATGTGCTCTTCAAGAAAAAAAAATTAGTGTGGCATGATTACAGATCTATTTATTGAATTTATGATTCCAAATTCAAAACCGAGTGGTTTAACTACTGCTTTAAAGATTGTATAGAATTAAATCATAAATTAATATAAATGATCAAGGGATTCAGAACCGAGCGGTTTCACAACTGCTTTAAAGAAGGTAAAATCAAATTATGGTCTCATTGGAGAGTTAGGCGTAATCTCAAGACTCCACAACTAGTAAAATTAAAGAAGGGCAAGTAACCAAATTGCATATTTTATATTACGATATTTTTAAAGTCTATAATCATAGAATATGTTCAAATGGTTTTGAGGCATATATATTCTGTGTGACACAACTTTATTTTAATACTAAGAATTGTCACAAGTGCATTTGTAGGCCTATGGAATAATAAGGAATATACCATTAAATGTCGAAATTACTAAAGTAGAGAAACTTATCTCAACTAAATTTTATTTTGAATGAAATGAATGTATATCTTCTAAATGGACATATGTGTTGCTCCAAATAAACATTAATATCATTTCATTTTAAAGAAAAATAAAGCGTTTGGAGGTTGAGAGTAAATGTATCAATTTTGTATAATTTCAAATTTATGTTTGAAATTGTGGGGGGAAGTATTGTGTATTCTATGAGTTTTATTCTCAACGCATTAACCCACGATAAAATTTTATGGGAAAGGTTGAGAACTTTTGTATGAATTATGATAAATGTGGGGGTATTTATCTAAGGCGATAACTTCTATCCAAAAATGAAAACAAAGATGATTCCTATTGAAAATAGGATAAACACTACTAAAAGTATAGTATTTGATTATATAAGTGCATTTAATGTATGTTCATTTGTCTAGATAAGTGTATATATCATTGATTGAACGATAATTAATACTTAAGTACTTTGATTATATTTCAAGGTTGGAAATGATTAAGCGTGTACACAAATCTTTAGAATAAAGATAATGGAAATGACATAAACATTAGGAAATTATGAATATATTTTTAAACAATATATGACTTTCGAGAATCGTATTCCGAGTGATATATTAGCACGATTAGAGGTGTTAATGTTTGTAAATCCTCTTATGATGAAATATGAATAGTATTTCCTACAAAGCAAGGTACCTTGACAATTTTAAAAAGGATGATTAGTAATTTGGCAAGTCGCGACTTATTAGTCATGACATAAGACCATAAAGAAATCTTTCTTTGTTAGTGATAACATTAGGCCTAATAAAATCATTGTGGATCCGCTAACGAGAGAGTAAGAGAAGTTCATCAAGGGGAATGTGATTACAACATGTTAAAAACTAAAAGAATTTCCATAATTGAAACCCAACCTAAATGACTGGAGATACCAAGAATTAGGTTCAACGGGACAACCTAATTATGTGCGATTCAGTTAGCACTGAGAAGAAAATAAATTCTTCCTCCCATTCCTAGGATGAGTCAGTGTATTATCTGTCGCGTGTAATAGGATAAATTTTATTTTAATGATTTCTATATCTTGAACATATGGGTCAAGTGGAGTATTAGCAGGATACTCTTTATAGAAATCACCTATGTGAGTGAGAAGGGGCCACTTCTATGAGAATAACCAACGGCTACATTGTTAAATTCTTTAACACACTCATGAAACCAGGAGGTGTCCAAGGCCAAAACGGACACAACAGTGAGAACCAAGAATGTTTGGAGAAGGGTTATGTGAATTCTATTGTCTCCATTTACACAAAAAGGTTGATCAATTCAAGACATCGCGTTCATTGATTGGCCGGTAAACCCGATAATCTCTCACTAGGAAAGAATCAAGGCCAAAAGCTATCTTTACCAATGCAGCTCCTTTCCACTGATACTCTGTCTAATTTATCTTCATATTCATTTGATTCTTCACCCAAATTTCATTCATGTGGGGGATTATTGGAAAATATTGTGTTTTTACACCAATTATTTTATGACCAAATTAATATATTGATCAAAGTAGGACCAAGTACGTGCGCGTTCCTTATAGCATGGCGAGTCACGCGATATATTTATTTGTTTAAAACGGATAAATGATGAATATGAAATTTGGTATTAAAGTGCCCCATTTATGTATGAAGTTTATTGGGAAATTTTATTTACTTTCTGGGACAGATTTTTGTAACTGTCGCTAAAGGTTGTAACTGTTCGCTTTATAGTGACTATTTTTCAGAACCGTCCCTAAAGGTCGTGACTGTTCACCATAAGTTGTGACAGTTCATGAAGAACGTCCCTAAAGTGGATGTTTCCTAAAGACATGTCTTTTCATGAAAAAACACCTTGTTTTCTATAAATACAAGACTTGTCTTCATTTTTTAAAAGAAAGAAAAATGAGGGTAAATATATTTTCAATACTTTCCATTCCCGATCGAGTTGGATAGAGTATTAAACATAATTGGTTCATGGGACACGCACACTGAAGTGCTTCTTGCGCGTGTCAAGACCGTTTTATCTAGGGAGGCAAACGCTCATTGTTCATTACCGTAAGCACCGTAGCGGGAGCGCATTTTGTCTTAAGGAGAGAGTGTCAAACACTTAACTAGGTCATCTTCTTCGCTTGTAAGTTTTCTAGTTGTATTAATTTTATTGGATAAATATGATTTATTTCATATTTTAAATTTGATAAAACACAAAAGTATATATTCTATATAACAACTATATGTTGTCCCATCAATTCCTTTTGGTAGTTAGACTCATATAAGGTCCTGAAAGTCATTTTGATTCATTTTCCTCCTGCATTTGTCATTAGGTACCTCATTCCTCCTTTTCTCCATTTATGAACTAAAGAGGGTTTCGCAATTTATTTAAAAACTTTAGCTTTTCCTCAAGATTTCCTAACTTTTGTTCTCATGATAGCCAAAGATCGTATGAGGTATCCTTTGAAAAGAACTTCAAAGGTCTTGTAACAAGTAAAACATTCATAAAGATGTTTAGATCAAGATGCCTAACGTAAGTGAGGATCTTAATAACCTAGACCTAGGTCATCTTATGATGTTCACCACCATCCTTTACTAGTTGAGGCACTCTGTTGTTATGAAATCACACCTCTTTAAGAAAACAAGAGTTTTTTATGAATTGTATCCATCAACCAGATTTATGGCACCAGTCTAGGCTTGGAATATGATTCTCTAAAGACTTTTAAACTTTCTCTAATTAGGCAATAGTGTATATGGATCAATCACCCAATTCTACAACGTCTTTCAACTTATTGTTCTCGCATCTTATTAGAAATTGATCAACACTTATGGACACGAACTATTATTGGCAATGGGAAAATGACACTTATGCAATCTCTCAAATATTGTGATGATCTAAAATCAAGTGTAGTGAAAGGACATATTTTTTCGATCCTTCCTTTGGATTTATTATTTTATATTGAAAAAACATAAGAATGTATGTCTATGTGTGTCTTTGTATTTTGAAGATGCAACGTGCCCACCTAAACTATCCTACCGAGCTACACCGTTGCATTTATGAACATATAATGAGGTATTGGCAAGTTTGGTAATATTTGATTTTATTTTATGTTATGTCTCCACTTGAATCAGCTTGGCATGAATCATTAAAAGTGAGGGAAAATATTTTTTTATGTTATGGAAATTTTTAAATTTGAAAAACATTTTTGAAAATTTCGAGGATAATTTTGGAAAATCAAATGTTGGAATAGATGAAAACTATAGAATTGTGAGTAATCTTTATGACGCAAAAAAGCGTGCGTTATTCTGACATTTTAGTCAAAAGTTATGCTCAAAATAGCGAACCTTGTACAAAGATCATTCCAAGTAATAGAGCTCGTGTGAAACCCTTGTTCAGAAATTATTTCAAATGAGATCCCCAAAAATGAGGAAGAAAGGCTCATAAGATGCAAACTTTGTATGAGAAGACCCTGGTTCAAAACAGATCTTGTTCAAACGAGATTGACTTATTTGAAATGAGGGTCAAATATGATTTTTTTTTTGTTTTTGACGTATTTTCACATATAAAATATATATAGGACTCTAATTTTGATCTAAAACAACCTCTCGAGTTGTTGAAACCATTAAAACCCCTTGCGATATTATTTTTGAGTTTTCTTTGAGTGTTTATGATAGATATTACCAAACCAATCATTATATAAACACAGAACAACAAATCACATTTATATACATTTGATTTTGTTGTGGTTTAAGACATTGGTGGATTATAAGGCTGAGTCTGTCAGAGACTAACGCTCTAAGGAGTTAGAGTTGTGGATCCGATTTAGATAGATAGTCTTCATCAGAAGATATTAACACGAGTGATCGTGTGTGCATATCGTGTTCACAGTTGAGATGATATAAGAAAGACAACATGAGTATATACTCAAAGTTGAAAACATCCAAATTTCTATGTTGGGAATCTCTAATAACCATATAATGAGGGAATATTTTTTTTATTTCCATGTGGGGGAATCTTTTTACAATTGACTAATTTTTTTTCTCTTGGCCATTTTTTGTCCTCATCTCAGGAATCTTTACAGGGCTGATAAAATATTTTCGTTGCCTATGAGGGGTATTATTATATAATTGATCATTTCCTCTTTTATCATTTGATTGGGGTACCAAGTTCTACTACCTCTTCTAGATCAACAAGTCATTACTTGAGGTGGGCATCTTCAATGTAGGTTTCCATTTCCTCATTGTGTTGGTCATAATCAATTTGAGAATCTTCTTCCATTTTGAAAAGGGATGAGATCAATTTCTCAACTTTAGATATAAATCAGTCAACTTGAGTTGACAAAAGCTTCATACACCTACCATTAATTCTCTTTAATAAAGATGAGGATTTTAAGTTAGAGTTCAGATAACAATATTTTCTCTAGACACTCCAAAGGTCCATTCCTAGATCCACGACATAGATAAATGGGATATAAACCGACGTATATTTATTCTAGGAATAGTTTGAATAGCCTTAATTTTAAGGTGATTTTTTTCGTTGGAGACAAAAATTGCTTTAATCTCTTGAGGAAGAAATTTCTCATTCGATTTATAAAATCGATTTGGAATTCTTAAATTAAGACTTCATTTTCAATTCTATAAAATTATGAGTGCTTTCTTTGAGGATTTTTATGATAAAATGCATAACTCAATGCTTGGATATAATCCTAAAATTTTAATTCTTGACAATAAGAATTTAAACACCCTTGGTTTATTTGGATTTAATGACAAAGGGATTCTCTAGGATTATTACCCCTAAAATATTGTGAGAAATCAAGTGAAGTTGTTTTAGTCAAAGTTGTTCATAGAAAATATGCGTTTTCTTCTTAATTAAGGAAAAATGTTGGTCAATTTCAAAGTATCTTCGACAAAGATCAAATGGATTACGGACATAATCTATATCTTTTTTATATAATAAAATAATGAATTCTTCCTCCTTAAGGAACGTTGAAGGAGATTCTTTTCCAGGTTCTTCTACGATAGATGGTGGAGATATATCAATTGATCGTACAATGAATTTGTCAAACTAAATTAATTTAATCAAGCATTGCCTCAACTTTTACCCCTGCCTCGAGGACAATTATGTGACACTCCGACTAATTAAATACCGGGTTGCTACTCCTTTATTCAAATTAATACAAAATGTCAAGTTGGTTCAGTTCATAGCATCACTGTCGAAAAACGTTTTAACAATTACTAGCCACCTAAAATTTAAAAAGTGAGTTTTCAATTTTAATTAAATCCGATTAACATACGATCCATTTAAATTATGAAATACTAATACCACAACCACAACACAGTCACAATAGAATAATAAAGGAATGACAATGAGTCTGGAGGAATACTCCTCTAATAATCCAAATACTGAATACAACCAAATACAAAGTCTGAATCACAAATTAATTACAACCCAAAATCTGAAATAAAACTGAGTAAGTAGGATGTCTCTAAAAGAAAAGGGGTGACATGCCCTACAGATGAGTAAAATAGAGTCAAGGTAGAAAGTGGAGGCGTCTACTATCGAGATCCTGTAACTTCCAAAGTAGCTACAACACGTCACGGGAATGGAACTCCTACACTTGGTGTCCTTATGGATGGGCACCTAAAATGTTTTTACAAGAAAATAGATTTGAAAGCAAACGGGTCAGATCTCGATTGTGAAAACAGTTTAAAATACGTCAAGTGTTTAATATCATTAAACAGTGAATATAAAATACATGATAGTGCGTGCACTCACATGAGATCCTCACCTCTCAACTAATTGTGCACGCCTAGCGTACCCGTACCCGTTCTAGTTATACTACTACCAAACTAGTCCAATCAATGACCTGACATTATTTTACAATTCAAAGTTCATTTCCCAATGTCTTAATATAAATTGGAGGTCTTACTATTTTTACTCAGAATTAGTTATAATAATTACTATGAGTTTTCCCATTTTTAACTTTACAAAGATGTTACATTAATTCACACTTATAATTATATAAACAGTTCATTTCAATAATTTAGTATATCAATCTCATCATAATATACAATAATGGCACCCCTAGACTAAGCTGCGGTGCACACATACTCTGCTACCAAATCCCGGTACATCACGTACATAAGGATCACATATTTCGAATCTCTCAGGAATCGTTTCGACAAGTAATAAGCACACATAATGGAGGCGAACATAGTTCACATCACATGGGTCACGCACATACCTACACTCCCATGATCAGCAGACTTATTAACTCCTCAATAAGTCATTCTCTGACCTATTTCCTCGAGGTACCAATCTAAATCTCCCCGTAGGCACACAAAGATTAGATGGCCCTGATCGAACGCCGACCTCCCGTGATAGCAAGTATGGTAGGTATGTCATACACAGATAACCACATATACTAAGCATTCACACATCTTAGATATCTTATAATATCAATAGGGGTATATTTTACATTCCTATACCGTTATTAAATGATGCACGTTTACAAATCCCCGAATAATATACATTAAAGTTGTTAATCCTTCTCATGTCGAAATATTTGGTACTTATTTCTTAACCCATAAATGTCATTCGATTTCCTACAAAATCCTAAGTTTTACTCCTCAACGTACTCCAATCTTACAACTATACCCACTAGTCAACAAGGGAAGGCTAATGCTCAATTAAATAAGCCTAATGGAAGTTCTAAATAGAATCAGGCCTAAAAAGGCCATTCTATCATCTCGTTAGAAATCTCGTTCGAACGAGGTCGTTCGAACGAGTGGCTTCGAATGAACTACCAACTCGTTAGAAGGAGTATTGTCATCTCGTTAGAAGCTCATTCGAACGAGGTCGTTCGAACGACCTGGGCAGGTCTTCTAACGAGATGGCAGAAAACGCCCAGAAATTTCCCAACTCGTTTTTCTTCATTTTTCTCTTCTCTAAATCCATCTTAAGATCATCCAAATTACGTTTTAATGTGTATAAACTATTTTAAGTCATCATAGGTCGCTCCCTAACATATTTTTGGGGTCAAATCTTACTAATCAACATGTAACAATCATAAATCCCCAATTCTTGCCCCAAACCCTATCAACATGAACTCAGAATTTAATTGACTTATAAATCCGTTTCCAAATCATCAAAAGTTATGATTTGTGTATTGAATTCGTCCATAAGTATTCTACATGCAATTCTTATCCCAAAATCATAACTTTCACAATAATCCCATTGGTTTTCATCAAATCTTTCAAGGCAAATACAGTTTCTACACTAAAAATGGAAGAAATATTCATTGAACTTAATAATATCAAATCACTTGCCTTAAATACGATGTTCTAGTTCGTTGTTGATGATCAAGGTTGGCTTTCTCTCTTCTTTCCGGTCACAAATCCTTTCCAATTTCTGGTGATGGGAGATAGTTTAGTTTGGAACCTCCTTTACCCTCTTTCTAACTTCTCTCAGAACCTCCGTAGCCCATTCTCTTATCTTTTGCTGGTAATGGCCTTAGTGGCCTCTCAAATAATATATAATTAACTTCTAAAATTCGTGGGTTTTAATTCCTCAATATTTAAAATTACCAAAATGCCCTTCTAGGTTGCCAGTTTGGCCTAAAAATGCCCCGGGACCCAAACTAAACTCCCGGTTAGTGTTTTCTGACTATTTCGACCCTTCCGGACGTGTTGATTCACTCAAAATGATCATCCTGCTGATAAAAATATAATTTACTTTTTTGAAATTTAATAAATTCATTCCTTAAGCGACTGACAAGTGCGTCCCAATTAAATTTCCCAAATTATCGTATTTCTGCCTCGTGACAATTTAAATATTTTCAATACTCATATATTACCATATATTCTCAGTAATAATCAATTTTAACATCATAATCAATCAAATACCAACTCACCTATCGCTAGTATTTATATCCGGATAAATCCCAATTAATTCACATTTAATTCAGTTAATCCCTTAAATAAAATGAATAAATAAAATCAATAAAATTACGGGGTATTACAAATTATTCATCAATCCTTCTCGTGATTGCATTATGAGAAAAGTCCCTACAATAATTCCAAAGTTAAGAAATAAGGGAAGGAATTTTATTCCCTATTAATATATTATATATTAAAATCAAAATAAAATAAAATTACTTGCTATCTAGAAAATATTTGTCTATATGTAAGATTTGAACATATTCTTTGCAATATTTCTGTAGCAATTTTAAAATAAATTTTTAGTAAAAAAATGGTTTAGTAATTCATCTTGTAATTTAGTATTTCATGAGGCTATTGACAGAATTTAGTTTTAATTGTAAATTACTTTTGTTGAGTCGTATTCCACTTTTTTGAAGTATATTCAGAAGTTTCTTAGAGTCACTATTTGTTTGGCTTAATATGCCATTATAACCTATATTCAAGGAATCTTTTTTAACAATTTTAAAACTATAAGGTGAGATATGATTAAACTCAAAATTTGTTTAACCTTCATTTCAATTAGCCTAATGGATTTTGTATGTCTAACTATGAGGTTGGAGGGTCCTTTATTTATTGAATCAATTATGTAACTTAAAATCCCTACAAATCTTTGTAATTATTTTTAGCTTCAATTTTATCAGGAAACTTATCTACATAATTAATGGCTCTATTAATTATAATACATAGAATTTTAATTGACTAATTAAATGATTTAATAATTAGATTAAAATATATAAATTGGGTAAATTTTTAATGGAAGAAATTTGATTAAATGAGTAAAGTTGAATTTATAGATTTTTTGGAAATTTTGTGTTAATTATTTTAAATATAATGGTATTTTATTCAGTTTAAGGGCATTGTGGGAATTAAGTTAGAACCTTGTGGGCAAGGGGGTCTTTTGGAATGTCTAAATTAGGATTTAATGGAGTCGTACTTACATGCATTATGTTGTATTGTGGCTTGTGTGTGAATAGAAGGAAGTGTGAGAGAGTTTGATTTCGGAGGCTGATCGAGGCGGGAACCTGTAACTGCAAAGGAAACCCACCGCTACCAAGAATAGGTTATCCGTGATCGTAGGATCAGGGGGCACGACCGTAGCCTTGTCAGTCCACGTCACGTTCATGGTTTATGCTTGAGTCTTGTTTCTTTGACCTTCTATAATTGATTAAACTCGTAATATTTTATATGTGTATTTCAACCCCTCTTAAACCAAACCCACAACCCTTATATTCTCATTATCTATAGCATCTTAAACCTTAAAACCCATTAAAATGAAACCTTAATAACTTCATTGAGAACCTTAATCTTCGAATCTGGGAGTACTTCAAGAGGTAAAGTTGTTCAGATTTTAAAGGAGATCAAGGAACTCAATGTAGATTTCAAAAATAGTTAAAAAGGTAAGAATAATCTACTTTTCCTCTATAGTTCTTAATGACTTAAATATTTCCTGAACATGCTTAGTGAATTAATAACTATTAGATGTTTAATTAGGGTAAGATAAAGCTAATTAATTTCTTATTATTGATGATTGATATTAAAAATTTTGAAAACCCTACATAATGAGAATGCCTAAAAAATGGTTATGTAATGTAAATGGTGTAATTATTGTAAATATGAGAAGATTAGCATGTAAATTTAATAACAGTTGAATAATGTGTCTTATGAACTTTGAGATTTGAAATATGATTTATGAGCATCTATGTCCTATGAAATTTTAATATGAACCGCCTATGCTTATCTTGGGACACTTTTAATTATTGTAAGATAATATGGTCCCTACTTAAAATGTGTATAAATTAATGAAATATGAAATTTTAGTTGAAATCTTAAAAATTGGGTTAATCCACATGTGAATTGGAAATAATTAATGTTGAGTAAAATATGATATTATTATAGACTATAATCTATTTGTGTTTATCGAGGGGATTGTTGTTTTTAACCATATGTTGATGTTGGGACTTACATGTTGGTTAGTTAGTTTTATTGAAGAAATTATTTTATGAGTTATTGAATTTTATTATAGGTGTTATAATCATTGGCTTTTTGGTGTTATTGAGTATAATGGGATATTTGTTGTGTTATTATGGAAAATTATGTTTCAGGGATTATTCAATAGAGTTTTTGTGCTGATGGTCTGTTATTCTAGCTGTTAATGGGATTTAGGTCATTGGGTGATAGTTGTTTTTGGTGATATTTTTATTACTAGATAATGATGGTTGTGGATGTGGTTTACATTGTTGCTTATAAGGTATTGACGAAGGGATGAGTGATGTTGACTTGTGATGTTTTGTTTGGGAGTTATAACATTTCGGGTTATGTATTATTGAGATTGATGTCATTACATATGTGATAGGTACATATTGAGTTTAAAATGAATAATAGGATGTTTGAGGATGCATGTATTAGTATGGAGGGTTGACCTAATACTCAAATGTATTTTTCATTTTCTAAGAGGACTGCTAGGTTAAATATTCTTAAGGGAAATGAAATATTGTGGTAATGGGGGATTTAAGAGTAAATCAGATACATAGAAGAATGATGAATATTCTAAGGGTAGGTCATGTAATGAGGTCCTTGGGTAATCATAGAGTGATGCATAAATTTCATTTAAGGGATGCGTATTGAATTGAGTGGAGCTAATGTACTAGAAATAGAAGGTTAGGTCTAGTGTGTGTTCACTCTCGGCAGTTACTTAACCTAGATAAAATTTTATCGGGGGTTGTTTGTTTGAATTTCATTTTTGAGACATTCCTCGCACAGAGTTAAGAGAAGGTAAGAGTTAGGAGTTTAGGTTTAGTAAGTCATCTAGATAATTTAGTGGTTAAATTAAGAGCAATGGGTAAATGATTATTGAGTTGAGTAGAACTTATTTGTGAATGATGAGATATTAAAGGAATGTGTAAACTAACTTGAAAGTGAATGACTGGAATAATAATGAAGTGAATATTTGGTTTTTATATAATATGTTATTGATGATTGGAGTCGGGTGCCTAATAACATAGAATGTTGGGGTAGTATTTTGTTTTCTCTCGATGACTACCCAATCTAAACTAAAGTGTATCATGGAATTCCTTATTTGGATCTCATTTATGGGACGTACCACGCATGAAGTCTAGAGAAGGATAGGAGTTAGTAGTTTAGAAGGTGTAATTTGTGTGTTGGTTGTTAGTAGGTGTTTAGGAAATATATAACTATTATAGAGTCTTGACAACCACATAACCTAGACATAAGTGTATCAGGGGGTTCCTTATTTAGATTTCATTTATGAGACATCCCACTCATGGAGTCTAGGGAATGTTGGGAGTTGGGAGTTTAAGATGTTTAAATTCATGTAGAAATACATATTAAGTCATCTATAGGTACTGGGTTTAGTGTCGACTGTCTATGGAATATTGTATGTGGAGGGCATATATTAACTGACTACTTAGATAATTTGTGTTACTATTAGTGTGGGACTAATCTCGACTGACCAAAAATATATCATATGTGCATGATCTAGACTGTATAACGATAGTAATGGTTTAACTAGAATTAGTATATGAGTATGTGTGGGGTTGTGAGTGGGATCAGTTGGCTATTATATGATATGGATATTGTTAAGTATGTTGGATTTGGTTATTAGATATTCGTAACATGGTAATTGTAGTATACTACGCGATGTTGAAGGTCGCAAGAGAGGAAGATGGATTATAATTGGGATAGTAATACGAGAATGCTAGTGTGATAGGGTTTAAAAAATACCAAATTTAATTCTATTAATTAAACAAGTGAGGAATTATCTCAATTTTAAGTCAAGCACGGATTATCCAAATGTTGTGTAAACATTAACCCAATTTTATCTTGCCTAAGCATACATATAGGTGAAAATTCAAGAATAAAATAAACAAACACACAATACTGCGATGTACAAGAAAAACTCACAATGGGGAAAACCTCAGACGACCTAGACTACCCAAAGTCCACTATGATATTGGATTTTATATCATAGTGGCAAACCATCTTACTCAATAAATTGAATCCCTTAAAGCCTGATGTTGCCTTCACTACATGAACCTTCTTCATAATAACTGCAGGAATCCACCAAGGTCTTCATAACGTAGTTCTCCCACGTCTCGATATCCACCGATCTATGACTAATATTTTTCTCGCAGCAACACAGAATCCACCATGCCAAATAAACTCATTCAATAAAGAGTAAACAATATTTGGTGCTCAAAATATGATATCTCGAACTACACTATTATTTCGAAACATGGATCTCATAAATAGGGTGTAAACAAGATTATATGAGGCGATGTATTTTGTCTATAAAAACAATTTTCAAACCCTTAGGAGAAACTAAACTATTGTGCCTCTTTTAATCTTGGCAATAATGGAAAATCAACTGCACTCAACTCGAGGAAACTCGTTCGAATGAAATTGGCCTCTTGTTCGAACGACATTAGCTATCTTGTTTAAACTAAACATGGTTGTTTTAATGATATTGCTAAACTCATTAGAATGAGGTTCGCACGAGCTTCTAATTGCAAACCTATTGTTTAGGATGCATGTACTTGTTTGATACACGTTTGAAGCTCGTTTGAACGAAAACCATAATCTCGTCTAAACCAATTTAAAACTCGTTCGAACTAGAATGAAAAAGTTGTTAGAACAAAAAATAAGTTCGTTTGAACGACTTTGAAAATAAAAATAATTTTCTAAAAAATCATTTTTGAAAAATATCCTCAATGAAATTTAAGCACCTGAAACAAGAAACTCAGGGATAAAAACAATGAATCAAATATACCTTTCTTGAGACCCTAAGGTTGAAGACGAAACTCGGGATGAATTTGATGTCATTTCACTTGGGCCACTTCATGTCGTCATTGCATAGGCTTAAAGGTACAAACTAAAACACACTAACTTATGACTGAAACGGTTCTGTCCAAATGGAATATAGACAATATTACAAATTTTCAATAAATATTACAAACATGATAAAAATTTCCTTACAACTCCCCTCCTTTGGCTATTCCGGGACAAAACCAGAAATAAAAACTATGTTGTCAAGATATAATGCCCAATCCTCATACCCAAAAAGGAAAAAGACACAAACAAGACATGACCAAATATATTTCTTGTGAAACTTTATCGCATCATAGCATAAAACTTCACTCTTAACACACATTTCAAATGCAAAGATAATATGAAATATATAACCCGCATATAGAAAGCCCTCCCTGTACGAAAAACCTCCTTCTTAATCTAAACTCCTCCCCCTTTTGTTCGGGAATAGATAAATGTGAACGTGTATAATATGAAAATAAATTATCACATAGAAAATAATAATATCATGCGAAGTGAAGTGAAACAACAATGTTAAACACATGACAACACAATTAAAAATAATCCAAAGGATGAAATAATGATAAACATGGATTAAATACATGCAAAGGCTCAATAAATTCCATATATACATGTATAAACACACATATTACATGACACTCATGAATATGTGCATATATATATATATATATATATATATATATATATATATATATATGACCAAAAAGACACACCAAAACAAGTTTTCCAGACTTGTACGACATAAATGTTTATTTAAACAAATGTGGTATAGAGTGAAGGGGTGTGAACTATAAACAAAAGAAATACATGCCAAACACTCAAGATAGTCCTAGGAGTTCTATTTTATCGTCTTCAATTTTATAACTGAGATTTATCCTCATGTGAAAAATAAAGTGAACTCAAACGGATAAACGAACTAAATGCACACAAGCATAGAAAATATTGATGATTCTCAAACCAATAGCGTCAAATATTAAGAATGAACTAGGACTCATTGCGCAAACCCATTGATTTTAAACTTTAATACCCTCAAAAATATAAATATCCAATTTTTTTCTTTTTGAAGATGTGACTTTTGATGATCAATTTCTAAACTATTGATGATCAATTTCTAAACTTTGGCCTTGGCAAATGTTTTTCTCTTATTTTCTTTTTCAAAGGCTTTTGCCAATGGTGACCTCACATGCAAAAGATATTTTACTCCCTTCGTAGCCCTTTCTATTTCACACTTTTAATTTTTATTTCCAAGAGCATCCTTACCATAATGGTTCTTACATGCACAAATACCCTTGATATAAATATATGTATTTGACAAGATTGATAGGAGAAAACTTCACTTATCTCATGCATATATATATATATAATTCTAAAAGAGCTCATCAAAGTGTGTGCAGAGGCATATACTAACTCAAAAGAAGAAGAAAAAAATCTTTTTTGTATTTTTCATATGTAGACATAAAAAATGAATCATCAAAATAAAAATGACTCAAACATCACATAACATGATGCAGAAAACTAGTGTGTGAAAAATATTCAAGCATAACCACTCATAAGTTATAGCATATGATGAACCATGTAAAGCATATGAGAATCAACAAGTCTCACATTAAGTGCCTCCAAATAAAATTTACTCAACTAAATAAAAAAAGATTCAATGCCTTCTAAGATCAAAATAAAATCTCCTAAGGTGACTTTTCCTTCCACAGTGTGTGAATGTGCAAACTCTAGGAAAGCTAACCTCGAATTGACCTTCAGGAATGTCCTTCGTAGTGGCTGACTCTATAATTACCTTGGTCTTGGCTTTAGGAGCGGAAACATTTGGATAACTGTAGCGTAGACCAATTTTGTCATTCTTAAATTGGAAGGTTCCTAAATTTTTATCCAACTTATCAGACCTAGATTTGAAATCAAGCTTGACATGACTTGAGTCTCTTAATACATCTTCTAACTCCAAAAATTCAAGACTTAAGCAAAAGTTTAGACTCATCAAATTTTAGGGACTCCTTCATATTTTCAAGCATTCCTAAAAGGTTAGCTCTCACACCCTCAACGTGTGAGAGCTTCTTCCTGAGAGCGTGCCCTTAAATTATTAATCAATTTATTATTATTTCCTATGACACATCATATAAACTTAGCCTCTAATTTCAAGTTTTTCTTTTCAACTTTAAAGACTCCGTATACAACTCATCAAAGGCAACTTCAATTTCACTCTCCCCCTCATCACTACTCTCCTCTTCTTCCTCCTCGACATAAACACGGGAATCTAAAGATCGAACTTCAGAACTATCATGCATATGGTTATCTTCATCAATGAAAAATTTCTTATTTAGGCTCACATGACTAACCAAGAAGTAGTGTAGTTATGCTCCATAGGATAATTAGTTTCCTCTTTCGACTCACTATCACTAAGGGTTGCTTTGTAAGTTTTAGGTGTCTTACCTTCCTTCCTTAGTTGGGTGGAACACTTAAAATCATGATACCCAAACCCTTCATAACATTTGTCTCGATCATCCACCTTCTTAGGGCTATCCTTATTTTCCCTATGATCGTAAATTTTTTGCAAACCTAGCAATCTCTTCGGATTCTAACTCACCCTCACTCTTAAAATTTGATATATCCCCCTTAAAAAAATTAAATTCTAAATTATTTTCTTTCTTAATGGGGGGACACATGTTCATCTTATAGGTTTGGTGATCACCTACAAATTCTTGGACTCTATGAGAATGAATATCGCAAATAAAATCTATGACTGTGACTTTGGCATTAAATCCTTCAGGCAATGACCTTAAAAGATTTTTCTCACCACTTTCGGCTCTTGGATAGGTTCACATAAGTTAAATGAGGAGTTAAAAATATTCGACATTTTAGCATAAAAAGTATCAAATGATTCATTCCTTTACATCCTAATCATTTCAAACTTACATGTTAGACCTTGTAACTTAGACACCCTAGTGGTATTTGTACCCTCATGCATAGATTTTAAAATATTCTATGCATCCTTCGTGATCTCATAAGTCATAGTACACTAAACTCTTCAACTATGCTAGCATAAAAAATAGCATTCACACCCTTGGAGTTGAAAGTCGATGAATCTTTTCTAGCCTTGGTCCAAAGGAAATACACTGTCGATAAACAACTGTTAGTACGAGTATACCACCCTTGATCTATCGAGTTCCAAGAATTTTCATCGATACATTTTATGAAATATCTCATTTGAGCCTTCCAATAAGGATAGTTTGAACTATCAAACGTGGGAGGTAGGGTAATGGAACTACCCTCACGGTTAAAATCCATCTTGAACGCTTTAAAAAACTAAATGAGGATTAACACAATAACTTAAGTATACCCGCATTAAGGTGAGAGTATAGGGTTTACATTATACTAAATTTTAATTCAATTAATTAAACAAGTGAGAAAGTATCTCAATTTTAAGTCAAGGATGGATTATCCAAACGTTGTGTAAATATTAGTCCAATTTTATCTTGCCTAAGCATACATCTAGGTGTACATGCAAGAATAAAATAAACAAATGCATAACAACATGATGTACGAGGAAAATCCACAATGGAAAAAACCTCGGATGACCTAACCTATGCAAAGTACACTATGATATAGGATTTTATACAATAGTGATAAACATTCTTACTCACTGACTTAACTCCCTTCAAACCTAATACAGTCTTCACTAATTGAACCTTCTTCACAATAACCGTAAGAATCCACTAATGGATTTATAATGCAGTCATCCAACGTCTCGGTATCCAACGATCTATGACTTGTATTCTTCTCACAACAAGACGGAATCCATCATGCCAAACAAACTCGCTCAATGAAGAATACATAATCTTTGGTGCTCAAAACAGGAGATCTCAAACTAGACTATTATGTTGAAACATAGATATCATAAATAAGGTGTAAACGAGGTTAAATGAGGCTATGTATTTTCTCTATCAAAACAGTTTTTGAAACCATTAAGAAAAACTGAACCGATATGTGTGTTTATCTTATTCATGGAAAGTTTTTGAATCGTTTCATATTTTTATCACATGTTAAGAATTATATTTTAAATTGTAGCATAAGTATATTCTAATATTTGTACTTGATCAGCCCTAATATTAGAATATGTGGGTCAAAACTATGTCCATGTTTAAAAAAATTTAATTTAATTTTTTGCATCCCATAAAAAACATATACAAACCTGTATCTATTTCCACAAATAAATATTAAGCCATAAAATCGTTGTACCTGAATTAACAAAATATTAAGCCACTGACTAATACATAAATAAAAAATAACACAACACAAATTAAATAACTATTAAGCCATAAAAAAGATGCAACTG
Source organism: Sambucus nigra (assembly GCA_949130495.1). Lineage (NCBI taxonomy): Eukaryota > Viridiplantae > Streptophyta > Magnoliopsida > Dipsacales > Adoxaceae > Sambucus > Sambucus nigra. Next base: position 302,617,945 of record OX422210.1, read on the forward strand.
AATCTAAAATGTCTACATTGAAGTAAATCCATTGTCGGCTCTTTTTTGGCCCGACTAGTACTTCGACACTTTTTTGGACCCTTTTTAGTGGCATTTTTGTTTGTGATGACAAGTAGTTTACTTCAATTAAAGCCATGGGTTTTGGAGATCACAAGTTTCGCCTTATTCTTTTCCATATCAACAGCAAACATAAATTTATAATTAAACTCAATTTAAATTAGTTTAGTCCCAAATCAGTACATATATGAGTTCCAAACCCAAGCGAATGAATTCCAAAGTAGTACATCACATTATAAATATCATTCCAAATAATGAAATAAAAAACATTCCAAATATCATTACATTCTAAATACCATTACAAATAGTGAATTACAAAACATTCAAAACCAGTGAATTACAAATGCATTCCATAAAAGAGAATTCGAAATAGTAACCCGATGTTATGCATGAATTCAAATGAGTTCAAACATGAGTGCATCTCACTTTTTCATAAACGACCTCAAAAGAAGATAATCACATAACCCGATAATAACAAATTGGTGTCTCTTTACCATTAGTACACTGAATTCGTTAACGATGTGAAATCATTCCATGGGGAAGTCCATTGTACTCAGGTGTTCCCATATAATTCATTTACCACATCCGGGACAACAGTGGTACACACTTCCTATGTTATTGTTTTAATTGGAACATGTAAGTTTAACATCCGACCACCCACCGCTTTCAAAATTCATCTGTTTGAACTTAAGTAGCCGGTTGATGGTTCCACTAGATCGATTCATTGACGACATTTTCAGTACCTATTAAATTAGGAATTGTGGTATTAGCCCCCTTTTTTGGAAATGTAGAAAATTATGTGAACACTCTAAATTGGGAATTATGGTATAAGCCCCCTTTTTTGGATTTTTGATTTATGAAAATAAATTTAAATCAACATATTAAAATATATAAATAAATATATGAGTAGAATATGCACATATGTATAAATACAAGGGTTGTTCCAATACATATAATACATATAAGGTTGTCATACAAAGTTTAACTAAATCACAAAAAAATAATGTTTTGAAACTCATTTTTTTATCTAAATCAACTAAAACATCCTTCAAATTAGGGTTATCATCAAGAGCAGACTAGAACTCTATAGGGGTCTTTAACGCATCTGCTTGAGTAATCAAGCCCTTTGGTGCATGCATAACAACATACCAATTATCATTGTTAATGCACTTTGAGTAGAATAACTTCTTCACAATCTGAAGTGTATAAATAAAAGGTTCGTCAACCATGAAATCGTTACTTTTCATCTTAGATAAACCTACCATGACAAGATTTGAGGTAGGATCAACTTTACAACCATTTGTAGAGCCCTCCACCTTCACCCTGTTATAATAGAAGACGACTTCTTTGAAATCTAAGTAATCTAGTTTTAGGATTTATTGTATAATCCCATAATAAATCAACACTGTATCCTTTGTATTTTTATCGCTTATTCTATCCACATAAGAAGTCAAGGAAAAAAATTAAAATTCCATTATTTAGCATCAATAGTATTTCCTCGCATGGGTATAAAATGAATTCAAAACCACAGATGCATAGTATTTTGAACTCCTTTGCACGAAAACCTTTGGCTAGGCTTACAAGCCTTAAAAAGACATCACCTATTTTAAAAGCTACCATTATTAATGGATTTTCATTAAAGGATGTTTTAAAATACATAAATCAAAAACTGCAACATAAGAGGTGGAAATCACCTATTTTAATACTCATGCCTTAAAATCATTTATCGTGAAATTTCTCTTCTGATTTCTGGCAGTTTCTCCCTCATACTTTTTTAATATGTTCATGAAATTCTAGAGTTTGGATGATAATATAGAGAATACAGGTAATAAAGAAAAAATAATATATATATATGTAGCTACTTACTCTCTTCTATATTCAACTTCATCTTGCGATTCGAAGACATAATGATCTACTTGCATATATTATAGGTTAGTGAGTTTCACCTCTTTAGAATTCCCTAATAAATGTGTAGAGTGGTCCTGTTATATGATCAAAGGTAGAATTCGTAGATTAGGTCACATATAACCAAAACTCAATTTTATGTAATTTTATCTTGATTAATTAGGACAAACTAAATATACAAGGTATTGAATCTAAATCGAAACAAACAAATAACAACGTTGGATATGAGGAAGAAAGCCTTTGGTGAAAAATCCATTTCCAGCACTGTTACAATTAACGTATTACAGAATGACACAAACAAACTAACATACTAAGACTATACTAAGTATCGCAAGTATGTATCCTTCCTCGTTGATAACAAAAAATGTTGCAGATAAAGCAATACTCTATAGCAAGCTCTACTTGCCTCGGTATCCATCGATCAACCTCGAGAAACTCCTTTCCTATCTTCAATAGTGGAGAATGAACTCCATAAAAATTAGTACAAGTGATGTGTTCTTTCGTGTTAGATAAAGTGATCACAAAACATCCAAGAGGTTTGGATTTAAAAAATCGATGTGTTTGATCACAAAATGGGTTAAAAATACTTACAAAGAAGTGCAAGTTCGTATCTCTTAAGTAGGGAGAAACATCACCAAGAGAGAGAATTAAAAAGAATGTATTTAAATCCAAATAAATATTAATTTTTTCAAGCTCGTTCGAATGGACTGGACCTCGTTTGAATGACCTGTGGAAATTCATTTGAACGACATCGATTGAGTGATCCAATAACATTCTAGCACGATAAGGAAAAAGGTTCATTTGAAGTTATGTTCTAACGTCTAATATCCAATGAGTTTAAGAAACTCGTGCGAACAAACCTCAGTACATGTGTGATACCCCGACTAATTAAATATAGGGTAATCAGTCCTTTATTAAATAAAATTAGAATATCCAGCTGGTTTAGAATAGGCATTACTGTCGAAAACTTATTATTAACACTAACCACCTAATATTTAAAAAGGTTGATGTCAAAATTTTATCTTTTAATTAACATAAATCCAAATTAACCAATTATTAAACATACACCAATAAAACTAATCTCATAGGAAATAAAATGTCTGAAATAATAATTGTGACTAGATTAAACACTTCCAGCCCAAATACCCAATACAATAATCCAACAGAATAAACCAACAACTTAAAGGAATAAATAAATAAATCCACAATCTCTGACTGTCTGAATAAGTAAAAGAGGCGACATGCCCTAACAGGAGCAAATAATTCAAGATGTAGAAACAAAATCATGGGGGCATCTACTACCAAGTCCTGTAACTTCCACAGCAGCTACAACTAGTCAAATGAATAGAATCCTATACTTTTCGTCCCTGTGGTTGGGAACCTAATATTATTTGACAAAAGAAAAGAGATTTGCAATAAATGGGTCAGAGTCCGAGTTGAAAACAGTTTAAAAATCAGCAAGTGCTTAAATGAAAATAATAACACATATTGTGTACAAGTACTCTCATTTGAGATACTCACCTCGCATCTAATGCGAACACCTAACGCGTATATTTAACCCATCCTAGTCGTGCTACCCCACCTATCTAGCCCGAAGATGACTATTATCACACCAATAATCTCATGCGCTTACCCATATCGCTCGTATCCCGTAATATGATATGTTTAAGTATAGTTATTCACATACACAACCGTTATTCTCATTGATATTCTTTTTCTCACTAAGAATATGTTAAAATATCATTATTCCCATATCTACTAAACACGCACAATAGAGTAAGTAACATGTATACATATATTTATCTCTCTCTCTCTCTCTCTCTCTCTCTCTCTCTCTCTCTCTCTCTCTGTATATATATATATATATATATATATATATATATATATATATATATACTATTTCAGCAACCCTAGGTTAAGGCTCCCCTGGTACAATGCATACTCTGTTATCATGTCCTAGTGCATCGCTCATTGCATGAAGGACTATAGGTTCAATCTCTCTCAAACCATAAAAACAAACACACATATTGGAGGCGAACATAGTTTCAAGCCCATGGGTTACGCACATACCTATGCACCCATATGACCATCAACAACATCGTTCTCACTGATAGCCCGTACCTAGGTTCTATGTTCTAGTCATACGAATCAAAATCCCGCCCAGGGCTCCTCAAGATATGATCATTCACAACGCGCAACCTCCACCCGATAGCAACAAGCGTGGTATCTTATACACATAATAATTCAATCAATAAGTACATACATAACCTATAATAATCATTAGGTATTCACACAACCCAAGTCCCTAAATTTATACACACTATTATTATCTCTAATACTCGCGTTACTCTATCTATAAAATTATTCTCTCTATCGCATATATTCCATAAGGCCCTCTTATTTCAAAATTTTCCCTTAGTAGTTACACAATCATCTCACCAGTAGACTATGTAATTAAGTCTCTCAGGGATAGCGTAGGTCATTCTCTCTCACTCGAATCAACTATATAAGGCTTTAACTTGTCCGGGCAAAAATTTGAACTTTTGAAATTTCATTAGAAGCTGGGGGAAATTTCGTTCGAATGAAACTTCGAATGAATTAAGGACTGAATTTTCGTTGGAATCTCGTTCAAACGAGGTCGTTCGAACGAACTACTCTGTGAATTCTCGTTGGATGGGTCGTTGGAATTCTCATTCGAACAAGAAAACTGCAATTTGTCCCTGTCCTCTAAAACTTTGTTTTTCCAACTTTTTCATCACCCAAATCATCGAAAACTTATTATAACTCAAACCCAACGATTCTAAACTATAATCCCTAGTCATAGAATGCTTTTCAATACTTTTTACATCAAATCCTTTAAAATTATACCATGGATTTAGATTAATTCCTCAAATCTTCAAAAATCCCTAAATTTATATTATCACCTTTATCCACAACTAAACCCTGATTTAAATTCGTGATTTCAACATATAAAACCCAAATTTCTTATCCCCAATATATGGTTATTCAACTACATGCAAAACCTATACCATAAACATGAATTGACACCCAATTTCAGTCCCAGATTTCATAATATCATGATTAAATCATCAACTAATATAACATGGACATTATATGCTCTAAATGAAGCAAGATAAACACTTACCATTTTCATGAAGGTCTAATTCATTGCTTGAAATTGTTATAGATGCGTTCTCCTTTTCTCGATCTACAGGTTGATGATATTTTTGGTGAAAGGTGACTGGGTTTGGCCTTGGAACTGTTAGGAACCTCTTCTCATTCTTCCTCTTGGACTCTCACTTTGGCGTACTAGTTATTTAACCTAACTCTCCCACATACATGTGCATATATTTCTATAATTTTCATCAATTAATTAATCCCAATTTTTCAAAAGACAAAAATACCCCTTCGGGGTGTCAGGTTGGCCTAAAGTTGCCTCGAACTCTAAACTAAACCCCTAAGTAGACTATCCTTACTATCTCGACCCTTCCGGACACACTGGTATACTTAAAAAAACCATTCGAATAACCTAAAATAAAATTACATCTTTTATTCCTCATTTACGTCCCGAGACGACTCACCCGCGCGTCCCAGCTAAGTGGATTGTAACTGCCGTATTTTTCACTCACGACAATTATACAATATTATCATTATATATTAATTTACTCACTAAGTAATCTTCAACATAATTCTCACCAATAAATACTAACTCTCGTCACGCTAGTAATTATTTACTTAAATCTGAATTAATAATAGATTTTCCCATTTAAATTAATTAATACCATAATTAAAGTAAAATCTTTAAAAAGTATAGGGTATTACATACTTTCCCCCTAATAACAGAATTTCATCCTGAAATTCAAAAAAGAGTAAAAAGTAACGGTATAACTGGTAGAAACAACTCTGGATACTTGTCATGGATCTCATCCTTGTGCTCCCAGGTAGACTCCTTGATATTATGATGCCGCCACTGAACACGCACTAACAACACTACCTTTGACCTCAATTTCCTCTCACTGCGGTCTAGGATAACAATTGGCCCCTCCTCATAGGAACTATTGGGCTATAGGCCAATATCCTCTAAAGCAATATGAGTGTGGTCCATGTCATCCTGAAGATATCTCCTCAGTGAAGAAATATGGAATACGTCATGGATCCTATGCAAGTGCTCCGGTAACCCAAGTCTGTAGGCTACTGGACCAATTCGCTCAATAATAGGGAATGTACCTACGTAACTCAGGTATAACTTCCCTTGCTTACCAAACTGCATTACCCCTTTCATAGGAGATACTCGTAACAACACCTAGTCCCCCACATTGAACTCACTGAAGAACCTCTTGGCATCGACGTAGCTATTCTATCTATCACGAGCAACCTGAATACCGCTCTGATCATATCAATCCCGGACTAGGTATCTTGTTATCCCCCACCTCTAGCCAACACACCGGAGAACGAAAAGTCCTACCATATAACACCTCCAATGGAGCCATTCCAAAAGTAAAATGGTAGGAATCATTATAAGAAAACTCCACCAGTGGAAGATATTACTCCAAGCCCCTGCCAGAATCAAGGATACACATTCGCAAAATATCCTCTAACATCTGATTCGTTCGTTCGGTCTTCTCATCAGTCTGTGGGTGATAAGCCGAACTCAATCGTAACTCCGTACCCATGGCCTCCTGAAAGATCTCCCAAAATCTAGACACAAAAATCTTGTCCTGTTCGAACACGATATCGAGGGGCACCCCGTGGAGTCTCACTACCTCTGCAATGAAGATATAAGCATACTTATCTGTAGTATAATCATTCCGAACTGGCAAAAAATGATTTACCTTAGTCAACCGATCCACAATCATCCATATGGAATGGTGATCCCTTTGCAAGGTAGGCAACCACGTGATGAAATCCATGAAAATGCTCTCCCATTTACACATAGGGATCTCTAACGGCTATAGGAGCCCTGGCGGTCTCTAGTGGTCCATGTTTACCAACTGATAAGTGGCACATTTCAAAAAAAAATCTGCAATGTCATTCTTTATTCCACTCCACCAGTATTTTCGCCTCATATCCTGGTACATCTTATCCCCTCCGGGATGTACCACAAATCGTGAACCATGCGACTCCGCCATCACCGCATGTCGTAAATTCTCCCCATTGGAACTACTATTCTACCATTGAAGCATAAGCCCCAATCTGATCTCACAGAATACGACTTTTCCCCCTCGGCTAGAAGTTGTACAATCCGATCCTAACAGAACGAGTCTGTTGCCTAAGCCTATATCATCCTAGTAACAATATCAGGTATAATCATCAACACTGACATGAATGAGCGGGCAAGCGCAACCTGATGTCCCAGTTCCTTCCATTTCACCTTCTACACCTCTGCCACCTCACCTGCTGACCTACGTCTCAACACGTCTGCTACCACGTTAGCTTTCCTCGGGTGGTAATGGATGTCGAACTGATAGTCCTTCATAAATTCAAGTAACCTCCGCTGATGCATATTCAACTCTCGCTGCATGAATAGGTACTGCAGTGACTTGTAATCCGTGAATAGGCAAAATTTCTCTCCCAAGAGATAATATCTCCATACCCAAAGTGCAAACACGACTGCCACTAACTCCAAGTCGTGGGTGGGGCAACTCCTCTTGTGAGCCTTAAGCTTACAGGAAGCATAAGGTATATCCTTATCCTCCTACTAAAGCACACCCACAAGTCCTAGTATGGACGCATCAGTATAAATCGGGTATTCCACCTCGGCCTGGGTAGTACTAGAACTGGTACTAAATTTATCTTCTCCTTCATCTCATCAAAAGTCAACTGACAGGCATCATCCCATATAAATGGCACCACTTTGTGAGTCAAATTTCTCATCAAACCCGCTGATTTTGAGAATCCCTGAATAAATCGCATGTAGAATCTGGCTAGCCCCAAGAAACTACGTAATTCTGTCAGCGTCATGAGCTGTCCCCACTCCCTTACCACTGACACCTTCCCCGGATCTATGGATATCCCCTCTTCAGAAAAAATGTACCCCATAAACTGAACTTCTCTCAGCCCGAAGCCACACTTCTCATATTTTGCATACAACTCGTGCTCACGTAGTGTCAGCAAAACCATCCTCAAATGCTCGGCATGCTCCTCCTCGGTCCAAGAATAAATTAGGTTATCATCAATGAAGGCAATGACAAACTTATCTAAGAGCTCTCTGAACACCCTGTTCATTAAGTCAATGAATACAACTAGTGCATTAGTTAGCCCAAATGGCATAACCCTGAACTCATAGGATCCATATGGCGTCAAGAAGGTAGTCTTAGACACGTCCTCCTCTCTTATACGTAATTGATGATATCCCATCCTCAAGTCTATGTTTGATAAGTAAGCAGCAGACCTCAACTGGTCGAATAGGTCATTAATACGGGGCAACGGATACTTATTCCATATAGTGACCTTATTCAACTATCGATAATCAACACACAACCGTAATGACCAGTCTCTCTTCTTTACGAACAGTATGGGAGTGACCCAAGGAGAGGTACTCCTACGGATGAAGCCCTATCCCAATAACTACTTGATTTGATCTATAACTCCCTCGTCTCTACTGGAGCCATACAATAAGGTGAACAGACTATCGACCGAGTGCCTGGCGTCAAGTCTATCACAAACTCTATCTCTCTGCTAGGCAAAAGCCATGGCATGTCCTGAAATACATCAGCAAACTCACGAACAATCAGAATTGAATCAAGTGGAATTACCACCTCCTTAGAGGTCTCCTCCTCTATATAATATAAATGAGTGGACGAACCTCCTCTAAGATGAGGCATCGCCATAAAAAACATCTCCTGACTCGGTATGGAGAACACAATACTATGCCTATAGCAGTCAATCATTTCCTTATACATAACTAGCCAATCCGTCTTGATAATAGCATCATAATCATGCATATCTAAGACAATCATATCTAAGACAAGCATATCGACCGGTAGGATCAATCTCCCAATCTCTATGCCCACTCCCCGACATAAAGAATATCAATAACCCATATCCCAATAGTGAGTCTACACTAGTAACTGTTCTCTCTGCCGTGTTTAATAACCCTGTGGCACCTGCAAAACTAGAGGAAATGAAACTATGTGAAGCCCCCGTGCCAAATAATATCCTCCCCAAAGTCCCCTGGATAGAAAACGTATCCTCAACCGTGGGTGGAGCCTGGGGAATTATGACCTGATGGACGTTGTAGACACTCCCTTACTGCAGTTGTCGCAGCTGGATCGAAGATGCTGGAATGGCTGGCAAAGCTGATACCTGCAGTGGTGTTGGGAGGGCGGTTGGAAATATCGGTCGCTGGGGCTTCGGACGAGTGCCCTACTGCAAGGTTGTACCCTTCCGAGGACAATCCTGATGTTTGTGTCCAGTGTTGCCACAAGAGAAGCATCTCCCTGGAAAGTGTCCTCCCCTCTGCCCCTGCTGCCCTCGGCCCTAATGGCCGTTACCACCCCTCCCTTGGCCCTGCAGGACCTACTGAAAGCGCTGCTATCCTTGTGCTGGCCAGGATGGCCCTGATGGCCTTGTCTAAAACCTCCATATCCCTACTTGTGGTCACCTAATATAAACCTATTAGTAGAGTTCCCCCTGTCTTGGATGACCCTGAGTTGGTTATGCCCCACTGGAACCATTACCTCCTGTCCTTCCCTGCTGGCTGGACTCCCACACTCGTTTGCTTTCCTTTAGATAGAAGCAGTGATCCTACCAGTGTAGTGCAGTGTTAAGTACATAAGTATACGTACCCAATGAAAGATTACCTAAAAGGTGCTGGTGAATCCTCAAAGTCAAGCCGTCCATAAACATTTGAATTTGCTTCCCCTCAGTAGGCACCTCATCTGGCACCAGATTAATCAATCTCATAAACTCTTCCTCGTACTCCGCAAAGATCTTCCCCTCTTGGGTGAGATCCAGTAATTTTTCCCTCATCTCAGTCTGAATATGAAAAGGGAAATATTTACTATCGAACCTCACCCGGAAGTCCTGGATAGTCATGTTGTCCCTCTCCTCAGCAGTGGTAATAGACTCCCACCACTGCAGTGTTGCTCCCACTAGCTTAAAAGTAGCTAGTATCTTCCTCTGAACCTCATTACACTCATACATCCTCAAGTGAAACTAAATGTCCTTTTTCCACTGGCTCGCTACCACCCCATATGATCTTCATGCGAACTCCGTAGGGTGTGCCTTCCATAAGGAATCTCTGACTCGCTCCCAAGCAAAAGGGAATGTGTGAGCTGGTGCTGGGGCCACCATCAGTGCCTGGGCTGGGGCCTGCTGTACCATGGCCAAGGCTGCATTTATCGCCTACGCTACGATAGTGGAAACCTCCGCAACATTTATCGTACCTTGGGCATGAGCTGGCTGGGGCTGAGCATCCCTAGGAGCTCGCTGTGCACGTTTGGGGGGCATTAAAATGAGAGAGAAGCTTGATAAGTCCACAGTAAGATCTCAAATAGATGAAGATGTAAAATGCACAATTAATGAATACAAAAATTCTAAATATAGGCTCTCTATCAAAGAAAGCTACGCTGGAAACATAACAAGACACACAGATCCTAAAGACTCTAGAACTTGATGCTCTGATACCACCTATGACACACTCCCTAATTAAATGCCGGGTGATCAGTCCTTTATTAAATTAAATAATAATATCTAGTTGGTTCATAATATGCATCACTGTCGAAAACTTATTATTAACACTAACCACCTAATATTTAAAAAGGTTGATGTCAAAATTTTATTTTTTAATAGCATAAATCCAAATTAACCAATTATTAAACATACACCAATCAAACTAATCTCATAGGAAATAAAATGTCTGAAATAATAATCGTGACTGGGGTAAACACTTCCAACCCAAATACCCAATACAATAATCAAACAGAATTAACCAACAACTGAAAGGAGTAAATAAATAAATCCACAATCTCTGACTATCTGAATAAGTAAAAGGGGCGACATGCCCTAACTGTAGCAAATAACTTAAGATGAAGAAATGAAAGTCATGGAGGCGTCTACTACCAAGTCCTGTAACTTTCACAGCAGCTACATCTCGTCAAATGAATAAAACTCCTATACTTGATGTCCCTATGGCTGGGCACCTAATATTATTTGACAAAAGAAAAGATATTTTCAATAAACGGGTCAGGACCCAAGTTGAAAACAGTTTAAAAATCAGCAAGTGCTTAAACGAAAACAATAGCACATATTGTGTACATGTTAGCTTTCGTACCCTCACTTGAGATACTCACCTCTCATCTAATGTGCACACCTAACGCATATATTTAACCCATCCTAGTAATGCTACCCCGCATATCTAGATCGAAGATGACTATTATCACACCAATAATCTCATGCGTTTACCCATATAGCCCGTATCCCGTAATTTCATATGTTTAAGGATAATTATTCACATACACAACCGTTATTCTCATTGGTATTCTTTTTCTCACTAAGAATATGTTTAAATATCGTTATTCCCATATCTACTAAACACGCATAGTATAATAAGTAACAGGTATACATATATTTATCTCTCTCTCTCTCCCTCTCTCTCTCTCTCTCTCTCTCTCTCTCTCTATATATATATATATATATATATATATATATATATATATATATATATATATATATATATATATATAGAGAGAGAGAGAGAGAGAGAGAGAGAGAGAGACTATTTTAGCACCCCTAGGTTAAGGGCCCCCTAGTGCAATGCATACTCAACTATCATGTTCGAGTGCATCCCTCATTGCATGAAGGACTATAGGTTTAAACTCTCGCGAACCATAAAAAATTAAACACACATATTGGAGGTGAACATATTTCCAAGCCCATGGGTTACACACATACCTACGTACCCATATGACCGTCAACACTATCGTTCTTACTGATAGCCCTTACCTAGGTTCTATGTTCTAGCAATATAAATCAAAATCCCCCCGAAGGCTCCTCAAGATATGATCGTCCACAATGAGCAACCTCCACCCAATAGCAAGCAGCGTAAGTATGTTATACACACAATAATTCAATAAATAGGTACATACATAACCTATAATAATCATTAGGTATTCACACAACCCAAGCCCCCAAATGTATACATGCTATTATTATCTATAATACTCGCGTTACTCTATCTATACGATTATTCTCTCTATCGCATATATTCCATAAGGCCCTCTTATTCTAACATTTTCCCTTAGTAGTTACACAATCATCTCAATACTAGACTATGTAATGAAGTCTCTCAAGGATAGCGTAGGTCATTCTCTCTCACTAGAATCAACTTTATAAGGCTTTAACTTGTCCGGGAAAAAATTTGAACTTCTGAAATCTCGTTAGAAGCCGAGGAAAATCTCGTTCGAACAAAACTCCGAATGAATTAAGGACTGAATTTTTGTTGAAATCTCGTTTGAACGAATTGCTCACTAAATTCTCGTTGGTTGGGTCATTGGAATTCTCGTTCGAATGAGAAAATCGTAGTTCGTCCCTGTCCTCTAAAAACTTTGTTTTTCCAACTTTTTCATCACCCAAATCATCCAAAAGTTATCCTAACTCAAACCCAACGTTTCTAAACTATACTCCCTAGTAATAGAATGCTTTCCAACACGTTTTAACATCAAATCCTTTAGAATTATAACATAAATTTAGATTAATTCCTCAAATCTTCAAAAAGCCCTAAATTTATATAATCACCATTAGCCACAACTAAACCCAGATTTAAATATTTGATTTCAACATATAAAACCCACATTTCTTATCCCCAATATATGGTTATTCATCTACATGCAAAACCTACACCACAATCATGAATTAACACATAATTGCAGTCCCAAATTTCATTATATCATGATTATGTCATCAACTAATCTAACATGGACATTATATGCTCTAAATGAAGCAAGATAAATTCTTGCGTTTTTCATGAAGGTGTTATTCGTTGCTTGAAATTGGTATAGATGCATTTTCCTCTTCCCAATCTACAAGCTGATGATGTTTTTGGTGAAAGATGACTGGGTTTGTCCTTGGAACTCTTAGGAACCTCTTCTCCTTCTTCCTCTTGGACTCTCTCTTTGGCGTACCCGTTATTTAGCCTAACTCTCCCACGTACATGCATATATATATTTCTCTAATTTTCGTCCATTAATTAATCCCAATTTTTCAAAAGACAAAATTACCCCTTCGGAGTGTCGGATTGGCCTAAAGTAGCCCTGGATTCCAAACTAAAGCCCGGAGTATACTTTTCTGACTATCTTGACCCTTCCGGACACACTGGCATACTCAAAACAACCATCTGAATAACCTAAAATAAAATTACATTTTTGATTCCTCATTTACGTCCCAACATGACTCACTCGCGCATCCCAACTAAGTGGATTGTAACTGCCATATTTTTCACTCACGATAATTATATAATATTCTCATCATATATTACTTTACTCACTATGTAATCTTCAACATAATTCTCACCAATAAATACTAACTCTCATCACACTAGTAATTATTTACTTAAATCCATATTAATTGTAAATTTTCCCGTTTAAATTAATAAATCCCATAATTAAAATAAAATCTTTCAAAAATACTTGGTATTACACCCTCGTTCTAATGAGATGCCTTAAAAATGATTTTTTGATTAAGATTATTTGAAAAATCTTTATGTTTCAAACACTTATAAAAATACTCATGAACATAATGTTTACACAAAATCAACCTCATATACCTTCTTCATATGTTGTAATGACGAAATAAACTCTTCGATCTTTTATTATCACGTCCGATCACTAACATGTCTTGAATTGAAGACTTGATAATGTACATAATGTTATAATAGGATATAATATAAAACGCCAAACTAAAACCATAATGAGCAATCATAAATTTTTCTCTTATAAATTTTTCCCTTTGGTTATTCTGGTACAAAATACAAAATTGAAAAGTAACCCCTAAGACAAGTTCAAATAGTGTCCCTCCTAAACCCAAAAATAAAAATACACTTGTAAATTTGTCTCAACTGAAAATCTTCATCGTGTCATCCATGATATCATTACTGCAGAAAAGATACCTACACACATCAAAGAAAGAAGATACTGTGATGCATGGAGTCTAAAAAAAACTCCCCCTTAATTTGTTCTCCCCCTTCTTGTTCTTAATAGAAAAAAAGGTTAGAAGATAAAATTGAAAAGTTAGCATCACCAGTATATGCATTTGAAATGACATCACAAAGTATAGACAATAAAGCATATGCGATGAAACTTCAACAAATCAACAAACTATTTTTGAAATTTTTGTGTGTATGTATATATATATATATATATATATATATATATATATATATATATATATATATATATATATATATATATATATATATATATATATATATATATATATATATATACAAAGAAACACGCCATGGAATAGCATGAAAACATCTGAATCATGGAAATGGAATGAACGAATGTGAACTTAAAGGATGGGAAAGTTAGCATAGGCATAAGAGGCGACAGTGCACGAAGTTAAAGAGAGCATTCCTAAAGAAAGAACTCAATTCAACTTGATGTGTATGAAAATTGAATAAACTGAAATTGACTCAACTTATACAAAATGTAACGAATGTCAATGTTTCTTAAATCAATAACTCCAAACTATTTAATGTTTTGAAGGAATTTTATTGTGCAAACCCATTGATTTCCGACTTATAACGCCCTCAAAATCTCACATTTTATTCATAAACTCTCAAAAAATTTGAAGGAATCATATTATTCAATTTGAATTAAGAATCAATGAAATAAAATTGGCCTTGACACTTCTATTTTACGTGACGAATACATATCTTAGTCCCTTGCCAATGGTGGCTTTTAACGCAAAGAATATTAATTCTTTTATATCCCCTTTTCATTTCTTAAACATAAATCAATTATTTTCCGATTAAAAAAAATCCAAGAAATGGTTGTTACATACATAATTAGTTTCTAGTGCATTTGGTTAATTCTTAAACACAAATGAGATGAGGACATCCGGTTCAACATATGAAAAGCAGGTGTAGTGTTCAAAAATTTGAGCATGTGTGAAATCAAGGCGATATAATGAGTCTAGCATGAAGGTAGTAATCAATAATGAACGATGTAATGCTAATACACGCATTATTAAGCACAAAGAAATATATCCAAGTATCATGAAATAATGATTAACTCACATGAATGGATGGAATGAAATGGAGATTCAAACATCTTCAATGCGAATCTATATATGGTGTAAAACTGAATACAATTTTTTTTCAAATTTTTGAAAATTTTTATCAAAAGAAAATCTTTTTGAATTTTTATGAAATTTTTCTAAAAGAAAATGATACACATATAATTAATGATATCTAAAACATCTTGCAATAGAGAAACATCCAAGTCTACAAGAAAAATCACCACAATTAGAAAAGTAATGACATGAAGCACACCTAGTCTATGGTGCAAAAAAATTAAACACCCGCGAGAGAAAACCTCACTACCTAAAAGAGGTTTGACATTATGTGTGTTCAAAGGAACACTGTGAGAAACATCGTATCTTCCAACCTCTTACTCAACCAAGTCCAATTTCGTAACCCACGTAGTGGTAACCTCTTGTTCACTCTTATCATTGTTGGCACTAGTCATTCTGTTGGAATTATTCTCAAAAGGAGCGAACATCCTTTAAAATTATTCCATTAAAAATTTATAAGTATTGACTAGAAACTTAACTTGCTCTCTAAGACTAGCAAGGTCACTATGGCGGTGTGTGGGAGCATATGTGTGAGAGACTTTTCCTAGATTGTATCAAAAATCCCTAAGGTGACCTTTGTATTTTCAATGAGTATAAACATAGATTTGTTGGGTATTCCTTAGTTAAAACACCTAGGATTAGTTCTCTTTGGTGGATTCCTGTAAAGATCTACCACAAACTTGATAACCGATTTGGGTGCGGTATTGGAGGTGGATGCACCTTCATAACCTCTGACATGCCTCTCTTTAAAATCTAAAGTGGGACCAAGAAACATATTTCTAACTTTATTGGATGTGTTCTCTAAAGTGACTTTGACCTCCCAGGCACATTCAAGATCTTTCTCGAGTTGGGAAATATGGGCTTAAATTTTTTAACGAATCTCCAATGATTCCTAAAGATATCTTATAAGTCTAGACATTTTATTGGTCATGTCGTTCTTCTCCCAAACTACCAAAACAATTTTCTAACTCAAAGATATGTTTATTCTCTCGACTTGACTCATTGAGGCCTCTCTCTGTCTCTTGAAACTTTCAACTCCTTCTCTAAAGATAACACCCTAAGTGTCAAATTTTTATTTTGGCTTTTATTTTGTTAACGACTCGATGTCAAGTTCGGAGTATTCATATTGGATACCACGCTCTCCCTCACTTAATTCGTCATCACCACCCTCAAATTCTCTATAATGGTTCGACTCATTGTCAAGGCTACGCATTTATAAATCTCCTCATCGGCGTGAAACATACTTGTAGTGCTAACGTGACTAGACCTGAAAGAACAAAAAGTTATGTTCATGTAGTTATTCATCCCTGGAATTCATAGACTAACCATCACTATCGCTTAGAGTGCCATTATAGGTGGCTTTGCATTTGCTCTGTCATTAAGCCTAATGGGACACTCATAGGCTTTTTAACCTTTCCCCTCATACTCATAACACCTTTCTAATTCAACTTTCTTGGGTTTTTCACCTTTATCTTTCTTTGGATCATACTCATTAAAATTCTTACCCACTTTGAAAATTTTGTTTTTCTCAAAAAATGTATTTTCCAATTTGGATGAATTTTGATTTTTGAATGTGAGAAACTTTTTGAATTATTAGAAAACATGGCAAGATCATCATGATCAATTTCAGAATTAGTGTCAAAGACATTCTCTTTTTTATTTAGATTTTAAAGTTCTACCCTCTTCTTTAATCTTTTGGGTTTCAATAAACATGTCTAATTCGTAAGTTTGGGGATCACATATGAGATATTTTATCCTAATTGTGTCAATAATTACCAAAGAGTTAAGGACAATACTTTTGTGCATTAAAATGAAGTGGGAGAGACCTAAATTTTTTATTAACAACTCTCACTTCCAGAATTAGCTTACCCAAATTAAAACTTAAATTCACAATATTAGATATACAAGCATAAAATTCATCAAATATATCATATTCAAGCATGAATATATTTTCATATTGCATAGTGAGGTTTTAAATCTTTGAAGATTTAATAGCATTGGTACCCTCGTGGTGAGTTGGAGGATATCACAAGCTTATTTCGACGTGATACACGTCATGATGCGACGGAATTCTTCAGGTGTGACAGCGCTAGAAATGTAATTTAAGCCTTGAGAGTTAAAATTACTCAATCAAAAATCATCTTCAGTCCAATAAGCGAATGGATTAAGACTAAGACATTTTCATTAGTCACAATAGGAGGAGTCCACCATCTTTCAACAGCAAGCCAAACACGTTCTTCGATTGATTTTAAAAATGATCTCATTCGAGATTTTCAATAAGCACAATCCGTGCCATCAAATAAAGATGGCTTATTATAAGAATTCTCCATATAACCACCAGGATTCATTTAATATAACCTATAGAACCAAGCTTTGATACCAATTTGATAGTTATGTAGAGTGGTTATGTAATATGGTCAAAGGTAGAATCCGTATATTAAGTCACAAAGAAGCCAAATTCAATTTAAACTAATTTTATCTTCATTCATTAGGTGAAACTAAACATGGAAGATATTGAATCTAAATAGAAACAGACAAACAACAATGCAGATATAAGGAAAAATATTGTTTCAGCACTATTGTAACTAAGGTATTACAGAACGACATGGATAGACTTACAGATTTAGACTTCACTAAGTATCATAGTTATATCTCCTTCCTTGTTGATAAGAGAAAGAGGTGCAGATCTAGAAACTCTCCATATAAATCTCCACCTACCTCGATGTCCACCGATCAGCCTCGGGAAACTCCTTTCCTATTTTCAATTTTGAAAATGAACTCCACAAGGATAAGTACAAGAGATATGTTCTTTTGGATTTGATAAAGTGGTCACAAAATGTCGATGGGGTTTGTAATTAAAAAAAAAAGTGTCTGATCACAAAATAGGTTAAAAAGGGCTTAGAAAGAAGTGCAAGTTCGTATCTCTTAAATAAGGAGAAAATATCCAAGAGATAGACTTGAAAAGATTTCATTTGAAGCCAAGTGAAAAATAAATTTTTGTCGGCTCGTTCGA
Organism: Sambucus nigra; assembly: GCA_949130495.1. Taxonomy (NCBI): domain Eukaryota; kingdom Viridiplantae; phylum Streptophyta; class Magnoliopsida; order Dipsacales; family Adoxaceae; genus Sambucus; species Sambucus nigra. Next base: position 302,636,216 of record OX422210.1, read on the forward strand.
ATGGACTGGACCTCGCTTGAATAACCTATGCCAAGTCATTTGGAAGACATCAAACAAGCGATCTAATGACATTATAGAACGATAAGGAAAAAGGTTCATTTTAATTTTCGTTTGAACATCTAAAATCTAATGATTTTAAGAAACTCATTCGAACGACCCTCAGTACCTTGTTCTAACAAGATATCTTAAAATGATTTTTCTGATAAAAAACTCTTGAAAACTCTTTTATGTTTCAAACATTTGTAAAAATAGCCTTGAACAAAATGTTTACATAAAACCAACCTCATATACCTTCTTCGTATATTGCAGTGATGGAATTAATTCTGCGATCTTTGATTATCGCGTGCGATCAATCACTTGTGTTCAATTGAATCCTTAATAATATACATAATGGTGTATTGGGATGTAACAAAAAATTCCAAACTAAAATGATAATGAGCAATTATAAATTTTACTCTTACATTCCAGAAAGTCAATTCATCCTCAAACTCGTTAGGTTCTCGATCACTCATTCTCTAAGATGATTGAACCTCCTAAGCCCCTGTTCTGGCATATGTTCCCGAGTATATAATGGTGATTATGTTGTTATGTATTATTTCTCAATTGACCCTAAAATATGTCGTGTATTCTTAATGTAATCTTTTGATGGTTTTCATCAAATGCTCGAAAGGATACATCCAGCAATACCTGATAGGTCGACACAACAAAGCATCAACGCATAAATTCACGAACAGGTGGGCCTTGATGTCAAAGAATATGGGGGAAAATATTTCTCCAAAATAAAAGTCGCCTAGGCTAAAGTGACTTTCGCAACCTTAATGTGCTTCCGGTTTACCACTTTTGCACACAATAAGGTGAACCACAAACTAATCTTCATAATTTCCCCGTGGAGATATTTGTGCTCAGAAAAGCAATGCCTAATAAAAAGAGGGATAATTGGATGATGATGTGCTAGTTGAGAGGCTTGCAGTATTTCAGGTCATTTGTTTGGTAGATTATAACCTCTGCAAATTATCGAAATAACAAATCAGCATCTTCAAGTTGAAGGTGTCTAGGAGGATATTTTTCTCACTAGTAGTCAAAGTGAAAGAACCCATGAAAATCGAATTTCTTCATGTTGTAGGATTAGGTGCTCAATATAATTTTTTTAATCTCCTTTAGATTGTGGTGTGTCCTCTTTCCATCTTTCTAATCAGAACCACCCAGATATGTTTAGTAAAATTCGTTTAAGTGTGAATTACATCAATTATATTCCTTACACGATGCTATTTCCAATATGACAAGTCAAATAAGATTGACTATATATACCATGCCTTCATTTTACTAGGATCTTTTGGATCCTCCCTAGATTTATGCTTCTATCCAACAAATTGAGGGTGTTTTCCTACAAACTTATTCCGTGAAGTTGCATCCTTTGCTTTCTCCTCGATTTGATAACTAGGAAGTCGATCATATTACGTCCTACGCTCGTGGTCGACAGGTAAAAAGTTAGACTTGTTTTCCTAAAATGGTTATTATTTGGCAAAAATCTACGACGACCGACATAACTCATCTTACTCCTACGATCTAGCCAAGTGGATTCAGTTTCCTCCCCATAGATGGGAAATCCATAATAATCATGAACATTGCAACCTAATAAGGTCCCATAGGTTGGAAGGTCATGAATAGCCCACAATAACTATTACTTTAAGTGTGAACTCTTCACCCTTATGAGCATCAAACGCCCTCACACCTTCATCCCATAATTATTTAAGTTCTTCGACTAACGAGGCTAATAAAATATCAAAATCATCGTCGGGAGCCTTTAGCCCGAGTATCAATAATGGAAATAATGAGAACTATTTTCTCAGGCTCAGTGTTGGAAGGATACTTAAAGGGGCCATGAGGACTGGCCAATAACTCTAATTAGTGATTAAATTATTGAAATGGTTAAACTCGTCGTTTGATAATGAAAGACGGACATTGCATAGTTCCTTTGCAAAATTAGGGTGTCGTGCATTTGAAAGCAACCAAATGAGTGAATCAACGAGATGACATATGATATTCCCACCTACATTGGCTTGAGCGTGCCATGTCATGGCCTCTGTTATCCATGGTATAGTAAAAAATATCTTTATCCATGGCCAGGGATGTAGGCTAGAATTTGAGTTAGTGGGGGCTAATTTTCAGGGGTTTGGGGGAGAGAGGCCCCGAGCGAATTTTTTTAAGGTTATTTTCAACTATTTGCCAAAAATAACAGAATTTATTTAATCTATTGGAAAGAGAAACAAATATTTAAATGAGCATAACACAAAAAAAGACATAATGAGCATAACACAGAAAAAGACATAATATTCAATTGAATTTTTTTTTGCACAGTTACAATTACAATTGTCCTCGACGACCTTTCATGTTTTGAAAGCGTTGAATGATAATCTCATTATCTATCTCATAAAATACATCTTTCTCCACGTATATAATCGTCGTATCATTCATTCATTGATCTTCCATCCTACTACGCAATGAATTCTTAATGATATTCATAGCAAAAAATGTTCTCTCCACGGAGGTCGTTGCTACGGGTAAAATCAACGCCAACGTCACAAGCAAAAACATCAAATTGTATACAACATGTTTCTTTGTCTCGACCATTTTTTTTTCTAGAGAAAAAATTCCATTCTATCCTTTAAAGTACAGACTAGAGCGCAAATCAAGAATATACGTTCCAAGTTGCATATCAAGTTCCATGGGTTGGAAGGTTGAAAATTCATTTGGATACAATTGGGCAAGACGAAGTAACTTTTATTTGTCAAAGGCAACAAATTTATCGTCGGGACAAAGAGATGCCACATAAATAAGTAATTTGGAATTTGCCTCATTGAAACGACCATTTAGCTCTTGAAGTTACAAATCAATGATCCCACAAAATAAGTCAACACGATAAGGATGCAAGTTTATCCTTTTGGGTGCTTTTCGTTGTGATCGTTTACTGGAAACAAAGGCACCATTCATACCGAGTACTAAAATGTCAAGTTTCTCACAAGAGGAAGAAACTTTATCATGCAACATGCCCCATCCATCATCTCTCATCATTTGTAGTCATTTCTTACATACCTAGACTAAAGACATAGCATTCAAAATATCTTGATATTTTATTTGCAATGCCTTTCATAATTTATTTGCAAACCCCAACACATTTTTCATCAAATGCATACTAAAAACAAAGTCAAAGGTATGCATATAATTCAAATAAACCCTAGCCTCAAATCTATGTTCGTGTTTGTTAGCACCCTCTTCTACAATATAAAGAACACCAATTATGGAGGAAAACATGGTAATCAAGATAACTAAGGTACCAAAGTGTGAGCCCCAACGAGTGTCACTAGAACGTTGTAGAGAGGTACTTTTATTTAGTACTTTCCCACTTTGAATATCACCTTTGAAAATTGCACTACTAATCTTTTCAAGTTGTTGCTCACGAAGAATATCACGACATTTACATGAGGCTCCAACTAGATTGACAACACTAGAAACTAACGTAAAAAGAGTCATAATATCATCGTCTTTCTTTGACACCTCAACAAGTGCCAATTGTAATTGGTGAGCAAAACAATGAATATAAAAAGCACATTCATTCTCCCTCAAAATAAGAATTTTGATACTATTTAATTCTCCACGCATATTTAATGCCCCATTATAACCTTGCCCACGTAGTCTAGAAATACTCAATCGCAATCTAGCAAATACACTATTTATTGACAACTTAAGTGACAAAGTCGTTGTATCCCCAACATGTTCAACGCCAATCAAGCGTTCCATGACTTGCCCACTTTTATCCACATAATGCAAAACGACGTTCATTTGCTCCTTTACAGATACATCACGAGACTCGTCAATTTAAATTGCAAAAAATGAATCTCCTACATCTTTAATAATGTAGTCAATAATCTCGATTGCAATTCAATTAACAATGTCTTTTTGAATATCCGGTGATGTCAATTTATGATTTGAAGGAGCATTCGTCATTGCAATGGCTCTAATATCCGCATTAAGCTCAGAAGAAAATTTCATAAGTTCAAGAAAGTTACCTCTATTTTTTTATGATTTCGATTCGTCACTACCCCGAAATGCAAGCCCTTGACGTAAAAAATAATAATTGAGTTGATTGATGCTCTTAGCCGTGTTTGATATTCACTACGAGCTTTATTCGATTAATTAAAAACAACGGTCTCAATGTGTTTTTATTGATTCATTAAATCCTCACACACTTTCAAAGATTGGTTATGAGATCTATTGGGACCCCTAATATGAATTGCAAATCTTTCTTTCTTCTTCCAATTCAAAAATCCTATCCCCACAAATGAATCCCCACCTGCTTTTTCACCTATGTTTGCCTTGAAAATATAACAACATAAACAATATGCGGCATTATTAGTAGTGCTATATTCTAGCCATGGAGAAAACTCATTGAACAAAGATGAATTAAAACGTCTTAATTATTTTCCAAAAGTTTTGAGTGGGAAAGTGTGTCCGCGCGGTTGATAAGGCCCCTTTTTGTAAATAGGATCTTATGAGTATATTTTCCTTTTTTTGATAACCACGGGAGATTGGAGTTCGTAATGCAGGATCACTTTGAAAATCCTCGACTATTCTTTCATCCTCTTCCACATTGCTCTTTATCTCAATGCGTGGTGGTGGCGAGGGATTTGTTGTCACAATTTTTTTTCTAAAAGTCTTCTCCATAATTCAATCTTACAATATCAAATTTAAACTATCAATTCAAACCCTAAATTAAAATATTTTTTTTCAAAACCCACCACTATCACCACTGCATTTAAACCCCAAAAAATACCAATACAAATTTAAACCTAAAAAAATACCAATACAAATTTAAGACCCAATAAAAAATGTAAGCAGCTAAATGTAAGTAGCTAAATGAGCTCACACTCACACATAATAACAAATCCGAATGTATTATGTATACAAAACCCCCAATATTTGACTTACCTTTGATCTTTAACAACAAAACATGGGATGGAGATTGTGTAGTTTGGTAACCGAGCAGAAAGGATGGAGTGGAGGCAGGGACGGAGACAGCAGACGGTGGAGGCAGCCTATCGTAAGGGTTGAAGATGGACGAAGGAGGCAGAGGGATAGAGAGGGGCAGACGGAGAGGGATAGGAGAGAGAGATATGTTGTGTTAAAAGAAGTTGTTAAAGTTTGAGTTAGGTTAAGTTGAGTAAGGTTTTGTAAAATATATTTATGCCCAATAAGTTACTAAATTTCCAATTTATACCTAAAACTTTATATAGATATAAATAAAAATTCACTGGGGCCTACATCGCCCACTCACCCCTACATCCCTCCGTCCCTGGCCATGGCCAAATGGTAAAATACTTTAAAAACTTCTATGAAAGTAGCGAGGTCATGTGAGATTTTGTAGGGTTGTCTTTTTCACTCTCACAATCCATATATCTTGGCTCATTTCATACAGGAGACTCATTCATCAGTTTGTGTTCATTGCAGTACAATATGCAATCATACTTGTATACATGAATAGATTTGTACTTCAAACCAAAACCCTTTAAGCTCTTCTTCAGGAATCGAATAACTATCCAGTAGCATGTTCTCTTTTAGGAGAATGTCTTTAGCAAATTTAAGAATTTCGGTTATCCTGTTGCTCGACAAACCAAATTGACTCTTCAAGTTATGCAAATCGATAATTGTGTACAATGTTGAGTGATTTTTTTGCAATTTTTATACAAAGGTCTAGTCGCATCAACTTTTAACCATATGTATTCTCGATCTTCGAGTAACTTAGTAGCAACTTGTTCATTGACTTGGAATAATGCACATTATCCATATCCACAGGCTTTTGGTTTTGATAATCATGGACTCCGTAGGTAGCATCAATTAGGATGGCCAAAGGACGATGTACTAGAGAATCATTCACCACTTCCACCTAGTGGGGTTCCGTCACATGGTCGGTTACTAGTAATTCTTTCAAAACATATGGTATATTCTTCACCCATAGAATGTCCATATCTTATAGTCTTGAGATATACCCCACATTAGTAAATGCAATTTAACGTCTTCCAATGATTTGATTTTTATGCATACAACGGCTGGACGAACAAAAAATCATGTCACTGTTAAGATTTCTATCGTTATATTTAAAAAATTCACGAATACCCTTTACATGATTATCAGAAACTCTATTACTATCTCCCATCCTCTCTTTGTGTTGTGGATAACCCATTAAATATTCTTCAAAATTCAAGTCACATACATAAATAGGTTAAAATAACAATAATGTTGGATACAAGAACTCTCTGTTTATAATTCAAGAAAATTAATTCAACCCAAGCATTCAATAAATATGTACTAAAAACTAAAAAAAAATAACATGTCATTAAAATTAAAACATTACAAACTTTAAACAATTTTCATTTCCTAATCTTGAGCAATAAATGAATTGGCCAAGCAATATAAAAATGTATATAATATTTTAATAGAGTTCCTGCATCGTGGTCAACCTACATAAGATCATGTCCACAAACATCGTATACTTCATCAACCAATAGCTAAGCCTCACCCACCCTAAATGGGTGATTATGGATTGGTGTTTCAACATTCATGGAAACTAGCGTTCACGTGCCAACTACTCTGTTATTGGACAAGTTCGTTATATAATACTTATAGCCATAGTTATCGTGCATCGACGATGACTCTCCATGAAATGTTGTAGGAAGAGGCACTTGGGAGGGAAATGTTACAGGAGGAGGCACTTAGGATGGGAAACCATAAGGTGTAGGATAGTGGAATGCAAGTGGAGGCATTTTGGAGGGTAAACCATGTTGTTGAGTGAAGAACTATACCAACCCTTTGATTTCATTCGTCATTATTTCCACATTTCTTCTAACATTTCACATCTACCTCCTAAGCTCTAACACCTCTCCTTTTTCCTGGCCTATTCTTTCGCCTGACCCGACGCGTGAATCCTCACCGAAGAGATCTTATCCAATAGAGGTTCAATGTGATGTATTTTGCTACTTTTCATATGTGATCACATACCTCTTATGCCCCCCCCCCTTGCCTCTCTCAACTACCTTGGTTAGGCATCTGCTCCAATGTCATAGGCGTTGTGCTCAGACTGACTTCTTGACATGCCTTATATATGTTCCTATAACATAATTGTTGATGTAAAAAACTAGATCGCTCTAATCATTCACTCACAGATAAATAAAATGAGACAAAGATTTTTAAAGTGGTTCAGCCTTATAAGAATGGCCTACGTCCACTGTTATGTTATTGCTGAATCTTTGGGAATTCTCGATTACAAGTTCTATCAAGAAATTCCCGTCCCCTTTGAATGAGGATGATACCAGGTATTTATAGCCCTTAGGCTGTACATGAAAGGGTTGATACATTAAATGATATACATATGAAAGGGTAATACATTTAATGCAGCGTGTGCGTCAAGATGATAAACATTCAATGAATGGTTGAACTGTCAATTATCTGGTAGTTTATGCTACGGCCGAGATGCAGCTCGGACCGCCTTAGTTCCTCGGAGCGCTAGAGTACCTCGGAGTGCTGAAGCTCCTCGGTGTGTCCTCGTTGCTCGTAGGGAACATGAGTTGGTCGGGGAAATGAACTTCGTCGTTGTTATTGTGCCACGTAGATTGACAAATGTCTTCGTATTATTCGCCCACATCAGCATATTAATTTTGGTATCAACAATAATATTATATTTAGGATTTTAAAATTATTTTACTATAATGTGTATATTTATGGCAACTAATTTCAAACTCATAAAGTCGGATTTAATTTATATGGAAAATGATTCGTTCTTTTTTCCGATCGGGCATATAAGTAAAAGTTGACCCGAATAAGGTCTTTACATTCTTCTGTAGTCCCCTTGGTCCTGTCCACCATTTCACCCTTCAGATCAAAATATGATTTTTCCCCCAGTTTGTGGTCATCAACTTTTTTTGACTTGTTTAGTTTATTCTTCTCCCTCTTGATCATTTTCCCTCCTTGGCCTCATTCTCTAAGAAGTCGTTCCTTTGATCGGTGGGCATTTGAACATTTGGTGAAACTCTATCTTTCAATCCCAAAATATTATAACTTGATGCCCCCTTTCGAAGGGTCTTTCGATAGGTTTTCAATTAATCTGTTACTCGAGAAAGTATATTTTTCTTCGAACCAGATGGGAAAGCAAAACTCGATGAAAGTTATTCCCACAGGTTTGTAACAACCCGAATTTTTTAAATGGGAATTTTGAAATTAATTTTGGAAATCGAAGAAAAATGAAATTTTTGATTTTATAAATTTTATAATTTGAAGTGTTGGTTTTTATATTTGAAAAATAAATTTTCAAACGGAATTGGAATCGAAATTAAAATGGAGTTGCATATAGAAAAACCCTAGTTTTAAAATAAATAATTTTTGGGTGCGTATAACTCATGTAATACATGTAGAGATAATGAAATTTGGTTTTTGATGTATATATGATGAAAAATTGGTATATTTAATTTAAAATAATTAAATGAGATTATTTGGGTATTGTTGACGTTGTGATAATTAAATTAAAGATTTAATTGAATTGGACTATCATGCGTAGTTGTATACGTTGATTAATCATGCGTGGTTGTGTGACTTTTTGGTATTATTATATTTCCTTGTGACGATGGGTTGTTGGGTATTTTTTTGCTCCCCCTATATTTTAGAATGCCTTCTAGGAATGGGACTAGTGAGGGAACATTATTGCGTTTTTATCACCTTGAGGGTGGGCTGATTTTTATTACTTTATCGTCGTTACACTTGTCTAAGTATGAGACTAGGTTATGATTTATGTTAGAAAATCCTCCTATACATAAGTTAGGACGTATTGATGACTTGGGAACCCTTAGGTATGGGACTAAGGGGTATTTTGAGGATCTCACATCGATAAAAGGGTGGGGTAAATTATAAATTGTGAATTGAGAAATTGAGAACTAATACCAAAGATAATAAGACGGGTATTAAAATATATTGGCGACATAATCAGCGAGGGCTGACAGTTTAAACGGGCCAGCCGGCATTTTATGTCGTGTCGTGTGTGGAACCTTGTCAATCAGCGAGGGCCGACAGTTTAAACGGGCCAGCCGGCGTTTTGACGAGGGGATGTGTATTTTTGGTGGAGAAATCACCCGAGGCGGGAGGACCTCCATAATAAAATGAGAATATAATAAAAGCTGGTTAATTTAATGAAATTAACATCGTGGGACTTGGGAAATTAAAATCATATTGGTGTGCCTTTATAAATGGGGATTTATGCGGGTAGTTAGTGATTTATATCTATCGCGTTTAGTTATCCCGTTTAATTTCAAATATTCTATTGTGATATTTATTGCGTATAATGCTGCTGTCTGGATTCAAGAATCCTATTTGAGGGGAGTAGTGTGTATTCTTGCTCGGGGCTTTGGCTCTAACCCATGCGTTGACTAATCTTTTTCAGGATTAGAATTTGGAGAAGCTGTATAAGTTTATCGGAGTTATCATTGGAGGTGCAGCTGGAGTTATTTACTTTATGGCATAGTTTAGTTAGACTTTCTTTTCCAGTCGTATTATGAGACTTCATTTGAGTTTTATTGGGCCATTCGGTTCCAAAGTTGTTTAGAGGATTTATTTTGGGATTATTTCAGATTTTATTTAATCATTATTGGAGATTGGATTTTTTTGGAGTTAGCATGTGATGGATCTTTTATCGCTTAGTTATTTGTGATCATTTGAGATTGACCAATTATTTATCTTATGGACTGATTTATTTATGTCTCATATCTGTCTCATGCTAAGAATGGTATTTATTTAGTTCACGCCTGGCTTAGTTTTGGTGGCGGTCAACGCCAGAATTAGGCGAGGTGTGACAACGTCATCCTTTATCACTGGATCTACCTTGTTTCATTTATTTGATCCCCCGATGCCCACAGTCATCTTTTCAAGAGATAGAGAACGAGATTTAAAAATATGGATGTCATATTTTTAGCGGCAGGATGATTCTCAATCACTGAGAACCTAATGGGTATCTTATCATTGTCTTAGGATTCCTCAGTAGCAGGAGGTGGGGTGAGGGCATTGGATTAATAGGGGTTCCGTGTGTGAATCGGCGTCACAGATTCCACGAACGACCCTTTTTTACTTCGAGAACTGATCCAGAGGCCATCGAGTGCACTTGGGTTTTGTTTGACACTAACCAACTCTCCGATCAGAGAAAACCTCATTAAATCCTTGAAGATCTCCAAATCTTCTTTCAAACGCTCCATACCGTGTATGAATTGGCCTCACGGTTCTCACTAATGAAACTTTCTACTCCGACAGTCCACTGGGCGCTCTCGGGCCCAGTTTGACCTTGGTTAACTATCCAAATAAAATTAAGCTCATAAAATCTTTTAGGGAACTAAAACCCCTTTCTAATGGTCCATCTCGTGCACAAATTGGCCTCACAGTTCGTACAAACGACTCTTTTTAATCCTATAACCCCCATCTAGAGACCATCGATTAGTTCTGAACCCCGTTTAACTTCGATCAACTCTCGAACCCAAGATTGGATCAATGGATCGTTGAAGGGATTTGAATCACATTTTCAACGGTTCTATTCGTTCATGATTCGGACTAACTATTTGAATTTGTCCCCATTTTTTTGAATACATTCATTCCGGACTGCATATAGGCACCCCAGACACGCTACCTATCGATAGGGTGTACTTTCCTTGTCCATCAAGGATGGCACTGTGCCGACAGGCAGGGTAGGGGACATGATGATCCTCACCCCCTCTAAACCGTAAATTTGAACAATTAAAGGATACCATGACCTCACTCCTGGGGTTCTCTTTTTCAGCAATTAGAAACATTCTCTCAAAATCAGAGTTCCGTCATTAAAAAAACTATTTTTCCAACATTAGATCCATTTATCTTACCTCACTTTCCTACCACTTTTGGCCATTTGATCACCCTACTCCACCACCATTATATCACCATAAATCAGCCTATTCTCCTTCAAAATCAGTCGTAAAGTCTTTTAGGAGGTTTATTCATACTATTTTCTAGTTTATCCATTTAGTATTATTTATTGACCTTATTTCCATTTTGATCTCTTTTAGTCTTACTTTGTTATCTAAAATCAACTAATATCCTTTTTTATTACTAGTAGTCACATAACATATTTTCATAAAACTCAAAAGACGAAAAGGGTTTACTTGTAAACTCCCAAAGTAAGATTTCCTCCCTTTTTCACACTTGAGCACGCTTTTTTCAAAAACATTCAAAGAGGAATCTTAAATATGGGTTTATGAGTTACCCCCCCCCTGACATATCGAACTACGTGGAATTTTATGCCCCTTGGGATACATGGGCGTCCTGGGCCATTCCTTGGATTCAAGTCCTATTTTTCCTATCTTATGCTTTTATACTATATCTATTTTGTGAGTCACGAATTCCTATATATTTGTGTCTCGTCCGACATGAACATTACTTTTATATAGCGGTTTGTGATTCGATGAACACTCACATTATATGTTTATGTTATTTTTGGATACACTCCATAGGATGATTCCGCTCCATCTTTCCCATAAAGTGATTCGGACGATTCCTTCTCTTGTTATTTAAATTACACACATGTACACACGCATCATGCTTTAAAGAAAAGGAAAATATTAACATAGCCCATGAGAGACCAAAAGGGAGGACTAGGTGCCTAACACCTTCCCATTTCATAACTTAGTCCCCAAAAATTTGAGTCATTTGGTTTCCTATGCATCCATACGACCTTGATGACATTTTCTTGAGATGGCTACATTTCTTTAAGATTCTTTGAGAAAAATAGGATAGTGACTCCATTCCTTTATGTTACCCCCATTTAACGATGACCGATTTATATTTGAGGCAGCCTGCGAAGATACCAATGTGAGTGGAGGAAATAGGACTCCCATATCCTCGAATCACCCGCACCTGCATAGTGGGAAGAGAGGGAGACGACCTTCTCCGGGTTATTCCCCTCATATCCCAATTTTGAGGCCGGCCTGTGTCGGAGGAATTCGATCTGAATGGCCACATTAGCGACTCTGGTGGGAACATTTTTAAAGGACTAGACTTTATTTTCACATGGGTGTTATTTTCTTTTCTATATGTGAACATATGCCTCCACTTGTATATTCTCCTTACTCTTTTGCTTACATCTTATATATCTCATTCTTATTATTATGTTTATCTCTACCATTCTATTTTCTTATCACATGTATATATCACCTCCTTAGCACATGCTTCACTTTTTACTCACTTGTATATATCCACTGTGATCACTTCACACACTCACACTCATATATAGTCTCACTTTTAGTTACGTGTTTCACCCACCACTTGTAGATTATCCATGCTTAGCTTCACTAAAACACACCCTCAATTTTTTTTTCCGCTTGTATATATCTCCATACTCACTTACACACCTCGTACACTACTTATAGATTATCCATCCTTAGTCTCATTAGCACACAGTTCCACATTTCTTTCACTTGTATATATTCACATGCTTTTCCACTCACACTATTCTCGTGTCACTCTCTCACTTTTCACATACCTCTCACTCACTTGTATATTCACTTGCTTCACACTCTATATCTATCACCATGTTTTATATAGTCTCCATGCTCCATGCATATACTTGCTAGTTTTGCTTTCCATGATTATTCCCCTCATCCCATGATACTTGTATACTCTCCCTTATAGTTATGGTATCCCATTTATTTGTCATATTTAAAAACTCTTCATAAAACACTAATTAAGACTCATGCATTTTTTAGCACAACATCACCTGAGCATGTCAATATTGACCAAAATTTTGTCCCATACTGGGGGGTCACTTCACGATGAGTGTTGGTCCTGCGAGGCATGATTAACCTAACTGATGTGATTCCCAACTTCCATTGGCCTTGTACCTTCGACGTATATCGAACGGTTCCCCCCGCATCATACCTCTTGACCGAACTCATGACGGGAGGCATATAACAGGGAACACGTTCAAATACGTCGAGTATATCGAATTCTCTCTCACACATACCATCCCCACGAGGTATATTATGAGGTAATTCACGTACACTCGGGTATATCAAATGGCTTGTCCACATGTACATATTAATGATTGCCCATATAGGAAAGAAGTATATCGTGGAAATCATGTCAAAGGCTGGAACTCTTCCACTAACCCACCAACTGCATTAATCTCATATAGGCGTCTACCCTAGGACACCCATACCTAGTTTTCTAGTTACAATACAAAACTCTACCACAATTTCTGGTCACTGTGCCACTTGAATTTTCGTGCTATTTTACCCATTTTTAAAACAAGACCCCGTCAGTCAGTATGGAAATAAGGCAAACCGTGTCTTACATCTTATACCCAATCCTTTCCCTAGTTTTAGGTCATGTCCAACATTTTTCTTGCATTTTAGGCAAACATAATACAAGTGGAACCTAATAATAACGATAGTAAGGATTTTTCCTTTTCCATCTTTTCAAAAAATACCAAAAACATTGTCCCCTCTTTTCAAATGAAAAATAAAAATACCAAAAATATTCCTCTTCCTCCAAAAATAAACCAAAACCTTTTGTTACTCTAAGGTTTGACCGTGTACCTAGATTTTAGACTAGCTCCCTATTGGCTCTGATCTTCCATCAAACCACCACGAAGCTTTATCGCTTCCTCTACTGCTTCCACATAGTTTGAGATCTCCCTTCGCATGTTATTTATAGAGAATATAAACCAGACTATGAATATATTAGCAACCTCCAGGATAAATTTCAAGAAATAAATTAACATCGGGTCCAAACTTTCGAGGCTAATGAACCCAAAATCCTCCCTGTGCCATGGTACCATCTGCTCCTGAACTAGTATACGTCCCAGAAGAGTATCAACATGCCCCACATGCCCCACTTGTGTATGGGTTGCCTCCATCTCAACTATCAATCTCAAATCCTGCCTAGTCAAGTGTTAATCTATTGGTACTAATGGATCCCTAGGATGAAGAAAGGAACAAGGTCAAGGAGGACCTTAAGATGTTGTCAAAGAAATGAGACCAAGTCAAGATCTCAGGGAACTACATGGACTACACTCACATATCTCTATATCTTAAAGCCAGATTGCCAGAGAAATTCGAGATTCTAGACATTGAGAAGTTCATAGGGAACGAGCCCCTGATTGTGCATCTATGCAGCTATCATCGTGTCATGACCCTCCTTGGGGCTTCAGAAGAGAAAATGGCCTAAATACTTCAATAAACCCTGAAAGAAGGTGCCTTCGGGTGGTTCTTGTCCCTCGAGGTATCCAGAATCTGCAGTTGGGAGGATGTAGCTATAAATCCATGTCATATATACAAGTATAATAAAGAAATGGAAGTTATATGCAAAAAATTAGAATTACTAAAGCAGAATTTAGGGGAGTCGGTCAGTAGTTTCATCGGAAGGTTAAGAGGGAAAGCTGCTACCATGAATAAAAGGCAATTAGAAGAAGAGCAAGTGAGTATAGTGAAGAAAAATTTCCAACCCCACTTCCAAGCATCAATGGGAGATCAATACTACCCTCATTTCAGAGCCTTTCGGGAGGCTAGTGTAGAGATTGAGGAAGGGGTTTCTAGTCAGAAAGAAAAATCTTAACCAAAAGGTTGATCAGACAATTTGTGCCAAAGAAATATGACAAGTGGGCCAACACCTCAGTCTTAGTAAACAATAACATATCCTAACATGCCACTTCCTGGACACTTGAAAATTATCCCAACCCTTCCATAAAATAGTATACTAAACTACACACCCCCTGTCAAAAGTGTACCAAGCCCTGCTCACCCTAAACCTCATCAAGCCAGTAGAATCCCCAACTATTGCCAAATCCTCTTCCCAATAACTTTAAACCCGACGCTCGCTGTGATATTCACCTGACAGTAGGACGCACCAGTAATCAGTGCTTCCACCTCAAAAATGTGATTTAAGGTCTCATAGATCGGGGCATCATCGCTCCACCAACTAATCCGAAGCCAAAACCACTCATAATCCTTTCCGAACACATAGAACTAGGGAGAAAGCCATCTTCCCAGAAGGAAACCCATAACTTTACCCCTCTACAGAAATCATGTCTGTCAAACACCCAACGTATCTAAAATCGCACCTAATCCCCTCAATGTTTGCCCATCATTTCTCCTACATCCTATGAAATTTGTTGATCAAGATCTATCACTCCTAACCTGGGCCTTCATTATCGTTTGTACCCAATTAGAAGAGGGAGGCATGTAATTACTCACAGTTCTAGGCCAACACTAGAGGTTTAGGTTGAAATTACCCACAGTGATGGATATCGACTGTGAAAGGTTCAATAACTTATTTATGGAAGTCGAAAGTGGGCCTAAGAATCAGATGAATGGGTTGTTCTTATAGAAGAGTTCAACTTAGATGACATCGTACAGATCATATCAAATGTTTTCCTTCAAAAAAAGGAGATATGCAGTATCCCCTAGTTTTTTTATAAACCTAAAGCTCCAAGGGCATCTGGTCTCTTCATTCTTTCACTTCCCTGGTGAGTGGGAGACTTATATGATCAAACTGTGGAAGTTGTTGAAAGTATAAACTAATCTTGGTAGTATGATATCATCACCATGGGATGGGGAGATGATTTTGAGATCTCAAATAATGACTCATAAGGTGAGGATTTCCCCTTTTGTGGGTTCCCTAAACCATGGTATGACCTTGTTGACAAAAAGATGAAGTCGGGGATGGAAATCTTCTTTAAAGATGGAAGCGCTTGGGACAAAGATCAAGAACATGAGGTGGAATCTCAAAATTACAAAGCTGCAGAATGCACTAAAATTCTTGAGGACAACGACATTGAGGAGTCATTCAACCTTCACACACTGGGGATAAATCTTTTCATGATTCGTTAGGAGGCCACATTGTCTGACCCATTTGTAAAGATCACCACTACTGAAACTCCTCTCCTCAACTGTTATATCGTTCCAGTCCAACCTTCTCAAGTCAATCTAATCCCTGCTATCCACTATCTTCAAGACATCCTTGAGCCTGATACTATTTTTACTATCTCTGATATCATTGTAAACGAGGCCTCATTTGATGAGGTCCTCAATGTTGTATTTCCTGAAACAAATAAATGAGAATTTTGAGTATCTTGTTGTGCCTTACATTATTTGTCTTGATTATAATCAAACCTAGATGATGATGACTTAGTAAATGAACAATTCTTAACTAATATCAATAAGGAAAAAAATAAACAGCATACATGCATTAAAACTAATGATGATGAGACTGTTGTTATTAATCTCGGTTCTAGTAACCATCTGCAGAAGATTAGGATAGGATCCACCCTCGATAAGCATGGGTGAGTGCAATTCTAAGGGCTTTTAAAAGAGCTCATGGATATCTTTTCATGGTCATATGATGATATGCACGATATTGATCCGGAGATAGCTCAGGATAAGATTCCCACATTCCCAAAGCTCAAGCCCATCAAGCAGAAACTGAGGAAGCTCCGGACAAAATGTTCCCTCAAAGTCAAAGAGAATGTGGTGAAATAGTTGAATATAGGCTTCATTTATGTGGTCGATTACCCTGCATGGCTAGGAAACATCGTCCACATGCTAAAATCACGAGGGAAAGTTCGCATTTTCGTCAACTATCGAGATCTAAACAAGGCATCCCTAAAGGATAATTACCCTCTACCTAATATCGACATGAGCGTAGATAACACAACTAGCCATGCCCTCAAGTCAAATGTCGACAGTTTTAGTAGTTACAATCAAATTAAAATGCATTTTGAGCACTAGGAGAAGACCGCCTTCATTACCCTATGGGGAACCTTATGCAACACAATCATGCCATTTGGGCATAAGAATGTCGGGGCTACCTGCCAAAGGAATGATATAACCATCCTGCATGACCTCATCCACAAAGAATTTAAGGTCTATGTCGGTGGCATGATCATCAAGTTCAAAACCCAGGATGGTCACATTATTGCCTTGAGGAAATTCTTCGAGTGACTGCGACAGTACCAGATGTGACTCAACCCATAGAAATGTGTCTTCGGCATCACTAAAGTAAATCTCCTCAGTTTCATGGTCAGTGAGAAAGGTATTGAATCAAACCCAACCAAATTAAAAGTTATACTCGAGATGCCATTGCCCCAGACGGAGAAAGAAGTGGTGAATTCCATGGTAGGCTATAATAGTTCAGTCGGTTCATCAGCCAATTGATCTCTATCTACGAACCCATTTTTAAAACTCTCTAGAAGGATTCAAACAAAGTTTATAACGAGGTGTGAAAATAAGCCTTTAATCAGATCAAACGATACCTCACCCGACCTTCGGTGCTTATGCCTACGTATCTAGGTTTCCCCTCCTCCTTTACTTGATTGTCAATGATACTGCAACAGGTGATTTTCCTGACCCAATTCATTAAGGAATCTCATAAGGACAGAGAAATATACTACACTAGTGGAAAGCATACACTGTCTTAGAGAAGGCATGTGTTTCCCTGGTCTGGGATACGCAAAAATTATGCCATTAAATGCACGTATTCCTCATCAGACTAGTATTCTGAACGGATCCCATAAGATACCAGCTAGAGAAGCCCGCTATGTCTAGTCGCATAGCCCATTGGATAATGTTACTAGTTGAGTTTGACATTTTGTAGGTCATGTAGAAAGCTATAAAGGGGAGGGCCATTTCCGATTATCATGTAGACCATCCTATAGAAGGAAATGAAGTTTGGATCTCTGAATTTCCAGATAAAGACATCCTCTGCACCTCCCACGAGGATCTCAGGTGGCAAATGTTCTTCAACAAAGCCACCAATAAGAAACGGTAGGGAATTGGGATACTTTTGATCACTCTCGATGACTCTCATACCCCCATTGCAATCAAGATGGATTTATCTTGCACCAAAATTATGACAGAATATGAGGCATGCACCATAGGGCTCAAGATCTCCCTCGAGAAATGAATCAAGTTCATGGACGTCTATGGAGACTCACCCATCATTGTCAGACAAATTCTCAGGAAATGGAATGTCAAAAGACTAGAAGCTCCTAACCTTCCATGCTCACCTAGAAGATATTTCCTCCCAATTCAAATATATCACCTTCCATTACCTTCCCGCTCGAAAAATAGCCTAGCTGATGCACAAACAACTTTGACCTCCATGGTCGACATGCCTGAGGGAAAAATAATGGCCCTCTTTCTAGTACAAAAATAAGTTGCACCCACCCACTGCTACCACATCTAGCTCGTTACAGAGGAAGACGCATACATGAGAGGATTATGGTACTATAATATTTGGCACCTTCTCAACTGTGGTAGGTATCCTCGAGATGAGAAAAAGAAAGATGGTATGACCCTTCACAAGTTGGTTGTCAGTACATTATCCACGACCAATTTTTTTTCCAGAGAAACTTTGATATAACCCATTTGCATTGCATATCAGGGGCTGGAATTAAAGAAATAATGCAAAAAATCCACAGTGGGGAATGCAGGCCCCACATGAATGGTCACATGCTTGCTAAGAAAATCATATGTCAAGGGTAATATAGGACAACTATGGTGCAAGACTTCACTGTTTATGTTCAAAGATGACTCAAATGCTAACAATTTGCCAACCTTCAGCATTTCCTCCCCGAGAGTTGTACAACATGACCTCTCCCAGGCCCTTCTCTGCCTGGGGCATATATATCATAGGTAAGGTCACTTTTAAAGTTTAAAAGAGCACGAATTCATCATGTTCACCATTGATTACTTCACAAAATAGGTCGAAGTTGAGTCATACACGGTATTAAATGCGAGGAAAGTGACCAAGTTCATTATAAGGAATATAATCTCCCACTACGGAGTTGCTCATGAGTTGGTATCAAATAATGGACTCCACTTTGAGGCTGAGGTCATAGAATTAGTCGATGAGTAGGGAATTTAATGGCACAAGTCTCCTCCCTACCTACCGCAAAACAATGATGCTGTTGAAATCGCCAATAAGGTCCTTACAATGATCATCGACAAAATGACTAAAAGCTATAGAGACTGGGATGATCGGATCCCATATGCCCTCTACCTTACCTCCATCAGAACACTGGGATACTCCCTATTCTCTAGTATACGTCATGAAGGCGGTTTTACCCATCAAATTAGAAGTTCCTTCTCTATAGGTTATACTCGAAAGTAAGGTCAGTTAGGATGACTCGCATCAAAGTCAATATGATGAACTCTCGCTCCTAAACGAAAAAGTTTAAAAGATCTGTACCACATATAAGGAACCATCGCATGATCATTCAACAGAAAAGTCAAGGACGACGGTGTCCAAGAAAGAGATCTTACGTTCAAGGAAATTATAGAACCTATTTGGGATTTGAGAGTAAAGTTCAAACCTAATTAGAGTGGCCTTTACATTATGAAGAAAATCTTGTTTGGTGCGTCGTTAAGATCACAGATCTCGATAGAAAATAAATTGCATATCTATTCAACTTAAACCATCTCAAAAATATTTTACCCTTAGTATGAACTCTCGTTGTGCTACGACTCCTCTCATCCCCCTTTTAATTTCAAGTAAATCTCTTCATTCCCCTCTACTCAGAACTATGTAGGACATGATCATCTCTATTCAACCATTTTAAAAAAGAAGCTCATAATTTTTTAAACCCACAGAGGTATGTAGGCAGGCAATAAAACACATAGGCACGATCATTTATCTCTCATAAAATGCTATTCTTTTTCCAGAAGAGAAAGATGGGTTGTCTTGTTATTTAAACAAACAAAAGGATTATGTAAGCCTTAATGATTAGTATAGATAATTCAAATTCAAAATTCATCAAACGCATAACAAACTGTGTTAAAATCACTGTTCTTTTATTTAAAATCAGGAATATGGTTATTATATGCAGCATCAATGATGGGAATTAAACAATCCACTCCCTTTCAAACCCTCATATAACATACAAATCTATACCATTAATATCTTCACAAAAGATCCAAATACTTACCAAACACCTATACAAAACCAAACACAAATTTCCAAAACCTACAACATCTTCTCAAACCTTATCTTCAACTAACAGATGGGCTCGCCTCATCATTATTACTTGTCCCTGAAGGTCCCCAGCAATCTCACTCCTGATTATGGCTCCGGATGTGCTCCATGCAAAGGTAGGCCTTAATGATCTTAGATGAAACCACAACACCTTCTTCCAAAGTATCGAACATAATAAGTTATCTCTGCCCAATCTCTTTCACTAGAATCTTCTCAACCACCCGTTTTTATAACCACTTCAAATAGTCCCCTGATATGAATACAACCTCTCCAATAGATTGTGATGGACGGGTAGATGATTGACAACACTGCCATAAGGGCACCAGTATCATTCTCAAAGACTCGATCAAATCTTCAACTGAAAATAAGTTAGTTATGTAGGGAAGAACAATCTGCTCCCATCCCAACTTGGCACAGGAGCCACCATGGAAAGTAAAGAAGTCTTATGAAGATCAAACAATCGGACATACTAGTAGTCCCCAACTGTAAAATAGGCAGAAAGTTCCCCCTATGGTATAGAGCAGTGAAAGCATTGGACCTCTATACTCTACAAGCCAGTTAACCCAATTGTTTTATCGATGGGCTAAAGCTGAAGAAGGCCCTAAAAAAAAAAGTTGGGAATCCCCGACAAAGGGCACATAGGAGGGGCCACTAGATTCAGTCTCTCAGATAGACACATAGATAGCATGGCAGGGCTCCCTCGTAAAAAGCTAGCCCGACCCACCTTCCAAGCATCTAGGCCATTCAGAACGCTATTTTGGTACCACCGCAGTAGGAATACAGTGGTAGGACATTCCCAATACTATTTTAGCTACTTGAGGGTCAGTCATCAAATCTCTCATCACCGATAGAAGCCTGGAGGTCAACCCTAAGGATACAGCACTGGCAGAGGCATTATCAGTAAAATTCCTCCAGCAAACTGAATTCAAGATTTCCAGTAGGACGATGTTTCCTCTATGAACTAGCGACAAGGCATCTGAAGGGGAAATGTGGAGTAACTCCCCTAAAGACACCCGGTGAGAATGGGATGAACCCACCATAGTCGTCGCTATACTAAGACTGACACCTAGCATTGTAGAGAACTCCTCATAGGTGAGACACATTTCATATAAGACAAAATGAAAAACATAGTCTTCAGGACACCAAAAATGTATCGCTGCTTCTAAGAGGTTCCAGTCTTTGGGACGATTACACCGCAAAGAGAACCGGTGCAAACTAAAAGTTTCATAGTTTATATTGGAGAGGTACATGGCCTCTAAACCTTCAAGGTAAGCCGAAAAGGCTTTGGATACTAGAAGAGACATTTCATAAAAGAAGAAGAAACTTACAAAGAAGAAAAAGGTGGGATGTGGTGATGAAAACACCTCCAAAGGCCCCTTTTATACCAAAACATTCCATAAAAACAAATCATTCAGAACGCCACTGAATTTCTTTCTCCAAAAGTACCTAAAAGTACGCAGAAAGTGCAATCAAAGCTAAGGAAGTGATTTGGAGTTGACCTTTATGCTGAGAGGCAAGCCAAGGGGCATGCCGATCTGAAAACCCCCTTTCTTAGAAAATTCCATATCTCCTATTTTATACATATCATTTCCAAAATAAACATTTACTTTGAGAAAATCAATCTTCAAGATGTCCCTCTGAAAATTCCTTATTTTTTCCTGTGTATATAATTTCTTAAAAAACATTTTCTTTTACTTGGGAAAAATAAATCTTCGAGTCCCTTTTTCATCTTATTTCTATCTTTGCAAACAATGAAAAAACCTCAACAGAAAATTAAAGTGCATGTAGAGTAAGCCATTAATCCAAGATAACTCAACGAAAAATGCATTTTATATTTAACTTGTTTGGAATTATTACATCCTCTTAACAGGAACAATCAAAAAAAGGAAAAAAAACAAGAAAAAAGATACATCGGGATGTAGCCCGAATCATTCCAAAATCTCTCTAAAATTCCCACCTTCAACCACCTCGGTAGACGCTCTTTCCCCGACGACGAGCAATAGACCCCTACTCCCAGAACTAGGTCTCTCCTTAGACATGACCGGCAGCACCAAATAGGCACTGGCCGACTTCCTCACATAGTTCGACATAGATGCCATCCAATCCTTAATATCCCGCAACCAGGTGATCAACACATAGACAAGCTAAAAAAAGATGACAAAAGCACCAAAATCAAAGGAGAAAGAGATGGTCATATTTCTCCTCGAAGATTCTCCTCAAGAAGACCCGCCAACATGTCTATTATTGCATGAGGACGGTGAGGCACCGATACCATGTCCCCATTACACATCCGAATATGATATGATATGATGGAAATATGAAGAAATGAATCGTCCCCTGCTTCTTCCATTTTTTCCTCTCTAGAACTATGGGTCGACGCCGCCGGTATGGTGGTACCTCTCCCGAATCCAGTTACAAATGGCGACTTGTTCTCCATATCGTATATGCAAGATGACATTAACTAAATGGTCACAAAGTTTAAAAGTAATAGACCACCGTGATATCAATGTGATGCAAGTCTAGTCCTTCATTACTTCCACCCTAGCCTCATCAGTCATCTCTTTCACTCGCCTCATGTACTCATAGGGCGTCGGAGGTAGGGCCTCCACCTCTCCCTCCTTGATTTGTCACACCACCCTCACTCTAAGGTACTATATGTACCCAAATTTGTGCTCCAACATCCTCCTCATTCGCTAAATCAATCATTTCAAATCTTTAGGTCCACGAAATCAACCTCGATCATTTTACTCTTTAGGTCCACAGAATCAACCTCGATCTGCTGAATTGGTCACTTAATATTTAACTCTGTAGAATCAACCTTGACCCACAAAATTGGTCATTCCACTCTTTAGGTTTGCAGAATTGACCTCGACCCACTAAATCGGTCATTTAAAGCTTTTAGTCTATAGAATCGATATCGACCCTCTGAATCGGTCATTTCACTCTTTAGGTGAACATAACCGACCATGACCCTTTGAATCAATCATCTCACTCTTTAGGTTCATAGAATCAATCTCGACCCACAGAAATAATCATTTCAATCTCTAAGTCCGTAGAATCAACCTTGACCCTCTAAATCAATCACTTCCATCTCCTAAGTTTGCGAAATCGACCTTAATCGTCTTCTCAAACATCGATGGGGTGTCTATCTTTTGAGGTCCCTCTTGTTCCAAGATCTCCTGCCGAGGGTCTCTGTAGACACCCCATCCTAGTACCGCCTAAGTGCCTTCTTAGGTCCTTAACACTCCTTCTCCCTGTACAAACCCTAAGTCCTAGTCTAAGTATTAATTTAGAAACCACTCAGCGCTTTCAGGCCATATGTGACTCCAGTTAACTCTATAACATAAGAAAATCTTAATAAAACCTTGAAGGGTTATGAATCCGCTTTCTAATGATCCATATCGTGTGCGAATCGACATCACGATTCGTATGAATGACCCTTTTTACTCCGAGAACTAATTCGGAGGCCATTGAGTGCTCCCTGGCCCCATTTGACTTCGACCAACTCTTTGCCCTGAGAAAATCTCAATGAAATATTTAAGGGGTCTGAATCCCGTTTCCAACGGTCCATACCATGCGCGAGTAGACCTCACAATTCGCACGAACGACCCTTTTTACTCTGAAAGAGCACCATGAACTCCCGGGCCCCATTTGACATTGGTCAAATATCCAAATCAAGTGCAGCTCATTAAAATATTGTATGGATCTGAATACCCTTTTCTAATGGTTCATGCCGTGCACAAATCGGCCTCACGGTTCGCACGAACGACTCTTTTTACACCGAAAACATCCCATCCAGAAATCACCGGGTGCTTTTGAACCCCGTTTGACTTTGGTTAACTCTCGAACCCAAGAGTGGCTCAATGGATTCTTGAAAGTCTCTAAATTCCCTTTCAAATGGTACCGGCTGTGCATGATTCATACTTATAGTTTGCATTTTATGCTCATTTTCTGCAAAAGTCCATTCTGGACTGCCTATAAGCACCCCCTCCCTGTTGATAGGGTGTAGTTTCCTTTCCCAATAAGGAAAGCACTATGGCGTTTGTAAAGGTAGGGGTCATGCCAATTGGAACCCACCAAATCCTAGATTGGCACATTTAAGGAGACCATTACCTCATTCCTATGGGGCTCTTTTTCAGTATTAAAAAACATTCTCTCGAAATCAGAGCTCCGTCATTCCCAAAAAACCCTATTTTTTCAACATTCTCTCCAATTCTCTTACCTCACTTTCCTTTCACTTTTGTCCATTTGCCTCACCCTACTCCACCACCATTATATCACCATAAAATGAGCCTAATCTTCTTCAAAATCAATAGCAAAGTCTCCAAGGAAGTTTATTCTTACTCTTTTCTACTTTATTCATTTAGAGTTATTTATTTTCTTTATTTCCATTTTGATATATTTTAGTCTTACTTTATTATCTCACATAAACTAATATCCTTATTTATTAGTATTATTCACATAACATATTTTTATAAAACTCAAAAGACAAAAAAGAGGGTTTACTTGTAAACTCCAAAAGTAAGATTTGCTCACTTTTTCACACTTTTACACTTGGAAATACTATCTTGAGTGGCAGAAAGAGGACCCCCATATCATCGAATCACCTACACGCTCATGGTGGGAAGAGAGGGCGATGACCTTTTCCAGGTTGTTCCCCTCCCGTCTCGATTTCGAGGCTGGCTCGCATCGGAAGAATCCAACCCGGATGGCCATAATGACGAATGTACGATAATCATGATTACGACTATATATATATATATATATACACATACACACACCCCTTTTCAAGAGGTTTTAAAGCATGCTCAATGTGCTAGATTTCCATCCAATCAATATTAGTTTTAAAAAAATTATGAAAATTCTCACATGATCAACTGGGCAAAAGCTTATCCATGATTAATGTATAAAGGTCCGGGATAGGAACTCAAAATTCTTTCTTCTTTAACTTATTGGTAAGCTCATTTTTAATTTGTATCTTTTACGAGACGTAACAATCTAAGTGAATGTTCTCTTTACAGAGTTGTATCCACAATGGATGAATATTTTTCCAATTTTTTCTAATAGTGTCACTAGCGTGAGGGCCCTATTGGGATTATGAAGGCGTAATAGATTTTGTGCTACCTCACCCTAACATTATGGTAAGTAAAAGAGAATATGATTGAACATGTATGCTTGGTTGAGATCAACTCCATGATTTGTAAGGTAATGAAACTATTCAATTTTCCTATTCACATAATTGTAATTATGAGTTCCCTCTTTATGGTGTGCACTGATAGAAGATATTTTAATACGGTCCAATTGCACCCACTCATACTCCTGTTGAAAATAATAAGTACCACGACTCATTTTCCTGAGAAAATATATAGAAAAAGGGTGTGAATATGAATCCTAAAGGTAATGGCGCTAATTAATCCTAAACTAATTATTGTTTTCCAACAGATCTATCATACCCAAAAAATCCAATTTAAGTTCATTTTAATTAAATTAGTCCTAAAATTACTATGTGTCCACCAAATGTGCAAGCCCTTCCACCATTTTCTTTTCACCGAACCAGCAACCACTTAAGGAACGGGGTAAACATGGCCACGATAGTTAACAGAACAGATATATGGATTTCTATTCAATCGCACAGTGTCAACAAGTCCAATTTAATTTCATTTTAATTAAATTAATCCTCAAATTAATATGTGTCGACTAAATGTGCAAGCCCCTCTACGAATTTTTGTTCACCGAAACAGTAACCACTTAAGTAATGGGTGAACACGGCCACAACAGTTAACCAAACAGATATATGCATTAATATTCAATCACACAGTATTAACAAGTACAATTTAAGTTCATTTTAATTAAATTAGTCCTCAAATTACAATGAGTCCACCAAATGTGCAAGTCCTTCCACCAATTTGTGTTCATCGAAACAACAATCACCTAAGGAAGGGGTGAACATGGCCCAATTGTTAGCCAATAAGTTACAACTATATATAAGATTATTGCATAAAAGATAAGATAAATGAAATTACTGAATAAATAAAGCACCCATATTCAGTTGAATTTCAATACTTGTTATCCTATTGCATGCGCACACAGAATGAGAAGAAAACATGTTCACATATAATTTATTCTAAAATATTACCACAAGTATATGTATGTGTGCTGGGGGTGGGGTATGTATGCGCGTGTGAGTATATGAGGGACTTAATGTATATATATAGGAATTCATGTGTTGGTGTGTTAGTTTAGATGTGTGTGTGTGTGTACGTGTGTGCGCGTGTATATTTGTGTTAAAGTTCAATTTTATTCAAAATTTTCTTGATACATTATGAAGATTCCAATGAAAATGGACCTATCACTCCAACATCATTAATATGTATTTACAAAAATATTGCATTTTGAAACTTATTTACAAATATATTGCACTGGTTAAATATGCACCTAAGGGATGCGAACTTAATTTTGAATTTGTATCCGTGAGATGATAATTCACATTAAATTAGAGGGATCGTTAACTTGTAATGTGCTAATTAAATTCTCAACTCCTAAGTACATACATACCATATCTCTCGAGTGTGAATCCTCACTTGCACGAATTGATATCTACTTTTTCATTACACACACTCTCTCTCAATAGAGTCTCAAATATTCAAATACATTCCCCTCTCTCCTTTATATACATCTCTTTATTTTCTATGGATAGTCGAAATTGAACATATCACTGTGGTATCTCTTCGTCAACTCTAACTACCATTCATAAATCACATTGCATTATCCACAAAAAAACCATGACTAAGCTTGTTTTGTATCATACTAAATAAACAATCTCAAACCCTTATTTTTTATATAATACACACACACACACACACACACACACGCAGCCTCAACATACGTGTACCCATCAATCTAATAATTCCACAAAACAACAATTACAAAACCCAAATCAATCCCATTCTGACAAACCCAAATCCTTACATTTCGCGCAAGACGAAACCCACAATCAAAATTTCAAATATAAATTAGATAAACATTGGTATCAATATATACACACTGATTTCAAGGAAAAGTTCAAAGTTAGTGGTGTGTGTGTATTTATTGGTGCAAATTTAAAATTCAATATTAAGTTTCAAAATTCAATATTGATACAGTTGTGTGTTTACATGTTCATAGTTGTGTGTGTGTATGTTTTTATAGTGTGTGTGTATATGCGTGTGAGGGAGGGAGAGATGTATGTATTATCGATGAGTGTGAGGGAGAGAGCGAGTCGCCGGTGAGGGTGAGGGGGAGAGAGAGTCACCGATGAGAGTGAGAGAAATCTACGGTGATAATATATTTTCTCAACAAAATTCCTTCCCAACTACATCATTTTCACTAAAACCCTAAACATCACAATATTCAGTTGCATCATTAAGAAATTTGAAGATTATTTAGAAGAAATTACATAAAATCTCCAAAAGGTTCAAAAGTATCTAAATCTTTAACCTCGCATAATTTTTTTCTAATTAGCTTACTTAATCTTCGTTTAAATATCATAATCTTGACATATTTCACACACTTATTACTATTATTGTCATAAACCTTGTTATTACTATTAATAACCTTTTTTATTCTAGATCTATATTCATCAAATTTAATTCATAAACTAAAATGAGTAAATATAGGATTTACTTAATATTTGATAAACTAGAGTTTTTATACGGGTAATTTTCCTTAAAAAGGTTTCATATCCATTTCCCCTTAAAGAGCCCCACAATTTCCTCTCATTTTTTAATATCATGAATAACTTCCCCTTTAAGCTTGTGTACGAACTATGTGGACTTTGATCCTTCTTTTTTAGGTTACATAGGCATCTTGGATTTATTTCGAGATTCAAGTCCTCTTTTCCTTATTTTACTTATATGCTTCATATTACACACATATTCGTGTATTTAGTGTTTGTTGCTTATTCTTCCTTTCTATCAATGTTTGCATTTTGGCTCATACTATGTAGATAGTGGTATCTAAATTTTCCTTCTTTTTTTCTTTTTATCTCTCCATGGATTGTCATGATAACCCTCTTTTATGGTGATGTTGGATCTAACCTCACTATACACATACACACACTTTTATATCTACATTTATGCACACTTTTCACACACCAAAACTTTTTCATACACTTTATTTCACTCACTCTCAGTAGAACTCACACGCACAAGATCGAGAGAGAATATATGATGTTTTTTACCCACAAGAGATCAAAAGGGAAGATGAGGTGTCTAAAGCCTTCCCTCTTTGTACTTATTCCCCTATACTTTTTATCTTTGGTTTCATTTTGATCATTTGCCTTGTTTCTCCCATTTAGGGATATTTTTTTTCTTGTGCATGTTATTAGTAAAATAGGACGGTGACTATAAGTTTTACACTATCACACACCTCACTCTCCATTCTCGTTCAGATGTACCACTTTCTCCTTCACCATCGAGGAGGAGAGATCTTCTATTAGAACCCACACATTTGTCTCTTTCAGTGGCGCATTCAGTGTAGAATGGGATATACACAATGGTAACTCCATTGGGGATTTTTTAACGACTGGACTATGTTTTATGTGGGTTTTACTTTATCTCTCTCTCTCTCTCTCTCTCATCACATGTTTCTTGTATATATTCCATATTAGTTGTATATATGTCCCTTATCACATGATTATTTTTTTATATTCTTTACAAGCTATATATATTCTTCCTCATATATTATCCCATTTTATTTCTTTCATTTTAGCACATATCATTTGTATCATGTTTTGACACACCCTAAATTTCATATTTAGGTTGGTAAATTCTAAATATAAAATTCACAAGAGTCAAACAATTAATAACAATATATCAAGTTGAATAACATAAGAGTGCAATAAATATGAATGACTAAACCATACAAATGTACTAATAATCAAAACCTAAATATATGCATAATTTTATAAATCTCAATTGTACACAACTCCTCTCACTACAATAATGTCGACTGAAATAAATCAAATTTATAAATGAAAGAAGTCCACATATGAGTACAAAGATATCATCCTACACTAGTGGACATAGGAGCTTTAATGTGAGAACTCACTTACCACGATCAAAGACCGACCAAGAACCTGAAAAAATATTTGCCAACTAAACATGGTTAAACCCCAGTAAGAAATCTTATATTTAACCCAACAATGATAAGAATAGTGTATAATATAAAAACATGAGATCCTAAATAAATATAAATATGAGTCTCCAAAATCTAATACCACCTCAAAATAGTATTTCACAATTTCCAATCCTAGCGGGTAAATACAACTCATAAGATAGTATCTGGACCCCCACGATAAGGACTATTCTTTTTGACAATTAGGGAACACTGACCCTAAATGAGTTTTATTCATAACATGAAATTATAAGTCTAACACATTTAATCTTCTAGCTAAGCTCGTATACTACCCCCCATGCTATCTCGATTAATCACTAGTAAGATCCACAAGTTGTCTCACCTACTTCGATAACCACACATATATAATGGAAAATCACAATCCATATTATTTGAATTAATAGTTTCAATAATTAACTAATCTCTTAATTAGTCAAACTATAAAAATTATGTACCCCTTCTCCCTAGACATCTTAAGAACAAATAAATAAACATCATCACAAAAAAACCAGATACCGCCATTCTCTAGAGTGGTCAAAACAATAAGAACCCATGTGACACACAAATAAAATCCCATCACACAATCCAAAGATCACAATTCAGTAGCGTGGTCGGAACAATAAGAACACGTGTGATAAATAAAATAAAATCTAATCACACAAATTGGACACCACCATTCACTAGTGTGGTTGGACAAATAACAACACATGTGATGCTAAAATAAAATTTCATCACGCAAACTCGACACTACCTTTCAATAGCATGGCCGAGACAACAACGACATCAAGCGTGACACACAAATAAAATTATTTCACTCAAACCGGACACTAGCTTTCAATAGCGTGGTCGGGACTACAATATCAAGCATGATTAATTAATAAGATTGTGCTCCATTCAGGCATGCAACACATAAGGATTTTGTCTCTGGACACACACCAATATAGTTGTCCCGTTACATTATACTCATGTTAAACATTATCATGTTTACCATTATATATCATTACACATTCCCTATTTCCTCACTACTCGGATTATAATCATAATACATTTATTTATTGCTAACATCCTAACTCCTAAATTTCTCTAGACTCCATGTGTGGGACATATCATAAATGAAATCCAAACAATGACCCCCCCCCCCCCCCCCCCCCAATACGTTTTTTCTAGGTCAGGTAAGTCGTCAAGATTATAAAACCAACACAAATATTCTACTCCCATAACTAGGAATCAACCCTTTATAAGAACATCGCCCTCCAGTTTCAACTCAAAAATAGTAAGCTATAAACAAACAAAATCTCTTAATCTCATACCTAGGGATCAATGTTATATTAGAACTACCATTCTAAAAATCCAACCCTATCATATTTACACATTCATCATTTCCTAAACCCTCAACTCCTAACCCTCTCTAGACTCTATGCGTGGGATGTCTCATAAATGAAATCTAAATAAGAATGATAGACTTTTGTCTAGATAGGGTATTAGTTGAGACCCTAATTAAATTTAGTTATAAAACTGTTAAGGTTAATATATTTGATGATGTTGTAAATATCTTGGAGACCTCAGCTCCAACAAGGCCTCTTCACTGGACCCTAGATTGAGTCACGAGGAATTGTCAAAATGAGAGATAAGGATTTGGAGTGGTTCAGAACCTTTGTAGAGAATCCTACATCCACTGTGAACATTGTTATTACTCATATTAGAATGTAAACAAGGATATTACAAGTCTGAGACTTTTTTATCTTTTTCCAAAAGAATCTAAGGTTCCTGAGATCCTCTCACAAGTATAAAGGTCACTTGGGAATAATTGATGGACTTCTCAATGGGTTCCTTAACTGATTTAGGACTCAAGAGAAAGAACAAAGTATAAATATTTGACACAATATAGTATAAACGAATGGAAATGATCCAATCCTTCCACGAAAGTATAGAAAACTACTTATTTGTAAATACTAGGTGGGGAGAAATTAGAATACAAGTGTTCCACAAGTATCCCCGATGGTTTTTTCAATGATTTTTAGGATGCCTTCAACCCTCCATAAGCCTCCAACAGGTAATGTATGGGAAAGGTGTGACTGGACTGCAATAGCATGGGTGACATAGCTTTGAGGTCTAACCACTATAGTAACTATGTGGAGTGATTATGAAGAATCTACAGGTGGTATAAGGTAGTTGGTCCAGACATTAAATTTTGATTGAATTCTTCAATTCAAGTGTGAGAAGGGGTAACAGTGGGTGGAATAGTGCCTATACTTTATACCTACCCACCTGACAAGTTATGAATCTATGTTGAGCATCGAAGGTACCCAGAGATAGAAGTGGTAACTTTGGGGTATTCTGAGCCCACTTCATTCATAAAAAATAGGAGTACACCCTTAGTGAAATTGATAGGACTTTAACAGAGGTCAGTCCTTGTGAGAAAATATTGGTCGAGTATGCCTGAACATTAACAGTGGGTCACGTGGACAGTTTTAACCTTCTCACCTGTTCTAGTGGTTCTAGGATATCCCAAATAAGTCATTTGTCCCCTGCATGTATAGAGATGAGGTGTTTGAGATCATTTACCTTTCATATTAGTAAGCTTAAGCTTCGTTATTAAGGTCTGAGCATAGTTCTATACATCCTGTCATTATAAGAGTGTTATAATGGCCCTAATAATTCATTTCATTTATCAACAGTGATATATGTTGTCACTAAAGACCATAGACTTCCTAGTGGAGGTCTCTGGCAGACCTTAGGGTCTCATCATTAACACATGGAAGAGGTATGGACTTTTGTAGTCTTTAATGAGTCAAATGTTGTATCATAATTACAATGTTTAACGAATTAAATAATAACTTCTCATTATAAAAAAACAACAACCTCCGATAATCCAACTACATTATCACCACGCTCTTTCTAATCTAACTACTTACCATTTCAATCCCAAAAATTTTAGACAAATAACAAAGGGATCAATACCAATTTTAATACATTAGGGTTAAATATCTAATTTTCAACCAATCAATCATATGAAGGTATTATAAACATGATACAAGACTATAATCATGTTTTTTTTCTTTATAAGTCTGCTTATCAAATTAAGTTTCAATTATTACACAACATGCATTGAACCATGTTAATTAGGTGTTTCTACCTAAATGTAAAACCAAATAAGCTAAAGGTACAATTCTATATGGGATATCTATTTTCTCAACAATCATGCAATTCAAATTAAGGTTCAATTATTTATTTCATTTCTAAATTATCATAATACCACTAATCCATATTCAAAACCCTAATATTCAAATCTAATCTCAATAAGTTTAAATTCATCAATTCTTATTCGATAATTACATATTCATTATGTTTAACATTATTACGTCAACCCAAGTCATAAGCGCCAACCTATTCTTCCAAATATCAATTAAATAATACCCTCAAATTCCTATATACATCCCGGGTCACCAAATGCATGAGAAAAATAATTTATTAGTTCATGAATCTACTTAAAAATCTATTTTTATGTTTGTTGTAACCTCAAACACACTTTGGTAAAATAATCATAACTCCTTTAACAGGTGTCAAATTGACAAATCATTTTTGCGTTAGAATAATAACTTGCAAATATTTCTTTTGATCTATGTCCCAACTTCTTATTTCCATTCTTGGAATTGCAAGATAATGTGTAGGAGTGTAATTTTATCTTCCTACTAGTTCTTTAATTAGTTCTAAGATTTAACTCAAACCCATTCAATTCTTATCATATTTTAACACATTTAGAATGATTTAGGGGCATTAACATCATTACTAAACATCTAAATATTGAGTTTCATAAATTATTATATAATTAACATCACATTTGTCCATAATACGTGATAAACACCTAAATTCATAGAATGTGATTTTCGGGGTGATAAATTATCACTTCAATACGAATTTTACCCATTATCGTGTTTTATAATATGAAATAGACTAAATCTTTAAAAAAATAGCTCATATACCTTATAAACTGT
This sequence comes from Sambucus nigra, assembly GCA_949130495.1. Classification (NCBI taxonomy): domain Eukaryota; kingdom Viridiplantae; phylum Streptophyta; class Magnoliopsida; order Dipsacales; family Adoxaceae; genus Sambucus; species Sambucus nigra. The sequence continues at coordinate 302,669,446 of OX422210.1, forward strand.
GTCAACCCGCTAATACGAAATAGGGGGTGGCCAGCCCGATACTCCAAAATAACGGAATCATGGATGGAATCATTCTCAGCATCACAAAAAAAAAATAAGAAGTATACGGGATAACCACTCCTTATTCCAGAAAAACGGGTTGCCAAAAATTTTGAATTTAAAGTTTATAAAAGAAAACAACTTAACAACCCACTGAATAGAAAGTGGAAACCCCAAGAATATATGATACAATAAAGACAATTAAATAATAAAAGGACCGAATATGCTGTCGGTCACAGACTCATACAAAAATGTCAAACAAGTTCAATATTTTACATAATACATTACATTAATCAATTACAAAGCTTGGGCCTCTCGCCCGAGTAAAAGAACCCGATCATGACTAGAATGCAGGGATGACAACGTCTATTGCACAATGTCCCGTAATACCCGCAAAGCATCACGGCTCGCCAAAGACAACGAGATAGGAAATCAGATCAGGCATCCTTACGGCGGAGTACCTGAACGGATATAAAAAAATGCAAGCACAACAAGAAATATGAACGGGTCAGGGCCCGATTCTATATGATTACCAGATGAATAAAGAGTATGACAGTTATGAATAAACTCACGCTAGGAAGAATAAAATCTATCTACACAGTTCTAAAACATAAGCTAAGACAGTAAAGAAAAGCATGAGAAAAAGAAAGATTAACATAGTTAAAACTTACATCAAATACACCGATTCATTTCATAGTTTATTCCTTATCAGGAAATTATAACTATAATTATAAGCTCTTTGTGTCTTTTATCTCAATTTTAAGCTCTTTGTGGCTTTTATTTCAATTACATGCCCATCCTGGCATTACCATTCCTTAGCAGGAATATAATCAACATTAAATGCTCTTTGTGGCATTGTACTGTGCTCTTTGTGGCACTTCTTTACGCTCTTTATGGCATCTCACAAACATCAAGTCCCACTTGATTATGAACTGTTATATTTATATACATATAACGAATTCTAATACCGCCCCTCCGAGTTTCCCCACTGGGCGCGCCCCTAAATGACCATCATCTTCCATGGCCTATCTATACAAGACAACCTGGGCACCTATCATAATACGTCGGGAAGCGGCCATGTGCCTGCGGGGTAGTCAAGACCACACCCGGAATCTCCTACCCATCGCAGAAAAATATATATCAACAAACGCTCACATGGCCTAGGACTATATCCACCCTGCATTCATTAGTCAGGGGGTTCACCTCAACGCGCGAACTTACCTTATGATTTCATTTAGAGAGGTGTGTTCAACCATTTTATTTACCATTTTCAAAATCAAGTAAATTATCATTTACCAAATTCATGATTAAGTATATTATCATTTACCATCATCATTATCATATCCATTTCTTTTCCATTTCCATTTACATTTTAGCAAGAGAATATTTCATACTAAATTCCATTTACATTTTATCAAATGTATATATATCATTTTCTGAAACCCTATTCGTTTGCATCTTAGCAAATGCTTGTTTCATTTTATTCGAAACAATATTCATTTACATTTAGTAACTAATTCATCCTTTTAAATCCGGAGCCATACGTAATTTATATCATCGTTGCAATCCTCGAAGGATAAATGAACTCCCAATTTATTCTCCCAAGATTCATTAATAGGTATTATAAACCATCAAGACTAACATAGCTCCATTGAGCTTCTAAAGTCTCCCAAACATAATAATACATCTCCTAGTTTCATAAAAATCAACTAGAAGAAAAAATGCCCTAACATCAATCGGCATAACCCCGGAAAACCCCCTCTAAACCATTTCTATTCTAGGGTAGCTTCCCAACACATCTATAACTCTAGGACTCTAAGTTTACTTCATTCAAGAAGGTTTCTAGGTCCTAAGCTTAAAGAAAAATAATCAAAATTGAGTTATAAAATTAACTAAAAAATAGCATGAAAACGAATCGACTCGCCCTAGGGCCGAATTGATTCACCCTAGCGAATCGATTCGCCCATAAAGCGAATCGGTTCGAACCACAAAACCAACTTTATGCAATTGGCCGAATCGATTCGGCCTTAACCCGAATCGATTCGGGTTATGCAGACTTGGACGCTACCCCTTACCGAATCGATTCGCCCTAGGGCCGAATCGATTCGGTCCTGCGATTTTGCCAAAAATGGCTACGAAGGGTTATCAACCCTAATTTTCCCAAACCTCAAATCTCTTCATTCTACTCATAACCAACAATATTTATCTGCCCAAGATTTATACTACATGGTTTAAGCCCATTAAAATCCACAAGATCATCATCAAAACCAAAATCTTGGTTTAAATACCATAATTTCCATTTTTGATACCCAAATGCAAATACATAAATATCACACAAATTATTCATCTTAAATCACATATTAGCAAGTAGAAAACTTGCCTTAGGGTTGCAAATTCAGATTTATTTGGAGAAGAAGCAATCCCAAAACCTCCATCTTCAATCTCTCTCTCCATCTCCTCATTTCTCTTCCTCTCTCTCTCTCTCTCTCTCTCTCTCTCTCTCTCTCTCTCTCTCTCTCTTGTTTGGTAACACACACAAATGAGAAAATGAAATAAGGGGAAAGACTAAAATCGGGTCTTAAGTCTAAAGTCTCCAACTTAAGTGGTTAACACCACATTAAAATGACTCCCAAATACGCATTTAAGTTAAAACCAGGTAAAAGTGCCTGAAACCCAAAAATACAATATGGCACTTATTTTTACCGTCTCGCACCTTTCGAGACTAACTACACCCTCTAAACTGGCATCCGGAAATTTTATAAATTATTTTGAGTTCCAATATCATTTAAACTATCGTGCCATTTAATATACTTGACACTATAAATCACACCACATTAGGATATTTACCTACATATCCGGTAAATATACAACATCCCAGTAAATATTAACTTCTAAAATTAATATTTACCCCAGTACCAACATTTTATATAATTACCTTATGCAGTAAATTAATATAAAATGAGCCTCCTAAAATCGAGGTTTGTTACATACTCCCCCCCTTAAGAGGGAATTTTGCCCCCAAAATTCGGGCGTACCCAATACGCAGAAAGGGTAAACTATTCTAAACTAGGATTCTACCATCCTAAATAGACCCCTCGTTATCTCAACGCCCCAAATGGACTTGGACTAAGGTCATCCCTATTGATCTCAGTCTACCTCCTTTGTGCTCTAGCATAGCACAAAGCGTTCCTCATCATCCCTCAATCCTATCTTCCTACTGCGGGAGACGATGCCCACATGACTCGGCACAAATAGACTAACCTCCAGAATCATGTTACATCTCACCTCGGGGTACCCATACCAACTCTAAGTGGCTTAACTCCAGCACTTGTCAACTTCTCTTCACGTAGGTGTATCCCTTTCGAACATATGGCTCAAAAGCCCACTCCTTGAAGAAATGTTCCGGAACTATTCCAAGCCCAAGGAACACATTATCTGCTGGTTCCACCCAACGAGTATGCGAATTCCTCTACCAACTACACGAGGCCACTCACGACGCCATACCTTAGAAAATGGTTCAAATCCTTGTAGGGGAAATTTCCTTCCACACAAGTCATTGTTCCCGTCCATCCATATATCCCAAGGCGTACATTCAAGATATGCCTTTTGACATTGGGTTAACCTTCCCCATTTCCATCCACTTTAGGGTGGAAAAATATACTCCATTCCATAAGGTTCCCATTTCTTCATGGAAACTTTTACCAAACCTTCGACATGAATATCTAGTCTCGGTGCACTACTATTTTATTAGGCACCTCCTACAGTTCTAACACTCCTCTATAAAGAGCGGGGCATACTCATCCACCTCTAGTCCGCCCATGATGGCCGAAAAAGCAATAATTTAGTCGAACGATCAACAATTTCTCAAATGGGACCATGACCAGTTCAGAACCCGCAATTCAACACAGACGTCTGTAAATATACCCTTCTCCACTCCACCACTACTCTTCTATACTCGAGTAGGTGAAATGGTCAATCACTGACGTGAATGCTCTTGCTTCAGAGTCTTCCTAGTTATGTTCATTCTACCTTGCTTCCCATGCCATCACTACTATGCCGACGAGTTCTCTACTCGACACATTTACTACCCCAATCACATTCCTTAAGCGAGAGAAAATGTCTGATTGAAAGTCTTTTATGAACTTCGTACACCAATCTCGATACCTCCCACGACCTATTGCAATAACTTGTCGCTCGCGAGAAAGACCAATTTCTGCCTAGGAAGTAGTGCCTCCCTTTCTTTAAGGAGATCACTACCATAAGGAATTTTAATTCAAACAGGGGATAATACTCCCCCCAAGTTTAAACTGGGGAGACGCATAGACAGTGGGTCGATGCTCCAATATCATTGCTCCCCAACCTGGCAGAGACTTATTCGTTAAATCCACCCTCGAGCTTAGCAACATGGCTCAGGAGTGAAAATCAACTCATTCTTTTAATTCCCTGAAAGTTAAATTACTAACCTAACCCTCTAACCAAGAGAGGTCTTATCTCCTTCGGCCTAACCTAGCAACCTCTCGAGATCCCATCATCTTAATCCTAGGGAACCAATTCCTTTTTGAGTTACCCCACAACCCATTCGTGGTCAACTCTCGACAACCTTCCTAAACTAACATCATGCACTCTAAAGGCCTTACATCCTAAAAATTCCTAAGATCTATCTATATACATCCTATCTAAGTCATAGATATATAATATTAAATATATATATCCCTAGTGCCCAAAACCTTACTCAACTTCCGACTTTCGCTCGGGTTCATGCGTGGGACGTCTCGTCGAAGTGAAATCCAAACAAGGAATCCTCCCGTTACACTACTACCTCTCATAGTCGGTCATTAAGGTATGACGCTCTAAGACACATGATCGGGACCGGGAAATAAAATGTTAATTCATAACTCTACTAATATGATTCTACTTCCATGTTTTACTATTCAAAAACTTGAGAATTTCAACAAACAAGACATTTACTTTCTGTAAAGCCTTACAAATATTTTTACCACCACATATATATACATCTTGGCCTTTTCATCAAGTCATAACCCGAAGTCTCAATTCGACTTCATATCATAGTCTCCTTCACATCGATCAGAGGAGAGAACTATATACAATGCTTCTATCTTGCACTTTAATAGCCCTTAATCACTCTTCTACGTGATTCTCGTCTAATCCTTTCGACCCAACTTTCAACAACAAAAATAAAATAAAAGCAAGCAAGATAAAGGAAAAGTAGTATCTCCCCACTCCCAACGTCGCTGAGGTTCACGCGTGGAGCGTCTCGCAAAAGCGGAATCCAAACAAGGAACCCCTCCTATGCATTACTACTCAACTTTGTTGGTCGTGGAGATAAGGCATAACAATCACATACCATGCAAACAAGCAACCAAACACTAAAGCAAAAATAACACAACAAGAAATGAAAACCTCCTACTTATCTCAAACCACCCCTATAAAGTCCCAACCTGTATTCATGAGAGATATTATAGGATAACTAGTTTCATCCTGAAACCAGAAATAAGATAGCCTCGCAATCTTAATCGCTTACTATCACCCCAAACAACCAAAATACCTTTACTAGCATAGTACACATAATACTAGTAGCACCCAACACACATAATACTATAAAGAAATATCATCACTCTCTTCATAATGAGTGAAAGAAAAATATAAAACTTCCCTACTACGGAAGTCACATAGTTACACAATTAATAGCGGCGTCAATACTATCACAAGCTCCATATGCACACGCGAATCTAGAGTAAACACAATACTACTCTATCTTATCCTAAGGAATACACCACCCACTAATAAGGTGGAATTTCTGCCAACAATCTTACCATTTCACCTCGAGTCCAACCTAATGGTTCACCCATCAACAGAAATAAAAGGAGTGATCCTACACTCCACCTCATAGCCATGTCGTAGCTATGGTTACACCTCTAGCTGCCAAGTAATTGTCCACGCAATCCCTTTCACCATCTCAATGAAAAGGGAACACACTACCGGCCTCCCCTTCCTTAGTTCAATGAAATCTCCCCAGGCGGATGTCCACCAATGGGGTTTCATGAACACTTCTCTCCCAGAAGTGCTAACGACACTTATTCTGGAGCCCACCATTCCATTGAATGACTCTTCCTTATACCTACCTTGCCTTGGTGTACAGCCTCTCTGACTGGACAACTCTATACTCACTGTCGGCCTCCATCCGAACCTCGAGCGAGCATTTGAGAACCCACCTTCTCATCCATCCAGTCACCCCAGAGAAACTTGTTGTTGAAAATGTCCATTGGGTTTCCCCATGGGCAAACTTCTGCACCCATAATTTTGGTGACTACGTTCCCACCATTTCAACACTACTCGTACGAGTGAGGGATTTTCTCCCATCTTTTTCATCTGCGTAACTACTACACCATCTCTAAGCCGAGGCTCCTAAACCTTATGCGTGCACTGTAATTGGTAGTTGCAGTATCAGGACAATGAAATGCTGCAAAAGGGAGCGACCTTCAAAACAATCCTCCTCCCCGACTACAAATCACAGTTTCTCATACTCCCATCTCCTAACGCCATCACAACAACCTTCCCTGGCGCCCTCCTTAAATCGACCTAGAATTCTCACACGAATGCGCAAAAGATTCTATGGATTCTATCTCATGGAAGAAGAACGAAATCTCTTAAGAGAAATCAACGATCTTAACCCTATGGCTCTATGTCAAATTAAAAGCAACGCTGAAGACGTAACAAGCACACACAGATTCCTAAGGACTCTAGAATCCGATGATCTGATACCATATGTGACAACCCGCCAATCCGAAATAGGGGGTGGCCAGCCCGATACTCCAAAATAACGGAATCATGGATGGAATCATTCTCAGCATCACAACAAAATAAGAAGTATACGGGATAACCACTCCTTATTCCAAAAAAATGGGTTGCCAAAAATTTCAAATTTAAAGTTTATAAAAGAAAACAACTTAACAACCCATTGAATAGAAAGTGGAAACCCCAAGAATATATGATATAATAACGACAATTAAACAATAAAAGGACCGAATATGCTGTCGGTTACAGACTCATACAAAAATGTCGAACAAGTTCAATAGTTTACATAATACATTACATTAATAAATTACAAAGCTTGGGCCTCTCGCCCGTGTAAAAGAACCCGATCCTGACTAGAATGCAAGGGTGACAACGTCTATTGCACAATGTCCCATAATACCCGCAAAGCATCATGGCTCGACAAAGACAACGAGATAGGAAATCAGATCAGGCATCCTTGCGAAGGAGTACCTGAGCGGATATAAAAAAAATGCAAGCACAACAAGAAATATGAACGGGTCAGGGCCCGATTCTATATGATTACCAGATGAATAAAGAGTATGACATTTATGAATAAAATCATGCTAGGAAGAATAAAATCTATCTACACAGTTCTAAAACATAAGCTAAGACAGTAAAGAAAAGCATGAGTTTAATTTAATAAAGCAGGAGAAAAAGAAAGATTAACATAGTTAAAACTTACATCAAATACACCAATTCATTTCATAGTTTATTCCTTATCAGGAAATTATAACTATAATTATAAGCTCTTTGTGGCTTTTATCTCAATTTTAAGCTCTTTGTGGCTTTTATTTCAATTACATGCCCATCCTGGCATTACCATTCCTTAGCAGGAATATAATCAACATTAAATGCTCTTTGTGGCATTGTACTGTGCTCTTTGTGGCACTTCTTTACGCTCTTTATGGCATCTCACAAACATCAAGTCCCACTTGATTATGAACTGTTATATTTATATACATATAACGAATTCTAAGACCGCCCCTCCGAGTTTCCCCACTGGGCGCGCCCCTAAATGACCATCATCTTCCAGGGCCTATCTATACAAGACAACCTGGGCACCTATCGTAATACGTCGGGAAGCGGCCATGTGCCTGCGGGGTAGTCAAGACCACACCCGGAATCTCCTACCCATCGCAGAAAAATATATATCAACAAACGCTCACATGGCTTAGGACTATATCCACCCTGCATTCATTAGTCAGGGGACTTCACCTCAACGCGCGAACTTCCCTTATGATGTCATTTAGAGAGGTGTGTTCAACCATTTTATTTACCATTTTCAAAATCAAGTAAATTATCATTTACACAATTCATGATTAAGTAAATTATCATTTACCATCATCATTACCATATCCATTTCTTTTCCATTTCCATTTACATTTTAGCAAGAGTATATTTCATACTAAATTCCATTTACATTTTATCAAATGTATATATATCATTTTCTGAAACCCTATTCGTTTGCATCTTAGCAAATGCTTGTTTCATTTTAGTCGAAACCATATTCATTTACATTTAGTAACTAATTCATCCTTTTAAATCCGGAGCCATACGTAATTTATATCATCATTTCAATCCTCGAAGGATAAATGAACTCCCAATTTATTCTCCCAAGATTCATTAATAGGTATTATAAACCATCAAGACTAACATAGTTCCATTGAGCTTCTAAAGTCTCCCAAACATAATAATATATCTCCTAGTTTCATAAAAATCAACTAGAAGAAAGAATGCCCTAACATCAATCGGCATAACCCCGGAAAACCCCCTCTAAACCATTTCTATTCTAGGGTAGCTTCCCAACACATCGATAACTCTAGGACTCTAAGTTTACTTCATTCAAAAAGGTTTCTAGGTCCTAAGCTTAAAGAAAAATAATCAAAATTGAGTTATAAAATTAACTAAAAAACAGCAGGAAAACGAGTCGACTCGCCCTAGGGCCGAATTGATTCGCCCTAGCGAATCGATTCGCCCATAAAGCGAATCGGTTCAGACCATAAAACCAAATTTTTGCAATTGGCTGAATCGATTCAGCCTTAACCCGAATTGATTCGGGTTATACAGACCTAGAAGCTACCCCTTACCGAATCGATTCTCCCTAGGGCTGAATCGATTCGGTCCGGCGATTTTGCCAAAAATGGCTATGAAGGGTTATCAACCCTAATTTTCCCAAACCTCAAATATCTTCATTATACTCATAACCAACAATATTTATCTACCCAAGATTTATACTACATGGTTTAAGCCCATTAAAATCCACAAGATCATCATCAAAACCAAAATATAGTTTTAAATACCATAATTTCCATTTTTGATACCCAAATGCAAATACATAAATATCACACAAATTATACATCTTAAATCACATATTAGCAAGTAGAAAACTTGCCTTAGGGTTGCAAATTCAGATTTATTTGGAGAAGAAGCAATCCCAAAACCTCCATCTTCAATCTCTCTCTCCATCTCCTCATTTCTCTTCTCTCTCTCTCTCTCTCTCTCTCTTGTTTGGTAACACACACAAATGAGAAAATGAAATAAGGGGAAAGAATAAAATCGAGTCTTAAGTCTAAAGTCTCCAACTTAAGTGGTTAACACCACATTAAAATGACTCCCAAATACGCATTTAAGTTAAAACTAGGTAAAAGTGCCCGAAACCAAAAAATACAATATGGCACTTATTTTGACCGTCTCGCACCTTCCGAGACTAACTACACCCTCTAAGCTGGCATCCGGAAATTTTATAAATTATTTTGAGTTCCAATATCTTTTAAACTATCATGCCAGTTAATATACATGACACTATAAATCACACCAAACTAGGATATTTACCTACATATACGGTAAATATACAACATCCGAACAAATATTAACTTCTAAAATTAATATTTACCCCAGTACCAACATTTTATATAATTACCTTATGCGGTAAATTAATATAAACTGAGCCTCCTAAAATCGAGGGTTGTTACATAAACCCCCAATTTAGCGCAAAAGGCCTAATGTTTGAAATTATTTTGTGTACTTCTATCAATTTTCAACCCTCAAACACAATATAACATAAATTCATAATGCCAACCTGAATTCTAACATAACACAGATTATATTATGTCTACACAAAAATTTGCAAACCAATTTCACAAATAACACTAAAAATCCTAAATCTAGCATTGAGACTCCAAGAACAAAACCCAACAATTAAATATGTGAATTCCATCACAAATAGCATAATCTTAACATCCTAATATTCTCATTTGTTTAATTATATCAATTGTATGCATTCTAAAATATGATAGTCTAATCAAAGTGATTAAATAAAATAATTATTGCCTTAGGTTTTGATGAAAAATTTAGATATGAGTTGAAGAAGAAGATGAATTTGATTTAGTTTCCCCTTTCAATTTGTTAAATCCCTCCTCTAATTCCTCTTCATACTTCCTCTCTAAGACTACCTCTTCTCTCTTCCCTATCAATTTGCCTCTCTTGGATTTGGTGTAGCTTTTAAGGAATATCAAAGTGAATTATAGTTTGTTTAAACCTTCCGTTCACATGCCCAATCCCAAAATTCTACCTAACCCTATTTTTAAGTGGGCCTATGGACCTCCGAACCCAACTCTAACATGCTCAAACTCACCCCAATTTGAAACCAAAAAAATATTTTTTGTACAAATAAATTATATTAATCTATTATTATCACTATCAAATAACACATAAGAAGTTAACAAATATACATAAACAATATGTAACATGTAACACCATCAATATTTTTTCAAGACAAAATAATTATATTATTAAGTTAACTCAATTTTATTGAATTTCCCCAATTATATAATAATTTTATAGTTGGGGTAATATAATGTTGTCCTTACCTTATACATACATCTTTTTTATGCTTTCTTTATTCATGTATATTTATCTATGTACATACATACACCATGGATAAATGTGCATATTATACTAATAAAACTCGTGCATGTTGCGCACGACATTCACTAGAATTTGAGTATTGACCCTATTTTTGACCTGTATTAAAAGGTCGCTTTGTTATGGGTTGTAGGTACTGTGGGGAGAGGTTCCGCTAAGCGGTATGAATTCACTATCCTTTTGTCGCATACGTTCGACGTATATCAAATGATCTCGCCACGTCATGACACTTGAATGGACTCGTGACGAGAGGTATATCTTTGTAACTCACTCACGTAAGTCGAGTATATTGAATTTTCTCCCACACGTTTTTTTACTACTAGGTATATAGTGAGGCGGTTTATGTACACTTGGGTATATCAAATGGATTCCACATGTACAGATGAATGATCGACCTTATAAGTAAGAGATATATTGTGGATTCATGCCAAATGGGAGAACCTATACCTAAACCTTGCATAAACTCTAATGTATGTGTCTACCATAGGATACTCATGACTAGATTTTTAGATGCAATGCAAAACTCTGCTAAAATTTTAGGGCGCATTAATACCGAATTTCCACCATTTAGATGTTGCCCATTTTAAAAATAGGACTTTGTCTGTTAGTTTGGAACCAAGTCTAGTCTTGCATCATGCTTACCCCTTACTCCATAGTCGGTTCATATCTGGAATTTCTCTTACACCATGGGCAGAACATATATACAAGTGGTAACTAAAAATAATTATTATAATGGGGATTTTCTCTTCTTTTTTCTCTCTCATTTCGTTTTAACAACCTGTATATGGATTTCCAAACACACACCAGTTTTTAATTTTAACAAAATTAATTAACCCAATTTAAACTTGCACCAATTAAACCCAATGTTGTGTTAAACTGTTTACCAAATTTTATCTTGCCTAAGCATGCACCTAGGTAAATATATCAAGAGAAAATTAAATCAATCACACATCGCTCAATGTACAAGAAAAATCTAAACGAAAAAAAACCTCAAACGGCCCAGCCACACAAATTCACTATGGTAAGGAATTACACAAGGACGAAAGATGACTTACATAACCGACTTGACTCATTCAAGCATTAACATGCCTTCGTTCTTTTTACCTTCTACACAGTGACAAGTTGGAGCCCACATATGCACTGCCACAATGTGCTCTCCTTACACACCTCGGTGTCCACCGTTCCAGGCTTAGCAATCGTCAATAGATCGAACACAGATTCCATGCTTCAAATCGCCACATATGTGGAGTTCATCATATGTATATAGCAAATAAGTACGGACTCCACTGCACTAAATAATACTTAACAATATGAAGAGTAATAAAATTTGACGCTCAAAACGGAGATCTCAAACAAGCAAATATTGATGAAACTTAGATCTCAAAACCCATTGGTGAAACTAGGATCTGAAGGCTTTTTATAGCTCTTGGGAAACTGATTTAGAAATCCATGAGGAAAAAAAATTGATGCAACACTACTATTTATATAAAACATGAATTTTGAGGCAGAACAATTTTTGAAGAAACTCGTTCAAACAAAGTTACTAATCATGTTCGAACTAAAAAAAATATCGTTCGAACGAAATGGTATATCTCGTTTGAACAGACTTCAAACGAAATTCCATTGATAAGCAAAAGAATTCATTTGAACTTAATTATAAGTTCATTTGAATGACATTTAGTAATTCGTTTGAACCAATAAAACATCTCATTCGAATGAACAAAGTAATTTTCATTTGAACTGTCCGTTCAAACAAATTTTTACAAAAAAATCTTTAAAAACCTTTTATGAAAAATGGACTCAAACATTTTAAACCAAACACTCAACAGAATATCCAGGGGTCATAAATAATATTCATTCATAGCTTTGGAGATCTATGGACTTTGAAGATGAAATGTGGAACGCAACATGGCACGATGATGTAGATGCTTTAACTCGGCCGCTACAGTCTTTAATCAAACACCTAATAGGCAAGTCGTAACATTTTACTAAAACGGCTTTATCTAAAAGGAATTAAGCCAATACATTCAAATTGACTCTATTAGAAATCTTTCCTTACAAATATCCCCCTTTGGATATTCCGGGACAAAACACAAAAAACAAAACCTATGGGTTGTCAATCACTCTAAAGACTCAATGCCAACCCCAAACTTGAGTAACTTTACTCTTATGAAAACTTTGTTGCATCATTGCAAACTTGTACACTTAACACGCCTTTCAAATGAAAAGAGAATATATAACAAGTCTAAATACGCATATGAAAAACCCTACCCCTTTGTCTAATCAATCTCCACCTAAGATAGGATGTCACTCCTAAGGAAAATTTTGTCCCCCTGAGTTAAAGAGTTAGATATTGTTTCTCCTCCTTTTTTATTCAGGGATAGACAAAGTAAAAGGTGCACAATATAAACAACTTCTCCCACTTAATTTCACATATGTTAGAATAAAGGAAAGCAAGTAATATCATGCGATGATATGAAGCGAAATATGCAATAAAAGATCCCAATATGACCATAAAATATCCCAATTTGAATCGAAGATAAAGCTTAATGAAAAGATGGATTAAATGCAAACGCAAAGACTCATTACTAACATACCACACACACACACACACACATACACACACACACACACACACATATATATATATATATATATATATATATATATACACCTCAAAAGATAGAAAACACATAAGTTTTCCACACTCGTTTAGCATTAACGTGTTTAAACCAAAATGTTGTACGTTGTGAAGGGGTGTAAACTAGAAGTAAAAAAATATGACCCAATCACTCAAAATATGTCCAAGGAGTTCTATTTGACGCAATAACTTATCAACTTCGATTTAATCTCAAAAGGCAAATAAATAACTTATATTGGACAAACATACACAATCCACACTAGCCTAGAAAATATTAATAATTCTCTGATCAAAAGAGTCAAAACAATTAAGCTTAACTTGGACTCATTGTGAAAACCCATTGATTTTCAACTTTAAAACCTTCAAAATAAACATATATTATTTTCTCACTCTCTTTTTCTTTTGAAGACGTCAATTTTGAAGTATCAATAAAACATGATCTTGGAAAAGTTTCTTTTCTTTTGCCTCTATTTTCTTTTAGTTTCATTGTAATTGTGTCCTTACAAGCGAATGATATTTACTCCTTTAGTAGTCCTTTTTCATTGCACCCTCGTAATTCTTCAAACAAAACAAACTCACGGGCAATGATTATTACATGCACAAATTCCCCATAGCCAAATAGATATGTATATGATAATATTAATAGCAGAACACCTCACTAAACTCATGCAACATAAGAGTTATAATCCCAAAGAGCTCGTGCAAGTGTGTGCAGAGGTATATAAAAGGTGAGTCCATTAAGAAAATTATTTTTGAACAACTCTACCCATGCTTGATTAAGAACAATTCGAAGCATTAAAAATCATAATCAAATGTCCTAGACACATAAAAACATGGAACGGAAGGGGTTCAAATACATCAATATGCCACACATAATGTGTAAAATTAAACTACATAAAAAATAGTTTTTAAACATTCTTTTAAAAAATGACACCAATTTCAAAAACAACTCAAAAGAGAAACAAAATGTTTTTGACCCAATAAAAGAAAAACCAAAATATAAAAGACTCGAATGTCATACATCTAACAATAACATAATATGAAGTGTAAAATCTAGTGTATGAAAACATGAAACACAATCAACCATTAGATTTAGCTTGAGAAAAATCATTTGCAAGCATGCGAGAATCGACAAGTCTAATATTGAACGCCTTTAAATTTGTTTTTCTAACCCATATAGGTGTAACGTGTCGATCTAGGGTTTTGGGAACATTAGTGACACTATACATAGACTTCCTAGGACCTTGTCAAAGATCATAACAAACGGCCTAAGGTGACCCTTCCTACCACAATGTGTGCACATGTAGACACGGCGATGAATGTTATTTAAGGTTTGACCATTTCTAACGTCCTTGATAGTGGTTAACCCTCTAAAAATATTGGTATTGTCTTTAGTAACAGAAGCAATGGGATCATTGAAGCCAATTCTTAAATTTTCATTTTTTATTTGGACGATGCTTAACTTCTTATCCAATTTTTCTGACCTAGATTCCAAATCAAATTTAACACAACTCGAGTCTCTCAATCTCTCTTCTAACTTCTCAATCCTAGAATTAAGAAATAGGTGAGACTCATCAAAAACTAGGGATTCCTTATTCAAAATCTCCATCAAACCATGAAAGTTTTATCTCTCCCCCTGAATCAGTGTGAGCTTATCCCTAAGAGTCTTCTCACGTTCCCTAAGATCCTTAACTACTTTTAAATAATCATTACTTACGGTGCATTCCTTTAACTTAAATTCCAACTTCAAGTTGGTCTTTTTTAACTTCAACCACTTCGCATATAACACACGAAAGGAAACCTGAAGCTCACCCTCCTCCTCTTCCTTTTCATCTTCTTCTTGCTCCTTATCTTCACCAATCACTGGGGATTCACTCGAATTGGCCTTGAAATCACCATTCAGAAAATTATCTTCATCAAAAGATTTTTATTTAGGCTCACATGATTAGCCGTGAACACGGTGTAATTACGCTTAATAGTGGAATTAAGTTCCTCTTTCAATTCACTATCATTAAGGGTAGCATTGTATGCCTTTGGCTTCTTACCCCCTTTCTTAGCTTAGTTGTATACTCAGCTTCCCTATGGACATAACCCTCACACCCAAAACATTTATTCGACTCGTCCCTTTTAACATTTTCATTACGATTCTTAGGGAATTTCACATCCTTGTTAAACTTGATGTTTTTAAATTTCTTTTCATCAGATTTATAATTCATCCTGTTAAACGTGAGAAACTTCCTAAACTTCTTAGCAAACATGGCCATATCATTAGAATTGATATCAGACTCATTATCAGATACGCATGCTTCCTACTTTCAAGATTTCAAATCAATTACCTTATATCTTCCCCTTTAAGAAAAAAAACATGTAGAATTCGTGGGTTTATAGATCACCCACAAGCTCTTCCAGTTTCATTGAGCCCTCAACTCCCAAAGAATTCAAAATAGTGACTCTAAGGTTAAATATTTTAGGTAAGGACCTTAAGATTTTCTTCCCAAGTTAAAAGATTAGTTAACAATGTCAAACAATCTCGCATAAAGATCATAAAAGGTTTCACTCTCATCTACCCTAATGTTTTCAAACTGACTGGTAAGGTTTTGCAATTTGTAAGCCTTAACTATACTATTTCCATCATGGGTAAGTTGGTGTATATCCCAAGCCTCTTTAGACATCTCACACGTCATAATACGACGAAAATCCGCAAGTGTGACCATACAAAACAAAACATTTAAACCTCCAGAATGGTAATTACATAACTTATGATCATCTTCACTCCAAATTTCTATGGGTTTAGACACGTGAACTTCACTTACTAGAGTTGCGGGTGGGGGGCCCACCCCATAAAAATTATCTAACCATATCCGCTCGTCAATGGATTTAAGTTTAAATTTCATATGCGCTTTTCAGTACACGTAATCAGTACACGTAAAGGTGGCCTAAAAATGACTGCCCCTCCATGTATAAACCTCCATGATTCATGTATAAACAACTTATAGACACCAGCTCTAATACCAATTTGAAAATGCAAATTTATATGGATTGCCAAGAACACACCAATTTTTAATTTATCAAAATTAATTAACCTAATTTAAACTTGAACCAATTAAACCAATTGTTTTGTTAAACAGTTTACCAAATTTTATCTTGCCTAAGAATGCATTTAGGTAAATATATCAAGAGAAAATTAAGTAAATCACACGAATCCTAATGTACGAGGAAAACCCAAATGGGAAAAAACTTCGAATGGCCCACCCATGTAAATTTACTATGATAAGGAATTACACAAGGATGGCAGATGACTTGCACAATCGACTCCTTTGAGCCTTGATGCATTTTTTTCCTTCAACCGTCTACACAGCGACACGTAGGATTCCACCGACAAACGTGTAAGGACATAATTCTATAAATGTCCGGGGTAGAATCTAGGAATTTTCTGTTTTCTCCTAGATCACAGTTCATATGTATGATACCGCTACATTCGGCACGTCAACATGATCATCCTCGACGGCCTGTATCCGAATTCATTGCATTTACTTTCTTCATGTGCATCATGCTACATGCAACGTGCTGCTCAGCTCATTCCCACTACTCCACTATGCCTTATCAGTAAAATGTTTTATTGGAACTTTAAATATTTGCATAAATATTTGGGAATTATTTTTTAAAATTATTTTTGAATTCTGGATTAATTTTTTATCAAAAGCAGAATTTTTCTAAGTGTAGAAGCGAATGGCCTCGATCGACGAGATCGCTCGAGCGACTTTGCAAGTTGTTCGCGCGAGATAGTCATGTCGCGCGATATCGTTCGAACGACTTCTGTCATTCGTTTGAGCGACATGCTATCTCGTTCGAACGAGTCACCGCCTCGATTTTTGTATAAATATCTGATCTCCTTCCACAAGTTTTTAAGTCTTTTTGAAATCTCAATATTCTGCGAAATCTACCCAGAATAAGACTTCACCTTTTAAGGTTTTATAAACCTTTTTTATTCACAAAACCGATCCCATATATGTGTGTGAATCTTTAAACCTTCAAGAAGATCATTTACTCATCTGGAGTACTTTGTGAGGAAGCCACTCTCTTCATCACTACTGCCCTACTGAAAAGGGATTGTTCTAGCCGCCGACAACAGAACCGACACCCGAGGGTATTTCTGTGTCACTGCATTTTCATTGTAATCCGTTGTAAGTCGTTCTCTTACAAAAATTATTGTGAAAATAAAAGGTTTTGCCCCTTTGGGGATTTTTCCTCATATATGTATTCTTGCATGTTTCATCATCGTATTTAATCACATCTAGATGCATGTTTAGGAATTGTTTGGTAAAAACTGTGTTTAATTAAATAACTTCCTTATTTAAACGCAAGCGCACTCTCCTTCAAATTGGTATCAGAGCCAGTTACACAATTTTATCGTGTAATTTTCTGCAAAATTTTTCTAAGATATCAATTTTTTGAAAAATTGATTTTTGAAAACGAGTGTGTTCATTATGGAGAAGTTATATAATAAAATGCCAATTCTTGACGGGACACACTATGCATATTGGAAAGCCCGTATGAGATCTGCATTGAAAGCCATTGATGAACGTTTCTGGATTTTGGTTGAAAGAGGGTGGACTCCTCCCTCCGTCACTGTTGATAATGTGATCAATTTAAAACCTGTCACTTCTTGGACTGAAGAAGAATTTAAATGGTCATCTTTTAATTCTAAGGGTCTAAGTGATATTTATGGGTCTGTCACACCTGATGAGTTCAAACGCATAATGATGCGTACCACGTTAAAAGAGGCATGGGATGTTTTACAACTCACCCATGAAGGAACTAATGCTGTGAAAGAGTCTAAATTGCAAAATTTGACAACTCAATTTGAAACCATCACCATGCATGAGACTGAATGTTGTGATGATTTTTATGCTAGACTTTCTGACATTGTTAATACTAGATTTAATCTTGGTGAACATATTCCTAATGCTAGAGTTGTTAAAAATATTCTTCGTTCTTTTCCTAAGCGTTTTATCCCTAAAGTCACTGTGCTAAATTCTATGGGTAATTTAAATACGCTAAAATTGGAAGAACTTGTAGGAGATTTGCAAACATATGAAATTTATATGTTCCCTAAAACTTCTAGGTCTAAAGATAAGGGAAATGCACTTAATACCCAAGAGAGAAAGAGTGAGGGGTCGGCTAGAAAGAGGGTAGAGTCATCTAGAAAGAGAGAGACTGACACGTCAGATTTTGATTGTGATTTTGACTTAGATGATTTGGCTCTTTTTGCAAAAAAAATCAAGAGGATTCTCAAATTTAAGAAAAATGACAATTTTAAAGATAAAAAGAAATTTGAGAAAAATAAGTTTGAAAAGAAAAAAGAAAAAGTTTTTAAAGATCCTCCTAAGAAAGAAAGTGAGAGGTGCTTTGAGTGCGACGGTAGGGGACATAGAGCTTTTGAGTGTGCTACTAGGATGAACAGAGAGAAGGGCAAAGCTATCCTTAATGCTACCCTTAGTGACGACAGTGAGGTCGACTCGGTGGATTCTGGAGTCGAGTCACCGAATGAGTGTAACTTCACCGCATTCTTGGATAGTCATGTGAGCACTTCTTGTTCTCCTCACGACGATGAGGATGATGCATCACAGGGACACCTCGACAATGAGAGCGATGTGAGTGAGGGGGAGGATGACACAAGTGAGAGCGAGAGTGATATTCAACGCGCCTACGCTGAGTTATATTCTGAGTCATTTAAAACTAAAAAGTGTAACAAAGCGTTAGTTCTTAAGATCACCGCCTTAGAAGAAGATTTAAGAAAAGTGAGAGAGAGAGAGTCCTCCATCTGCACCGCCCTGAGAGAGAGAGAATTTGCATGTCTTGTGAAAGAGAGTTTGTTTAGAGAGAGAGAGAGAGTAAGTTTGAGAAAGAGAGGGAACTTGACTAAACAAGTGGCTAGTCTTACGATTGAGATCCATTCCTCCGTGGAGACTCGGAAGAAACTTGAAGCCCTTGTTGCCCAGCTGAATCATGATCTTGAGAAAGCACGGGAAGTCAAGGTACAAATCGAGGACAGATCTGGGAAAATGGGAAAGATGCTCCTCGTCCCCGCTTTAGGTTTTGGTGATAGGCAGGGAATTGGATATGATGGTGACTCCACATCCCGGACCAATTCCTGAGTTTACTACGACTCCTTATGGCCATCGTCAAAAACCTCACAGGAGAGTTCGACCAAGAAAAGCAAACCAAGGTCCGCCTTTGACTGTGTTCTTTTTTACTTATTACAAAATAAAAGGTCACCTCAGGGAGTTTTGCTATAGCATGGGTCGGACAAGACGTACTACTGCTCCACCACGTCATACTGATGAGTTTTCTAGTCTGAGAGAGCGAGTTGCGTTCTTAGCTGTCACGTCTCAGAGTTTGATGGAAGAATTTCGACGGATGTCTTTGCCGTTTGTGAATACTTCTCACATTCCAGCTAAAACCAACAACAACAAAGGCAAACAAAAGGTCACCACTTCTTGGGTACCTAAGAAAGATAAAAAGGCCTTCGTTGTTCATGTCGCTCTCAAGGCACATAATACCTCACAGTGGTATTTTGACAGTGGATGCTCCTGACATATGACAGGTGATACCTCATTTTTTACATCACTTGAGGATTATCCGGATGGTAGAGTCACCTTTGGAGATGGGACAATTCTAGCATTGTAGGACGAGGTACTGTAGAGTTACCAGGATTTCCTAATCTAGAGAATGTTTGGTACGTCAAAGGTTTAAAAGTAAACCTTCTCATCATTAGCCAGCTGTGCGACACTGACTTTGCAGTAAAGTTTGATCGGGACGCGTGTAATGTTTACAATCAAGCCGGTAAACTCTTAATGCAAGGGGTGAGGACCGAGGATAATTGTTATGGGACTGTGCCTACTTCCTCACTTGTCTGCAACAACGCCACGATCACTCCTATGGATCTTTGGCACCAACGTCTAGGTCACATTAATATTAGAGATCTCACTCGCTTAGATAAAAAGGACCTAGTACGTGGCTTACCATCTCTTGGAAGGCCAACTTTGACGGTTTGTGAACCCTGTCAGTTGGGAAAATAAATTCGTAGTCCCCATAGGAAGTTTCATTCCTTTACCACCTCTCGTGTTCTTGAGTTTATACACATGGATCTTATGGGTCCCACTCGTAACGAGAGTCTGGGTGGTAAGAGGTATATCCTCGTGATGGTGGATGATTTCTCCAGATACTCCATTGTAGGTTTTCTGAGGGAGAAATTCGACGCTGTAGAGTTTTTAACGACCAAGTGCCGTGTCTTGCAAAATCAACACGGAGTCACTATTAACAGGATACGTAGTGACAACGGCACATAATTTAAGGAAGCAAAAGTAGATCTCTACTGTGATAGCCTTGGGATCAAACATGAGTTTTCTGCTGTGAAGACTCCTCAGCAAAATGGGATTATTGAGAGAAAGAATAGAACGATCCAGGAAATGGCTAGATCTATGCTTCTAGGTCGTAAGGTTTCTAGGAGATTTTGGGCAGAGGCGGTGTCTACTGCATGCCATACGGTGAATAGGGTTTACCTGCGTCCACACACACTTAAGACGCCTTATGAATTATGGACTGGTAAGAAACCCAACCTGGCATATTTATGTGTTTTTGGGAGTAAATGCTACATGCTACGGGATAGAGAGCAATTAGGAAAGTTTGACTCCCGAAGCGACGAGGGAATATTGTTAGGCTATTCATCGAATAGTAGAGCGTACTGGGTTTTTAACCTGAAGAGCTCTAAGGTTATGGAATCAATAAACGTCACCGTGCAAGATGACGAACCTCCGACAGTTATTGATCCTAACCTTCAGTGTGAGGATGAGGACTCGTCTGACAGTGATCCACTTGTCCCCCACTCACACTCTGTGGTCCCCACTCCTGTATTAGGGGACACACCCGCTTGGGTTCGCAAGAGTCATGACCCGTCTGCCATTGTTGGCGACCCCACTCTAGGGTTCAAGACTCGTGCTCAGCTAGAGAACATTGTTAGCCATCTTTTCTACACGTCCAAAGTCGAGCCCAAGAATCATAAAGAAACACTCAAGGATGAACACTGGATATCTGCTATGTAGGATGAGTTGCTTCAGTTTAAAAAGAAAAATGTCTGGGAACTTGTCCCCTGACCTAGTGAGACTAATGTGATAGGTACCCGGTGGATTTTTAAGAATAAAATGGATGAAAATGGTACCATAATCAGAAACAAAGCTAGGTTGGTCGCTCAAGGCTACACACAGATAGAGGGTGTAGACTTTGGGGAGACATTTGCTCCTGTTGTGAGGCTTGAGTCCGTCCGTGTACTACTCGCCATCGCATGTCATCTGCACTTCAAGTTATATCAGATGGATGTTAAGAGTGCCTTTCTGAATGGCATTCTACAGGAGGAGGTTTATGTGGAACAACCAAAAGGGTTTGAAGACCCTCAGCACCCGGAGCACGTCTACTATCTGAGAAAAGCCTTGTATGGTTTAAAGCAAGCACCCCGTGCTTGGTACGAGAGGCTTACTTCCTATCTCTTAGCCCGTGGCTTCAAGAGAGGGGGAGTTGATATGGCGTTGTTCGTCAGGAGAGATGACGGTGTAATTTTGGTTGCCCAGGTCTATATGGACGACATAGTCTTTGGATCCACGTGATCTCAACATGCTCATCACTTTGAAGAGGAGATGAAAATTGAGTTTGAGATGAGCATGATTGGTGAGCTTACTTTCTTCATTGGTCTCCAGGTTCGTCAGCTAGAGGATGGGATGTTCATCTCCCAATCCAAGTATGCTAGTGACCTAGTGAAGAAATTTGGTTTAGACTCCGCTAAGCATGCACGTACGCCTACGAGTACCACTACCAAGCTTAGTAAGGACACTACATGCAAGGACGTAGAGCAAACCTTATATCGGAGTATGATAGGTAGTCTTCTCTACTTGACTGCCAGTCGTCCCGACATAGCCTTTAGTGTTGGAGTTTGTGCGTGATATCAGGTGTCCCCGAAAGAGTCACATTTACTTGCTCTAAAACTTATTATTAAATACATGAGTGGGACTCTCTCATACGGTATTTGGTATTCCTTTGATACTGATGACCGTTTGTCCGCCTATTTAGATGCCGATTGGGTCGGGGATGTAGATGGTTGTAGGAGCACTTATGGTGGGTGTTTCTATTTTGGTTCTGCTCTTGTCTCCTGGCTGAGAAAAAAGCAAAATTCCATCTCTTTGTCCACTGCGGAGGCTGAGTATATAGCCACCGGGAGTTATTGCACGCAACTCTTGTGGATGAAGCAAATGCTGGAGGATTATGGGATTTCACAGGACACCATGACCATTTCCTATGATAACACGAGCGCGATACACATATCCCGCAATCCAGTCCAGCATTCGCGCACAAAGCACATCAAGATACGTGAACACTTTATACGACAGTTAGTTGAGGAGAAAGTAGTATCCCTGAGTTTTGTTCCCACCGATCGTCATTTAGCCGATATTTTCATGAAACCTTTAGATGCCCTTAGATTTGAGAGTCTTAGGAAGTCTTTGGGGATTTGCACAGTTGACTGAGGGGTTGGTCTATGTCTAGAATAGGATGCTTTTTCATGTTCATATCTTATGCTTCCTATTGCTAGTCTGTTTTTATATGTACCATTGTTTTGTTGAACAACTATTTATTTATTCTTTTGAAAAATCCAAAAAGATTTTTGTTTTTGTATATAAATATTTCAGAAAAGGCCAAAAATATTTTTGTATTTTTTATACACACCTTTTATGGATGAACATTTAAGATAGCCAAGTCACAATTTCATTCCATTTATTCTTGTGACTGTTTGATAGAGATTTGAGACGCTACATCATTTCATCCATGTTCTTTACATTGTATGGAGTCTTTGAGATGTAATTAGTGATAATTTCCTACATGTTTGACTCCTATCTCCTTTATTGCACCCATGCACGACTTTATTTGATTATTGTACTTATCTATCACATGTTGGCTTGAGTGTTTCCATCTCAATTTTGTCTATACAACTTACAATATGCGATAAAATTTGACAAGATTGGAATGCATGTAAAAACCGTCTTTGTGAGACTGAGTGATTGTTTAAGAAGGAAGAGGGGCTGCGAAAGGTAATTATCTCTTCTTTGCGCAAAAGCCACCATTCAAAAGGACATAAAAATGGAGGAATTTTATTATCCGGGGTCCAAAGAGGTTAAAAGAGCCCAAAAAAATTTAAAGGCAATAAAAGCAATTCATGCCAATTATGGGCCACTTAGGT
This sequence comes from Sambucus nigra, assembly GCA_949130495.1. NCBI lineage: Eukaryota > Viridiplantae > Streptophyta > Magnoliopsida > Dipsacales > Adoxaceae > Sambucus > Sambucus nigra. The sequence continues at coordinate 302,693,172 of OX422210.1, forward strand.
TTCATCTTCAATTCTCCAAAGTTTGAGAATTTATAACGCCTCTATTCAAAATAAAAATCTGAGGGAGTTTGGTTGGAGAATTCGAATGGGTTTGCACTTCCTTGAAAGTCCTGAAAAAGCATGAAATAGTTTTGGACGTTATTGGTGTGGAAATCACTTTGAGCTTTGATTTGTTGATTTGATTGAGTCAATGTCTTATATTACCATTTTTTTACACTAAAGGAAGTCTGTGAGTTCATTCGTTAGGAATATCCGATAGTCATCGTGCACATATGTCATGTTTGTATGCATTGATTTTCCTATCGAATCTGATCACACCCCTTCATTTTAGCTATCATTGACTTTTTTGTTTTTGTGATCTTTCATGGTGTGATTCTTTGTTGTATACTATGCGTGAAAAATTTTGAAAAATATAAAAATAGCAATTTATTCTCGTGTGTCATTCTCCATGTGCATTCATTTCTGCTTCTCATATTTGTCTATTTAGGGACATCATAAAAAGGGGGAGAAGAATTATGGGGGAGAATTGTTTTGGTTTTTGATCGCTGCATGAATGATTTGCTTAAGCTTAATTGATCATCAATTTTTGCATATCATTATATTTCAAACTGTTGCTTGTCACGGGTATTTGCTTTTTCTCATGTGTGTAGGTACATCATTGTTCATTTTTGGACTGCACACCCTGATGAGAAAAGCTTTGAAAGTTACTGAAGAGCTGAAGATTTGAGAGACATGTCATTTAGTATTCTCAGTTTGAGGGTTTAATGGGGATATTATCTTACATGTCATTTGATTGCATAATTCGGATTGTTTATGTATGTACCGGCATAGATATAGGGGGAGATTTGTAAGGACATAATTCTATAAATGTCCGGGGTAGAATCTAGGAATTTTATGTTTTCTCCTAGATCACAGTTCATATGTATCATACCGCTACATTTGGCACGTCAACACGATCATTCTCGACGGTCTGTATCCGAATTCATTGCATCCACTTTCTTCACGTGCATCATGCTACATGCAACGTGCTGCTCAGCTCATTCCCACTACTCCACTATGCCTTATCAGTAAAATGTTTTATTGGAACTTTAAATATTTGCATAAATATTTGGGAATTGTTTTTTAAAATTATTTTTGAATTCTGGATTAATTTTTTTATCAAAAGCAGAATTTTTCTAAGTGTAGAAGCGAATGGCCTCGATCGACGAGATCGCTCGAGCGACTTTATAAGTCGTTCATGCGAGATAGTCATGTCGCGCGATATCGTTCGAACGACTTCTGTCCTTCGTTCGAGCGACATGTTATCTCGTTCGAATGAGCCACTGCCTCAATTTTTGTATAAATATCTGATCTCCTTCTACACGTTTTTTAAGTCTTTCGGCAATCTCAATATTCTGTGAAATCTACACAGAATAAGACTTCACCTTTTAAGGTTTTCTAAACCTTTTTGATTCACAAAACCGATCCCATATATGTGTGTGAATATTTAAACCTTCAAGAAGATCGTTTACTCATCTGGAGTACTTTGTGAGGAAGCCGCTCTCTTCGTCGCTGTTGCCCTACTGGAAAGGGATTGTTCCAGCCGCCGATAACAGAACCGACACCCGAGGGTATTTTTGTGTCACTGTATTTTCATTGTAATCCATTGTAAGCCGTTCTCTTACAAAAATTATTGTGAAAATAAAAGGTTTTGCCCCTTTGGGGATTTTTCCTCATATATGTGTTCTTGCATGTTTCATCATCGTATTTATTCACATCTAGATGCATGTTTAGGACTTGTTTGGTAAAAATTGTGTTTAATTAAATAACTTCCTTATTTGAACGCATGCGCACTCTCCTTCAATACGTCCACAATGTGTGATCCTCAGATGCCTCGGTATCCACCAATCCAAGATTAGATACCATCAATGGATAGAACATGAAGTCCACCACTTCAAATTTCCACACACGCGGAGTTCACCGTATATAAATAATAAAAAATTATTAAGCTTACCACACGAAATAATACCCAATGATCTGTAAAGTATATAAACCTTAGTTCTCAAAACGTAGATCTTAAACAAGCATATATAGATGAAACTTAGATGTCAAAACCTATTGGAAGAAACTAGGGTTTGAAGGCTTTTTAAAGCTCTTGAAAAGCTTATTTTCGAAGCTTTGAGAAAACAAAACTGATTCTAATAATCCTATTTAGAGAAAAAATGAATTTCAAGGTGGCATAATTTTCAAGGTAACTCATTTGAACAAGAAACACATGGTTATTCGAATGAAGTTACTAATCTCGTTCGGACCAAAAACAATCTCGTTTGAACATAACAACTGATCTCTTTCGAATAGACTTCGCATAAAATTCCACTATTAATCAAAAGAATTCATATGAACATTTTTATAAGGTTGTTTGAACGACATTCAGTAATTCATTTGAACCAGCAAAACATCTTCTTCGAACGAACAATGTAATTTCACTTGAACAGGTCGTTCGAACATCTTTCCATAAAAAAAATCTTTAAAAACATTTTTATGAAAAATGTACTCAAACATTTTAAAACAAACATCCAATAGAATATCCAAGGATTAAAAATAATATGCATTCATAGCTTTAGGTATCCATGGAATTTTAAGACGAAACTTGGCATGAAACACGTCCCGATGAGGTTGACGCTTCAACTTGGCTGCTAGGCTCTTCAATCAAACATGTCACAGGCTTTAAAGGATAAACCAATGCAAGTCCTAACCTATGACTCAAACGGTTTTGTCCAAACATAATTAAGCTAATACATCAAATTAACTCCATTGAAATTTTTTCCTTACACTACCCAATGATTACATCATCCCATCTCTGAATATTTCTTCTCTCCCATTAATGAAACCTCTTTCTATAATTTTTGGCCTAGATTATTACTGGTTCCAATCTTTTAGTCTTCCACCTTAAGGTTCAGTCACAAGGATCTCACCATCCCTTTAGTTCGAGGAAACATAGAGTTTGTTTCCTAGCTACCTCATGGAAAATCATCATCCATACCTTGATATGCAGTCAAATCGGATGGCTATGATGATGAGACGATGGCCGAGATGGATAAATTCCAAGCCAAACTAACCATACTTGAGCAATAAAAGGATCATGATAGAGAGCGCCATAATCCAGAACTATCAAATTCGAACTTGAGTCAGAATTAAAATGTTTAGAATCCTCTTGTGCTTAGTTAGATAATAAATGAGGAAGCATGGGATCTTTATGAGTATTAATCAGTCGCAGTGAATCCAATTCATCTTGTAAGGTACCCATCCCTTTCCTATTTATAATCCTTTAGAAAATCTAGTTGGTATCCCCTAGTCAATCTTATACATACCTAACCAGGTGCTAACATACAAGTCCTAATTAATCCATGAGATGTTAAAATAGATAAGATAAAAGTATTATTTCAAACTTCTCTCATAGATTTTCTAGTAAGTCAAATTATTTGATAACTATGTTTACCATCACCACATGCCGCCTTATTTGAAAACTCGGTTTCTTGAAAAGCTTAACATCTGATACATTTAGAAATTTGGTATAACTGGATATCCTATCATTCGTCCACGCAACTATCACCAAAATGTGAGTCTCTTGGGTATTACAGAAGAATACAAGGCCCAAATGTTTCAAAAAATCCTTAAACAGAGTTCCCTCAGATGTCTCTTATTCTTAAACGAATCCCAAATCCACATTTAGGAAAATGTCTCATGAAAGTTTCTGGACTAATACAAGTATAGTAATGATCTAGATTTAACACGTCGTGATCTTGAGTTGCTTATGCAATATTTGGGAGAGTCGATCAAAAGTTTCATGATTTAGAGGAGAGAAATGTTTATACTATGACTAACCATCCTCCAAATCAAGATCTGGTTAGCATAGTAAGGAATAATTTTATACCACATATCAAGAATGTCATGGGTAGCCATTATTACCCTCATTTTCAAGCACTTTGAAAAGTTGTGGTGGATATTGAAAAAAGTTTAACTAATCAACCATGGAAAATAAAAAGTTAACCCTAAACCTTATCAAATTCGTCGACCCTAAACCTTTATGTGAGAGTATAGTATACTCGATGTTCTCCACATAATTGATTGTCTAAAATCTTTGTCAAGACATGTTTGAGTCTTGGTCCAAGAGATTATCGAAAAGATTCATCAATGAATAAGATTCACTCCATGTAGAACCTCAAATACACCTCTTAGGAAAAGGTATAGAACTTAGCGAACTTAGGTCCACATTGGTTAATTTAGTTTTATAATTAGAATATTCTTTTTAATTAACCTTGGTTTTGTAATTTTTTCAAATACACATGCAAATATAATTTTCATATAGAAAAATGTATTTTATAAAGAAATGAATATTTTTGTTATTTTAAGTATGTGTGTTCAAGTGAGAAAAAAAATACTCGGAGTTTGCCTCAAAATATATTTTGAAAAATCTTCTAAGGAAAACTAAATTTTGATGCACGCACGACCTATCTCACCTCAGCTTCGCCGCAGCAATGACTTTTTTCGCTGCAGCAAAAGCTTATCACTGGCATTTTCTTATCGATGTTAAAAACTCTTGACTATGGCGCGAATTGCCTCACAGCGTTTTTGCCGTAATGATGGTCTTCCTCACTGCAGCAAAACTGTGTTAGGACAAATTTTCAAATAGAGTCAATTTGTATGTTTTGTCTTATTCCATATTTGGACAAAATCATTTGAGTCGTAGGTCAGGACTTGAGTGCGCTTATCTTTCAATCTTATGACATGGTTTCTTGAAGATGTAGTTATAAGATCTACATCATCATGTCAGGTTCAGTGTCGCGTTTCATTGCCAAGTTCCGAGGATCTCTTAGGTATGAATGCGTAAATATTTTAATCCTTGGAGATTTTATATTTGGGTGTGATGTTTTTATATAATTGATTTGAAAATGTTTTTAAATGATTTATCCTTTTTAATATTTTTTTGGAGAAAAATATTTTTCTCAAAACTTCGTATGAGCGAGAAAAGCTATGGCAATAGAACGAGATAAGGTACCTCGTTAAAATAGGTTCTAACAGACTTAGAATGAACCAACTTCGGCCTTCGATGGAATCTCGTTTGATATCTCATTGGATACTAGTTCAAATGAGACTCTATACTTTATTCGAACGAGGTTCAAAGTCGTTCGAATGACCGCACGCATTTTTCAAGATTTTGAGATTTTCTTCAAAGTGTTTCATCCAAATACCATTTTAGGAAAATATCTTATAAATAGGAGTACAAAGCTGCAGTTTTACTTGAGACAAAAACTTACATTTTGAGTTCACAAACTCTATCAAAAATCTCTCCAAAACCCTAGTTTACATCCAAGTTATTTAGGATCCAAGTGTTCATCCTATTATGCTTTAAGAACCGATTATGGGCACCATTCGTTTAGTTTATCTTCTTGAGAACTTATTTTGTGTGGTAGAATCTGTACTTGTTGTTGTTAACACATGGTGGACTAAGTGGTTTAGTGTTGCGATGAAGAAGTGGTGGACTCCATGTTCAAGATCCGTAGGCAGTTGTTGAGCATATTTGGTGGCTACCAAGGTGTGTGTGGACTTACACGTTGTGGCAATACGTGAGTGGACTCTTGCATGACATTAAGTGAAGGTTGAGGAATGAATAACATCCAGGCTTGCGAGGGCATCGAGTTTGTGTTATAAGTTTATTATCGTGTCCTTTTTTATTTCCATACATAGTGAATTTGTTTGGCTAGATCATCCAAGGTTTTTACCGTTGTGGGTTTTTCTCGTACATCGGGGGCTGTGTGATTTTTTATTTTACATTTCTTGCTATCACCTAGTGTAGGGACCAATTTTATTCTCAGCCCATGAGAGTAGCCGACCTGGCCCAATAAATCTAGAAAGTAGCCTGGCCCAAATCACAGAAATAAGCTACGAGTATATGATGTTAACACCACCCCAAAACCAAGTCAATCCCCTGCAATCTCGTGGAGATATTCAAGGGATTCATTGTTCATTATGGAAGTCGTGGAGTTACTTGAACAACAGAAATTCTACATCTATAAATTATAACCCATGGATCGAGGCATAGGGGCATTTAACCAAGAATATTGAGAGATACTTAATGAAACAGTAGACCTCTCTGTGGATGTAGGCAAGTTATCGAACCACGTACATATTTGTGTTGTGTGTGCGATTATATGCTGTCTTATTTGATTGTGATTGTTCTTTGTAAATACTTTATTGTGATATTTTTTGATACCACAATTGGCGCCATCTGTTGGAATCGACTTTTATTCCTATGAGAACACTCACTAATTGAAAGCCCTCAATGTCTCACCATAGCAACAACATCCCTCAAGCCCGCGATGTTAAGGAAAAACCTGTACCTCCCAGGGTGAGGTCTGAAATTCGCTAACCATATCCAAGGCTTTGCCAGCAAAGAAAGCCTAGAGAGTCATGAACCACCAAGGTCCACACAAATTTCCAGGTTGGTCGACGCCTATGAGGCCAGAATCTAAGAGCAAGAAGAAGCCACGCGTCACCAAGAAGAAGAAAATACTCGCCTAAAAAGGCGACTGAAAAGAATGGAGAGAGATCTCCACAGAAATACAAGACGACGATATGATTGAACTCTTAGCCCTCAGGTGAGTCAATCTCACAGCCGAGGAAGGAGACCCAGGTGAGACCAAGGGAGAATTGAGAGGAATAGGTTAAGAGGATGGTCGATCGGAATGACTATAGCCAACTCGACGATGTGGGAGTCCTGGTCGACAGAATTATGAAATCAAGAGCTTCGTCACTAGGGAGATGGATCAACATCCAGCCCACCGAGGAGCCAGATACACACGAGAGCTAGCCAAAAGATCTCTTAACACTCAGATGAATCCCCCTTTATAAAGGATAATAGAAGAAGAGGAGCCCCGCAAGAAATTAGCAGTACCTAGATTCAATATCTATGATGGGAAAACTAGCCCTATAGATCATGTTCGGTAATACAGGAAGGCCATGACCTTGTGGAGCCACAATGATGCATTGATGTGTAGCGTCTTCCCTTCCAGTTTTCACAATTGATGATGCTGGAAACAACATCACCCTCTAAGGTGTTCGTAAGCTTAAATCAATGTTAACAATGGAAGCACAAGAGTATATTAAATATAAGAGATAGAGATAAGGAGAAGAGGATGAACACAAATGTTTAAGTGGTTCAGACAATTAGGCATATGTCCACTGTGTAAGTGAGTGAGTAAGGTCACTAGAATAAGGCACTAACGGCCGTTGATACAATCTCTTAAGCTTTCTCTCTCTACTGTATAATTGGATAGAGTTTCAGCTAGGGTTGTTAATTTTGGATCCCCTTATAAGGTAGAGGATGGCCTCTATATATAGTTCTTGGGGGGTGTAATGTACCCCCAAGCATATAATGAGCATGTGCATGAGCATCGATCCAGTATGAGAGTGACACCTGGTTGATCTCAACTAAGTAATGATGACCTCAATATTCCCTCACATGGAGGGAATAATTCGGTTATAACAGATTTATCCATGTGTTCCAAGCTATACATATCCGTGTAAATGCTCGGCTGTCTTCGATTGGTACCAACCTCGGCCTGGAAGAGTACGAGGTTGGTGAAGTCTGGCTGCTTCATAATCCGAGGTTATTCATGATGATCTCGGCTCGTAGTAAAGCTGAGGTAAGACTGGTGGAGTTATAACGTCGACCTGGGTCGAGGTTTTGTTGGAGTAGCTAGAATGTCGGTTGATTCCCAGTCGAGGTTGGTCACGATGGTGGTGGTCCTTGCTACCTCGACTTATTCCCAACCGAGATTGATGAATCAGGTAGATGTGATCTCTGATGCTGCCCGATAATGAGGTGACCAGTGATGTCGGCCATTGCCGACCTTATGTAGGATGAGAGTGTTGGTTGTCAGTTAGGAGCCTTTGTTACCTCGGCCCTCTCATACGCCGAGGTTGGTGTCTCTGAGTTTTAGGTACATTTAGGGCATATCAATCACCCCTTAGCCCTTAGTTACCTATGTGAGTAGGTGATTGAGGGGTATTTGCAAGGCCGAGGCCATTCTTCCTGTTGTGCCAATATCTCATTGACAAGTGTCAAGAATTGAAGTGGGTAGCATGCCTGACAAGTACAAAGATGCTGATTATCTTTTGGGCTCCTAAGGCAATGATGGGCCTTGGGATGCATGCAATCATATTTGAGGGTAAAACCCTTATCTTTCTCTTTCTTCCTCATTTCCCTCCATTTCTATCGCTTGAAACTTCCTCACTCTCTCTTTTCTAGAGCTCTGTTGCTGCAATTGTTAGAGTTTCTTCGATTATCATCTTCCTCTCCCTTGTTTCACGGTCATCCAGGTATCCTCTCCATCCTTCTTTGTTTATTTTCAGCCTTTAATTTTCCTTTGTTGCATTTTCTGGTATCGTCTTGAGTTTTTCGGTGAGCTTATGAGTTTTCCAGTGAGCTTATGAGTTTTTCGGTGAGCATTTCTCGACTTTTCTTGGTTAGTATTCTTTTCAAATAACCACATTAATCTTTAACTTAGGTTGTGTCATCTTGTTTGTTTTTTACTTGAGTCCTTATGTGTAAGGTCGTCTTCAGATGCTCAGACCCCTTTATAAACTCTTAGAGTAATTCCCTTATCTTAGGGAGAAAACCTTAGATAAGATTTGGAAAATAGAACGAGCCCAAGAGGAAGCTCATAGTGCAGAGGCATTCCCTCTCAGACCAATCTTTCCACCCCCTCTAAGGGAGATATACCCTGAGCCAACAGACTCAGTTGAGCCAGAGGACACTCCGTTGGAACCCACTCCAACATCTGAGTCTGAGTCATCCACCTCAGACCCTATGTTTGTGGATTCTTTTCAAGAAACCATGGATTATTCCATCAGGATGGTTCAAGCCCCTGACCAAGCGGAGGTTTCCAGTCGTGCCTCGTCTAACAAGAGTTCTATCACTTCGCACTCTTCCTCCAATGTCAAAATTATAGGACCTAGTGTGGCTATTCCCTTAATATTTGATGTTATTCCCTTGTCGGTCTCCATAGGGTCTGAGTTCGCTCAGAGGTTCCATGATGGTGTTCCCACCCCTGCCCAAGCCGACGTTGCCCAAGATGAGGATGATGGTAGTGAAAGTGATGTTGACACCTCGGAGGCAGACGATATAGAGAGCACTGTCAGCGAACTTGACCTCGTAGCTTTCAGGCATCTTTATTCCATAGGTCCCTCCATAAAACTTAGGAGGCCTCTGAGGTATGAGAGGTCCTTTGGCGGCCGAGATGGTGAGATCTGCCTATATGAGCAGATGTTTAAGTTAGGATTTCGTCTTCCCATTCATCCAATAATTAGGGCCATATTGTCCTATATTAACCTGGCTCCCTCCTAACTCTCCCCCATTGCCTGGAGGGTGATGATTGGGGCTATCGTGTTATGGAGGGCAGTCCATCATTTAGACCTTCCCGTCCAGGTCTTCACATGGTGCTACGTGCCCTCCTTTTCTACGAATCATTCGAGTTACTACCACTTTCTAGCCCGTAAGTCTACTAAGAAGATGTTGCTGGTTACCCAAACTTTGAACCATAACTGGAAACCACGATACTTCTTCGCCTCAGGGGCATGGGAATTTGGTTCCTGTTCCCCCTCTTCATCTTTAGAGCCGAGAATACCTCTGAGGTGGGGAATTTCTTTTGTGAACAATGGATTGATTTAATATGGAGGCTCATTTCTAACTGCTGGTTTTCTGTCATGATCAATGGAGAAACAACAGGATTTTTCAAATCTTCAAGAGGTTTGAGACAAGGGGATCCCCTATCCCCTAGTCTTTTCATCATTATGGCTGATGCTCTATCCAAAAATTTAGATAACCTAATGTCTAAATCTAGTTTTGTGGGGTATAAAATGCCTTTGGGCAGCCCCAGATTTAACCATTTATCTTTTGCAGATGATATTATTATTTTCAGTTCTGGAGCAAGGAGGGATGTCAAAAACCTTATGTCTGTCTTAAGCCAATATGAAGAAGTGTCAGGTCAAAGAATCAACAAATCAAAGAGTAACATCATGGCTTCAAAGCTTATAGGCCTAAGATCTCTTAATCACCTGAAGGAGAGTGCTGGTATGCAGCTGAAGACAGATTCTATTAAGTACCTCGGCTGTCCTATCTATAGTGGAAGGAAGAGAATCATTTATTTTGAAGAAATGGTGCAGAAAATCAAACAAAGAATCCTAGGTTGGAAGGCAAAATGCTTGAGTACTGGAGGGAAGATTATTCTAATCAATTCAGTTCTGTCATCTATGTCTCTGTATTTATTATCTGCTCTTAGTCCTCCAAAAGAAATTCTCAACAGAATATCTGCTCTTATGTCCAAATTCTTCTGGAGTGCAAGTTTTGGGGCTCCTAGACATCAATGGTGCAGGTGGGATACTATAGCTAAACCTATCAATGAAGGTGGTTTAGGTATAAGGCACATAAATGATATTCATTCCTCTCTCAGTATGAAACTCTGGTGGACTTTTAGATCTCAAAATTCCTTATGGACTCAATATATGAGGGCTGCTTATTGTAGAAATTCCCACCCTATTTCTGCTCCTAGAAGAGGATGTGCTCCAACTTGGAATCGTATGTGTTCAGTGAGAGATATAACAGAAGACCATATGATGTGGATGATTGGAGATGGCTCTATCAATATTGCTAAGGATAATTGGAGTATTTCTGAATGTAAGTTATTTTCAGATTCTGTAGCAGGTCCTATTAAAGAATTTTGGAGTCATAACAAAAAGTGGGATAAAGAAAAGCTTGAAAATCTGTATGATCAAAATGTAGTCCATAAAGTTCTGAAATTTGAAGAGATTATGCCTAATAAACCTGACTTTCTCATCTGGAAGCCAACTAGCACAGGTAATTTTTCCATCACCTCAGCTTGGAACTTAAGCAGAAATCAATCTTCTTCTAGGCTGAGCTCAAAATTTATTTGGCATAAGAATCTTCCGTCCAAAATGTCAGTCTTTATGTGGAAAATGATGAATAATCTTCTCCCAATAGATGAAAAGTTAAAATCCATTGGTTTTAGAGGCCCTTCCAAATGTTGTTGTTGCTCAAAGCCTAAAGAAGAAACTATAGACCACATGTTTGAGGAGGGAGATGTAGCTAGCAGCATATGGGATCAAATGACTAACGAGTTTGGGATTACAAGACACAAAGGAGGAGGTGTTAGAAATCAGTTATTCCAATGGTGGTTATATGGGGTAAAATTAAACAAAAGAATAAGCAGAATTGTTCCAGCTATCATTTGTTGGTGCATTTGGTGTTTCAGAAATAAATGCAGATTTGATGATAGTCTTCCTAGTGTAAATGCTGTTATACATCATATCAAGTCTGAACTTATTTCTAACAAAGTCTTTTTTAGTGCTCAAAAGGCTAAAGTGCAGATGATAATCAAGTGGAATCTTCCTAGAACAGGTGCTTTAAAGATTAATGTTGATGGCAGTTCCATTGGTAATCCAGGTAATGGAGGGGGCGGCGGAATTCTTAGGAATCACTCAGGGGACATGCTTTGGGCTTTTCATGCTCATTTTGGAGTAGTGTCTAATATGGAAGCAGAGGCTTTGGCTTTACTTAAAGGTCTGGAATTTTCAATGGACTTCATTGGCTATGATCTAACTATAGAGAGTGACTCTAAAGTTTTAGTGGATTTCATTCAAAATAAAGGTTCTTCCCCTTGGAAAATTCAGTGGCATATGTTCAAAATCAGAAGTTTAATGTCGAGGATAAAGGTCAGACTTGTTCATATTCATAGAGAGGCAAATCAAGTAGCAGATTTCCTTGCAAAGTTAGGCAGCTCTCAACATACAGATTGCTTTTCTCATAGTACAGATGACTTCCCAAAGCAGCTGAAAGGTTTTATCAGAGTAGATAGATGGGGTTTACCTTCATTCCGAAATGTCTAAGGGTCATTGGTGTTTAGTTTATTCCTCTGGTTTCTTAAAGTTGGCTTTAATCAGTTCTTTTCTATTTGATTCTGTAAGGGTTCTTATTTATAAAGAACCTCGTTTATGTTTCTTATTTCCTTCTTTCTTGTATTTTCTCAATGATGTAAGCTATTTAGAAGAGGCTAGTTCTTCTATCATTTGAGAATAAAAGGATGCTTTCTCCAAAAAAAAAAAAAAAAAAAAAAAAAAAAAAAAAAATGATGTTTAAGGTCTGAGATCATCCAAGTATGATGTCACCTCAAACCTTTTCACCAAATTAATGATGTTTAAGGTCTGAGGTCATCCAAGTATGATGTTCACCTCAGACCTTGTCACCAAATTATGATATTTTGAGGTCGGAGGTCATCAAACTAAAATGTTACCTCCATAAAATGTTCACCAAATTAATGATGTTTTGAGGTCTGAGGTAATCCAAGAATGATATTCACCTCAGACCTTGTCACCAAATTATTATATTTTAAGGTTTTAGGTCATCCAAGTATGATGTTCACCTCAGACCTTGTCACCAAATTATGATTTTTTGAGGTCTGAGGTCATCAAACTAAGCTGTTACCCTCATAAATTTTTCACCAAATTAATGATGTTTAAGGTCCGAGTTCATCCAAGTATGATATTCACCTCAGACCTTGTCACCAAATTATGATGTTTTAAGGTCTAAGGTCATCAAATTAAGATGTTACCCCCATAAAATGTTCACCAAATTAATGATGTTTTGAGGTCTAAGGTCATCCAAGTATGATATTCACCTCAGACCTTGTCACCAAATTATGATGTTTTAAGGTCTGAGGTCATCAAACTAAGATGTTACCCCCATAAAATGTTCACCAAATTAATGATGTTTAAGGTCTGACGACATCCAAGTATGATGTTCACCTCAGATCTTGTCACCAAATTATGATGTTTTGAGGTCTGAGGTCATCAAACTAAGATGTTACCCTCATAAATTTTTCATCAAAGCATAATGAACCAACAATTGACATAGGAACTGATCTTCTCATTAATAATCTCTTCATAAGTTGATACATTTACATAGATACCATTGTAACATCACATATAATATTTTTTTTAGATGATCAGTATTCCATGGATTGGAGAAAGGTTCCCCTTCAAGGTTTTCTAGCCTATAGGTCCCGGGTACAACCTCCTCGATCACTTTGTAAGGGCCATGCCAATTTGAGTGAAGCTTGTTTGTCTTCTGCAACGTCTTCTGCAATGTCTTCTGCATCACTAGGTCTCCTACAGCTATGGGCCTCGATTTCACTCTTTCGTTGTAGAATTTTATTGTTCTCTGCTGGTAGGTTGCCTGTCCGATCTCAGCGTCTTCCCTTCTTTCTTCAACTAAATTTAGGTCAAGTCTTCTATCTTCCCCATTCTTCTCGGGGTCATAGGTCTGGACTCTGTGAGTGGGGAGTCCCACCTCTGTTGGTATGACGGCTTCTGAGCCATGTGCTAACATAATTGGGGTCTCCCCCGTTGGCATCCTAGTCGTTGTTCTGTAGGCCCATAACACAATATAAACCTCTTCAGTCCATCTCCCCTTAGCTTCTTCTAACCTTTTCTTGATCCTGTCAAGGATTATTCTATTCGTGACTTCTGTCTAACCGTTTGCCTGAGGTCGGCCAGGAGAAGAGAAAAATTGCTTGATTCTAACTCTCTCGCAATACTTCTCCAAGGAAGAATTTTTAAACTAAGTTCTATTATCTGAGATGAGGGTGTTAGGGAGGCCATGTATGCATATGATGCTTTTCCAGATAAACTGGAAGGTCTTCTGTTATGTGATCGTGATCATTGGCTCGGCCTTCACCCACTTACAGAAGTAGTCAATCGCTACTATCAGAAATGGATAATTGTTCGCAGCCCTTGGCAAAGGACCCACCAAGTCAATCCCCCATACTGCGAATTGCCAAGGGGAACTCTTTGACGTTATAGGTTGATGAGGTTGATGGGGGATAGTGGAGAATCTTTGGCATTTGTCACACCTCTTCACGTAGGCTACAGCATCCTTAGCCAAGGTCGGCCACCAGTATCCCTGCATGATAATCCTCTCGGCCAAAGGTCTTCCTCCTATGTGACTGGAGCAAGAACCCTCATGCACCTCCTGTAGGATGAGAGGAACCTCTGTGGGATGAACGCATCAGAGGAGAGGTAACAAAAATCTTTTCTTATGTAGGACATCTCCTACGATTGAGAACTTTGCAGCTTTGTACCTCAATTTTCTCCTCTCTAACTTCGATTAAGGTAGCTCTCCCTCTCTAATATATCTGATGAGGGGGTACATCCATGAGTCCCCTAGGTTCAAGTTGAGGCAAGGGTTGGTAACCTCTTCTTCTTCAATGGTCGACTTGAGCAAGATCTCGACTGGTATTGTCATTCTAATGTCTGTCCTTATTGTTGAAGCCAACCTTTCTAGTGCATTTGCGTGGATGTTGTTTTGTCGAGGTACCCTCTTCATTTTTACCTCTTCGAAACCTTATAGCATCATTCTAACCCTCTTCAGGTATTTATCTATCCTTTCATCCTTGGCCTCATAGACCCCAAACACTTGGTTGACAACTAACCTCGAGTAACTGTGAAGTAGAAGTCAACCAACCTTAAGGGTCTTTGCCAAGGAGAGACCTGTTATCATAGACTCATATTCTGACTCGTTATTTGATGCCTTGAAGTTGAACCTTAGTGCATATTCAACGTTGGTACCATCCGGAGCTGAGAGTATCAGCCCTGCACCGCTTCCACTTTCGCAAGAAGACCCGTCAACGAAGAGGTTCCAAACGTCTTCATTCGTCGAGAAGCTTCCCTCTAACAGGGTTCCTTACTTGAAGAGGTACTTGTCTTCCTCATTCTCAGCCACTCCGTTTCTAGATCTGTTGGACACAACCTCTTCCGATTCTCAGAAGACGTTACTATTTGATTCCTCTGTGATCACTAGATTATTCTCAACTTAAGTCTCTTCCCACGTGAACTCAATAACAAAATCTGCAAGTGCCTGCCCTTTAATGTCCACCCTAGGTTGATAAGTAAGGCCATACTCTCCCAAGTCTATGGCCCAGGTCACCAACCTACCTGACTTTTCAGGCTTGTGGTGCACTTGCCTAAGTGGGGAGTCAGTGAGGATGACCATAGAGTGTGCTTCAAAATAGGGTTTCATCTTCCTCGAAGCATGTATCAAAGTGTAGGCCAATTTATCCATTCGAGGATAGTTTTTTTCAGACCCCTGAAGGGCCTTACTATTGAAGTACACAGGCCTTTGAACCCTAACGTCTTCCCGTACTATTACCAAACTTATAGCTGACTCAGAGACTGATAAATAAACATACAACTTTTCTCCCACTATGGGCCGAGATAAGAGCAGGGGAGATCCGAGGTAGGACTTGAGCTGATTAAAAGCCTCATCGCACTCTTTGTCCCATTCGAAGGCCTTTCTAAGCACCTTAAAGAACGAAAGACACTTGTCCGTTACACTATAAACAAATCTATTGAGTGCAGCTACTCTTTCAGTGAGCCTCTGAACGTCCTTGATACTTCTTGGTGTCTTCATGTCGAGCAAATCCTTGATCTTCTCAGGGTTCTACTCTATTCCTCTCTGATTGACAATGAATCTAAGAAATTTTCCATCCCTTACTCCGAAGATGCATTTCGAGGGGTTGAGTTTCATTATGTACATGTCCATGGTATCGAAGGTCTTTTTTAGGTCTGCCACGTGAGTGCAGGCCTTTAAGCTCTTCATCAACATATCATCTACATACACCTCCAAGGCGTGAACTGAGGGTTTCCCAGTCGTAGCACAACATTGACTGTTGACCTCCTCTTGATCCATGTCTCGTCCCTAATGGGGTCAGCCCTGATGAGGTCGGCCATGATGAGGTCGATGTTCCCTATCTCCTCTTTGAGAGCCAGCGGCACTTCGTGACCTGGATAACCTCTGACTTAGGTCATTTACTGTGCCGATACTTTCAAAGGCTGACCCTCTACTTAGTCGATCAAAAGCTGATCCTCTTTGCTGGGCACCTTCATCTCTTCTACCTCCACAACCTCGGCTCTGCTGGATAGGACGCACTGTGTTATTTAAAACCTCACACGGCTCCCAACAATCTTCTAGAGCATATTTTGCCTCCAAATCATCATACCTATCCTCTGGGCAAGGGTGTCCTTGCCTCCCCAGACGCAAACGCCTAGGTTCAGCAACGTCCCTCCTCCGCTGAGGTGTAGGTTGGTCTTTTTGCGGTGCCTGGGGTGGTCCCCTGGCCTCAAGATGGAGTTGAGCAGCTACCGGAGTAATCATCTCCGGTGAGACCCCAGGTGGTCTCATCATATTTTGACTGAGTTGTGCAAATTTCTCCTTCATTGCTTATTGCGTTGCAGCTAAAGACCTCAAGGTTGCTTCCACCTCAGCCATTTCGGACTGGGGTGGTGCCTGGCTGGAACTAGGCCCTCTAGCACTAGGTGGTGGAAGTGGTGGTGGCAACTCCGGTGCCATACGTTAAAACTAAAGATGTTATGAAGTAGATGGGCTTAGTACCTTAATGGACATCTTTCAATGGTGAAACAACTCCACGCAAGGGGTGAGGCCCGGTTCACCACCAGAGTCTGCGATGAGGTTAAGCAGAAAATGAGGAAGAGATAGCTTCTTGTTCCCACAGACGGTGCCAAAATGATGATGCTGGAAATATCACCACCCTCCAAGGTGTTCGTAAGCTTAAATCAATGTTAACAATGGCAGCACAAGAGTATATTAAATATAAGAGATAGAGATGAGGAGAAGAGTATGAACACAAATGTTCAAGTGATTCAGCCAATTAGGCCTACGTCCACTATGTAAGTGAGTGAGTAAGGTCACTAGAATAAGGCACTAACGGCCATGGATACAATCTCTTAAACTTTCTCTCTCTGATGTATAATTGGACAAATTTTCAGCTAGGGTTGTTAATTTTGGATCCCCTTACAAGGTAGAGGATGACCTCTATATATAGTGCTTGGGGGTGTAATGCGCCCCCCAAGCATAAAATGAGCATGTGCATGAGCATCAAGCCAGTATGAGAGTGACACCTGGCTGATCTCAACTAAGTAATGATGACCTCAATATTCCCTCATGTGGAGGGAATAATTCAGTTAAAACATATTTTTCCACGTGTTCCAAGCTATACATATGCGTGTAAATGCTCAGCTGTCTTCGATTGGTACCAACCTCGTCCTGGAAGAGTACGAGGTTGGTGAAGTCTGGCTGCTGCTCAATCCGAGGTTATTCACGATGATCTCGGCTCAGTAGGAAAGCTGAGGTAAGGCAGGTGGAGTTATAACGTCGGCCTGGGCCAAGGCTATGTTAGAATAGCTGGAATGTCGGTTAATTCCCAGTCGAGGTTGGTCACGATGGTGGTGGTCCTTGCTACCTCGGATTATTCCCAGTCGAGGTTGATAAACGAGGTAGATATGATCTTTGATGCTTCCCGATAATAAGGTGACCAGTGATGTCGGCCATAGTCGACCTTATGTAGGACGAGAGTGCTGGTTGTCAGTCAAGGGCCTTTGTTACCTCGGCCCTCTCATATGCCTAGGTTAGTGTCTCTGAGTTGTCAGGTACATTTAGGGCATATCAACGACATGGCACAGAAGTGGTTCGAGAGGCTTCCACATAGGTCTATCAGGGGATTTAAGGTTCTAGTTCAATTATTCCCAATCGATGGATGCTCTACTCACAATGAAGAAAAAACCACAGGAGAACCTCAAGGAGTATGCCAAGAGGTATTAGGATATTTTCAACGAAACTGAGGACTGCTCAGAGTAGGTTTCCGTGGAATCCTTCAAGATCAAGCTTCCAAGAACTTATTTATTTTGCCAATCCCTAACTAAAAATGAGGCTAATTCTATCGACGACCTGATGGCCCGTATTAAAAAATACGCCAAAGTCGAAGATAAAATACATCTTAATACAGGGTACAATGGTTGCGTGAGGACGAATAAAGGGACAGAGAAAATGATTCTTGGAAGAAAGGAAACAATAATAGGGGGCCGGAATGTCTCAAAAAATAATAACAAGAGGACCCCTCAAACCCAGGCTGGTCATCTCAATGAGTTCGTAGATAAGAAGGGAGACAAGGTCACAGCCAATGGCGACCAGAAGCCAGACAACGTCCTCGAGGACGAGATGGGCCACGAGTTCACAGTAATTCATGGGGAATCAGACCTCAAGCAAGTATAAAGAAACACTATTTAGATGGAAGTTAATAAGCTTACTACCGTTATGAAAGCTTTTCATATTGACCCCGCCAAGACTCAGGCCGGGAAGCGTTGATGACCAGAAGACGTCGACTACAGCAAACACGTTGTGTTTACCTAAGATGACTTAGTTATGTTAAGAACCCCATATCATGATGCGTTAGTCATCACACTCAGGATAAATAATTGGGACATCGACAGGTTGCTCGTCGACCAAGGTAGCTCTTCGAAAGTGATGTACCTAGACTTGTTCCATAAATTGAAATTGAATATCGCCGACCTCAAAGAGGCCATTATTTCATTAGTCGGACTTATAGGAAAGATAACCACACTGCTGGGAAAGATAGTCCTACTAGTTAGGGCGAGAAGTATTTTAAAGATGATCGAGTTTTTGGTAGTATATATCGAATCCCCTTATCACTCCATCTTAGGCAGAGTCTGGCTCCATGCTGTGAAGGTCGTACCATCCTCATATCATCAGAAACTCAAGTGCATTACAGATTAGGGTTGGTCGAGATTCGTAGCGACTAAGATATGTCTAGAAAATGCTTCATTGTAACCATTTTACCCAAGCATAAGAAGAAAAGAGATGAGAGGAAAGTCGAGGAGGAAGCCCAAGAAGGGGTATTACCTTCAAAATAGCAATTACGGTATGGCCGACCAGGGTTGGAGGAAAAAAGGGCCCACCCCACAACTAGGGTCGTCAAAAATCTGGAAGAAGTTACATCTGAAGGAAACTCACTTGAAAGGAGATTTTTAATTGTTACCTCTCTCACTGGAAGAGAAAAGGAGCTAACCACGTTCCTCCGGAGCAATATCGATGTTTTTGCTTGGGAGCTGTACGAGCTACCTGGGATAGATACCGTTATTGCATGTCATCGACTGAACGTCGATCCATCTTTCAACCCAGGCACTGAGAAGTCTTACCAAAAGCCTCAGAAAAGGCAAAGGTGATAGAGAAAGAGGTAGAAAAATTACTAGATGCAGGTTCCATTAGAGAAGTTATGTTTCCCAAATGGATATCCAACCCATCCATCGTACCCAAAAGCAACGGAAGCTGGAGAGTGTGTATTGACTTTACTGACCTCAATAGGGCTTGTGAGAAAGACAGTTTTCGTTTCCCAAAGATAATTCAGTTGGTCAACGCCACTACAATGCATGAAAAATGAGATTTATGGATGTTTACTCTGGATACCACCAGATCTCACTTTATGATCCAGACCAAGATAAGACCTCCTTTATAACTCCTATTGGTTTATATTATTAAAGTCATGCCATTCGACCTCAAGAATGAAGGAGCGACTTATCAGCGACTGGTGAACAGGATGTTAAATAAGAAAATGGGAGAAACAATGGAGGTATACATCGACGACATGCTCATCAAAAGTAAATTCAAGGGCCACCATCTCTCAGACCTAGCAGGAACCTCTTAGATACTTAGGAAATACCGAATAAAACATAACGCTAGCAAGTGTTCATTCGGTGTCCAGTCAGGAAAGTTCCTAGTATATCTGGGCAGTAAAAGAGGGGTTGAAGAAAACCTTGATTAGATCGTCGCTATTAGAAAATTCCATCCCCCTTAGACGATAAGAGATGTCCAGAAGCTTATTGGCATGCTCGCCGCACTCAAGTGTTTTATCTCTAAGTCTTCGGAGTACTGTCGACTATTCTGCCAACTGTTAAAGAGAGTTATGGTCCTTGTATAGAACGACGACTGCTCTAAAGCCCTGGAAGAACTCAAGTCTTACCTCAGCAAGCATCCCTTGCTGGTGATTCCAAGTGAAGGAGACCCCTTATACATTTACCTTGTCATGTCAGACCATGCCTTAAGCTTCACTTTCGTATGCAAGAAAGAGGAAGGCTAAGACCCGATCTACTATGTAAGTAAGATGTTTTTTATGCTAAGAAACTTTATCTTCCCCTAGAGCAGCTCGCCTATGCCTTAGTGGTAGCCTTGAGGAAACTAAAGCATTAATTTGAGGCTCATTCTAGTATCGCGATTACCTCACATCCCCTCAAAGTTAATCTAAGGAAAGCTGATCTCTTCGTTCGACTATCAACATGGTAGTCCGAGATTAGAAGATTTGATATCCACTTTCAACCAAGAGCACCAATTAAGGGGCAAGTTCAAGGTGATTTCATTGTCGAACTCACAAAAAGCTAGCCTACTACTCAATTAGGCAGCTGATGGAAGAGGAAGAAAAATTCTTCGATTGGACCCTCTACATTGATGGAGCCTCCAACTCTAAAGGGATAGGAGTAGGCATTATATTGGTTACCCCAGAGATGATTGTGCTCAAATAAGGGATCAGGCTAGGATTTGAAGCCTCTAACAATGAAGCAAAATATGAAGCACTGATCATCGACCTACGCAAAACACAACTGCTAGGGGCAAAATGCCTTTGGGTATTTGGCGATTCAAAGCTAGTGTCCAAGCAGATAAGTGGAGGCTTCAATGTCGAAGATGAGAGGATGGAAGCTTACCTTGCTGTTGTAAGGGAAATTATGGCAAACTTTGATAGAGTTGATGTTCAGCAGTTCCCCAGGGGGCAGAATAGTCACGCCCACGCCTTACTAGCTCTAAGCTCCACCCATTAACTCCGATTTAAGGATAACTATTCCAATAGAATACCTCACGCAGCTAGGCATCAATTAGTCAGCCATAGTCGAGCAAGTCCTCCATATAGAAAAGGCACCCAGTTAGATGGATCCCATCATGACTTATCTACGGAGCGACACACTGCCAAGTGACAAGAGATCGACGCACCATATAAGAGTCAAGGATTCTCGCTTTTATTTATCTCTTGAGGAAAAACTCTACAGAAAGTCTCAATTCCCCTACCTCCAGTGCGTTCACCCAGAATATATCGAGCAGGTTCTTAGTGAAATTCATGAAGACATTTGTGGGTGTCATGCAGGAGGAAGATCATTGGCTTTTCGAGCGATTAAGTAAGGATATTGGTGGTCATATATGCGGAAGGATGCTGGAATTTACGTTTACAAGTGTAAAAAAGGCCAAAAGCACTCCCCTATAGTCCATCATCCAGCTATCGACCTCAAGTCATTGACTAGCCCATGACCTTTCACCTAGTGGGGCTAGGATATTGTAGGGCCTTTGCCTACCGTATATGGAAATCACAAGTATCTATTGGTCGGCATTGACTACTTCACCAAATAGGTAGAGGCAGAACCACTCGTAAACATTCGGGATTTTGATATGACGAGGTTCATATGGAAGAACATCATCACCCACTTTGGGACACCAAGAACGATCACTATTGACAATGGCACAGAGTTTTAAAATAGCTTATTTTAAGGATTTTGCGATGAGCATGGCATCAAGCACCACTTTAGTTCTGTAGCATATCCACAGAGCAACGGGAAAGCTGAAGCTTCCAATAAGACAATGATCGACGGACTAAAAAAATGACTGGAAAGAGCCAAATGTGCTTGGGTAGACAAACTACCCCATATTTTATGGGCTTATCGTACAACTCCCATGAGCTTCATGCTCGACTATAGAATGGAGGCAGTCATGACATTGGAAGCAGGACTCCCTATTATGAGGACCACCTTGGTCGACCAAGGCCTCAATGATGAAGCATTATTTACTGAACTTGACTTAGCTGATGAGCATCGAGAATTGGCACTAGTTAAGTTGGCATCCGACCAACATCAACTATCAAACAATACAACCAAAAAGTCAATCTAAGGAAATTTATAATAGGGGATTACGTCCTGAGGAAAGTCCTCGGCAGTGCTTTAAGACCATCAGACGGAAATCTGGGACCAAATTGGGAGGAACCTTTCAAGATAATAAAGGACTACCTACAGGGAGCATATCGCTGGGAAATGCTAGAGGGAGGGGAGATACCAAGGGCCTGGAATGCAGCCAACCCATGAAGCTCTACTTTTAGACTTATCTATGCAGCCAACCTTAAGAAGTGTTACTTTTAGACTTTTATATCTTTTATTTTTCAACATCATCAGTCTAGGAGAATTTTCATATACCAACTAATGTTGCCTTTTATTATTCATTTTAATCAATAAAGGTCGATTGGCCAGCGCATTGTAAACATCTTGGTTATTTAAAATCTCTTGATCGAACCTCAATACGGGTATTTTCTCAGCAGTATGATCCCCTCAAAACATAACAAAGTTCCGGGATATCAGCAAGGTGATTGTCAAGTAATAAAGCTCATATGTTTACAATAGTGTGCTAGACTTATGCCATTCAAATCTAAAATATATGAAGCTAGGTTTACAATTAACCTTCCTCAGGTCTTTCTTAAAAACACAATTAGCCTCTTGAGTTGCTCCGGCAACAATAAAAGACCTATAGGAGATCCTTAGTAAATCAAGCCAACTCAAGGTTGCTCGCCAACTTAGGTAGGTTAAAAAATTATGTTCGGGCGGATGTCCCATCCAAGTACATTATCACCATTTCCCTACTTAGGCCTAAGGAAGTGTGACGACACAACCTAAAAGGTAAAGTGGACGGAATGATATGGCTAAGGAAACTGGGAGAATGTTCAAACACGAGATAAAAAAAACTTAACATCATTTAGTCGGTTAAAAAGCCCAAAATAATTAAAAGTTTTTGCAATAATCATTCATACTATGACCATATCTATCAAGTAATTTTTTTAGTCAAGCATTAATGTCAAGCAATCAACAAATAGGGTTAACACATGTTTAGTCAGCAAATCCTCAAGACATAAATAATCAGTTGTATCTATCATTAAGAATCATATGATTACATTTACATCAAAAGACCAAGAAATACTTAAAGACCTACGATGAACTAGGACGATGAGCAAGGTAGTCTGCTACTCGATTTCTCCAACCATCATCAGGATGAGGAACTAAGTCTTCTTCAATGCCCTCGCATGGGTCTAGAATCTGCATATGAATAACATATATTAGGATCCAACGATCATCCTTTGAGAAGGGATTTCACACAACAGATGAGTGAACGATCTGATACTTATACTATAGGGCCGATTCCTTAGGAAGTTTCAATTACTTAAGAGCATTCAGCCATACCCTGGCAAAAGCAAGGTCTTCGACCTCTTTCTGTCTTAGTTGGGCATCTATCCAACTGTGGTCATAACTATCAGCCCAGACCTACCGAGGACCCTTTAGAAATAAACATCTTAATCGAGTAACATCTCTCTAGAGACCCATGGCGATCACATGATCTCGCATAATGTATCCTTTTAGCTCGATAATATCCCTATTAGAATCTTGTTTGTCAATTTGAGCAACTATAGCCAATGATGAAGATGATCCTTCCAGAATCGAAGGAGGACCAAATGGAGTGTTTTCTTTGAGACGAGAAATTTGTCTTCTCAAATTATTATTCTCCCTCTGCAGTAACTCCCCTTCCTGGTTGATTTCAGACGCATCCAGAAGTTTTTCTTTCAATGTGTCCATCTACTCCTTCACAGAGGCACCAATTCCTTACATCTCATCGAGCCTATCCTTGAGCTTAGCGACTACCTCAAATTAATCTTTATAATCCTAGTTTCTCACCCTGGGGGATTTATAAATATTGATAAAATCTTGATGTTCTTGAGCGCTTATGTTAGGACCAAGAATCTGGCCTAGACGGGAGTTAGCAGGAATATAATCATCTAAATTAATGAGCTACAGCCAACCAAACAAGCAACAAAGGTAGCAAGAATTAGTAATGAAATAAAAAGTTTGCTTTTTATTTAAATAAAAAGCACAGGATAGTACAAATAAAGGGAACGACCATTCGAAAGAGCGGGTATAATGAAGGTTAGGAGGCGACCAACTCTTTATTCGCCTCTGCCACTACCAGCTCGTCTGCGATCACAACACTGTAGGCTTCTTGGAGGTCGTATAGCTCCTTAGCTGAGTTTTCCCTCTCCTTATCAAAGGTAACCTTGGTCTCAGTCAGCCTTATTGAAAGACTTTAGAGCTTCGTCCGGCTCTAAATTTCTCCTCGATAGCTTAACTCGACCACGGAGCAGCACAGTGTAGTCAGAGATAAACTACAAAATAGAAGAAACACAGGTTAAGCACGAGATGATAGAGGTAAATGGAGAACAAATAATTATAGAGAAATGATTACTCACCAAAGCAAGCCCTTGGGTAGATTTAAGGTCTAACTAATCTCCCCCCATGATCGATGAGCGTTCGTGGTAGGCTGCGAGCACTGCTTGCTCCAGCAGCAAAGGGGCAAGTTGAGGCACAGCAGCCGCTAAGGCTCCCTTAATTGCAATAATATAAGGCACCATCGAGGTCTGTTCCCTTCTCTTCTCTACCTCTCTCTTTCTCTCTTCTTATCTCTTTCTCTCGCTTCTTCTCCTCTTCTCTCTTCTTTCTCTCCATCTCCTTCTCCTAAACCACCACCTTAGAACTACCTATAGAGTCTCCGGCCTTTTGCTTAAGGAACTTCATCCCGTTGGATAGCAAATTATCATTATTGTCATCCTAGATCATTTTTCTATCTCCTCGAAGGAGCCATCTCTTCCTCGCTGGACTCCTCTTTGTCAGACTATTCCTCGCTTCTCTCATTTTCACCACTTCCTTACTCTTTTCCTTGTACCAGATCCTCTTCCTAGCCATTTTCTTCCTCGTACTCTGCCTCAATGGGTTCAGAAGTACCACCAACTCCTTCTTCTGGAACGTCTAGGTAAGGGATTGGGTCTACTGGGCGTACAATAAAATTGGAAGAAGTATTCTTTTACTCCAGCAAGAATGCAACAGATTGAGGATGTTCCCCCTCAGCAACAGTGTCTCTTATCCTCCAATATTTTAAAAGTTCAACAGCTCGAATCTCATGAGGAGTAGGCTCTTGATTCTTAGCTTTTGCTATAAAGAAAAAGAAGAAAAGTACACAGAGGCAAGTAAATAAATAATAAAAAAGATATGGTGGTAACAACCTATGTATTCATCTTCAAAGGTATAGATCTGAGGTCCCCTATACCTATGCCCCCTGATTGGGGAGGATATTGCCAATTTCTGGAAATAAAACCTTCAGACCAATAGTCTTTATAAGAATTAGGTAGATTTACTGCCAACACCCTATCAGGACTTCTTTCTTTCAAGTACAGAAGACCCCCACTAGTGCGAGAGAAAGTATAACAATAGCAAATCTTAGATAATCCTAAGTTGGTACCATAGAGCTGGTTTATCTTATAAACTCCATTAACAATCTTCCACAAATTTAGGGAACATTGGACATGAACTATGTTGAAGTATTAGAAAAAATGTAATAACAAAAGGTTAGGGGGAAACATTAAACCTCGTTGGGAAACCAACAGAATGTGAATCCAATGACTATCTTCTAGATCACGAACATTTATGGGGACTGAAGTGCACTCTATGTTTACCCAATTAGGAATATTATAACATTTTCTAAGCTCAGGAAAAGACATATTATCCAGCATCACCATGAGAAAAACACAAAAACCCTAGCTACAGTAGAAGAATGATTCACAGAAGACAAAAACTAGAAGGAGAAGAAGAAGAAGAAGAAGAAAAAGAAATCTGTAACTTAAGAGACGTAGGTGAAGCTTGGAAAGCTGAGAAAGTCTTAATTTTAAAGAGAGAGAGTAAAGAATGAAGCCTGAGAACACAGTATGCGCAAGAACGACCAAAGATAATGAACTGATGGTTAAGTTTTTGCTCAACAAGCCAGTTTTAAACACTCAAATGATGTTTTACACTTCTCGAAAAAGATTTGGCGCTTCAATTTCTTACAAAAAGACGTACAGGCCCCTCATGTTTCAACAAGTTACAAGTATACCACTACAGACAGTGCTGCGCCCTTAGCCACATATAAAATCCATCGGCCCAAGCAATGGCCCAAGGATTTTAGGGGTAATTATGGGGACCAATTTTATTCTTAGCCCACAATAACGGATGAACTAGCCCAACAAATTTAAAGAGCTTCTCGACATCATATCATGGAAATAAGCTACGAGTACGTGTACTTCACACCGTCCTAAAACCAAGTCAATCCCCTATAATATCGTGGAGATATTTAAGGGATTCATGGATAATTATGGGCATCGTGGAATTACTTGAACGACCAAAATTATACATCTATAACCCTTGGCCTGGGGCATAGGGGCATGTAGCCGAGCATATTGAGAGAGATTTAACAAAACAGTAGACCTTTCCGTGTACGTAGGCAAGTTATCAAACCACATACATAGTTATGTTGTGTATGCGATTATATGCTTTCTTATTTAATTGTGATTGTTCTTCTTAAATCCTTTATTGCGATTTTTTTAATACCACACCTAAATGCATGTTTTAGAATAAAATAAAATTGGCTAAAACTATTTTACGTTACTTTCATATAAAATTGGTCCAACATTTTACCTTAGGATAAATTGTTTAACTTTGATATTTAATTTACAAAAATTAAAAATTATCATTTGCTTAGACCATTTTGTATATCCCACACTTTCAAAATGGTATTAGAGCTACAACACTAAGTTATTGTGTTTAATCCATGTTTAGGCATGAATTTTAGCAGTTCTTATATGGAGGGTCAATAATTTTCTAAACCACCTTTATTTGATGGGTCTAACTATGTGTATTGGAAAGCGCATATGAAATTAGCATTTAAGTCATCAGATGAGCGGGTATAGTAACCTGTAGTTAAGGTTTGGTCCCCACCCACATCCTATGTAGGTGATTATAGGATTTTCAAACCCATTGAAACCTGGAGTGATAATGAGCATAAAAGGTCCAACTATAATTCACGTGGATGGATGATTTGTTTTGTGTGGTCACACCGGAGGAATTTTATCGTATTATGACTTGTGAAATGTCTAAATAGGCCTAAGACATACTACAACTCACTCATGGGTTACTAGTGTTATTAAGGCTTCCAAACACCAAAACCTCACCACTCAGTTTAAAACCATTAGGATGGAGGAGAGTTAACCATTTGATTAGTTATATGCTAGATTGTCAGATATTTTGAACTCGTCGTTTAAGTCATTTAAGTTGGGAGAAATAATACCCAAAATCGAAGAAAATCGTTAAGTCCTTACTTGAAAGATTTAATTCAAAAGTGACAGTTTTGAATTCATTGGGTACTCTGTACTCTACAAAACTTGAAGAGCTTGTAGGTGATTTTTAAACTTATAAGCTTAACATGTTTTCCTCCATAAAGATGAAGAAAGATAAGGGCATTGATTTGAAAACCCAAAAGGAGGAAACACATGTTTTAAATGATGAATCTGATATTAATTCTGATGATATGGTCATGTTTGTGAAAAAGTTTAAGAAATTTCTTAAGTTTGAAAAACAGTCAAAAAATAAAAAGAAGTTTAAGAAAAACAATTTAACAAGGCTATAAAATTTCTTAAAATTTGTAATGATAATTTTAAAAGGGATGAGTCGGACATATGCTTTGGGTGTGAGGGTTGTAGCCATAGGGAATCAAAGTGTTCTAAGAAAGGAGAGAAAAAAATTGAAGGTGTACAATGCCACTCTGAGTGATAGTGATCCAAAAGAGGAACTTGATTCATGCATTGAATGCAACTACATCGCGTTCATGGCTAGTCTTGTGAGCCTTGATGAAAAATCCTTTGATGAAGATAATTATGTCCATGACAATTTCGGGGCCATTGTTTGTGAATACCAAGTGATGGTGGAGAGATTGGAAAAGATTAAAAAGATGAAGAAAAAGAGGATGGGAGTGAACTTCAAGTTTCCTTTTATGAGTTGTATGCGAAAATGATGAAATAGAAAAAGGCTAACTTAAAGTTGGAAGCTAGGTTGAAACAACGTGCCTTGGGTAATCATGATAGTATATTGATTGAGGATCTTAGGGCACATGAGAAAAATATTAGGTATAGACTTCGGGAATTAATGGAGATTTTGAAAAAGGATTCCCTTATTTTTTATTAGCCTCGTCATTTCTCAAGTCTAGGATTGTGGAGTTAAAATAGAAATTGAGAGCTTCAAGTAATGCCAAATTTAATTTGGAGTCTAGGTCGGAAAAATTGGATAAAAATTTAGGCGCTGTCTGAATCAAAGATGGAAATTATGGTATTTTCTTCGATATTCCAAATTATTCCACTACTAAAGTCAAACCCATGCTTTTGAGAGAGTAACTATTGCTAGGAACGTTAGAAAAGGACAATTTAAGGGTAATATTCCTCGTGTCTACACATGCACACATTGTAATAGGAAATGTCACCTTAGGAATTTTTCCTTTGTCTTTGAAAAGGACATAGGAATTCCAAGTCTAGAGTCACCAAGGTTCCGAAAACCCAAGAGCACATGTCACACCTATGTGGGTTAGGAAATCAAATTTGGAAGCTTTACATGTTAGACATGTTGATTATCGAATGCTTGCACATGATAATTCTCATGTTAAATCTAATAGTCGATTGTGTCCACGTGTTTACATACATTAGCTTTAGTACTTCATGTTATATGTGTTTACTAGTTGTATGCGGTTTGAGTCTTTTTTATTTTAATTTTCCTTTTTGGCTTATATTGAAAAAATTAAAATAAAATTGTTTGTCTTTTGAGTTTTGTTGCATGTGGTGTCTTATGTGTAGGTTAGGTTTACACATTTTGTGTAGCATATCGATGTGTTTAAATCAACTTCATTCCATGTTTACATGTGTCTAGAATATTTTATTATTATTTTCAATGTTTAGATTGTTCTTAATCATGCTTGCATTGAGTAGTTTAAAAGTGACTTGATTAATGGATTCATTTTTCATATGCCTCCTTGCACACATGCACGAGCTCTTTCATATTTTAACTTCATATATTACATGAGCTAAGTGAGGATTTCTCCTAACAATCTTTTCATATACAAATATATTTAATTGGGGGATTTATGCATATAAAAACCTTTGTACGTGAGTTTGCGATTTTTATGAAAATATAAATGTGCACGAGAAAGGGCTACGAAGGGAGAAAACTTCCTTGCGTGAAAGGTCACTGTTGGCAAGAGCCCAAAAATTTAAGAGGCAAAAGAAAAGATAATATTGCCAAGGCCAAATTTTGTTTCATTCTTCAATTAAATTGGTATCTTAAAAATATGAGAGTGGAAAAATGAAATATCTATAATTTTGAGGGTATTATAAATTAAAGATGAATGGTTTTACACAATTAGTCCTAGTCAATTCATGTTTAATGCTATTGATTTAAGAATCATCAATATTTTCTAGGTTAGTGTGCACTGTACTTGTTTGTCCATTTTGAGTTCACTTTGTCTGTCACTATGAGGCTAAATCTTTTTTTTGATAAAGTTAATGCAGTCAAATAGAAGTCCATGTACATTTTTGAGTGATTGGGTCATAATTAATTTGTTTCTAGTTCATGCCCTTGACTACATCAACAACAAGTTTGTTTAGATATATCGATACTATGATAGTTTGTAAAGCTTTTGTGTTTTGTGTCATGTTGTGGTTGTTTATACTTATATATGTGCTTGTGTGTCATTGGTATCTTTTGCATATTTATATATATGGTATCGTTTGTTTTGAGTTTTTGAATTTTCATTTATTTCATATTTTCCATGTACTTTATCTTTGAATCAAATTGGAATGCTCTATAATCATACTGGTATCTCTTGTTGCTTGTTATATTGGTATCTCATGCTTCATTTTGTATTCAAGTTGGTATTATTTATTGCATCAATATTTGTATTGATTGATCATGTTTGTATTATTTGTTCTTGTGTTACCATGTTGTGTTTGTTGCACGTTACACCATTTCGTGATATTATTCATTCCTCTATACTTAGATTAGTATCACATGTTTTCACATTTTGCAGGAGAATTGGTTTATAGGGGAGCATTGGTTTATTACGCATTCTTCCTTTGTCTATTCCAGAATAAAAAGGGGGAGAAGTGGTATCTTTCACTTTAGTTTTGGGAGGAGACCTATATCTTAGGGGCAAACCTCTTACCTATGGGGGGATCCTTATACATGGGGGAAGTTAATTCTTATGGAAATTTTATATATTGTTATATTCTCTTTCCATTTGAAGGTGTGTTTAAGTGTGCAGGTTTGATACATGAGGAAAAGTTTACAAACGAGCAAAGATACTTAAGTTTATGAGTCGGTCAAGTTGTACTTTTTCCTTTTGGGGTTGGAGATTAAGTCTGTGATGAACTTAACGGCCCATAGGATTTTTTATTTTTTATTTTTTCCAGGAATAGCCAAAGTGGGAGATTTGTAAGGAATAAATTTTCGAATAGAGTCAACTTTTATGTTTTGGATTATTTTATGTTTGGACAAAACCGTTTGATTCATAGGTTAGGACTTGAGTGTGCTGACCTTTTAAGCCTATGGCATGGTTTCTTGAAGAAGTAGCGAACAAGTTCGAACATCTACAACATGGTGATGTATTCAGTGTCGCATTTTGTCTTCACGTTTTGAGGATCCCTCAGGTATGAATGAGTAAATATTTTAATCCTTTGAGATTTTATATTTGGGTTATACGTTTTTATAAAATTTATTTTAAAATGTTTTAAAATGATTTTATCTTTTTTAATATTTTTTGGGAGAATAATATTACTCCGTTTAAATGACAAATGTTATGTCATTAAAATGAGATGAGGTACCTCGTTGGAACAGGTTCTAACAAACTTTGAACGAACTAGCTTTGCCCTTCATCGGAATCTCGTTTTATAGTTCGTTGAATACTGGTTCGAATGATACCCTATACTTCGTTGGAAGAAGGTTCAAAGTCATTCGAATGACCTAGTGCATTTTTTAAGATTTCTAGAATTTCTTCAAAGTGTTTCATCCTAATCTCATTTTTCGAAAACCTCCTATAAATAGGAGTACGGAGTAACAGTTTTATTTTAGACAAAAACTTTTGTTTTGACCACTTTATCAAAAATCTCTACAAAATCCTAGTTTACACCCAAGTTGTTTAGGATCCAAGTGTTCATCTTATTATGCTTCAAGATCCTATTTTGACCACCATTGGTTTAGTTTCTCTTCATTTTATTGAGAACTTATTTTGTGCGGTGGAATCCGTATTTTTTATTTACACACGGTGGACTTTGGGGTGTGGTGTTGTGGTGAATAAGTGATGGACTCCGTGTTTAAGATCCGTAGATGATTGATGAGCCTGTTTGATGGATGACGAGGTAGGTATGGACTCACATGTTGTGGCAGTGCGCGAGTGGACTACGGCGAGACACTAAGCAGATGTTAAGAAGCGAAGAGCATCAAGGATTACGAGGGCATCGAGTATGTATTGTAAGTCTACTATCGTGTCCTTTGTAATTCCATTCATAGTAAATTTGAGTGGATGGGTTGCTCGAGGTTTTCCCATTGTTGGTTTTTTTTACACACATCACGCATTGTGAGATTGTTTATTTTACTTTATCCAGCTATCACCTAGATGCATGTTTTGGGATAAAATAAAATTGGCTAAAACTGGTTTACACAACTTTCGATTAAAATTGGTTTAACGTTTTACTTTGGGTTAAATTCTTTAAGTTTAATATTTAATTTGAAAAAATAAAAAATCGCTTTTGTTTACACCATTCCGTATATCGCTCACTTTCTCATTGTCTCATTGGTTGCTTGTGTCCCCGTGCAAAATGTCTGAATGTTGGTGTTTCGTGGATCGTTTCAGGTTCGGTGCATTGTCACTGTAGTGACACGGATCTCACGGGGTTAAAAGTCACTTTTGCACAAGATCTTTCTTAAAGATCTTCTTGGTTAGTGTGTCGAGTACAATTTTTTGGGTGACTTACTCTGATGTGACTATTTGACACCTTAAGAGTGTGACACCTAGAATTTGGGCCTTTAACTATTTTCAAATCAAAAGGATATAAGTTAGTGTGTTGTTTAATCTTCCAAACCAAGAGTGAGAGCCTTGAAAAAATAATTTTACTAATCAAAACATCTCACATATTTGAAAGCATATTTTTTCACTTATCTTCTTTGAGTTTTTTGAAGACATTGTTTCTAATAGAAATATATTTACTCACCTTTAGTTCAAAATCTAATCTTCATTAGTGAGTAAATACTTTCTCTTCCTTGTCTTTGAAAAGCTCATTTTGAGATTTAATCGTCGCACATTTATAAACAACCCAACACACACACACACACACACACACACACACACACACACACACATATATATATATATATATATATATATATATATATTTCCCTCAAAGATCCTAGGTGTAGCATTTTGATCGCTTGAAGGTTCTGTCCCGGAACAATAAGAATTTTCTTCTATTTTGAAGAAGATTTTGATTGCAGACCAAAATCTGTCGCGATTGTGTAGCGTACTCCAGCTGTTGGCACTCTCTACGGAGAATATGGAGGAAAAGGATGTCTAGTCGATTATAGCATCATGAGATAATAGGTCTATTTCTTTTAGTTGTAAAACATTACTATAGTGTGTTTATCGTTCTTATCACCCTGAGGTTTTTTTGCTAGTGGGTTTTTCCCTCTTACATTTGGTCTTGTGCTTATCTTACTCTTTCCACATCTTTTAGAATCATTGTCTTAAATAAGAAGATAAAGCTTTAAGATTCTAAAATTTAGTAAAAAATTTGGTCACACTGACTTTTGGATTTTTGATCCCTTTTATAATCATAAATTAAAAAACATGTTTCTTGAATTTGGAAAATAATTTTTATTTAGGGAGCTACCATTGAGAGGCCCACCCTTAACTAGTGTTAGAGCGGGTCTCCAAGTTTTAGGTATAAAAATCTAGGTTTAAATCCTTTTATGTGCAATGGATGGAAGTTCAACCCTCCGATCTCCTCCATTTAATGGTAGAAATTATTCTTATTGGAAAGCTCATATGATAGCATATATTTAATGTCTATGGATGACTGTTTATGGAATGGTGTGCTTGTGGGATGGACTTGTCCCAAAACCGTTGTTGATGATGTCCAAGTTTATAATATTAGATCTAATTGGGATGAGAACGATTTAAAGGATTGTGGGTGGAACATGAAGGGACTTAACTCTATTTTTGTTGCGTGTCCACAAGTGAGTTTAGATGTATATCCACATGTACGATGTCTAAGGAGGCGTGGAATGTTTTAGAAACGACCTACGAAGGCACCTCCATCGTGAGGAAATTCAAGCCTCGACAACATACCACCCGTTTTGAGCTTCTTACCATAAAGGAGAACGAAACTTTTGACGAGTTTTATGCCGAGTTGAACGACATTGTTATCTCCGCCTTTGTTTTAGGGGAAGGCCGTTAAAGAGAATAAGATTGTTGATAAAATATTATGGTTCCCACCTAGATTCTTGGGAAAAGTTTATTCCATTGAATAGGTTAGAGACTTGATTTCAAAGAGAATGCGTGTAGACAAATTAGTTAGCTCTCTCCAAACCTATGAGGCAAATTTATTTTATCGCCAAGGAGCACCTCCTAAAAAGGAGAAAAATATAGATTTTAAGTCTAACAAGGAATCTCCCTATTTCGGTTCCCATGATGTTAATGAGGATGATATGGAATTCCCCATTAAGTTTGACAATAAGTGTAAATTATGATTTCAGTCTAGAGGCACACCCAAAAACTATTCGCCTAGGCTTAAAATTGGTCATAGAAGTGGAGAAAAGAAAAATGAATCTCTAAGGAACCTAATGTGTTTTACGTGTGGTGGTCGAGGGCATATATCCAAGCAATGTGCCTCAAATGTGAGTCATGATGGTGGTAAAAATTCTTATCAAGCCACTTTTAGTGATGAAGACTCAGTCTCCGAAGATGAATTTTAAGAATGAAACTATAATGCATATTTGGCGAGAGAGAAATTTGACGAGTAAGCTGCTTTAGATGATTTAATTGTTCCTCTTTCGCCTTGTGAAGAAATGACTCTTCCTAGTCCCTCATTGAGTACTACTGAGGAAGAAGAGGAAAATAATCTTCAAGCAGACTTGTTAAACTTTACGAGGATTCCATAGACATCAAAAGTCATAACATTGAATTCTCCACTAAGTTAGCCAATTTCAACAATCAAATGGCTAGGTGAGTGAGAGTAGTGTGGGTATTTTTTTGATCCACATGTGGTGAGTGGTGCACCAAATTTTGAGGGAATCTCTGTTTACTTTATTCATATGGAGATTGAGTTCCTTAGGATGTCCCAACACAAGAATGAAAACTGAAAAAAAGTCCTAGAGAACCAAATATGTTTTCTTGAGACCAAGCTACTATCTGCGGTCACTTTTAAGATGAATATGGTGGGTAGGTCTCAAAAATTGGATATTATGATTTTTTGTGCCAAGTTGTCCACTTTAGATAAACAAGGACTCGGTTTTGAAAGTTATGGTTCTACCTTTAATCATGCTTTCTTAGCATCCCAATATATTTTTCCATCTCCCATTGGTGAATCTCCAACTAATTTTATACCCGAATAAAGCAAAGTGAATTTTACTTTCATGTGTTCCTATTGTAATAAGGAAGGACATTTAAAGGAATTTTTCTTTATACTTGGTAAGTAACAACTCAAGAGCCCCTTAAACCCACAAATCTTTAGGTTCACACATTGTTATAAATTAGGACACCTTAAGATGTTTTGTGTTTTGCTTCAACCCGCATCATATTTAGGTGATTTTGGTAAGGGTGGAAAGTTTGATAGAAAAGGGAAGAAGAAGGTAGAAACCCCTCAAAAGGTTTCTTCAAAAGGGAAGGAAAAATAAAAAAATATTTTATCCTCCCACACTTCCCAATTCGGTTCTTATATCCAATTCTTTCAGACTTGATCCCCATAGTGTTTCGAAATAAATTATTGATAGAGAAGAGCTAGAATCCTTTGAAAATTGTGTCAAGGCTTGCTACTTGTTTAAAAAGAAATAGAATTCTTGCGATTTAGGTGTCTTAAAGAGTTTGGTTTACTCTTTTTCGATAGGCATCTTGATTCCTCTATATCACTACTTTTTTCTTTAGTTATGGTCTTTGCTTTGTTCGTAACTTTAGATTTTTTTAGCCTTATACAATATTGGTTTTTTATGCTTGATAGGTATTATTTTATCCCATGAACGTAAATTCAAACCTACTTGTGAGGCTGCGAGTGATTCAATGGATTTATTTGTATAATAAATTTACACACACAAATCCAATTTTTACCAAATTTTATCGTTGATTAAATTATGTGTGCATATGAGATGTACTCCAATTTTAAATTAACAAACCAATCATGCAATCAGTAGACAAACATGAGGAAAATCCCTAAACAAGGGCAAAATCTTTATTCATCTATACAGAATGATTGCCAGACAGTCGACTTACAAATAACTTAGCCTAACTAAGTTTGGAGCGTAAAGTCTTCAATTCTTCAATAGAAAATGACCCAGTCCAGATCTGTCCTCAGGAAGCCAACTTCCCTCATAATCCACCGATCAGTCTTTCTTTCTTCATCCCTGAAACCTCAGTTCCACAATTCAGTAGTAGAAATTTTTCTCTATAAGGTTTTGTGTGCTAAAAGCCTTCTTCTTTATTTGGGAAAGTGATCTTTATGATTCCAAGGGGTTTGGAATAATTATAGAAGTGTTTGCTTACAAAGAGAACTCAAAAAGATGTTGTTAGATGGTAAAGTGAGCTCTTAAGAAGTCTAATCCCATGCATCCTATTCAAAAGAAGGTTTGTTATAAAAGGATAAGCATGAAAGATTTGGATTAGAACGACTTAAAAAAATTCCCCGGTCATTCGAACGAAAGGGTATCTCGTTCGAATGACATGCCTGTATTTGTTCGAACAAGTTCTAACGGGACATCGAACGAAATTCCATAGAAGGGACAAAAATGGTTAATTCAAAAATAAATGGATCTCAGTCGAACGTCTTAGCCAATCTCGTTCGAACAACATAGGAAGTTCATTCTAACGAGGAGGTGAATTTTCAAAAAAAAAAACTTTTAAAAATTTTAAAAGCATTTATGAAAAATAACCTCTTTAAAAATTCTAAAACCCCTAAAAAGATAAAGTAAATATTTTTTCAAATGAATCCATAACTTCTTCTAAGATTGTTGAGATGTACGATACTTCAATCTTCCAAATGTCCTCAACTTTGTCTTCGAATCCAGAGAAGTCATGTCAGTGCAGTGTTTGTGTAAATGGGATAAGCCAAAATAAAATAAAATATGAGTAATTATAAAACTTGCTCTTACAAATCTCCCCCTTTGGCTATTTCGGTACAACACAAACTAAAGACAAATTTTATCCTAAAGACTAAAACACTAACTACCCCCCCCCCCCTCCCCAAATCAAGAAACGGAAAGTAAATTTTGTGTAAGTCTCCAAATGCAATGGGACTTACCTTTGGCTAGATTTGTCTTCATCTTGTGTGGGTCCAATTGATCACCATCTAGGCGGAACATCCTACACACATGACACAAACAAAATATCATAACGCATATGAGTTGGAACAAAAAAATAAAACTTTCTCCCTCAATTTGTCCCCCCCCCCCTTTCTGTAATAGACAAAGGAGTAGAAACTAATCATTAAAAATAAACATCACATTAAAAGGTAAGATATCATCATAAAGATATTGAATAACGCGTGTGTAATGAAAATCTCAAAAGAAGACTTTTCTCCACAAACTATTTTTGAAAATTTTCATTTTTTTTAAATATAAAGTATAAAATGTACAAATACAACATACCATGGAATAACACTAAAATATCTGAGTCGTGAACAAGGAATATAATTGTGCGAACATTTTTCCTAGGCAAACCAATATAAACATTCATAACATAGGTGCACAAAGACATGAGACACTCCTAACAAAAGAACTCATAGTCTACCATAGGTGTAAAGATGTCAACTCATATGAAATTGATTCAACTTACTCAACACGTCATGCACTTAAATGATTCTCACACCAATAATGCCAAACTATTTAATATTTTTTAAGAAAGTTCATTGTGCAAACCAATTGATCATCGATTTTAACTCCCTCGAAATATCTCAGATATGATGAATTCACTCTCAATTATTTTAAAGAAATCATAGTGCTCATATGTGGTGAAGCATTAATGAATCTATACAAAATTGGCCTCGCACTTCTATTTTTATGTGCCTTTAATATATTTAGGTTGTTTTATGAAAATGGAGGCTTTTAATGCAAAGAACATTTTGATCTTTTATAGCCCCTTTCTATTGCTTAACATATAACAATATTTTTCAGAATATGAATGAAATCCCTGCAGTGGTTCTTACATGTACAACTTATCTATTTTTACATTTGGTTTGTTATTAAGCAAAATTAGGATGAGAACATCATATTCGACAAATGACAAGTAAGTATAATGTTCAAAAATCTTGTGCACGTGTTCATTAAAGGTGACAAGGAATCAAACCTGTAGAAAGTAGTCATCAAAGATAAACTTAATGAATCCACACATTCTTAAGCACATTATTGAAACTAATTCATGTCTCAAAACACTATGAAAAAGTCACATGTATGGATGGAATGAAGGGGTGATCCGAAAATCTTAAATGTTCATCCATATATCGTGAAAAATCAAAAATATAAAAAAAATATTTTTCAAAAAATTTATCAAAAATAAAATCTTTTTCACTTTTTCTTAAAAAACCAAAAATCTTTTTGGAGTTTTTAAACGTTTTCATAAAAATCGAAAACATTTTTGGAATTTTTCAAAATATATCAAAAAGAAAAAAACATATCAATATAATGATAATACAATCTAGCAATAGGGATAGAAGACATGAACATGATAATCACCCTGTTCTAGAAACAATTGAAATTCCTGCATCAAACATTGTGAAGTATTGACTAAGTACTCTACTTGTGCTCGAAAACTCTAAAAATCTCTATGATGATGTGTGGGATCATATGGAGTAACACGTGTGGGAGTGCATGAGGTAACATATATAGGAACTCGTGTGGGAGCATACAGAGGAACACGCATATGATAAACTTTCCCTAGCTTAAAACAAAACTCTCTAAGGTGACATCTTCGTTTGCAATAATAACAAACATACATGGGCTTGGGTCCACCTTGCTCAAAATTTCTAGGACGATCTCTCCTGGGTGGGTTAGGTATCCTAGGTTAGTTAAGATACGGGCTATAAGGATTCATCACAAACTCGAGAATCGATTCAGGTGCGGCATGAAAAGCGGATGCACCATCATAACCAATTCATTGCTCTCAACATTACCTAATGTGGGATCGAGGAGCATCTTTACAACCTTCTTAGATGTGTTATCTAAAGTGACCTTGACCTCCCTGAAACATTCGAGATCAATCTCAAGTTGGGATACACGGGCTTCAGGTTTCTCACGAGTCTTCAATAAAGATTGAAGATCTTTCATAAGACTAGCCACGGAGTTGGTCAAATCGGTCTTCTGCCTACCAATAACAATCAACTGCTCACATAAAGAAACTTTCACCTTCTCGAGTTGACTCACCTATGCCTCACACTCTCTCAAAACTTTCACCTCGTTTTCTAAATCACACACCCTAAGAGAGAAATATTTATTAAGTTGTTTCATTTTTAAAGTCTCGGTGTAAAAATCGGCGTAGACGCGTTGAAGGTCACTCTCCCTCTTACTTATAACAACATCTCCCTCACTCTCGCCAGAATGACTAGACTTATTGTCGAGGTCTTCATGTTTAGTAGATTTCTAATCAGTGTGAGGTGAACTAGATGTACTAACATGACTAGCCATGAACGTGGTGAAGTTACGTCCATACGGTGATTTTTCCCTAGAATCCACCAACTGGACATCGCGCTTGCTAGGCTTGGCATTTAAGGCAGCTTTGCCTTTGCCTTGTCTCTTTAATCTCATCAGACATTCATGATTATTGTGACCCTTACCCTCACACTCATAGCATCTATCTTCATCTTTATTTAGTAAATCTTTCTTTTCTTCTTCCAAATTTTTCTTGCCCTATTTATAATTTTTTATCTTTCTCAAAACTTTTCTTGTTTGGAAATATTTTATTTTTTAAGTTTGAGAAACTTTTTGAATTTTTCTGCAAAACGGGCTAAATCATCCAGTCAAAATCGTACTAAGAGTCAAACGACACTTCCTCTTTCTTTTTAGATTGTACTTTCAACACAATTCCCTTTTCCTCAGGTTCAAGAGTTTTAGAAAACATATTTATCTCATACGTTTGAACGTCTCCTATAAGTTCTTCTAACCAAAGAGTATCCAGTCTCCCTAATGAATTTAACACGGTAAACTTAGGAATAAAACGGGCCGAAAATGATCTCAAAATTTTCTTGACAACATGCATCTCAGGTATTTTCTCACATAAATTAAAACTCAAGTTTACTATATTAAACAGACTTGCGTAAAACTCATTAAAAGATTCAGACTCAAGCATAGTGATTGTTTTAAATTGTGTGGTGAGATTTTGTATCTTAAAAGGTTTTACAGCATTGGTTCTCTCATAAGTGAGATGGAGGTTATCTCAAGCTTCTGTATACGTGGTGCATGTCATGATGCATTAAAACTCATCAGGAGTGATGGCTCTAGAGGTGGCACTCAGACCGTGCAAGTTAAAATTTTCCCATTTAAAATCATCCTCTGTCCATGTAGAAATAAGTTTTGGAGTTATGACATTATCAACTGTCATTAAAGTGGACCTCATTCTTACTTTCCAGTAAGCATAGTTTGAACGATAAAAAATAGGCATCTTATTAAAGAAATTATCCATTAAATCCAAATTTTTAAAAATCAATAACTTTTAGAAAAAAAATTGATATAAAAAACTATAGAAAGATCACACAGTAATTTAGTGTAACCGGCTCGGATACTAATTTGAGAAAATTGTTATTCTAAAATAAATCCATAAAAATATGGATCACATAATGTTTAAGTGTAACCGGATTTGATACTAATTTGAGAATGCTAGTGATTCAATGGATTTATTTGTTTAACAAATTGCCACCCACAAATCCATTTCTTTACCAAATTTTATCTTTGATTAAATTATGTGTGCATATGAGATGTAGTCCAATTATAAATTAATAAAACAAGCATGAAATCAACACATGAAGAGTGGTGCGTTTGCGTTCAAAATAAGGAATTATATAATTAAACTCAGTTCAACCCAAATAAATCCTAAACATGCATCTAGGTGTGAATGAATAAGATGTAAAGCATGCAAGAACATTCAAACACACACAAATGAGGAAAAATCCCCCAAAGGGGAAAAACCATTTATTTTCACTATAATATTGTAACTTTACAATTTCTCGAATTACAATGAAAATACAAGGGTGACACAGAATTACCCGCAGGCGTCGGATCTGTAGTCGGCGACTGGAAGTTTCCCTTTTCCCGGAGGGAAGCAATGAAGAAGAAGGTCGGTCTTCTCCACAATGGTATGAACAGCAAAAGAGTTTGTGTTCTAGGGTTTCAAAACGATTCACAAATGATTTGGAAATTTGTGTGAATCAAAACATGAGTTTTGTAACTCACAGAGATGAAGACTTTGATTTTATGAACTCTGAAAATCATGTGAATAAGTCTTCTAAAACCAACTCCCCGTAGTGGGTTTATAAAATAAGTCCTGGCCCTAAAAAATCTCTGCACGATCTGGCTGAGTTTATCCCAGGCGGATCGGTCCGGGTCTGAGGCGGATCGGTTCGAGGGGGCGGATCGGTTATTTTTAATTTTGGCTTTATCGATTCGCTACCGGTCTGGGGTCTACTGGATCTTCAGCAAGAGATTCGGTCCGGTAGAGGGGCGGACCGGTCCGAGGTCGGATCGGTTCTTTTATTCTGGGCGGACCGGTCCGGCTGTGCAGAATTTTGATTCCTCCTCTTCTTTGATATTTGGATCCGTTGATGACGATATGAATCTTGAATTTCTTCAACGATGTAACGGCATACGACATAACATAATTAATAATGGACAAAAATGTCCTTACAAATATCCCCCTATGTCTATGCCGGTACATACATAAAAACCAACATCTGAATTATCAAATTACAAAGTGCCTATACAAATCTACACTTCCATGAACCGAAAACTGGAACGATACAAAATGAATAAGACTTCATCATTTGCTCTTCGAATCTTCAGGAATCTTAAAGCTTTTCTCATCAGGGTGTGCGAAATTCAGATATCATCAACGAAGTACCTACACACATGAGAAAGTGCAAAATACCAAGTGACGTATCGAGTTTGAAATAAGATAAACATATTTAGCAATTTTATGAGAAAACTCAAAATTTCAAAACTCCCCCATAATAAGATAAAGCTTTCTCCCCCTTTTTATGATGTCCCCAAATAGAAAAATGAGAGAAATAAATCAAAAGGCAAGACCGGGGTGTCACAAGGAATAAACAAATAATTTTTGAATTTTTTAAACAAACAAGAACACACCATGAATGAACACAAAACAACCAAGTCGATGTTAGCGTAAATGAATGGGTGTAATCAAATTCGATAGGAAAATCAATGCATACAAACATGACATATGTGCACGATGAATATCGGATACTCCTAACGAATGAACACAATGCTTCCTGTTGGTGTAAGAAAAAAAATGGAACGAGACATTGACTTAATCAAATCAACAAATCAAAGCTCAAAGTGATTTCCACACCAATAACGTTCAAAACTATTTAGCTCATTTGCAAGCATTTCAAGGATGTGGAAACCCATTTTAAATTCTCCAACCAAACTTCCTCATGCATATTTTCTTTTAGAGGTGTATAAACTAAATTCTCAAACTTTGGAGAATTGGTGCAAAAACCTAAATGGCCCATATTTTGGCATGAATTTATTTTTATTTCCTTTAAATTTTTCTGGGGCTCTTTTAACCTCTTTGGACCTCGGATAATAAAATTCCTCCATTTTTAGGTCCTTTTGAACGGTGGCTTTTGCGTAAAGAATAGATAATGACCTTTCGCAGCCCCTCCCCGTTCACAATTAAACACACAGTCTCACCAAAACGGTTTTTACATGCAGTCCAATCTTGTCAAGTTTTATCGCATATTGAGCGTTGTATAGACAGAATTGAGATGAAAACACTCAAGCCAACATGTGATAGATAAGTACATTAATCAAATAAAGTTTTGCATGTGTGCAATAAAGGATATAGGAGTCAAAAATGTAGGAAAATATCACTAATTACATCTCAAAGACTCCAAACAATGTAAAGCACATGGATGAAATGCTGTAGCGTCTCAAATCTCTATCAAACAGTCACATGGATATATGAAGTGAAGTTCTGACTTGGATATCTTAAATGCTCATCCATAAAAGGTGCAAAACAGAAATCTTTTTGGATTTTTCAAAAATTTTATCAAAATAATATCTTTTTGTGCTTTTCTCAATTTTTTTCTAAAAGAAAATCTTTTTGTATTTTTCAAAAGAAATATAAAAAGCAAAAAGAATAAATACACTAGTGATACAAGCTAGCAATAGGAATCAAAGGATATGACACTGCATCCTATGCTAGACACGGACCAACCCCTCAATCAACTGTGCAAATCCCCAAAGACTTCCTAAGACTCTCAAATCTAAGGGAATCTAAAGGTTTCGTGAAAATATATGCTAACTGACGGTCGGTAGGAATGAAACTCAGGGATACGACCTTCTCCTCAACTAACTGACGTAGGAAGTGCTTGCGTAACCTGATGTGCTTTGTGCGCAAATGTTGGATGGGATTGCGGGATATGTGAATCGCGCTCGTGTTATCACAGGAAATGATCATGGTGTCCTGTGAAATCCCATAATCCTCTAACATTTGCTTCATCCACAAGAGTTGCGTTCAACAACTCCCGGCGGCGATGTACTCAGCCTTCGCAGTGGATAAAGAGATGGAGTTTTGCTTCTTGCTCAACCAAGAGACAAGAGCAGAACCAAAATAAAAACACCCACCAGAAGTGCTCCTACATCCATCTGCATCTCTGACCCAATTGGCATCCGAATAGGCGGACAAGCGATCATCGGTATTAATGGAATACCAAATACCATATGAGAGAGTCCCACTCACGTATTTGATAATACGTTTTAGAGCGAGTAAGTGTGTCTCTTTCGGAGATGCCTGATATCGCGCACAAACTCCAACACTAAAGGCTATGTCGGGACGACTGGAAGTAAAGTAGAGAAGACTACATATCATACTCCGATATAAGGTTTGCTCTATGTCCTTGCATGAAGTGTCCTTACTAAGCTTGATAGAAGTACTCATAGGTGTACGTGCATGCTTAGCGGAGTCTAAACCAAATTTCTTCACTAGGTCTCTAGCATACTTGGATTGGGAGACGAACATCCCATCCTCTAGCTGACGAACCTGGAGACTTAGGAAGAAAGTAAGCTCACCTACCATGCTCATCTCAAACTCACTTTTTATCTCTTCCTCAAAGTGGTGAGCATGCTGGGAGCATGTGGATCTAAAGACTATGTCGTCCACATAGACCTGGGCAACCAAAATTATACCATCATCTCTCTTGACGAACAATGTCATATCAACTCCCCCTCTCTTGAAGCCACGGGCTAAGAGATAGGAAGTAAGCCTCTCGTACCAAGCACAGGGTGTTTGCTTCAAACCATACAAGGCTTTCCTCAAATAAGAAATGTGCTCAGGGT
The DNA here is from genome assembly GCA_949130495.1 of Sambucus nigra. Classification (NCBI taxonomy): domain Eukaryota; kingdom Viridiplantae; phylum Streptophyta; class Magnoliopsida; order Dipsacales; family Adoxaceae; genus Sambucus; species Sambucus nigra. The sequence continues at coordinate 302,736,894 of OX422210.1, forward strand.
GCTTAGGGTCTTCAAACCCTTTTGGTTGTTCCACATAAACCTCCTCCTGTAGAATTCCATTCAGGAAGGCACTCTTGACATCCATCTGATATAACTTAAAGCGCAGATGACATGCGATGGCGAGTAGTAAGTGGACGGACTCAAGCCTCGCAACAGGAGCAAATGTCTCTCCAAAGTCTACAACTTCTATCTGTGTGTAGCCTTGGGTGACCAACCTAGACTTGTTTCTGATTATGGTACCATTTTCATCCATTTTATTCTTAAAAATCAACCAGGTACCTATCACATTAGTATAACTAGGTCGGGGGACAAGTTCCCAGACATCGTTATTTTTTAACTGAAGGAACTCATCCTGCATGGCAGATATCCAGTGTTCATCCTTGAGTTCTTCTATGTGATTCTTGGGCTCGACATTGAAGGTGTAGCAAAGATGGCTGACAACGTTCTCTAGCTGGGCACGAGTCTTGACTCCTAGATTGGAATCACCAATAATGGCAGAAGGGTCATGAATCTTGCGAACCCAAGCGGGTGGGTCCCCTAACACATGAGTAGGGTCCACAGAGTGTGGGTGAGGGACAAGTAGATCACTGCCAGAAGAGTCCTCAATCTCACACTGAAGGTTAGGATCAATAACCGTAGGAGGTTCATTATCTTGCACGGTGATGTTTATTGATTCCATAACCTTAGAGCTCTTCAAGTTAAAAACCCGGTACGCTCTACAATTCAATGAATATCCTAGCAATATTCCCTCGTTGCTCCGGGAGTAAAACTTTCCTAATTGCTCTCTATCCTGTAGGATGTAGTATTTACTCCCAAAAACACGGAAATATGCCAGGTTAGGTTTCTTTCCAGTCCACAATTCATAAGGCGTTTTAAGAGTGTGTGGACATAAGTAAACCCTATTCACCGTGTGGCATGAAGTAGACACTACCTCTGCCCAAAATCTCCTAGATACTTGACGACCTAGAAGCATAGATATATCCATCTCCTGGATCGTTCTATTCTTTCTCTCAACAATCCCATTTTGCTGAGGAGTCTTTATAGCAGAAAACTCATGTTTGATCCCAAGGCTATCACAATAAAAAACTGCCTTTGCTTCCTTAAATTCAGTGTCTTTGTCACTACGTATCCTGTTAATAGTGACTCCGTGTTGATTTTGCAGGACACGACACTTGGTGGTTAAAAAATCTACAGCGTCAAATTTCTCTCTCAGAAAGCCTACGATGGAGTATCTGGAGAAATCGTCTACCATCACGAGGATATGCCTCTTACCACCCAAACTCTCAGTACGAGTAGGACCCATAAGATCCATGTGAATCAACTCAAGAACTCGGGAGGTGGTAATAGAATGCAACTTCTTATGAGGGCTCCGAATTTGCTTTCCCAACTGACAGGGTCCACAAATCGTGGAAGTTAACTTTCCAAGAGATGGTAAGCCACGTACTAGGTCCTTTTTTATTAAACGAGTCAAATCTCTAACGTCACATGACCTAGACGTTGGTGACACAAATCCATAGGAGTGATCGTGGTCCTGTTGCAGACAAGTGAGGAAGTAGGTATAGTCCCATAGCAATTATCCTCGATCCTCACCCCTTGCACTAAAAGTTTACCGGCTTGATTATAGACATTACACGCATCCCGGTCAAACTTTATCGCAAAGTCAGCGTCGCATAGCTAGCTAATGCTGAGAAGGTTTTCTTTCAAACCTTTGACGACATTCTCTAGCTTAGGAAATCCTGGTAATTCCACAGTACCTCGTCCCATAATGCTAGACTTGCTCCCATCTCCAAAGGTGACTCTACCATCCTTATAATCCTCAAGGTGGGTAAAAAATGAGACATCACCTGTCATGGGTCTGGAGCACCCACTGTCAAAATACCACTGCGAGGTATTATGTGCTTTGAGAGCAACATGAACAACAAAGGCCATTTTATCTTTCTTAGGTACCCAAGAAGTGGTGACCTTTTGTTTGCCTTTGTTGTTGTTGGTTTTAGCAGGAATGTGAGAAGCATTCACTGGCGGCAGAGACATCCGTCGGAATTCCTCCATCAAACTCTGAGACGTGGCAGCTAAGAACTCAACTTGCTCTCTCAGACCGGCAAACTCATCAGTATGTCGTGGTGGAGCAGAAGTACGTGGTGTCCGACTCATGCTATAGAAAAATTCCCTGAGGTGGACTTTTCTTTTGCAATAAGTACAAAAGAACACAGTCAAAGGCGGACCTTGGTTTGCTTTTCTTGGTCGAACTCTCCTACGAGGTTTTTGACGATGGTCATAAGGAGTCGTAGTAAACTCAAGAACTAGTCGAGGTGCAATTTGGGACGTGGAGGCACCATTATAACCTATTCCCTGCCTATCACCAAAACCTAAAGCGGGGCCGAGGATCATCTTCCTAGATTTGTCCTCGATTTGTACCTTGACTTCCCGTGCTTTCTCAAGATCATGAGTTAGCTGGGCAACAAGGGCTTCTAGTTTCTTCCGAGTCTCCAAGGAGGAATGGAGCTCACTCGTAAGACTAGCCACTTGTTTAGTCAAGTCCCCTTTTTCTTTCTCAAAATTACTCTCTCTCTCTCTCTAAACAAACTCTCTTTCTTAACACAAGCAGATTCTCTCTCTCTCAGGGCGGTGCAGGTGGAGGACTCTCTCTCTCTCGCTTTTCTTAAATCTTCCTCTAAGCCGGTGATCTTAAGAACTAACGCTTTGTTACGCTTTTTAGTTTTAAATGACTCAGAATATAACTCAGCGTAGGCGCGTTGAATATCACTCTCGCTCTCACTTGAGTCATCCTCCCCCTCACTCACATCGATCTCACTATCGAGGTGTCCCTGTGAAGAAGCATCCTCATCGTCATGAGAAGCACTCAACGTGCTCACATGACTAACCATGAATGCGTTGAAGTTACACTCATGCGGTGACTCATCTCCCGAGTCCATCGACTCAACCTCACTGTCGTCGCTAAGAGTAGCATTAAGGACCGCTTTCCCTTTCTCTCTGTTCAGACGTGTGGCACACTCAAAGGCTCTATGACCCCTACCGTCGCACTCAAAGCATCTCTCACTTTCTTTCTTAGGAGGATTGAAAACGCAAGTAATTTCCTTTTTATATTTATGTAAAAACAAAGGATTGTGATTTTCTCAATTAAAATCAAAGTTAATTTCCTTTTAAACTAAGACTCAATGGAAGATGCGGAAGCGTATATAATAGATGATGGTTCAATAATTAAACAAAACAGATTTTAGTTTAATAAAACAAAATTAAACCAATTCATTAATCCAATTCAAGTCCTAGAATTTGCCTAAGTCATAATTATAAATTATCCAAAGTTAGGCGAAACCAATTTTAGCAAAAGACTTGAATAAACCAAATTTACCCAATATTTAAATATAGTCCAATTTAAATTAGTGTGATAAATAAACCGAATTTTATCTTGAAATTATCCTAAGCATGGATTCTAAGTTTTAGTGCAAGATAAAATAAACAATGTCACACTACGCCGCGATGTACGAGGAAAAACCCAAGACGGGAAAAAACCTCGGACGGCCCTAGCCACAAGTCCACTAGATACGGAATTACAATTACAAGACAAGAGACTTACAACACTCGACTCGAACCCTCTCAAGCCCCGATGCTCCTCCTTGTAGAAACCTCTTCCTAGCGGACAACCACGGAGCTCCACCGCGATCTCGGAATCCACCGATAGGACTTTGTATGGTCACCGTCACCCAAGCTTGGAGCCTTTCTCCAAGTGAGTAAAATTGTCGCAAAATGTCTTCTTCTTTGTGGTGGGATGTAGAAGTAAACCCGAAACGTCTCTTTTTCACTTCGGTAGAGAAACACCGGTGCCAAAACTCCAAGTAAAGAATATGAATATAGAAACTTGGAATAAACAACTATTGGGTGTAAACTAGAGTGTGTATGAATTTTTCTTTACGAACTAACACTCAAAAACTTGAACTTTTTCCCTAAATGAATTAGCTCTCAAACTCTCTCTATGAGATGGATATGGAATGAAAAAGTTAATTGGAAAAATGTGTTTCCCGCACATATTAAGTCTGGAAAAAGTTGGTTAAAAAACAAGTGGGGAACATGGGTGAAAACTGCCAAAAAACTTCTCAAAACTGTTCCCGCCTGGCATCTCGTTCGAACGAACTTGACTCTCGTTCGAACGAGACTTCTAACGAGCGACCAGACTGGGCTCGTTATAAACTCGTTAGATATCTCGTTAGAACGACCAAACTCGTTTGAACGACATATCGAACGACTGACCAGTTTAGGGTCGTTGGCAAACTCGTTCGAACGAAACCTGGTTCGAACGAAAAACTCGTTCGAACGACATATCGAACGACTTCCAAAAATTTTTGATAAATTCAATTTTTGGCCCAGAAACTTTATGTACTTTATTTTAAAGTTTCAATTAAATTATTCTGAAAGTAAAACATGGTTTTTATTAAACCTAACACCCAATAAATATTGTTCCAACCTCCTATATAAATATAATTACATTCATACCTTGGGAGCATGGAACCTTAGATGATGACGTAGAAACGAGGCACGCAAACCGGCATTTTGATGAAGCTTTATATTCTTTGCCGCTACGTCTTCAACACACACTTCATAGGCTTGAGAGTATTACAATAAATCACTAACCTATGAATAAATGTTTTTGTCCGGAATTGAGCCAAAACTATATATGGACTCAATTGGAAATTTGTGTCCTTACAAATCTCCCCCTTTGGCTATTCCGGGACAAAAACCAAAACAAAAATCCTAAAAGGGCCGTCAAGCTCACTAAACTCAAAACATAACCCGCCCAAACTTGACTCAACCCAAGGATTAAACTCTTTACCTTTTAAAGATGCCGCTTTAGTAGAATGCCTGCACACTTAAGCAAACTCATCAAATGCATAGGGAATATCAAAATATTAAATGCAATTAAATAATTACTCCCCTTACTCCCCCTAAAATAATTCTCCCCTTTATCAAACAAATGACATTTACTTAGAAAGACGTCTCCCCCTAAGATAAATCTCCCCCAAACTAAGATACAATAATAATAGGTTTAGATACCATTTCTCCCCCTATCATCATTCTCCCCCTTTTTGTTCAGGAATAGGCAAAGGATAAAGAACTAATAAACAGCTTAAAGTGATAAAACATGAAAGCATATGGGAAATAAAAGCAAGGCAAAGACAAACAAATATCATATATATATATACTTTAAATATACCAATAAGTACTTGCATATATAGATAGATACAAACACACACATGACACAAAATACAATAAGTTTGCACACTCGTATGGCAAAAATGTGTCATATGGAAACAGAAGTGTAGGGGTGTGAACTAGCAACAATTAAATTTAGACCCAAACACTTAAGAAACGTTCACGGAGTTCTTATTTGATTGCAAACTTCATCACAGTTAAATATAACCTCATGTGACAATATAGATTGAACTCAATGAACAAACATACACAATGCATACAAGTCTAGCATGATGATGATTCTACAAACCAAATAGAGTCATGACATTAAAGATAACTAGGATAAATGGACATTGTGCAAACCGTTGATATACCATCCAATTCTCCCTCAATAAGCATATATATTCTTTTACTTTTGAATGAAAATATCAAACAAACATAGGCCTTGGCAATTGTTTTCTTTTTAATCCCAAATATTCTGTTTTTAGGCCTTTGGATCACGTATTTCTTTTAGATCCAATAAACGGTGGCTTACTATCGCAAAGGATTTAATTCATCCTTTCGGAGCCCTTCCCCGTGCACATTTTTATTTATCATGTTTTCATTTTCACACAAATCTCACATGCAACGGATTTTGACATGCACTTGTCCTCCTAGGTCATAGATATGTAGATGACTAGATTGGTAGGAGAACACCTCAAAAAGCTCAAATATAACATGTGACATTAAGATTTCAAAAGAGCTCGTTCATGTGTGAATAGAGGCATATAGAAATAGAATCCATTTAAACAACACAAAATCCAACTACTCCATATAAAGCATGGTAAAGAACATTTTAAGGATTGAAAATCTAAACCAAAAGTTCTAGACACATGGGAGCGTAAACGATGGGATTCAAACACAAATATATGCCACTTAAAGTGTGTCAAACTAAAATACACACAAAACAAAATCTTTTTGAGTTTTTAACATATTTAATTAAAAGTAAATATTTACTCAAAAGGACAAACAAAAATCATTTGTATTTTTCATTAAGCTTAAATGAAATAAATAAAACACAAATGATAAACAAAACTCTTTTTATATTTTCAATTAAATCAAACACAAAATATAATACAAAAAGATAAACAAGTCATAATTTCTAGCATGGGATATGAAATAAGGCTATGACTAGAAAATGACTAAACAAGCATACATTTAGCATGTGAATATAGCATGAAGTACAAACGCTAAAGTATGCAAACACTAACACATTCATCCTTTAGATTTAGCAAGGAAGGAAGCATGCGAAAGTGAATGAGAATCAACAACCCTATTTTGTAAGGCAACCAAGTCGGATTTCCTAACCCAAATTAATGAGGAATGACTATCTTGGAGTGTAGGAACGTTAACTACCGTGGTTACTTTACTATGGGGTTTTCTAGGAATTCATTTAAGATCTTTCCTAAGATGACCTTGTCGACCACAATGTGTACAAGTGAGAACATGTCGAAAAGATTTACTTAAGGAGTGATCTTTAAAAGTATTCCTAGTTGATTCTCCTAAAACATTGGTTTGGGCATTATGAGTAAATTCATTACAAGGATTGAAGCCTAAACCACAAGTGTCATTTTTAATTTGGACCGTTCCTAACATTTTATCTAGTTTTTCTGAACGACATTCCAAATCAAATTTGACATTACTAGAATCTTTTAATTTATTTTCCAATTCTACAATGTTAGATTCTAGTAAAACATTTCGCTCTTCAAAAGCAAGAAGCTCCTTTTTCAAGGATTCCATTAAACCCCTAAGGCTATCTCTCTCGCCTTCTACATATTCAAGCTTCTCTTGAAGAGTCCTCTCATGTGTCCTAAGGTCTTCTATTAAAGCATTTTCATCAACGACCTTGACACTCTCTCTTAAACTAGCTTCTAACTTCAAATTAGCTCTTTTCAATTTAATAGATTCGGTATACAGTTCTTGAAAAGCATTTTGAAGTTCACTCATATCAATCTCATCTTCATTTTCACTCTCTCTTTCTTCTTCACTCTCACTATCATCAAAAATAAGAGAATCATGTACAATGACCTTGGAAGTGGCATGTGCTATCGTTTCATCAATCGATGAGTTCTCACTATCACTCACATGACTAGCCATAAAAGCCACAAAATTTTTCTTAGTGGGGGATTCGGGCTTCTCTTCCTTATCACTATCACTAAGGGTCGCATTATATGAAACGGGTCGCTTACCCTCTTTCCTTAGTTTAGTGGGGCACTCAAAAGCCCTATGGCCATAACCTTCACAACCAAAACACTTATCAGACTCGTCCCTATCTAAATTGTCATTGTTAGGTTTAGGGATCTTTTCGGCTTTAGAAATCTTCTCGCTTTTATCATGTTTAGAAATATCAAATTTCTTAAAATCATTTTTAAATTTATCTTTGTTAAATTTAAGAAATTTTCAAAATTTACGAGCAAACAAAGCCATGTCTTCCGAGTCACTATCACTATCGCTCTCTACTACATGTTTGACCTCTTTTCGGGCTTTTAAAGCAACACCCTTTTCAATTTTCTTTTCAATTTTAGAGGGAAACATATCCAGTTCATAGGTTTGTAAATCACCTACAAGCTCTTCTAATTTCGTAGAGGCTAAAGTGGGTAAAGAATTTAAAACGGTCACCTTTGGAATAAATCTATCGGGTAGGGACCTTAAAATTTTCTTTACAACACGGTCGTCAGGTATTTTCTCTCCCAAGTTAAAAGATGAATTAACAATATCAGAAAGTCTAGCATAAAATTTATCAAAAGTTTCTTTTTCATCCATTTTGATAGTTTCAAATTGAGTGGTGAGGTTTTGGAGTTTTGAAGCTTTAACGACACTAGTTCCTTCATGAGTTAATTGTAAAATATCCCAAGCTTCTTTAGCGGTTTCACACGTCATAATACGTCAGAATTCATCCGGTGCAACAGCGCTAAATAAGGCATTTAAACCTCGGGAATTAAAGTTAGCAAGTTTAAACTCATTTTCAGTCCATCTATCGGCGGGTTTTATAACACGTTCATTTTCAACTAAATAAGTTGGTGGGGAGTACCCGGTAACAACAGACATCCTAACTCTCTCGTCGATAGATTTTAGTGCCGATCTCATTCGCGCTTTCCAATACGCGTAGTTTGAACCATCAAAAATAGGAAATTTTGAAAATGGGGAAAAATCCATTTTAGCCAAAAATTATTTAAAAAGATCGTTAACGAAATAATTTATCGCTCTGGCTCTGATACCAATTTGAAAACGCAAGTAAGTTTCCTTTTTATATTTATGTAAAAACAAAGGATTGTGATTTTCTCAATTAAAATCAAAGTTAATTTCCTTTTAAACTAAGACTCAATGGAAGATACGGAAGCGTATATAATAGATGATGGTTCAATAATTAAACAAAACAGATTTTAGTTTAATAAAACAAAATTAAACCAATTCATTAATCCAATTCAAGTGCTAGAATTTGCCTAAGTCATAATTATAAATTATCCAAAGTTAGGCGAAACCAATTTTAGCAAAAGACTTGAATAAACCAAATTTACCCAATATTTAAATATAGTCCAATTTAAATTAGTGTGATAAATAAACCGAATTTTATCTTGAAATTATCCTAAGCATGGATTCTAAGTTTTAGTGCAAGATAAAATAAACAATGTCACACTACGCCGCGATGTACGAGGAAAAACCCAAGACGGGAAAAAACCTTGGACGGCCCTAGCCACAAGTCCACTAGATACGGAATTACAATTACTAGACAAGAGACTTACAACACTCGACTCGAACCCTCTCAAGCCCCGATGCTCCTCCTTGTAGAAACCTCTTCCTAGCGGACAACCACGGAGCTCCACCGCGATCTCGGAATCCACCGATAGGACTTTGTATGGTCACCGTCACCCAAGCTTGGAGCCTTTCTCCAAGTGAGTAAAATTGCCTCAAAATGTCTTCTTCTTTGTAGTGGGATGTAGAAGTAAACCCGAAACGTCTCTTTTTCACTTCGGTAGAGAAACACCAGTGCCAAAACTCCAAGTAAAGAATATGAATATGGAAACTTGGAATAAACAACTATTGGGTGTAAACTAGAGTGTGTATGAATTTTTCTTTAAGAACTAACACTCAAAAACTTGAACTTTTTCCCTAAATGAATTAGCTCTCAAACTCTCTCTATGAGATGGATATGGAATGAAAAAGTTAATTGGAAAAATGTGTTTCCCGCACATATTAAGTCTGGAAAAAGTTGGTTAAAAAACAAGTGGGGAACATGGGTGAAAACTGCCAAAAAACTTCTCAAAACTGTTCCCGCCTGGCATCTCGTTCGAACGAACTTGACTCTCGTTCGAACGAGACTTCTAACAAGTGACCAGACTGGGCTCGTTAGAAACTCGTTAGATATCTCGTTAGAACGACCAAACTTGTTCGATCGACATATCGAACGACTGACCAGTTTAGGGTCGTTGGCAAACTCGTTCGAACGAAACCTGGTTCGAACGAAAAACTCGTTCGAACGACATATCGAACGACTTCCAGAAATTTTTGATAAATTCAATTTTTGACCCAGAAACTTTATGTACTTTATTTTAAAGTTTCAATTAAATTATTCTGAAAGTAAAACATGGTTTTTATTAAACCTAACACCCAATAAATATTGTTCCAACCTCCTATATAAATATAATTACATTCATACCTTGGGAGCATGGAACCTTAGATGATGACGTAGAAACGAGGCACGCAAACCGGCATTTTTATGAAGCTTTATATTCTTTGCCTCTACGTCTTCAACACACACTTCATAGGCTTGAGAGTATTACAATAAATCACTAACCTATGAATAAATGTTTTTGTCCGGAATTGAGCCAAAACTATATATGGACTCAATTGGAAATTTGTGTCCTTACAAGGATCTTTAAAATCTTTTTCATTTCTCTTTTCAAACTTATTTTTCTCAAATTTCCTTTTATCTTTAAAATTGCCATTTTTCTTAAATTTGAGAATCCTCTTGAAATTTTTTGCAAAAAGAGCCAAATCATCTAAGTCAAAATCACAATCAGAATCTGACGTGTCAGTCTCTCTCTTTCTAGAAGACTCTACCTTCTTTCTTGTCGTCCCCTCACTTCCTCTCTCTTGGCCATTAAGTGCAATTCTCTTATCTTTAGATTTCACAGATTTAGGAAACATGTCAATTTCATATGTTTGCAAGTCTCCTACAAGTTCCTCCATTTTTAGCGTATTTAAATTACCCATAGAATTTAGCACAGTGACTTTAGGGATAAAATGCTTAGGCAATGATCTAAGAATCTTTTTCACAACTCTAGCATTAGGAATATGTTCACTAAGATTAAAGCTAGTATTAACAATGTCAGATAGCCTAGCATAAAAATCATCAAAACATTTAGTTTCAAGCATGGTGATGGTCTCAAATTGAGTTGTTAAATTTTGCAATTTAGATTCTTTCACAGCATTGATTCCTTCATGGGTAAGTTTCAAAACATCCCATGCCTCTTTTTACGTGGTGCACGTCATGATACGTCGGAACTCATCAGGAGTGATGGATCCGAAAATAGCACTCAAACCCTTAGAATTAAAAGAAGACCATTTAAATTCATCTTCAGTACATGAAGTGACAGGTTTTAAATTGGTCACGTTTTCAACAGTGAAGGAGGGAGGTGTCCACCCTCTTTCAACTAGAATCCAAACACGTTCATCTATGGCCTTTAAAGCAGACCTCATGCGGGCTTTCCAATATGCATAGTTAGTCCCGTCAAAAACTGGCATTTTATTATATGATTTCTCCATTGAACACTCTCTTTTTCAAAAATCAATTTTCCACTAGGAATACGCGATAGATTAGCGTAATCGGCTCTGATACCAATTTGAAGAGTGGTGCGCTTGCGTTCAAAATAAGGAATTATATAATTAAACTCAGTTCAACCCAAATAAATCCTAAACATGCATCTAGGTGTGAATGAATAAGATGTAAAGCATGAAAGAACATTCAAACACACACAAATGAGGAAAAATCCGCCAAAGGGGAAAAACCATTTATTTTCACTATAATATTGTAACTTTACAATTTCTCGGATTACAATGAAAATACAAGGGTGACACAGAATTACCCGCAGGCGTCGGATCTGTAGTCGGCGGCTGGAAGTTTCCCTTTCTAGGAGGGCAGCAATGAAGAAGAAGGTCGGTCTTCTCCACAATGGTATGAACAGCAAAAGAGTTTGTGTTCTAGGGTTTCAAAACAATTCACAAATGATTTGGAAATTTGTGTGAATCAAAATATGAGTTTTGTAACTCACAAAGATGAAGACTTTGAGTTTATGAACTCTGAAAATCATGTGAATAAGTCTTCTAAAACCAACTCCCCGTAGTGGGTTTATAAAAGAAGTCCTAGCCCTAAAAAATCCCTGCACGATCTGGCTGAGTTTTTCCCAGGAGGACCGGTCCGGGTCTGAGACGGATCGGTCCGAGGGGGCGGATCGGTTCTTTTTAATTTTGGCTTTATCGGTTCGCTATCGGTCCGGGGTCTACTGGATCTTCAGCAAGCGAATCGGTCCGGTTGAGGGGCAGGCCGGTCCGGGGTCGGATCGGTTCTTTTATTCTGGGCGGACTGGTCCGGCTGTGCAGAATTATGATTCCTCCTCTTCTTTGATATTCGGATCCGTTGATGACGATATGAATCTTGAATTTCTTCAACGATGTAACGACGTACTACATAACATAATTAATAATGGATAAAAATGTCCTTACAACACACAAAGATGAGAAAAATATCCCTAAAAAGGAAAAAACCCTTTATTAAGCACTACAGAATGATTGACAGATAGACAACTTACAAACAACTTAAACTAACTAAGTTTGACACGCAGAGTCTTCAATTCCTCTATAGAAAACTGTAACACCCTCTGTTTTTATTAATTAATTATTTAATTAATTTAGAAATTAGAGAAAAAAAATTTAGATTTAATTATCTTTATAATTAAATATGTTGGTTTTTATATTCGAAATTCGAAAAGCTAGATTAGAAGACTCCTAATACGAGTATATATATGTCTTGGGCCGTTTAGAAGAGTCCTCAAAAGATAAAACTCTCTACAAAAAATATATAAAAAAAATTTCAACCGTCCGATCAAGATGAAATTTTTTGTGCAGCTTCCTCTCGTCTTCAGCTACTACGCCCCAAAATTTTATGAAATTCCAACCGCACAATCCTCTGAAATGTTTTTTTAGTGCTTGTATCTGATTAGGACTCTAATTCTTTTTGGTATATAAACATAAAGTGACGAGTTTAGGTCTTTTAAAACATATTTTAGCCTTCTTAAAAATAAAAAACCTCTCATCTTCTTCAACCTCAAAATCCTAGCCCCATTCTACAAAACATTCAACTCAAGTTTTGTCAAGATTAATTGGGTTTTCTCAAGATGCGTCAAGAATGAATCTTTCTCAATTTTTTTTAGAAGAATACACGTTCAAGATTAGATTTCTGAACCAACTTTTATTCAGGCATGAATACTCTATTCCTTTCCCTTAGTATCATGCGTTTTAAGTGTCGCCTAAACCCTTAATCATGTGTTTTGTTAAAATCAATTAGTAACTTAATTAGAGAAAGTGGACACTAATTTTGGGACTGTTTTTATGAAACTATTAAATATGAATTAATCTTTGAAACCCTTGGTGCGTAGGTTAGATTATTGAGTTTTTTATGATTTTGGGTGTAGGCTCTCATGTAAAATTTTACGGGATTATTTATATGTTATTTGGGACGCGTACACACTTATAAAAAAAATAGATGACTTATAAAAGAAAATGATTATGACGTATTGAATATTGTCATATGTTAATTAATTTAACATTATTGAACGCAAATAATTATGTTGAAAACGACGACGGTATTATTCATTGAATTAAATTGCATTGGGATCTTTATGATTAATTACTATATTATTCTTATGAACTTTGTTTTGTGTGATTTATTATATTCACGTTTGTCGTCATAAGGATGAAGGGATTTTTGATAGTATATTGCTCAACCCAATTTTAGGATGCTTACTAGGAATGGGACTAATGGGTAGGCCTTGGTTAAAATTTATATTTGGTATATATGGTACTAGTTAGTGTAAATTCGTGGGGATTTTATATTTTGGGGTGGGGCATATTTTTATGTTATATCGACATTTCCCTAGCCTAAGCATGAGACTAGGATGGGTTTTCTCTTGGTGATTCATCCTATATATATGATAGGACGTATGTATACTTGGGGACCCTTAGGTATGGATTAAGGGGTATTTTGAGGATCTTACATCGATAAAAAGGGTGGGGTGATTTGATAATTGTGAAATTGAGAATAAGTTCATAAGATAATAAGACGGATATTAAAATATAGGCGAAATAAATAGCGAGGGCCGACAGTTTAAACTGGACAACGGGCATTTTATATCGTGTCGTGCGTGGAATCTTGTCAAATTGCGAGATCAAAAGTTTAAACGGATCAACGATTTTTTGGTGAAAATTACCACCCGGGGAGGGAGGACTGCCATAATAAAAAGTGAGAATAATGATAATTTGGGTTAATTTAATTAAATTAGCAATTTGGGACGGTGAAATATTTAAAATGATAAGAATCTTTAGGGGGTTGTTAGTGATGTATATTTCTTGAGTTTAATTATCTCGTATTAATTAAAATACTCTATTGTGATATTTATTGCGTATGATGCTATTGTCTGGGTTCACGGATCGTATTTAAGGGGAGTAGTGTATATTCATGCTCGGGGCTCTAATCTCGTGCGTTGACTAACATTTTCAGGTATTAGTGCTGGAGTAGCTGCATAGGATTTATCGGATATCGATTGGAGGTGCAGCTGGAGTTCCTTTTACTTACTGCTTTATTTACTTTAGACTTTCCTTTCTGTCGTATTTGATTATTAGACTTTATTTGGATTTATTGGGCCATTCGGTTCCAAAGTTGTTTAAGGATTTCAGTTACAGTATTTACACTCAGTTGATTATCGAGATTTTTTAAATTAATTCATATTTTGGAGATTGGTTTTAATTGGAGTTTAGCATGTGATGGTTTTTTTTATATATCACAATTATTCATTGGGATTGATCATTACTTATCATTAGATTGATTTTTATTGTCTCATATCTGTCACATGCTGAGAATGAAATTTATTTAGTAGTGCCCGACGTAGTTCGGCGGCGGTGGCTGGCTACCCCGTTGTCCGGATTGCGCTGGGTGTTACAAATTGTATCAGAGCATGGTCTTAGGTCTCGTTGGTTATGAGTCCATTTATCTTTCGCGTTATCGATCTTTGATTCCCTTTATTGATTCGTACTCCTTAAGGTAAAGGGTCTAGCATATGTGTTAGATATATTTCTTGGAAATATATAATTTTGTGTTAAGGATGTTGTAGGCATTGAGTTTAGAATTAGTACGCTTGATGTGAGGATCCTTACAGTTGATTTTGGAGACGTTAATTATTTGGAAGATCATTAGTATAAATTTTGGGTATGTCTTATATCAATGCAGCGATCTGATTTGATTTGAGGATTTATGTGTTGTGGAGATTATCGGAGATAGAATCGAGTGATGATTTGATAGAGCATGTGGTACGTTGTTACTTTCATAGTTATGTATATATATCTATAGTGATATATATTATTATTTTGTTCGTGGGGTAGGTGCGCGTAGGATTGGGTCTATGAATGCCCAATTATGGCATTCAACGAGTAGGCGTATAAGAGCCATATTTTATGTTTCGTAATTTAAATTTGATGTTTATGCTTCGTCTAATTTCGAGGATGAAATTCCTTTGCTAGTGGGGAAGTATGTAACACCCCGTGTTTTTATTAATTAATTCAGAAATTGGAGATTTTTTTATATTTAATCATTTTTATAATTAAATATGTTGGTTTTTATATTCGAAATTCAAAAGGATAGATTACAAGACTCCTAATATGAGTATATATAAGTCTTGGGCCATTTAGAAGAGTCCTCAAAACTTAAAACACTCTAAGAGTCCTCAAAACATAAAACTCTCTAGAAAACAAAATATAAAAAAATATTCGACCGTGTGATCAAGCTGAAATGTTGTGTTCAACTTCATCTCGTCTTCAACAACTACGCCCCAAAATTTCAGGCAATTCCAACGGTCCGATCATCTGAAATATTTTTTTAGTGTATGTATCTGATTAGGACTCTAATTCTTTTTGGTATATAAACATAAAGTGACGAGTTTAGGTCTTAAAACACATTTTAGCCTTCTCAAAAATCAGAAATCTCTTATCTTCTTCATCTTTTTCAACCTCAAAATCCTAGCCCCATTCTACATAACTTTCAACTCAAGTTTTGTCAATATTAACCGGGTTTTCTCAAGACGGGTCAAAAATGAATCTTTATCAATTTTCTTGAGAGGAATACACATTCAAGATCATATTTCTAGACCAACTTTTCTTCGTGCATGAATACTCTATTCCTTTCCTTTAGTATTATGCGTATTAGGTGTCGTCTAGATCCTGAATCATGTGTTTTGTTAAAATCAATTAGTAACTTAATTAGAGAAAGTGGACACTAATTTTGGGACTGTTTTAATGAAACTTTTAAATATGAATTAATCTTTGAAACCCTTGGGTGCATAGGTAAGATTATTTGGTTTTTATGGTTTTATGTGTAGGTTCTCATGTTAAATTTTATGGGATTAGGTTCTCATGTAAAATTTTATGGGATTATTTATATTTTATTTGGGACACGTACACACTTATAAAAAAATAGATAACATATAAAAGAGAATAATTATGACGTATTGAATATTGTCGCATGTTAATTAATTTAACATTATTGAACGCAAATAATTATGCTGAAAATGATGACGGTGTTATTCATTGAATTAAATTGCATTGGGATCTTTACGATTAATTGCTATATTATTCTTATGAATTGTGTTTTGTGTGATTTATTATATTCACGTTTGCCGTTGCGGGGATGAGGGGCTTTTGGATAGTATATTGCTCAACCCTATTTTAGGATGCTTACTAGGTATGGGACTAGTGGGTAGGCTTTGGTTAAAATTTATACTTGTTAGGTATAAGACTAGTTAGTGTAAATTCGTGGGGATTTTATATTTCAGTGTGGGGGTAGATTTTTACATCATATCGACATCTCCCTAGCCTAGGCATGAGACTAGGCTGGGTTTTCTCTTGGTGATTAATCATATATGTAGGATAGGATGTATGTATACTTGGGGATCTTTAGGTATGGGACTAAGGGGTATTTTGAGAATCTCACATCGATAAAAGAGTGGGGTGATATGATAATTGTGAAATTGAGAATTGAGAATAAATACCTAATGGGCGACATAAATAAAGAGGGCCGAAAGTTTAAACGGGCTAGTGGGGTTTTATGTCGTGTCATCCGTGGAACCTTGTCAAATTGTGGGTCGACAGTTTAACCGGATTAGCGATCATTTTGACAAGGGGAAGTGTTAAACTTTGGTGGAAATTACCACCCGGGGCGGGAGGACCGCCAGTATAAAAAGTGAGAATAATGATAATTTGGGCTAATTTAATTAAATTAACAATTTGGAACGGTGGGATATTTAAAATGATAAGAATTTTTGGGGGTGGTTAGTGATGTATATTTCTTACGTTTAATTATCTCGTATCAATTAAAATACTCTATTGTGTATAATGCTATTGTCTGGGTTCACGGACCCTATTTTAGGGGAGTAGTGTGTATTCATGCTCGGGTCTTTGACCTCGTGCGTTGACTAACATTTTCAGGTATTAGTGTTGCAGTAGCTGCATATGATTTATCGGATATCGATTAGAGGTGCAGCTGGAGTTTCTTTTACTTACTGCTTTACTTAGTTTAGACTTTCCGTTCCTTTGTATGTCATTATGAGACTTCATTTGGGTTTTGTTGGGCCATTAGGTTCCAAAGTTGTTTAAGGATTTCTGTTAGAGTATTTAGAGTCAGTTGATTATTCAGATTTTTAAATTAATTCATATTTTGGAGATTGGTTTTAATTGGATTTAGCATGTGATGGTTATTTTTATATATCACAATTATTCATTGGGATTGATTATTACTTGTCATTGGATTGATTTTTATTGTCTCGTATTTGTCACATGCTAAGAATGGTATTTATTTAGTAGCACCCGGCGTAGTTCGACGGCGGTAGCTGGCCACCCCGTTGTCTGGATTGCACTGGGTGTTACAAAAATGACCCAGTCCAGATCCGTATCCACCAATCAGCCTTTCTTTATTCAACAATGAAACCTGATTTCCACAATTCAACAATAGAAATTTCTCTCTATAAAGGTTTTTGTGCTAGAAGCCTTCTTCTTGATTTGGTAAAGTGATATTGATGATTCCAAGGGGTTTGGAATGATTATAGAAGTGTTCGATTACAAAGAGAACTCAAAAAGATGTTTTTAGATAGTAAAGGGAGTTCTTAAGAAGTCTAATCACGTGAATCCTATTCAAAAGAAGGTTTGTTATAAAAGGATAAGCATGAAAGATTTGGATTAGAACTAATTAAAAACCAAAATTCCGCCCGATCGTTCAAATGAAAGGGTACCTCATTCGAACGACATGTCTGTTTTCATTCGAACAGTTATTTAACGGGACTTCAAAGGAGATTCCAGGGAAGGGCCAAAAATGGTTCATTCGAAGACAAATGGATCTCGTTCGAATGGCTTCGTCAGTCTCGTACGAATGACATAGTAAGTTCATTCTAACGAGGTGACGAATTTTCTAAAATATATTTCTTTTAAAAAATTTAAAGAATTTATGAAAAATAACCTCTTTAAAAATTTTAAAACCCCTAAAAAGATAAAGTAAAGATTTTACAAAATGAATCCATAACTTCTTTTAAGGTTGTTGAGACGTACGCTTTTTCAATCTTCCAAATGTCTTCAAGTTCTTCTTCGAATTTGGAGAAGTCATGTAGGTCCAGTGCTTTTTTAACGAGATACGCCAAAATAAAATAAAATAAAATATGAGAAATTATCAAACTTTCACTTACAACTTTCTTAGCTAATGTACTAATGGTTTTATTTTTGGCTTTTAATACTCCATGCTTAAAACATTTGTAGCTTGAAATTCCTTCATTAATTGAGCTTGCTATTTTAGAGTATTTATTATAACTCATGCACTTTACACCGCACAATAAAATCGAGTATTTTCATGCAAAATATAATGAAGAGATTTGTTTTTTACTTCTATTGGAAATTAAAACTTTTATGCGATGTTTTAATGAAAGGGTGTTATTGTTGATCCATTTTTGTATGAGAGTTTTATCATCATAGTTGGAGTTGAAAAAAAATACATACATATATATATATATATATATATATATATATATATATATATATATATAGATATATATATGTGTGTGTGTGTGTGTGTGTGTGTGTGTGAGTGTGTGTGTGTGTGTGTGTGTGTTCAACATCATGAGTGATGATATGGTAAGGGTTATAACTTTGGGTCTCGAGAACTACCTTTGAAAAATTGGAAATAGTTCCCCACCCTTTAAAATGAATGAGTGAAAGCCGCCACATACAAAATTTTATCAAGAGCGTGTCTCTATGATTTTATTTATCTAAAAAATGATTAAAATTAAGGATATGGGACTTAAAAGATTTTAATCATAAATTGCTATTTGAGGGAGAAATTTGAAAATAGCTAGTGCATTGGGGTTTATATGAAAACACCACCAATTTTAATTTTCACTTTATAAACTTTCAACCAATTTAAAACCACAAGTATTATGTTAATAGTTTGCCAATTTTAGTCTTGACCTAAGCATGCATCTAGGTGAGTGAAAGCATGAATAAAATGAACATAAAAAAAATGGCAATATGCAAGAAAAAACTACAAAGGAAAAAATCTCGGTCGACCCAACCACACAAGTCCACTATGATATAGGTCTATATACCAGGAAAAATTAGACTTAATCATAGACTCGACATCTTAAAGTCTTGACGTGCTTCTTTGTACTTTGTCACCTTCTTCGCAACCACTCTTCGATGCTTTCCAATAGCCACACAATGTAGGAACTTTCCCTCATCTTGGTATCCCACCGATCTTACTCTTCTCCTGACCACTCCAACCATTTCACAACACAAACGCGATGTTCACCACTAGAAACGCTCTTTAAAGGTAGAGAAAATATATTAAATGTAGCACAAACGATATCTCAAATACACATATGGATGTATGATTCTTGTATCTCAAACGTGGGTGTAAAGTAGGGTTTGTGTAATGCCTCGGCCAGGATTTATGAATCAATCGTAGGTCAACCCGGTTCGAACCAAACATCAGGTGTGAAGTGCAATGAGACAACTTAAATAATGTTGTTAGTTTGGTTTTATTTAGTTAACTTTTCACTTGTTTAGCATGCAATTCTGGTTCATATCAAGCTACATGTGGGAACCATGGGAAGCATCCATAGAGTTCGACAATTCAGATCTACTAACATAAAATAAAAAGGGTACTTACATATATAACACACTCAAAATACAGAACCGCACGCAACCTATCATAACTAAGAAGAGGGAATGAGTCAAATGCCCATTAGAAAATACAACAATGTAATATAAACTCAAATGGCAGAAAGGAGACCTTAATACATTGTACCTACATGCACATGCAATTACTATAAATATTTATACATATACATACATTAATGCATAAAAACTATTTTCATTCCAAAAGCGTCACTTATGCCGATTAAATGACTTTAATTCTATAAATAGACTTTTTCTTATTAATTTACTAATTTTCCCTATTTAACGCACTGGTTAAATACTTAAACAAAATATCATTTCTTTAAAGAGAATAATTTTTTTACCAAAATTATTCATTTACTCGCACCGAATTTATCTTAGTATTTTCTTGGAAATATACCTTCAACACTCGCACTCACCATATTAGAAAATACTTATTTTTCATTGGAAGGCTTTCACAAACACATACTTGTGTTAATTATGGGCTAAAACCTCCTTAGGTTTCTTAATTGCCCATTTAATCACTTCACTTTACTATTCTTATCATTATACATGGACATTAGCCAATTTCTCATAGTACTTGTCCATACTATCTTTTGAACCGGAAAATTTCTCAATTACTTTTCATGATAGGTTGTCTTTTCTTCTATTCAGGACACAACCCATTTCTTTACCATGTTCCATTATCTTTTTCTCGGAATCCTCCAAATAATCGCGTACTTTAACGGGGTTCACACCACCTGCTATGCTACCATATGCTCTGACCAGTGTTTTGGAACTTTCATCCTAGGGCTCCGGGACCTTCTTAATTCTTTGTTAGTCTCATTCGAGTCCATGTTAATGTGTTTTAAAAAAATTTAAATGTTCACATTATTCCACTTTTATCGACTGAAGCTAAAAATCCATTGAAGAGGTAAAAATCCTGAGCTAAAATCTCTAATACCAATTTGAGGATGCGTGATATTGATTATTTATTTAATTCATAAATTTCCAATTTTAAACTTATTTAATTAGATTCAATCATCAATCCAAATTAATTAAACACTAATCATGCATTTATGTGATATAAATCAAACATGCAATTCAAACATCACAAATCAAGTAACAAACAAGATTCAGGAAAAAAAATCTTTCGGGTAAAACCTTTTATTTCCCTATCTAACGCCAATCGCAACTTGCAATTGCATAGAAAAGTCTGCAATGAATCTCCCATAGAAAATCCACATAAACCTCAGCCTAGCAACAGTAGTGAATACCCTCGAGTATCCCCAATTACCGCAGTCGACAGCAAACAGCTTCTGCAAGGCAGTAGAGATGGCACTCCACAAAGACAAACTTTCAATAAGTGTTTGGGTTCCACAAATGATTCACAAAAGTATTGTGATGTTTGGGTGAATCAAAAACTAGTTTTTTTAACCCTAAAAGATGAAGACTTAATGTCTGCAGATTTGCAGTTTTCGTGTATCAAAATTCGTAATGAAACAGGTCTCCAAAATAAGTATTTATAGCTCAACAAAAAAATTAAGGCAGCTCGTGTCATTCGAACGACATTGTCATGTCGTTTGAACGACATTAGACGTCGTTACAAACGACCTAAGAAATGACCATAAAAATGTAAAACAGTACATGGTTGTTTGAAGCACCAAAGAAACAACCCTTTGTGCAACCTATAAAACCATATGTGGTGTCGTTCGAAGGTGGCATTTGAACGACTAGTCAATGTCGTTTGATTTACATTGCCTTGTCTTTCGAACGACAGAAGCGAAAAATAATATTTTAAAAATCTCGCCTGCATGTCTTCAAAAAAATATTCTAACTTAGAAAAATTACCTCGTTATAATTTAAAATAGTTTTGAAAAATATCCCAATACAAAAGTAAAGATTTTATGAAACTTAAACACATTCTATACGAAATTATACCTCATATTGTGTATATGTTGAAGATGCTTGAAATTCGGATCCGCCTTCTTGAACATATGAACGTGAACTCTTTTTATGGTTCTAATGGTGTACGATATACTCGTATGTAAAAGCAGAACTACAAAAAACATGTCCTTACAAATCTCCCCCTAGTCCATGCCAGTACAAATAAAAACAATCTGAATTATCAATCAAAATGTCCTATACAAATTTAATACCCTCCCATGAACCCAAAAGTGAAAAGGTACCATAAATGCAAGGCTTCACAAAAAATCTATAACATCTTCAAGTCTCTTTAAATCAAATATCTTTGCTTTCCTCGCTCTTCTTTTTATTTTATTTCCAAACGATGATCAAATCCCTACACAAAATAAACAAAGCAAATACCTTCGTGACGTATTGAGTTTGAAATGAGATAGCATAAATCAAATCAAGTTAAATCTTAAGTTAATCTCAAATCTCCCCCATAATTCAAATTCTCACTCTCCCATAATTCATCATTCACTCTCCCCCTTTTTATGTGTCTAGAATAGACAAGGAAAAGAATAAAAAATAAAAACAAAATGTCATGACAAGCATTGCAAATATTAATCAATTATGTTCATGCAAGGATATACTCAAAAGGCTTTCACAATCTCTTTTTGATTTTGTTTCAAATTTTTAAACAAATATAATTTACAAAAATAACACACATAATGAATTTAAGATAACCAAATCGTGGAAATGGAATGAATGGGTGTGAACTAATCCGATAGGAAAATCAACTCAAACATTCATAATAAATGTGCACGATGAATATGGATACTCCTAACGAATGAACTCAAAATCTTCCTTAGGTGTAAAAATTGTTGAATTCAAATGACATCGACTCAATCTCATCAAAAAATCAAAGTCTAAAATTATTTCCACACTAATAACGTCTAAAACTATGTAATTTCCAAGACTTTGCCAGGACGTGCAAACCCGTTGATTTATTTCCAACCAAACTCCCTCATGTATAATAATGATCATAAATTTTTATTCAATTATTTTCTTTTTAATGATCATATCAAACTAAACTAGTTTGGCCTTGGCTACCTTTTACAATGCTACACTTTTTTAGTTCTTTTCAAGCAGTGGCTTTCAAGCAAAGGTTAGTTTCTCCTTTCTTATCCCTTTTCCCGTGTATATACATCATTTTTTCATATTAAAAGAATTCCTCATGGGCAACGGTTCTTGCATGAACTTCTTTCATTATCATTTTTTATCGCATTTAGTTTGATTTGAAGACAGAATTGAGATGAAAACACTTCGACCAACATGTGATAGACAAGCACGATAATCAAATAAATCTATGCAAGTGTGCATTAAAGGAAATCATGAGTCAAACATGTATAAGGTAATCTCAAATCACATCTTAATGACTCCAAACATTATAAAGCACATGGATGAAATGATGTATCGTCTCAAAACACTGTCAAATAGTCACATGGATATGGAATGATGTTGTGAGTTGTCCATCCTAAATATCCATCCATAAACGGAGTAAAACGAAACACAAAAATCTTTTTGTCTTTTTCAATATTTTTTTTAAAAAATAGAAATCTTTTTGTATTTTTCTAAAAAAATTCAAAAACAAAAATCTTTTTGGATTTTTGGAAAAATATTTCAAAATGGAAAAAGAACAAATACAAAAGTGGTACACACTAGCAATAGGCATAAAATATCATTAAAAAAATCATATGCTAGTAAACAAGTTTAAACCTCAACCATTAGGTGCAGAGTAGTTTTCCAAAGGTCCACATTCTATGAAAAACATCCATCAAATCGTGTGAAGTTTTTACGAAAAATTTAACTTGCTCTGAAATGTGTGCAAACTCTCTCATGTGATGTGCATGATCATGCAAAGTATCATGTGTGGGAGTGTGTGTAGGATCACGTGTTGTAGTATAACGTGGAAAAAATTTATATGACACATTACCCAACTTAAAATAGAATTCCATAAGGTGTCCTTTCCTCTTACAATGGGTGCAAATATACACGGCTCTTGGAACGTCTCTCTCAAAACAATTAAGATGCGCTATCCAATGAGGAAACAGATGCCTATGTGGGTTAGGTTGAGAGCCATATGAATCTATTACAAACTCAAAAATCGGCTCGGTTGCAACATGGGAAATAGACGCACCATCATAACCTATTCCTAATCTCTCAAAATTACCCAAAGAGGGACCAAGGATCATCTTTCCAATCTTCTTAGATGTATCCTCTATAGTAACTTTGACCTACCGGACACGTTCAAGGTCTCTCTCAAGTAGGGACACACGGGATTCAAGTTCACTCTTTTTCCGGCCTAAGACGATCAACTACTCACTTAAATAAAACTTCACCTTATCGAGTTGACTCGTCGAAGCCTCACATCCGCTTGAAACTTATATATACATCTCCAAATTTAACACCTTAAGACCTCACTCCTTATTTAATATCTTCGTCTTTAAGGTCTTGGCATATAAATCTCAAAATGATTTTTGGATATCGCTTTCACCCTCACTTTCAATCTCGCTCTCACACTCACTAGAAACACTCAAAACATTGGGGCTATCATCTATACAAGTGTCCTCATTATCGTGTGACAAACTAGATGTTCTCACATGACTAGACAACACACATACCATGTGATAAATCATTCCCAGAATCATTCACCTCATTGTCACTACCGCTAAGAGTGGCTAGCATAACAATTTTCTTATGCTTTCTCTTTAGCATAGTGTTACATTCAAATGCTTTGCTCCCGTTGCCCTCGCAATCGTAACATATCGCCTATTCCTCTTTCTCACCGCTCTTTTTGTCCTCTTCTTTTTTTTTCTCAAACATTTTTTTATTAGAAGAATTTTCTTTGGAAAATTTGACTTTTTAGCAAACATGGCCACACATCAAAATCAAACTCTCCCTCAAACTCGGACTCAGACTCATAAAGTCTCTCTTCTTCTACTTCTTAAACACTTCCTCACCTTTTCTAGATTGTGCCTTAAGTGCAATCCCTCTATCTATAGGCTTAAGGATTTTGGGACACATGTAGATCTCATAAGTTTGAAGGTCTCCCATGAGTTCTTCTAACCTAAGTGTATCTAATATTCCCAAAGAATTTAAAATAATGACCTTAGGAATAAAACGGGATGGTAGTGACCTAAAAATACTTTTAACAACCCTCGTCTTCTCAATTTTATCACCCAAATTAAAACTCGTATTGATTATGTCCGAAAAACTAGCATAAAACTAGTCAAAACATTCGGACTCTAACATGGTGATAGTCTCAAACTAGATAGTCAAATTTTGTAATTTAGATGACTTAAGTTCGTTGGTACCCTCATGTGTCAATTGAAGGATATCCCATGCCTCTTTAAACATGGTGCACATCATAATACGATGGAACTCATCAGGGGTGACGGCTCCAGAAATAGCGCTAAGGCCACGGGAGTTATAGGTACTCCATTTAAAATCATCATCAGTCCATTCAAACACAGGTTTGGGATTTGTGACATTTTCAATGGTGAGAGTGGGAGGAGTCCACCCTCTTTCACAAACAATCCAGATACATTCATCAATAGCCTTTAAACCAGATTTCATGCGAGCTTTCCAATAGGCATAATTCATGCCATCAAAGACGGAAACCGATTATATAAGTTCTCCATTGAAAAAAATGCAAATTTTTTCAAAACCAAATCGATATCATAAAAATTTTGCGAAAAAAGAATCACTCGATAACTTGGAGCAACCTGCTTTGATACCAATTTGAAGAGGGAAAAATCCCAAGTTAAAAGCTCTGATACCAATTTGAGGATGCATGATATCGATTATTTATTTAATTTGCAAATTTCCAATTTTAAACTTATTTAATTAAAGTCAATCTTCAATACAAATTAATTAAACCCAAATCATGCATCTATGTGATATAATCAAATATGCAACTCATACAATCACAAATCAAGCAACAAATAAGATTCAAGAAACAAACCATTTCGGGTAAAACTTTATATTTCACTATCTAACGTAAATCGCAAATTACATTCACATAGAAAAATCTAAAATGAATCTCCCATAGAAAATACACATATACCTCAGCCTAGCACCATCAGTGAATACCCTAGAGTATCCCCAATGACCACAGTCGTCGGCAAGTATCTCCCGCAAGAATTACCAAACCAGTAGTAGAGATGGCACTCGATAAAGACAAACTTCTAAGAAGTGTTTATGTTCCACAAACGATTCAAAAAGGATTGGGATGTTTTGGTGAATCAAAAACTAGGTTTTTTAACCCTAAAAGATGAAGAATAAAAGTATGAAGATTTGAAGTTTTCGTGTATCAAAAGTCTTAATAAAAATGATCTCCCAAAATAGGTATTTATAGCTCAACAAAAAAAATTGAGGCGGTGCATGTCGTTCGAACGACATTGTCATGTCGTTTGAAGGACATTAGATGTCGTTACTAACGGCCATAAAAAATGTAAAACAATATGTGGTCATTTGAAGCACCAAAGAAATGACCCTTCACATGACCTATCAAATGACATGTGATGTAGTTCGAAGGTGTCGTTTGAACGACTTGTCAATGTCATTTGAACGACATTGCCTTGTCATTTGAACGATAGAGCAAAAAAGTAATATTTAAAAAAGCTCCCTTATAGGTCTTTAAAAAATATTTTGACTTAAAAAAAATGCCTCATTATGATTTAAAATAGTTTCAAAAAATATCCCAATACTAAAGTAAAGCTTTTACGAAACTTAAACACATTCAATACGAAATTATACCTCATGTTGCGCATATGTTGAAGATGCTTGAAATTCAGATCCGTGCTCATGAACATATGAATGTGAACTTCTTCGACGGTTGTAGCGGTATACGATATACTCTTATGTAAAATCAGAACTAAGGAAAATATGTCCTTACACCCATGAATTTTCCCCACCTGGTGTTACACTTTGAAAATCACCATTTCTAGTCATTGACACACTATTATTGATTTTACCACAAAAACCACTTTCATTTAGAATTATTTGTGTAACAGTCTTTCAAACATTTTTATTTCATCAAAAATATTTTACTTTACGTAAAATTATAATTTTACCCTGTTTATTTTCAAATTAGTCTTTTCCCCCATTTTCACAAATGTCGATTTCCCAAAACATTATTAAGTCATACGCACCAACTTCTTGAACGTTTTTACTCATTAACATTCATTGAACTCTTTGAGGTTAACACGCTTTTCAAGTTAAAAATCTCTTTATTTCATTACTTTCTTTACCAAGGAAACCATTTGACATTTTGAAGACTACTTTGCAAGAAAACATCATTTTTCCTTTATTTTCATATTTAGTCTTGAAATACCCACTTATCACAATTTCTACACTTTTTCACACATTTAACAGGCTAAAATTTCTATTTTATTTTATATATGATAAAACCCTTTAAAACCTTCATTAAACTTGCTAATATTCTCATTATCAAATTACAACAAGTTTATATACATGGGAAAAGGGATTTTAAGTCCAAAAATCCCATTAAATGGATTTAATACATGGTTCATTATAGAAATTTCATAATATTTGCAAACATATTCTTTTCAAGAAAAAGAACATTTTTTTTTCTTCAAAACTTGAATAAATATCTATTTTTATAAAAATCCCAACTTCTACAAGAAAACTTTGAGACGTTTGTTCATGAAATATCCTTAATAAGATAAATATTATTTCAAACATTTTATTCCATAAAATGTTTAAATAGAAAGTTTTCTTAAAATATCATTTTACACAAAACTCTTATAATTATTTGTAAACCATTTTATGCAAACCCATAAGAAACAACCCTCTTAAATCATATATGTATTCTACTCTTATTACATCTAACTACAAGACCAATACTATGAAAAATAAAGTTTTAAAGCTAAAGAGTTGAGTTTCCCCCATCAAAGACGTTCCAAAAATAGGTGGATAAATGTAGAAGAAGATGGCAACATCCCACCTCCTAAGGTGGCCTTAAATAGATTGTCTAGATCCACAAAGCTTGCTCATTGAATGCTCCGTGACAAACCCCCTTAAACTCCATAATTTCTTCTTTTTCTCTAAAAAAACCCCCAACAACATCTCCATAAAATCACATCTTGCTCAAACATGTGGTGTTTATGGGTTTTATAAGCTTGAATATGGTGGGTAAAGGTTAAACTACGGTGATTTTGGGTGGAGGGATGGTGATGCTAGGATGGTGTACGGTGGTTGGTGGAGGGGGAGCTCCAAGAGCTAGAGATAGGTAAAATATGACCGGGTTGCTCAAATGATCCAAAACCCACTTTAAATACCCTGAAAACCCTATGGGATAAATCCCAAAATGCCCCTGAAATGACCTTTTTATCTAATGGTCTAACCAAGCTTTGACCCACGATCTAATCTAAGCCGTTGTGAGCTCGACAACTCATCCGATCAAATGATCCTCATCGCGACAGCATAATAAAATGTGCAGAAATTTCTGATTTTCGTCCAGTTGTTCGAACGAATTTGGACCTCATTTGAGTGAGACCCCCTCTCGTTCGAATGAGATTTATAACGAGGTAATAACAAGGGTGAAACATAGGCTCAAAAGGTTAAAGGAACCAACTTAGTTTGAATGGGAAACTACCCATCATTTAAACGATGATGCACCTCATTCGAACGAGGGCATTCCAACGAGATTCAAGAGAACGATGGAAATCGAATAGGTCCTAGTCGTTAGAATTTCGTTCAAACCTCATTCTAAAAACATGCCTTTCCTCGTTTGAATAACGTGGCCACTCATTCTAACGGTAGCCATAATTCTGAATAACAATTTTTAGCCATAAAAATCAAATTTATTCGCACCAGGGCCACTACATTACCCAAATTTGACCCAAGATCCATCTTACCAAGCCTAAAGTGCAAATGGGTCATACCAAGTAATCAAATCACACAAGTCTGATCGAAATCGTGGGAGCAGGTGTTAGAAACTAGGTTTCAAAAACATCATCGTAAAAGATCATATAAACACTTAGATATTTTTGAAAGATTTTGGGAACTCAAAAAGAATGAAAAAATTACTAAGAAAATTCTTGTTCCGCACTCTTATTTATAGGAAGTTTTTCCAAAATGAGATAATGATTAAAAAGATTAATGAAAATATCAAATTTGAAAAATGCATCGATTCGTTCGAACGAAATACCCAAACTCGTTCGAATGAAGTACCTATTTTTGTTCGAACCAAACTTCCAACAAAAAACTAGTGAATCCAGAAAAATGGTTTATTCGAAGCTCATTCTAATGAGGTACTGAAGCTCATTCTAACGATAGGCCTAAAGTCGTTAGAATGCTTTTAAAAAATTCTAAAAATAACACTTGAAACTAAATGCAGGGATCCAACATAAATATGCCTTCATACCTCATTGAGATCCCTCGAATATTGAAGATGAAACTCGGCTCAATGCTCGATGTTTGCTCGATGTTTCTTTTTAATGGACAATATGGTCTTCAATAACACATCATAGGCTTGAAGGACAAATTACTCAAATCTAACCTGTGACTCAAAAAAGTTTTATTCAAACACTAAATGCAACCAATACATACAAATTGACTTGATATGGAAATTTGTCTTTACAAATCTCCCCCTTTGGCAATTCTGGGACAAAACTAAAAATAAAAACTTACTGGGTCATCAAGATCACTAAAACTCAATCACTAACCCTATCAAAAAAAGTACAGAGGCTTGATCGACACCAATTTGAATAGCTCTTCTCTTGTGTAAACCTTTGCGACATAGTTTCTAACTTGCACACTTAATCCCACCTTTCAAATTAAACTTGAATATAACAATATAAACTGCATATGAAAAATCCTCCCCCGTTTTTCTAACCATCTTTACCTAAGATAAGATGTTTCCCCCTAAGATAAATATTTATCCTTCACATATAAAGAGTTAGATACCATTTCTCCCCCTTTTTGTTCAGGAATAGACAAAAAATAAGGTACACAATAATAAAACAATTCTCCCCAATAATGTTAAAACACGTAAACATAAGGAAAGAAATAATATCATGCAATGGTGTGAAACAAGCATGCAATGACAAACTAATCAGCAATTCAAGCACAAATCATCCAAGTTATAAACAAATGATACCAACTATAATGCAAACATTTAAGTATGGGATAATCCATGATTGCCTTATTCTATAAGACTGCCATAATTTATCAACATTCAAATTAGCCTTACATGTCAAATACTGAGCTCAAACAGACAAACAAGCACAATGAACACTAGCCTAGAAATTTTGATGATTCTCTAATCAATAGCGTTAAAAAACTTTATCTCAACTAGGACTCACTATGAAAACCTATTAATTTTCAACTAAACACCCTTAAAAATAAACATATATCTTTTTCTCTAATCTTCTTTTGAAAATATATATTTTTGAAGCATCAATGCAAAAAATTTGGCCATGGAAATATAATCTTTTCTTTTGCCTCTATTTTCTTTTATTCTCTTGCCAGCGGTGGCCTTTCACGTAAAGGAGATTGTTCATTCTATAGCCCTTTCTCGTGCATACACATATTTTTCAATAAAAGTCCAAAACTCACGAGCGATGGTTTTTATATGCACAACTCCCCCAGAGTCAAAGAATTTATATATATGACAAGATTTTTAGGAGAACACATCACTTAGCTCATGTGACATATGAAATTAAGATCCATAAGAATTGGTACAACGTGTGTGCAAGGCACATACAAAGTTAATCAATCATGCAAATTAATTTCAAAGTACTCCATGCAAGCATGATTAAGAAAAATCCTAAGCATTGAACATCATAATCAAATATCCTAGTCATATGGATACATGGAAGGAATTAGATTCAAAGACACCGATATTCTACACAAAAAGTGTAAAACCAAACTAGACCTAAAACAAAATATTTTTTAGTTTTAAATATTTTTCAAAACAACTCAAAAGATAAGTAATTTTTTTATATTTTTTCAATTAGATCCAAAAAATAGAAAATCAAAATACAAAAGATAAACATAATATAACTAGAAAAATCATATAACATGAAGCACAAAAGCTAGTATATGAAAACATTCAATCACTCATAAGATATTGCATGCAAAGAATCATGTGATAACATGCTAGAATCAACCAATTTAACATTTAGCGTCTCCAAAACGGATTTCTTAACCCAAATTGATGAAAACTTAATGCCTCGAGTTTTGGGACCATGGTGATACGAGATCTAGACTTCCTAGGACCTCTTCTAAGATCATAATAAAATTCCCTAAGGTGACCTTTCCTACCACAATACCAATATTTGTGTAAATATGAGGAATGTTACATATGGGTTGACCTAGTCTAACACCCTTGGCAGCAGTTAACACTCTATAAAAAAAACATTAGTATTGGCCTTAATAGTGGAAGCATTCAAATCATCGAAGCTAGTACCATCACTACTTGAGTATTTAAAATCATCTTTCAACCCTCAAAATTCTAGACTCTTCAAACGTTAGGGACTCTTTCTTCATATGTTCAATCATTCTTATATAGTTATCTTATTCCTCCTAAATGTAAGCAAATGTATCCCTAAGAGTCTTCTCACGTGGATTTAAACCCTTAATTAATTTATCATTATCTTCGATGGTATGATCATTCACTATAGTCTCAAATTTCTTAGAGTCCTCTAATTCTTTCTCTTAAACATTGACTCTATCATCGCTCTCTTTCTTGGACACTTATAAATTTTAAAAATTATGTTCATATCCTTGAGCTTCTCACCGAGTATATCTCTTTGAGTTTGAAAAGTTTGCAAAAATTTGATTTTATCTTTTAAGCAAAATTTTATTTTTCAAGAAACTCAACTCTTTTTGCGAACTTCAAATTAAAACGAAATAGTTTTTCATCAAGATTATAAGTCTCATTAAACTCCTCTTAAATATCAAAATCATCATCATCGCTAAACAAATTGGATAACTTATTACTCTAATAACCCATTAAGATAAAAAAATAGCAAGACAGAGACAAACACCCAAAAACTCCTAAAATAGCACGAAACATGGAACTACACAAAAAATTAGTGTTCCCACTCTGATACCAATTTGAAAATCTCTAGTTCCCTAGGCTTTGTGTGAAAACAACACCAATTTTAATTTTCACAAAAAATATGCAAAAATTTAAAACCAAAAGTGTTGTGTTTACGAGTTTGACAATTTTAGTTTTAACCTAAGCATGCATCTAGGTGAGTATAAACAAGAATAAAATAAATATAAAACCACAACATAATGAAGTACACAATGGGAAAAACCTTGGATGGCTCAGACACACAAGTCCACTATGATATAGGCCTATATACAAGGACAAACTAGATTTACTCACAGACTCAACTCCTTCAATCTTTGACGCACTTGTTCTTCCCATGTCACCTTCATTGCATCCACAGTTGGGCGCCTTCTAACAGCCACACAACGTATGCTCTTTCTCATGTCTCTATATTCTACTAATCTTACTTGTCTCGTGACCAATTCAACCATCGCACAATATAAATGCGATGTCCACTGCTGGAAATACTCTTCAAAGGTATAACAAACCACTTTGATGTGGCACAAATGAGAAATAAATAGACATATGGATGTGTGATTCTTGGATCTAAAATTTAGGTGTAAACTAAAGTTGGGTTTTTTAAAATTGATCATAAAATATCATATAGACAGGGAGAGATGTTTGGAAAAGTTTAGGAACTCAAAAAGTATGAAAAAGTCTCAAAGAAAACTGTTGCTCCACACTCCTATTTATAGGAGGTTTTCCAAAAATGAGATAAGTATGAAAAAGATTAATGAAAATCTAAACTTTGAAAAATGAACCAGTTCATTCAAACGAAGTAACCAAAGTTATTCGAATGACATACTTATTTTCGTTGGAACCAAACTTCAAACGAGAACCCAATGAAGCCAGAAAAATAGTTCATTCAAACCTTGTTCTAACAAGGTAATGAAACTCGTTTGAATGACATATCTAAAGTCGTTAGAAGTTTTTTTTTAATTTCTACAAACTTTTTTAAATTATTTTTAAAAAATAACACCCAAGACTAAATTTAAGGATCGAACATAAATATTCATTCATACCTCATTAAGATCCCTCAGATGTTGAAGATGAAACTTAGCTAGAAACTCGATGTGTGCTCGATGTAGCTTTATCTTGGCTGCTACGATCTTCAATAATGCATCATAGGCTTGACAGACAAACAACTCAAATCCTAACCTATGACTCAAAAAAAAATTCTCAAACACGGAATACAACTAATACATATAATTTGACTTAATCCGAGAATTTGTCCTTCTAAAGATAGTTGAAAATTTTATTTGTTTTCAAGAAAAAATGAGGCTTTCTCTTTATTGCATAAAGTCAAAAAAATATTCAAAATTGAGTTCAAACATTAATCTTCATCCTTCGATTCCCGTTCATTTTATTCACTTTCTATCACGAGTTATGTTTTTGAATCACTATAACTTTGTATGGATTTAGTTTGACCTTAGGCCTTTGAATGTTAAATCATTCTTTACGTAAAGTATTTTTCATAACCAAGAACCAATGTATGATGTTTTTATTATTTTTTTGGTCATTTAAAATGATATTTTAAGGATTAAAATGTACCTGCTTTTTAGCTAAGAAACTATATGTACATTTCCTTTTGGTTTGTGTTGTTTTTACATAGTTTTTTGTCGCTGGAAGCTAGTGCGGCCTATGTCGCTGGAGCTTGACTACAATGATGTCAGCGCAACCTGCGAGAACTTTCTTACTATAGCAATATCATCTGGGAGTGTTAAAATTCCCAAATTTGGATTGTTTTAGAAGTTTTACCCATTTCCTCTCTCAAAATTTCTTTCAACCTTGAGATACCTCTTGCATTCCTCCCTTTTAGCTTTTGGAAGTCTTTTAGGTTGTCTTTACCTCATTCTAGTGGAATAGCAGACATTTTGGTAAGTTTTTCATCCATTGATTTTCTGATTTACTCCTTTTTAGAGTGAGGGAATGGTGATGGTTGTTTTGATAGATTTTTATGAAATATTTTCTATGATTGATGAGTTTTTACTTATCTTGAGTTTAGACTGAATCTTTTAAGCATCTTTTAGTATGTATAGATTTTTCTTCACATTTTGGGGTTTGTATACTCATAGTGTCAATATAGGATCCTTGGTTTTCATTAACATGTCTCATAGGATTTTTATGCTTATGTCTTGGTGTGTGATTTCAGGCATTCTTATCACCCCAAAATTAAGCTCACGTACCTCAACTTCCACCAATCGTTCCAGATTTGATGAACCCTTCCCCACACGTCTTGTGCATTGGGAGAGGTCAATTAATTTGGATCCTTTTTCCGACCCGTTTAGCTGAGTTCTTGGATAAAAAAGATTGGGCCAGTAGTTTCTCTCATATCGGACCATATTACCCCAACATGGTGAGATAATTTTATTTGACTCTTATGGATACTAAGGATAACAATGGTAATAAACTACTTTGTGCCACAGTTTGTGGAATTCAAGTGAAACTTTTTTCTCAGTGTATAAGAAACCACTTTGGTGTTACAGAAGAAAAATTCCCATATATCCTCACGGGTCGTTTTTTAGTGAAACTACCCACCGGGATGTTATCACTCGTTTGAGAGACAACCATTATCATTTTTGGGATGGAAAGACTTTTCCTCGTTCACTTCTTTCTAAGTTCTTTTTCATTATAAAATGATTGTGTGCTCTTGTATTCCCACTTACCACCCTCATAAAATAACTCTCAAACGTCACAATTATTCTATGCCATTAGTATGGGTGTTCGTATGTGTTTGTGTAATTTTATTCGAGACACGATTTTTTACCCGATAGTTTTAATTCTCAAGCTTTTCCTTACATTCATTTGATCGTGCATTTGCTTTTGGAGTGTGGAGTTCCTTTGCTTTCGGTTGAAGATGAGGAAAATTCGAGATCTACACTAACCATTGATTCCTAATATAAGTTTTTTACTTAGCTTGAGGTTTTTGGCAACGTAAATTTTCCACTTAATCCTCCGCATGTCGTTCCTTCACCACCTCCTCATCTCGCCTCTATATTACGAGCATCTAGTTCACGCCCCTGACTGAAAATGAGTTGGATAATACCGTCCCTCGGATATCTAATCAATTGTGTTATATTTTCTATCAGCTTTTAGTTTGATGAATTCTTCATTTTACAATTATTTTAACACCAGTTTGATATTCATACGGAGAATGTTTGGGATACCTTGCATGAAGACAACGACGAGCTTATTGATTTATGTGTCTTTCAATGTTGAAGAATAAGAAGAGGTGATGTAATATGATTTGTTTTTCTATGTTAGAGTTATTTATATTTTAGTTCATATTGATCATACTCTTTATAATACTTGGAAACTCTTAACTTTTTAATGTTTATCATTATTTATCACTACTTAAATCTTTGTTTGATATATTTTATCTCCCCATGTGTAGTTTAAATTGTTGATCTTAGGCTTATTACACTCATGATTATATCTTGCCTAGACTAACATTTTAATTATTCACTCATTATATGATTCTTCTCTATTTGTTGGTTTGATTAGCTTGTTTTTCTCTCTTAAAATTCCTAAATAACTTAATCCTACTACGTGCTTAGTTCTTTCCTTTATCGCTTTTCTTGACGCAAAGGAGGAGAAGCTTGTAGATATGGGAATTATAGTTATTAAAGCATATTAGGTTGATTAGTTTTTGTTTCTATATCATATTTATTGAGAGGGGTTGTATATTTGAGAAGGGGTTATTTTAGATAAATATGATATTTACATTTTCAAAATGTTATATTCACATGTTCATATTTTATCATATTTCTTCACAGTGATACCTTGATGAGTTCGTTAGTGTGTGAGAGGAAAGTTTTGAAGAAGATTTTCTTTCTTATCCATGAAGATAGTTAAGTATCTTGTAGAGATTAGTTACTTGCAACAAATGTAATGTTCTATTTTTATATTTTCCCTTGGCCAGGTGAGTCGTAAAATATTAGATTTCCTTCATTTGCTTGTAATTTTTCCTTTTTATATTTAGTCTCAAAATTCGATAAAGGTGGATATTGAAAGAGTATTGTATACTTTATGTCTCCATAAAATTGATTATCTAAATTTCTTGCCAAAACATCTTTGAGTCTTGGTCCAAGAGGTCACCGAAAAGCTTCATTAACGAATCGGATGCGCTCAATATCAAACCTCAAGTCCACCACTTAAGAAAACGTATAAGACTTAGTGGATTTAAATTCACCTTGGTTAATCTATTTTTATAATTGGATAAATATTTTTAATTAACCTTGGTTGTATAATTTTTCCAAATACACATGCAAATGTACTTTCATATAAAAAAATCTATTTTTATAAAGAATTGCATATTTTTGTGTATTTTTAGTATGTGTGTTCATTCGAGAAACAAACATAATTAATGTTTGCCTCAAAACATATTTTGAAAAAACTCTTAAGGCAAACTCGACAAAATTTTCTGGACACACGTGTGACCTGCCTCGCCTCAGCTTCACTGGAGCGATGGATTTTCTCTCTAACAATAAAGCTTATCACTAGAATTTTCTTGTCCATAATGAAAAACTCTGGACATTGGCGCAACTTGACTCACAACATTTTTTACCGTAACGATAGTTTTCCTCCAACAATAACAATGTCTCGTTGGTTGCTTGTGTCCCTGTGCAAAATGTCTGAACTTTGGTGTTACCTGAATTGCTTTAGGTTTTTCGCATCAATGCAATGTCTCGTTGCAATGACCCTACGGCGACACACATCTCACAGCATCAAATTCACTTTTACATAGATCTTTCTTAAGGATCTTCTTGGTTAGTGTGTCAAGCATAACGTTTTGGGTGACTTAGACTCTCATGTGACTATTTGACACCTTAATAGTGTGACACCTGGTATTTGGTCCTTTAATTCTTTTTAAATCAAAAGGCTATAAGTTAGTGTGTTGTTTACTCTTCTAAACCAAGAATGAGAGCCTTAAGAAAATATTTTTTTGATCAAAATATTTCACATATTTGAAATCACATTTTTCACTCCTCATCTTTGAGTTTTTTTTAAACCATTATTTCTAATACAGATATATTTACTTACCTTGTGTTCAAAATATAATATTCATTAGTGACTAAATATTTTATCTTCCTATGGCTTGGAAAAACTCATTTTGAAATTTAAAGCACCATACATTTGCAAACAGCCCAACACATATATATGAGAATTCCTCAAAGATCCTAAGTGTAGAATTTTGATTGCTTGAGTTTTCATCCTGGAACAAAAAAAAGTTTCTTCTACTTTGAAGAAGAAATTTTTGGCCAGAGGATTCGAAGGCAATAGTTACGGACCAAAACCTATCGCGGTTGTGCAGGGTAATCCAACCATTAGTGCTCTCTATGGATAATATAGTGGGAAGGAGTGTCTAGTCAGTTGTAGCATCGTGAGGTCGTAAGTATATTTCTTTAAATTGTAATACTCTAAGATAGATCATTTTCCATTCGTATAGGCTTAAAGTTTTCACATTAGTCGGGTTTTCCCTTGTACATCCGTTCTTATACATATCTTACTCTTTTCGCATCTTTTAGAATCATGTAAGAAGATAAAACTTGATGATACTAAAATTTCGTAAAATATTTTATCGCATAGACTTTTGTATTGTTAATACCTTTAATAATAATAAATTAATAAACCTTTTTCTTGAATTAAGAGAATTAGTTTTTATTTGGATAGCTATCGTCGAGCGGTACACTCTGACTTTACTTGATCCACCACCTCCAAATTTCAGACACAATGGTCACTATGCTTATCACCAAATGCCTAGTCATGAGACAAATCAATGCTTCCAACTACGTAATGATTTATAAATAATAATTCGCATGTATATAATTGGCCCTCCAGCTTCTCCTAAGATAAACACCACCCAAAATCCACTTCCCCCTCATCAAGTCGGCATCAATGCCATTCTTACATAAACCGATGAAAATTTCAACCATTGTATAAAAATCAAACCAAAATCTTTAACCTTCTTACCCGATGATAATAACATAAACAAAGTTAATCCTTGTCCACTAAACATTATTCACCCTTAAAATGCCCGCAACTTTTAGTTGAGCTTAATCACCCGATCCTGCATTACTATAAGATCTAAGTCTGAGATTGGATGCATGAATCACCCAGCTATTTTGAATCAATTAAAGGAATTTTGGATGGAGATGACTATAGAATTATTTGATATGTTACTTTCAAAATGTCAATTATCTCTATATGGAAGCCTATATCTTGGCATGACAATCGCACTCGAAGGAATTCAATTTTGACAACATTGTTCAGATTTTACCCTAAGAGAGTCTTGAACATGGGAAGATTTACATTCCTTTTGAGTTTATCACCGTCGTGAGATGTAAGGGTTTTCGGTCCTACCTAATAATAACTTCTCTCCTGCATGGGAAGATTTCTACATTTATTCATGTCATACTATTGAATATTTAGATTTGTCCCAAAGAAACAAGATAACTCCTATTGGTTGGGGCAGTGACTCTCACATGTCTGACAAAGAGGAAATCATTTTAATGCTTATGATGCCTAATTACCCTAATCTATTTTATGGCATAATATCTCTAGAAAGAAATCCTATTTGAAATCAATAGTCTCTATAGCACCTGAGATTATTAAAGAAATTAGGTTCCTCTATTACCCATATATAGTGAATCATTTGACCCATTCCAGACGATATTACTGAGAACTAGTCCATTTATACCCTAGTTCTCTAATTAAAAAAGGAAAACAAGTTTCTAAAGAATTATCCATGCTATAGATGGCCATTTCTATAACAAGTCAACAAAACTCAAGCCAACATTACATTATGGGGTCTCTTTATTCTTCTCAGTTTGACCAAAATGCTATACTTAGAGTCCTATCTCAAGCTCAAGTCCCACCTGACCTTTCTTTAGGTCAAACCATTAATATTATGGGGGTACTTATTTTAGAAAAGATTCATAACCTCTATGAATGAGGAAATTCCTAAAATTAGTCTAAATCATAATTTTCCCTTCAACATATTAGTAAATGTGCTGCAAAAGACCATCCCTTTAATTCTCGTGGATAACATGTTAGCCCTACATGTTTGTCCTTTATAAACACCTAAATGTTTGGGTTTGTAGGTTAGAAATTTTATCCCTATATTAGAGGCAATGCGAGCATAAAATACTAGCCTTGCCATTAAAAATTCCATTTTCTGACTCTTGGGCTGGTCCAATCACATTGTAAGTGGATTTTTAGGCCATTGACATTCTATCATTCTTTAACCCCCTTCCAGGTCGCCCTTATCTCCTTAACATTTGGGGTGTAACCTCTCCTTTCCATTAAAAGCTCAAGTTTCTCTCATACAATCAGATTATTACCATCGTTTTCATTGGGGGCAATGACAATGTTGATGGTCTCAAGTCTAGTAACCGTATCCTAAAAATCAAGCACGATACACGAGACATGAGACTATATGGATTTAAGATACACCCCTTAACATTCCCATAAGAGGAGGACTTTAAAGAGAAAGTGCATATTAAGTATGATTTGCATGGGTTGGTTTCTTAAACATCTCTTAACAAATTCGTCAATAGTCACCACACCTACTTAAATAAGACTTTGAAAAGAAAGGGATGCATATTTGGCAATGCACTGAATGGTCTGTTAATCAAATAAGGGAAAGATTTCCCTCACTACAGATTCCTAAAGACATG
Organism: Sambucus nigra; assembly: GCA_949130495.1. Classification (NCBI taxonomy): domain Eukaryota; kingdom Viridiplantae; phylum Streptophyta; class Magnoliopsida; order Dipsacales; family Adoxaceae; genus Sambucus; species Sambucus nigra. Next base: position 302,776,332 of record OX422210.1, read on the forward strand.
GTATAATCCGTGTCGAGAAAAAAATGAATTCATGTTTAGAGATCTTCTTCGAGGAAAAGATAACATGGAAATAAGAACTAGGTCATGACGTGGGACCCTTTCTCATTGAACCTACAAAATCCAGATCTTTATAGAATGATAGTGTAGGCACCACATTCTAGGACCCCCCCCCCCCTCCCCAAGTCTCTCCTTAGGTCTCTAACACCTCACCAGTTCACCACAAATCCTAGGTCACACTCCGAGTATCGATCTAAAGTCCATCGGGAGCTCTTGAGCCCCCATTCGACCCCGGTCAACTTCATATCAGAGAGAAATCATTTTGAATCTTTAAAGGGAATTGAAACCCCTTTCCAACGGTCTGCACTGAGCGCAAAACGGTATAAGCATTCGGACGAACGATCCATTTTCTCCTGAAAACTAATCTGGAGGCCACCGGGCGATCTCAGACTCCATTTGACTAAAGTCAACTCTTTATCTCGATCGAGGCTGACTGAATCTTTGAAGATCACTGAATACCCTTTCCAACGGTCCACCCCGTGCACGATTCTGACTTACGGTACGAACGAACTACCCGTTTTACTTCGATAGGTCACTGGGCGCTTCTGAGCTCCGATTGACCAAGGTCAACTATTCAAACCGATATAAACTCATTAGAATATCGAAGTACATCTCCCAGCCTTTCCAACGATCCGCCCCATACACTATTCTGACTTACCATACGAACAAACAATCCATTTGCGTCCGACGAGCTTCCGTCCAAAGGACAGACGTGCGATCCTGAGCCACATTTGACCCAAAGTTAACTCTCGGACTCGGGAACGGTTCAAAGGATTCTTGAAGCTCTCTAAATTACCTTTCTAATAGTATTCCCTATGCACGATTCGAATCAACGGATTACGTGTGGCCATTTTTCTAGGGAAATATGCACGAGACTGCCAATTGGCAGGTCACAGACCCTACCTATCAGCAGTGTGCCTAGGGTCACCTGTCAATTTGTAGGATAAGGGTTATGTCGATGGGTAACCCCCTAACCCTGTAAAAGGAAGGCATGACCTCACTCCAAAGCACACCTACAAATTAGATCCATCAGCATCACTGATCTCAGCAACATTCTCTCATTCAGCGAGTTCCCTTATTTGGTAAGTTCACATTCCCATCCCTTTCATACCCAATTTGGCAAGATCTCATTCAACATTCATATCAAGCATCAAGGGAGTTCATCCAAAATCAAGGGCAAGCTCTCATTCTTCAAAGAAGGTCCAAATCCTTCCTTTGTCTTTTTAAATTTCTTATTTTTTTCATAAGTTATAGTAGAATTATAATGTATTTCTTACCTTAATTCATACATATTAATGTTTACATTTTACTAGTATATTGCACATACTTTATTTTCTACAAAAAAACAAAAATCAACAAAATGAGGGTTATAACCATAAATTCCGAATGAATTCATCTTTCACACTTTTCCAAAACTAAAAGTCTTTTTTTTTCACACACACTTTTGTAATAAAATCTCGTTCGAACCTATGGGATAAAACTCCAACCTCATGCCGTATGCGAACCACGTGAACTTTGATGCCTTTATAGGCTATGTAGGCATTTCGGATTAAAACCCCAGACTTGAGTCCAACTTTTAATTTTTCTAATTTTCATAAAATCATTATTCTTATAGTTCATCATATTCTTGCATTATTACATCTTCGTAATTCTTTGTTAGATCTCCATCCGACACATGTTGTCATTTCTCCGTAGGGGTCAATATCGTGATATATATATATATATATATATATATATATATATATATATATATATATATATATATATATTATCTTTGGGAACATTCCTCTGGATGATTTCACTATATCTTTTCCATGATATGAGTTGAGTGATTCCTATCTCCATTATATATACACGCACACACCTTTCATGGAGAAATAAAGGAAACAATAACACAATTCCATGAGAGACCGAAAGGGCGAGATAGGTGCCTAACACCTTCCCACTCCGTAACTTAGCCCTTGAACCCTCTGAACTATTGGTTTCGTATGCATCAGTTTGTCTTTAATTCCATCCTCTCGAAGTGATGACATGTTCTTTTGTATATTTTGAGCAAAATATACTAGAGACTCTATCTCCTCACATTTACCCCACATCGACGACGACACTAGCGTCCCCAAGCGGGACGCAAGACCTCTATGAGCTGCCCAAGCTCGGATTAGGATGGACACTGTGGTGAATCCTTTGGGGATATTCATAAGAGGGCTAGACTATGTTTGTATGGGTGTTTTGTTTCCTTGTGTGTATGCACCGACCTGTATGTTCCCTTTTTCTCCTTTATTATTTCTTGCACTTATATACCTCATACTTATATCACTACTCACTCACACACTCATAGAAATCCTCCATGTACACTTCAGACCATGTGCACCTAGGATCACTTATATCCACATGTTGCACACATCACTTAGAAATCCATGCTTAGGTGTCACTAACACACGCTAACACTTATCACACACCACTTATAGATGATCCATGCTTAGGTTCACTACCACACAATCACTTGTGGATAGTGAGACATCACTCACTCTCATATATCCATGCTTAGTATAGATTTACTTTATATACTCCTACATGATCCCCTGCTTGGCATGATGCTCATCAATAAAGATACTCTCTCCATAAGATACTAATCAAAGAAACATGCATTTTTGCACTCCACATCACTAAAGAGCATTGTTGTTGACCAAATTTTGTCCCGTAACTGGAGGGTCACATTATGATGGGCGCTGGTCCGACAGGTCACAGTTAGCCTAAGAAATATGATCTCACCTTCCATTGGCCAAGTACCTTCGACGTATATCAAACGGTTCCCCGCACATCGTACCGCTTGACCGAAGTCAGGACAGGAGGTATATCACAGGGAACTCGTCCACATACATCGAGTATATCAAATTCGCTCTCACATGTACTGTCCCCATAAGGTGTATAATGAGGCAATTCACGTACACTCAGGTATATCAAACTGCTTGTCCACACGTACCAATTTCCCTTAAAAGCAAGACGTATGTCGTGGAAGTCATGCCAAAGGGGGGAACCCTTTCCAATTAACCCAATAAATGCATACGCTCATATAGGCGTCAGGACTAACACTCTCATAGTTAATCTCCGATTTCTACCCGAAACTCTGTCGGAATTACGGGTCGGCATGCCAGCCAAATTTTTAGGCAAATTTTAAAACGAGAACCTTCCCATAAGCTTGGTAACAAGTCCAACCATATTTTCACGTATTTTTCAAAACCAATTTTTCCAGGCTCGGGTCCCGCCTGGAATATCTTTTTTAATTTAGGTAAACTAAACACAAGTGAAAATATAATAAACATAATAATCATACCGAGACTCGTCTCTCGTCTCTTCCCTATTTTCCAAAGAAAATATCAAAAACATTTCTTTCTTCTTTATAAAAAAAATACCAAAAACATTTTACCCTTTCTCGTACCAAAAATATTTTCCCCTCCCCTTTGTACAAAACATTTTGCCTTCATCTTTTCCAAAATGCCAAAAACATTTTCTCTCCTTTTCAAAATAACAGTTTTTCCCTTTTCTCTTTCAAAAATAAATTTTATTTTCCTCTTTCTCAGGTCGATTGCATGCCCTTGGCCTGGCTCCCTATTAACTTCGGTCTTCAGTAGAACCACCCCGGAGCTCCGTCAGTCCCTTCACTTCCTCTGAGTTCAGAATTCACTTACTTTCCATGGATAACAAAGATCAAGTACCGATTGTGCAGCCAGATCTAATGACAATCCTAAATCAGCTCACTGCCAAGATTGACAGCTTACAAGCTAAGGCCCGTGAAATGTAACAAAATCGGTTCCCTATTCCCAAAGAACCCGAGGTCCTCTTCCCTCGTGCTACGGGTCTGCCCGCACTCGAGCCTATATGGGTTCCCGAAGAATATCAACATGATCCATGTGCTCCTCCTGCTAATGTGTCACCGCTTGCCCAGCTTCCTATGCTGAATATCACCTAGTTAGGGGCTAACTTAGCCATGACCGTTAATTAGAAAGAAGAGGAATTAAACAAGGTCAAGGACGATCTCAAGATGCTAACCAAGAAGTTCGACCAAGTCATAATCTCGAGAAACTACATGGACTATACCCACATGTCACCCTATCCGAAAGCAAGGTTGTCAGAGAAGTTCAATATGCTCAACATCAAGAAGTTCAGACGTAGCAGACCTCAGATTGTTCATATTCGCAGTTATCACCGAGCCATGAATATCTTAGGGGCCTTTAAAGAAATAATGGCCCAAATGTTTCAGCAAACTTTGAAGGACAGCTCCCTGCGCTGGTTCTTATATCTCAAAGACTCCAGAATCCGTAGCTAGGAAGATGTGGCCCAAGAATTCATGTCACAATACAAGTATAATGAAGAGTTAGAAGTCACCCGTCGAGATTTAGAGCTACTCAAGCAGAATCCTAGGGAATCAATTAGCACCTTCATAGCAAGGTGGAGAGATAAAGTTACCACCGTGACTAACCAACCTTCTGAGGAGGAGCAGGTCAGCATCGTAAAGAATAACTTCTTACCCCATGTTCAAGCGACGATGGGAGGAAAATACTACCCTCATTTCAAAGCTCTCCGAGAAGCAGGAGTGGAGATTCAAGAAGGTTTTGTCAAGACGAAAGTAAAACGAGGAATGTTTCTGAACAGTTTAATCCCATGAAGTATGAAAAGCCAGTTAGTGTTGTCGTCTCATCCATTAACAACGTTTCTCAACCAGCCACTTCCTGGGCACCAGAAAGTCACCCTGTCCCAGTCTGAAAGGAATACATCGAGTTCCATACTCTCCTCTCTAAAGTTTACCAGGCCCTTCTGAGTCAAAAACTTATCAAGCCACTGGATCATTGCCCGTTATCGAACCCACTTCCCAAGAACTTCAAACCAGATGCCCGCTATGATTTCCATCAAACTGTTGACCATACCACCGACCAATGTTTTCACCTCCCAAACATGACCCAAGGTCTAATCGATCGGGGTGTCATCGCCCCACCAACCAATCCTAAGCCAAACACTACTCATAATCCTCTCCCAAATCATACCAATGCCATCTTATTGGAAGAAAACCCAGACTTCGATCCATCAACCCGGATTACACCAGGACAATTACCCATCATACTCATATACTCTCCTAAACCTTTCCAAACTTGCACATATTTCCTCCTACACCCTGTTAGCCTTATCGACCATGCATTGTCACTCCTTACCAGAGCATATATCATTGTTCATACCTGTTCTAGAGAGTGAAGTATGGAATTATCAAAAGTACTGAACTAACTCCGGAAGTTCGGACTGAAACTTCCCTCCCAGGTGAACTTCGATTTACAAAGCTTCAGTACGTTGTTCTTGGAAGCACAGAAATGGCCTCGAGAATTAGACAGTTGGGTAGGACCTCCTGGTGAAGTCAGTCTAGATGAGGTCATCCAGATAATGGCAAATTCATTTCAATAAATTGATGATACTAGCAGCATGTCCGAACTGTTAAATTCTCTAAAACTACAAGAACGCATGGTCCCTTCACCTCTACACCTCCCCGTCGAATGGAGGGATCTATATGAAGAAACCATTGAAGTTGTGGAGTGTATTGACTTTCATAGAAAGAAAATATTATCACCAATGAATGGTGAGATAAATTCGATGATTCAGATATGGAGAAAAGTTTAAAAAGGACTAGCTCGGTAGATGACATATATAGGATGATATCATTCGAGGAGCTGCTATGAGAGATTAATAGGGTGGTCAAAAAACTCGAGATCGAAGAGGAAACGGGGTTTATATTTTTCCCTCTTCTGTGAACCATATGACCAGGTCGGGGAGACATTTCCAAGTTCCAAACCCGTGCCATCAGTAAGTGACAAAGGGAAAGGTGTTGAGAATCATCCTATGCTAGAAATAACTCTCAAGGAGAGAAAGGTCCTCGATTAGTTGAAAAAAAACCAAGCTAACATTACTATGTGGGGACTCTTTATGTTTTCCCAGCTGCATAGAAATTCTTTAATAAAACTACTCACCAGGTCCATAGTCCCTCCGTCTACCATGCTAGAAGAAGCAGCGAATCTGGTTGGATCTCCTACCTCTACAAGAATGCTCTCTTTCTCTAAAGAAGAAATCCCCAAGATTGGGTCAAACCGTAATTATTCTCGTAATATATCTGTCGAAGTCATAGGAAAGATTGTCCCTCTCTTTCTTATCGATAATGGATCTTATCTGAAAGTTTTCCCTCTGAGAACCCTCAACTGTTTGGGAATGAAAGTGAATGACCTTGCTCCAAACTCTACCACTATAAGGGCCTATGATAATACTCATTGAGAAATGATGGGATCCGTAAAGCTTACAATAGGAACTGGACCAATAAAGTATGTCATAGAATTCCAAGTCATCGACATCCCAGCTTGTTTCAATTTGTTGCTTGGACGACAATGGCTCCACAGTATCAAGGGTGTTTCTTCTTCCCTACATCAGAAACTGGACTTCTTCACTAATGGTCAAGTTATTAACATCTTGGATGATTATGATAGTGCCAACAATGCAAGCACCAGTAATCCAGTACTTGAGATACAGTATGGGTCAAATGATATGCTCCTATCTGGTTTTTGAGTTGATCCACTTCTACTCCCAGCAGGGGATGATTTTAAAGATAGGGTTTGTCGAGAGTATGACCCCCATTGCAACGTCAACGTGATCCAGATGCTCAAGAATGTGAACTTAATTCCTGGAATGGGGCTGGGGCAAAAACAGACAGGGATACTCAAACCTATTATGCTGAAGAAAGATTTTCCTCCTTATGGCCTGGGCTATCAACCATCAGCAGAAGAACTCAAGACAATTTTCCAACCTCGACTGAAGAGAAGACTAGAATGTGTCAAGACCATCTCAAGAGATTCTCGAAATGGAAGATTCATCGAAGAAGCTGAAGATTTCCCTTTATATGGCTTTCCTGAACCGTGGTACGACTACGTGGACAAGAAGATAAAACCTGGAATGGAGATCTTTTTCCAAGACTATTATTCATAGGTCGAGAGTTCCCAGCATCATCTGCAACGGCTTGTTGAGAAGACCATAACCAATACCGGAGATTCTAAGGAAAGTGACTTCGAAGATTCCTTTAACTTACAAACACTAGGCCTAGCGCTCTGCATGATCCACTCAGGGGCTACATTATCTAATCCATCCCACCTGATTAAAGCTACTGGCACACCTCTCCTCAAATGGCATGCGATACCAGTTCCACTGCCAAAAATAACCCAACCCTAATGTTTATCCCATTTCTTCTTCTATTATTTCTTCTTACTCTGATGTAATAGAGTCCTCTTTTGATAAGGTTCTCAATGTTGTGTTTCCTATCAATGAAATAAACAAAGATTTTGAGTACCTTTTTGTGACTTGCATTAATTGACTTGATTCCATTCAAACTCTTGATGATAATGATTTTGCAAATGAATAATTCTTAACTGATCTAAATAAGGTTAATAACAAACAACATAATCACGTTCAAGTTAATGAAGATAAAATTATTGTCATTAATCTTGGTTTTAGAAACCAACTGCAAGAGATTAGGATAGGGGACACCCTTGACGAGCATGAGAAGGCACAACTCGAAGGATTACTGAAAGAGTTCATGGATGTCTTCGCATGGTCTTACAACGATATGCCCGGCATTGATCCCGAGATAACTCACCACGGGATTCCTACTCTCCTAAAATCCAAACCAATCAAATAAAAACTGCGAAAGCTCTGCACTGAATGGTCACTCAATATTAAAGAAGAGGTCGTCAAACAGTTGAACGTGAGTTTCATTCGTGTGATCGAATATCCCACATGGCTAGCTAACATTGTGTCAGTGCCAAAATCAGGAGCGAAGGTTCGAATGTGTGTCAACTATCGAGACTTGAACAAGGCCTCTCTGAAGGATGATTACCTGCTACCTAATATCAACATAATTGTGGACAACATGGCCAGTCACGCTCTGAGATCATTTATTGATGAGTTTTTTAGGTATAACGAGATTATGATGCACCTGGATCACCAAGAGAAAAACGCATTCGTCACCCCATGGGGAACCTTTTGCTACACCATTATGCCATTTGATCTTAAAAATGTAAGGGCTACCTACCAGAGGGCTGCTACAACCATTTTATATGATCTGATACACAAGGAAGTCGAGGTCTATGTGGATGATATGATTATTAAGTCCAAGACCAGAGAAGGTCATGTTCCCACTCTTCAAAAGTTCTTCGAGTGACTCCGACAATATCAAATGCAACTCAACCCCCAGAAATGTGTCTTCGTCGTTATAAAAGGAAAACTCTTGGGATTTATGGTTAGGGAGAAAGGGATAGAGGCATTGTTTGCCAAACTAAAATCCATACTCGAGATGCCACCACCCTGAATAGAGAAAAAAGTTCGAGGATTCCTGGGAAAATTATAGTACATCAGCCGATTCATCATCTAGTTGACTTCCATCTGTAAACCCATTTTCAAACTCGTTAGAAAGGATTCAAATAAGTTTTGGAAAGAACCTTGCCAATAAGCCTTTGATCGAATCAAATAATACTTAACCTGACCTCCGGTACTCATGTCGTCGCAGCCTGGTCTTCCTATACTCCTATACCTAACTGTTACAGATACCGTAGTTGGGGCTTTACTAGCCTAGTACCTTAAAGAAACCAGCAAAGAGAGAGCCATCTATTACGCCAGTCACAAGTTATCTAGGTACGAAGTTAATTACAATACTTTGAAAAAAGTGTGTGTTGCCCTTGTCTGGGTCACCCAAAAGCTACGGCATTATATGCTCACCTTTCCCATCAAACTAGTATCCGGAATGGATCCTATCAAATACATACTCGAGAAGCCTACTTTGTCTAGCTTAATGGACCATTCATTGATGCTTCTAGATGAATGTGATATTGTGTATATCATGCAGAAGTCCATGAAAGAAAGATCCATCTCTGACTATCTCACTGACTACCCTATGGAAGAAGCCGACGTTTGAATTTCTGAGTTCCCAGATGAGAATATCCTTTGTACCTCCCAAGAATACCTTCGATGGAAAATGTTCTTTGACAGTGCTGCCAATAAAAGGGGTATGGCATTAGGATTCTCCTAATTTTGGCTGATGACTCTCACACTCCTATTTCCATCAAGCTGGATTTCCCCTACATCAACAACATGACTGAATATGAGGCGTGTATGGTAGGCCATAAAATCGCTCTCAAGAAAAGAATTTGATACTTGGATGTGTATGGGGACTCAATCCTCATCATCAGTCAAGTGCTTAGAAAATAGAAACTCAAGGATGAGAAACTCTTACCCTTCCATGCCCACCTAGAAGAGTTATCCTTTCAATTCCATGTTATTAGCTTCTACTACCTGCCTCGAGAAAAGAACAACCTAGTCGATGCCCTTTCTACCTTAAACTCCATGGTTGACATGCCTGAATAAATAATAATGACCCCCTTCCTTGTCCAAAAGTTAGATAAACTAACCCACTATTACCATATTGAGCTCATCATGGAGGAAAATTCTGAAATGGCCGACTGTTGGTACTATGACATTTGGAACCTCCTCAAACATGAAAGGTATCCCCAAGGCTATGATAAGAAGGATCGAGCAACTCTTCATAAACTGGATACCCAGTATATCATCTGTGACAAAGAACTGTTCAAAAAGAACTTCGATGGAGCCCATTTACACTATATTAAGGGCCCTGACATTGAAGAAATGATGCAGAAAATCCACAGCGGGGAGTGTGGATCTCATATATACGGTCATATGCTCACCAAGAAAATCATCCAACAGGGTTACTACTGGACTTCCATGGTTCAGGATTGCACAACCTATGTTCGAAGATGCCTCAAATGCAACATTTTTCCAACCTACAACACTTGCCTCCGCGAGAATTGTATAACATAACTTCTCCCTAGCCATTCTCCACATGGGGCATTGACATCATAGGGAAGGTTACCCCCAAAGCATCCAATGGAAATGAATTCATCTTGGTTGCCATTTACTACTTCACTAAATGGGCAAAAGCCGAGTCATATGCAGTTCTAAATGCCACGAAGGTAGTTAAGTTCATCAGAAGGAATATTATCTTTCGATATGGGGTCCCGCACGAGCTGGTATTAGACAACGGGTTGCATTTCGTGGCAGAAGTTACATAAGTGGTCGATAAATATGGGATTCAGACACACAAATCCTCCCCCTACCGACCTCAAACCAATGGTGCAGTTGAAGCCGCTAATAAGAACCTAAAATCCATTATCAGTAAGATGACTGAAAGTTGCCTAGATTGGGCCGATCGGATACCTTATGCCCTCTGGAGCTATTGTAGTTCAGTTCGAACCTCTATTGGGGCCACCCCTTACTCTCTGGTTTACAACATGAAAAATATCCTAACCGTTGAGTTGGAAATTCCTTCATTGTACGTTATGTTGGAAAGCAAAAGTCGGCAAAGAAGACTGGCATCGGAGCCGTCTTGACGGGCTGTCACTCTTGGACGTGAGGAGATTGAAAGATTTATACCACATACAAGGGTACCATCGTCGAATAGCTCAATCATTTAACAATAGAGTCAAGGACCATGGTGTCCAAGAACGGGACTTAACCCTTAAAGAAATAGTACAACCCATCTGGGACCCCAGAGGGAAATGCCCAATTAGAGTGGTCCCTACATCGTGAAGAAAATCCTATTAAGTGGCGCCGCTATGCTCTCTGACCTTGATGGAGAAGAGATGGCCCATCTAGCCAACCTGGACCTTCTCAAGAAGTTCTACACCTAATCCAAAATCTCGACGCGCTGCGATTCTTCTCATCTCCCTTCTATTCTAAAAAAATCTCTTCATTTCCCCTACCCATAACTACATGGGGCCTGATCCTCTACAAAAAACTTTTTTCTTTCAAAAACCAAACTTTTCAAAAAACCCAAAGGTACGTAGGCATCTCATACGCATCACATGAGCATGGCCCCCTTCTTTGTTCAAAAATGCTATTCTTTTCTTATCTCCGAGAACGACAATTCATTTGAACATATACCTTAACAAAAGGATTATGTATGCCTTAGCGATTATGTAAAGATAATCCAAATTAAAAACTCATCAAGAGGAACAACTAGATGATCAAAAAAAAATTATTCCATTATTGGAAAATTTTCGGTACAATTACATCGGCGTAGGGAGTCAAATGACCTCCCTTACCCATCTACTCCTACTTTCCCAAAAATAAGCCACACCTAAAAACAACTCTTCCAAAATTATTCCCAAATATCACAACCAAAATAACTTGATACACTACCAAACACCACATCCAAAGCTTCACAAATAAACTACTCAGGGAACCATACCCGCAGCTGCCAGATGAGCTAACCCCATCATCATTATCCATATCTTGGGGGCCCCAAACTTCCCCTGCCTGAATGGAATGTTGTTGACGATCTATAACACGATAAGTTCGGACCATCCTGAGGAACACCATGATGCCTCCCTCCATGGTGTCAAAAGTTATGAACCACAGTTGACCGAACTCCAACGCCAACATCTTGGCAACTACCCTCCTCTATAACCACTTCATGTAGTCCCCTGAGACATGCCAGACCTTCCCAACAGACTGTGAAGGATGAGATGATGGTCGTCGATTCTTCCATAAAAATCCAAGCCGCATGAGCATTCACTCTATCAGGTCCTCCACTGGGAAGAAATTTAGTGTTCGCGATGGCACAATCTGTTCCCAGCCAAATTGGCACAAGAGCCGCAAGGAAAAGTAGAAATATATCTACCTGAGGCCAACCAACTGAATATACTGGTACTCCCCTAGTTCCAGAATGGGTAGCAGTTCCCCCCATAAAGGCACTGACTAGTGCAAGCCTCGAGCCCGTGCTCCACAAACTAGTTCTCCCAACTTTCAATATCTAGGCCTATGCTAATGAAGTGTCACGAAAAAAAATTTGGTACAATCGACAAGGGATACTCGGGTGGGACCGCCATACCGAATCTCTCTGACAGACATATAAACAGCATTACAGGGATACCCCTCAGACAATCATAATGGCCTTCCCTTCAGGCATCCAGACCATTTAGAGTCTCCGCCAGTATTATAGCCACAGGATTATGACGATACGACATCCAAGAAATAATGACTGTGAGTTGAGAGTCCACTAGTAGTTCCCCAGTCCCCAATAGCAATTTTGAAACCAGGCCCAGGATAACAGATCCAGTGATGCCAACATCTCCAACACCTTGCATATGCACAGAATGCAGCACACCAGGAAGAGAGATCATTCCCCCACTACCAATGGTCTAGCTATCGAATGCGAAATATGGAGAAGTCCGGCTAATAGCTCCCTAGGAGACCGAAAAAATTCAGGCATGGCCACCGTAACACTAGAATTTATCCCAGTATGGCAGAAAAACCCTCATAGGTCGGACAAACCTCATCCAACCTGAAGCGGAACACATGGTCTTTAGGGTACCAGAATTCCACGACTGCCATTAGCATGTTCCACACTATGGACTGGTTGCTCCATAAAGAGACTCGACGCATATGGAAAACATCGTAGTCGACATTGTACAAACACATTGCCTCTAAAGTCTAGAGGTAGTTAGAAAATTCAACTCTACCAGGGAGAGACATATCGCGAATGAAAAGATAGTGAGCAAAAGACTGCAAAGAAGAAGGAATATGTAGGTGTGAGGAAATACTCCACTCATGCCCCCTATTTATACTTACAAAGGCTCAAACAAAGACAAAGAATCCTACAGAAATCGGAGGGAAACATACCCCACTAAGTACTATCCCATTAAAGAAAATGCAATCAAGGCCTTAGATTGATTGTGCTGGACCGACATGACGATAAGCAAGACAAGGAGAGTGCCGATCGACAACCCCCTACTTTGGGAAATTTTCATTTTTTATTTCTTATCAAAATCGAAAAACTCAATAAAAATAAATTTTTATTCTAAAATTTCCTTATGCTTATGCTTTATTTCACCCTATTTTAAATAAACTCTCTCAAAATCATTTCTTTTTACAGTCTCAGTAACAAAGTAAAAAGACCATGTGCATTGAGTCACTGAGGCAATAAAACAAACAAAAACTTCATTCAATAGAGATATATTGCTATGTTACATCAGTTTTTACAGTAAACAAGATATAACAATGGGATTCAGCCCACACTCGCATCTTTTCTATCTCTCTCTCACTCCTTCCATCTACATTCTTTCTCTCTACTCTCTCTCTCTAGGGAACCTCCTTCCCTACGGTGAGCCCTCTTTCCCCGGCGGCGAGATGACGTACCTCCATCCTCGAGCTAGACCCTTCCTCAGAAGAAATAGACGGTACCAAACAAGAAGGCATCAAAATCGTATCACGAATATGAGTGATCGTCGAAGAAACCAGTTCCGAACATCCCTCAGCCAAATCATCGACACCCGGATGTGCTGGGAGAAAAATATAAATGAACGAATCAGTCAATCAAAAACCATAAAATATATCTGAGAATCAAAAGGCAAAAAGATGAAAAGTATACCGCATGACGAAGGACCTCCTCTGTCAAGCCCAACTCCTCTGGATCCATCGCGTTAGGACTATGCTTCATGCGCATCGACCCTCTATCAGCCCTCCGAATATTATAAGTAGGAGAGTGCAGCCGTACAAAATAAATTTTTGAGGATGTCGCTACAACGGATGTCGACGGACCACTGGCACTATTGGAAGATCTCACTGGTGAACTCAAACTGACCTGGGGGAGAGGTATCCCGTCGTATATGCTGGGTGGTAACATCCAGCTTGACACAAAGTACAAATAATCATATGGCACCGCTGTGTCGGTATAGGACGAGTAAGGCTCGCCCATCATTGCCACTATCCGCTCATCGTCTACCATCTCTCACACCCGCCTCATGTACACTGGGGGCTGCGCCGGTGGCACCCCCACTTCTTCCTCCACAATCTGTCGAACAAACCTCTCCCCAAGATACCAGGAGTATCCAAACTCAAGTGCCAACAAACACCGGTCGCCCCCGTATCCTGGATAGCTATCCCATAAGGCTAAACATCACCTGTAAAATTCCCCAGTAGATGTGTATTAATATTAGAAAAGATCATCATGAAGAGAAAGGTAAAAAAAATAATGACTTATGCGCTCGCTCGGCACTGGCCTTCCATCTGCTCGAGGTAGCCCAAAAGACCGTGCCACTGCCATTTGCATCCCTCAAACCATGTCGGTCGGCACCCCCTCTTAAATTTCGTGCAAAAAGTCCTGAAAAATGCCAGAAAATCCAGAAAAACTCTCAAAAAATTCCTAAACCTCCCAAATGAGTTTTAGAACCTTTTTTACCAAGAAAAATATTTTTTCCATGCCCATTTCCCCAGCGAAACTCTCACCTCCCCAGCGAAATGCCCAAAACTGATTGATGTCTCCAATCGAAATTTCCCTAGCTAAGAAAACCACCTCCCCAGCGAAACCTAAATCAGATACAAAATCGCACAACAAATATCCCCAGTGGAGCCTCCCAAGTTCATCCCTACTTAAGCCCTCATAATCGACTTTGACCAACAGCATTGGTCATCCTCTTTTAGGTCAGAATTGACCTCGTCCCCCGGTCATCACCTCTTTTAGGTCAAAATTGACCTCGACAAAATTGACTTCGGCCCCCGGTCGTCACCACTTTTAGATCAGAATAGACCTCGGCCTCCGATCGTCACTTCTTTTAGGTCAGGATTGCGATCGTCACTTCTTTTAGGTCAGGATTGACCTCAGCCCCCGGTCGTTACCTCTTTAAGGTCAGGATTGATCTCGACCCCCGATCGTCACCTCTTTTAGGTCAAAATTGACCTCGGCCCTCGATCGTCACCGCTCTTAGGTCAAAATTGACCTCGGCCCCCAGTCGTTATTGCTTTTAGGTCAAAATTGACCTCGATCCCCGGTCGTCAGCTCTTTTAGGTCATAATTGACCATAGGCCCTGATGGTTACCTCTTTTAGGTCAGAATTGACCTTGGCCCCCGACCGTCACCTCTTTTAGGTAAGAATTGACCTCGGCCCCCGTTCATCATCGCTTTTATGTCAAAATTGACCTCAACCCTCAGTCGTCACCTCTTTTAGGTCAAAATTGACCTTGGCCCCCGATTGTAACCTCTTTTAGGTCAAAATTGACATCGGCCCTCAATCGTCACCTCTTTTTGGTCAGAATTGACCTCGACCCTCGATCGTTACCTCATTTAGGTCAGAATTAACAATCGTCACCACTTATAAGTTAGAATTGACCTCGACCCTTAGAATTGGTCTCTCCTACCTTAGGTCCTCGAAATTAACCTCGGCTCATCCATCCCCATCATTACCTTAGGTCCATCGAACCAGCCTCTTTCCAAAACATCATGTGGTGTCTATTCGACGGCTATCACTTGTCCCAAGCTCACTCGTCGTGCATCTCTGTAGACACCACATTCTAAGACCCCCCCCCCAAGTCTCTCCTTAGGTCCCTAGCACATCCTCAACTCACCACAAACCCTAGGTCATACTCCGAGTACCGATCTAGAGGCCATTGGGAGCTCTCGGGCCCTCATTCGATCCCAATAAACTTCATCGTCAAAGCAAAAGCTCTTTAAAATTTCTAAAGGCACAGAAATCCCTTTTCAACAATCCACCCCATGCACAAAACGGCATAACCGTTAGGAAGAACGATCTGTTTTCACCTGAAAACTGATTCAGAGGCCATCGGGCACTCTCGAACTCCATTTAAGCAAATTCAACTCTTCAGCTTAACCGAGACTAAATGAATATTTGAAGGGAACTGAATACCCTTTCCAACGTTCTTCCCCGTTCATGATTCTAACTTACGTACGAACGACCCGTTTTACTCCAACGGGTCGTCGAGCTCTTTCGGGCCCCTATTGACCAAGGTCAACTATCCGAACCGAGTGAAACTCTTTGGAATATCGAAGTGCATCTCTCAACCATTCCAACAGTCTGCCTCGTGCGCGATTCTGACTTACCATACGGATGAACGATCCATTTGCGTCTGATGATCTCCCGTCCAAATGATCAATGTGCGCTTCTGAGCCACATTTGACCCAAAATCAACTCTCAAACCCAGGAATGGTCTAAGTACTCTTGAAGGTCTCTGAATTAACTTTCTAATGGTATGCCACGTGCATGATTCAGATCAACAGATTACGTTCTACGATACTTTTTCAGGGAAATTTGCACGAGATTACCAATTGGCAGGTCCCAGACCTTGCCTATCAGTAGTGTGCCTAGGGTCACCTGTTGATTGGTAGAACCAGGTCTATGTCTATCGGCAAACCCCTGACCCTATAAAAGGAGGGCATGGCATTACTCCAAAGCACACCTATAGCTCAAATCCATCAGCATCACTGAACTCAACAACATTCTCTCAATCAGCGAGTTCCCTTATCTGAAATTTTATCTAAGTTCACATTCCCTTCCCTTTCATACCCAATTTGGCAATATCTCATTCAACATTCATATCAAGCATCAAGAGAGTTTAGCGAAAATCAAGGGCAAGCTCTCATTCTTCAAAGAAGGTCTAAATCCTTCCCTTATCTCTTTAAATTTCTTGTTTTTGCATTAGTTATATTAGAATCATAATCTAGTTCTTACCTTAATTTATACATATTAATCTCTACATTTTTACTAGTATATTGCACATACTTTGTTTTCTACAAAAAAAACAACATCAACAAAAAGAGGGTTATACCCATAAATTCTGAACGGATTCATCTTTCACAGTTTTCCAAAAATAAAACTCTTTTTTTCTCACCCACATGTTTATAATAAAATCTCGTTCAAATCTATGGGATAAAAGCCCAACCTCACGCCGCATGCGAACTACGTGGACTTTGATGCCTTTGTAGGCTACGTCGGAGTTTCAGATTAAAACTCGAGACTTGAGTCCAACTTCAGATTTTCCAATTATCATAAAATCTGTATTCTTATAGTTCATCATATTCTTGCGTTATTATATCTTCGTACTTCTTTGTTAGCGCTCCATCCTACACATGTTGTCATTTCTCCATAATGGTCAATATCGTGATAAGCGCATAAATCATATTCTCTCTCTCTCTCTCTCTATATATATATATATATATATATATATATACACACACACACACACACACACACACACACATTTCATGGAGAAAAAAAGGAAACAATAACACAATCCCATGAGAGACCGAAAAGGCGGTATAGGTGCCTAACACTTTCCCATTTTGTAACTTAGCCCTTGAACCCTCAGAAAAATTGGTTTCGTATGCATCATTTTGTCTTTGATGCCATCTTCTTGAGGTGGCGACATGTTCTTTTGTCTATTTTGAGAAAAATAGACTGGCGACTCTATCTCCTTACATTTACCCCATACCAGCAACGGCAGAAGCATCCCCGAGCGGGACACGAGACCTATTCGAGCTGCCTAAGCTCGGATCAGGATGACCACAGATAGTAAAAAAGAGCGATGAATCTTTTGTGTTAGCTGAACTAGGAATCGATGTCTATATAATTAACTCCAAAATCAAATAGGAGAATCTAGTTGATTAGATCCATCCTCCTGAAAACTCCTTGCGTAACTAGTGGAGTATCCTAGGCTTTAAGTCCGATTACATAATTAATTTAAAAAATTATTTTCGTCCTCAAAACAACTCATAATGGGAAGGCAATGGAAGTTTGCTTCATTACGACACGAAACAGTTTAATTTATATCAAATTTTAATTTTACTTCGAAAAATTATTTTAGTCCAATTTTACGCAAAATATTCAAATTACCGATTATGAAATTTAATTGATATAATTATGGTCAATTTCAGTATTTATTCAATCGATTAAATAGATTCAATTTTCATGTGTGGTGATTGCAAATTAACTATGGAGGAAAATAAAAAATAAGAACAAATATATCAACACCAATATTTAGAGTGTAAACCCTCGCCGGAAAACCGTTATCGTGCCCCTATCCTATTAAGTCCACTAGTACTAATAATATTTACAGGTCTTATAGAGAGAAGACGCGTCTTACATATAATACAAAGATTTATATCACGATGTCTCCCCCTTCTGCTCTGCTCCAACACCTTTGCCCATACTAGAAAATAGTTACTCACGCTCGAGAAATCTTAGGCAACCCATAGGTATCGGTATCCACCAATCTCGACAAGTATATGATTTGCCCACATGAATCCTCGTGATATCAACCTATATAATTTATCATAATGAAATGTTCAAATGTAATATTATAAGGTATTAGTAAAATCAAAAGCTAATTTGAAAGTATTTAATTGACATGATCTATTATCTAAAAAAAACTCCCTCAAAACCAAAGTTAAGGTTCTGTAAAACTTGTCTACACTACAAGAAATAAGTTTTAGAAAGTTACATTTACATTATCGCATAAAGAGAATAGAGTAAATTGATTTCCCAAAATAAGACCTCATTAGAGCGAGAACTTCAGACAAGAGGTTCTCGTGCAAACGCTAGATTCTACGAGGTATTTTTAAACCATGACAAGGTTATTGTGCAGTATGCTTCAACGGTATTCTATTGTGTGAAGACAAACTTCTCAAAAGGTCGACTTTAAAAAAAACTCATGCAAAAGTAATTTTATATGATAGACCCCTCGTTGGAACGAGAGGTTGATTTCCAGAATCCTTTGTAAAATTTTCGAAAAAATAAAAACAAAAGTCTTTTCCAAAAACTTGAATGTCTTGTGAATACTGATGGTCCCTTTTTATTTCTTAAGTGAAAAGTGTTTTAATGATGACAAAACAAATTTCTCTTTTTTGTGAAAAACCTTTATCCAATTTTTAATTCGCACCAAGTTGTGAACAATTCTAACTTAACCAAATTTTATCTTGATTAATCCTAAACATCCATCTTATGATTAATGCAAGTAAATTAAAGTAAAGAATACTCACAACGCTGGATGTAAGAGAAACCCGCTAAGGGAAAAAGATCTTGAATGGACCAAGCCAGACAATCACTATGAATATGGAATTACAATGAATAGACACAAGTCTTACTCCTCGATCCCAATGAGACTTGGCATTCTTCTGATCTTCAACCACTCCTCTCATAATTCCCACGCATGAAGTCCTTCTTACACGATACTTGTCCATAACACACATGTCCACCTATGTCTCGGTGTCCACCGATATGGCTTGTAACGTCTGCAATATTGAAGCCAGACTCCACCGAATCTTCACCTCAAAAACTAGCAATGTTCAAGTATAACAAACTCTTTTGGGTGCCACAAAGATCACTATAGCATATATAAATGATTACTTGGATCTTTCAAACTCTAAGGATGCATTTACTTTGGAAAAACTTAGAACACTTGTGTGCAGAAACGTATTGGATTGTAAACCGTTTTTTCCTGAATGCACACTTATGAAATCTGAAGGAAAACACACCTTAAATACTTTTCTTGAGGCGGTTGCTCGCTCGAACGACTTGACATATCACTCGAACGAGATGGCCATATCGTTCGAACGACAGTGGCATCTCGTTTGAACGATAGTTTATGTCGTTTGAACGACGCAACGAATTAGAGTCCTATTTAAACTCTACTATAACGGTCCTTATCAGATTTAAAACGAAGTGTAAAACATTTCAAACACTTATTAAACATTTTAAAACCATTTAATTTAAAAAAAATCGCATCCTTATCCTTGTGAAATTAAATTTCGAGTTCCATTAAAATCACGCATTCATACTTGAGTGGTCTCAGAATGTAATTGAACTTGAAGACAAATAAACTTGCACCAATTAAACCTTCGGCATAAATAATTCCTTTAATCTTTGCCACAATGTCTTCAATAAGTTTGTGTGGGATCACGACAATAAAAATACGACCTATGACTCAAACGTGTTTTATTCCGGGAATAAGTCAAAACTATACAATGAAGTCAATTGGAAATTTTGTCCTTACAAATCCTTTACTTCAAATAGAATTTAATGAATTTACAAAATCATAAATGCTTACCAAAACTCTAATGTAATGAAACTGTATGGTCCAGTAATGTGATTCCATGATGATTTATCTTTGCATTCTAATTCTTCAATTTGCAACTCAAGAAATTAAAAATACCTAAACTTAGATTTGTTATGTTATGGAATAAATCCAAAGACAAAACAAATGTAAGATGTAAAATAATGTCCTTTAAAAAATCCATTTTGAATATCTGGTAGACTACCTATTTGATGAAACCGATATATGTATCGTATACTTCCCGGACAAAGAAGTTATTAATATATCCTCCAATGAGCTTCTTTGGAAATAATTCTTCAATGGTGCTACCAATAAGAAAGGTTATGGCATTGGAAGGTTACTAGTCAATCCATGTGACTCGCATAATCCAATCATCAATAATTTAGGTTTCATATCCACCAATTACCTGACAATATATGAGGCATACAGTGTTGGACTCATAATTGTGCTCAAAAAGAGAATCCAAAACATTAATGTGTATGGATATTCAGCCCTTATCATTGTTCAAGTCCTTAGGAAATGTAAATTTGGGGAAAAAAGGAATTAGCCATTCTATGATCATGTTGAAAAAATCACATCTCACTTCAAGGATATTACCTTTCATAACTTACCTCGCTTGCGAAACATCTCTGTTAACATAGTTGCTACCCCGATCTATATGGTTAACATATAAAAGATGTAATAGTTACCCCTCTTCTGGAACAAAAGCTAACAAAACCTTCCTATGACAACCACATTGAGTTTTCTAATGACGAGGATTTTGATAAAGTCAATTGGTGGTACTATGACATCTGGAAACTACTAGTCATGGAAAGTATTCTCCCATATTAGGCAAGAAGAGCTATGTCACAGTTCAAAGATTAGCGTCACAATTCATTATCTATGACAAAGCCCTCTTAAAAAATAACTTTTACGGAGCTCACTTATGGGTATAATAGGGTATAAGACCTAAGAAGTCATGCCTCATATCCATAATAGAGAATCATTTCCTCACATAAACAGACACATGATCACCAAAAAGATAATCCAATGAGGAATTTTACTGAACCACAATGCAACATGATTGCACGGTGAATGTCAAAAGTTGTTTAAAGTTTCAATAGTTCATTAATCTTCAACATTTTCCTTCTCAAGAGATATATACATGACCTCTCTGTGACCTTTATTGATATGGGGAATCGACATCATTAGGAAAGTAACCCCAAGGAATAACACATACACAAGTTAATATGTATAGCTATTAACAACATCGTTAAGTTGGTAGAGGTTGAATCATACATTATTTCCATGCCAAACGGGTGGCAAATTCCATTCGCAATAGCCATTATGGGGTTCCCATCAAGCTTATATCAGATGACGGTGTCCATATTTAGGCTGAACTTGTAGAGTTAGTGGAAGAATATGAAATTCAAATATATAAATCTTCATCGTATAAATGACTCTATTAAGGATCAAACAAGAATCTTAAGTCCATCATCAATAAGATGACAAATAGCTATAAAGAGCGGGTATACAAGATCATGTATACACTTAATGGCTACCTCACATCAGTCCACACACCTACGGGGGTTACCCTTGATCCTTGGAATGCGATATAGAAGCTATACTATCCATCGAGCATGAAGTACCATCTTTACGTGTTATTCTCTAGAGTCAGACATGAGAAGTCAAATTATTTTAAAATTTTAACGATTAGCTAGCTCTCTTAGATGAGAGAAGGCTTAAGATGTTCTACCAAATCCATGGTGATTATCATTGAATAATGAAATCCTTCAACATAATGGTTAAAAAACACGGCTTGCATATTAATTAACTCACCTTAAAAGATATTATCGAACCTATATGATACCCTAGTGAAATTTCAAGACCAACTGGACCCTATCACGTACGAATTTTACCAACTGGTCAATCTTTACTGCCTAAAGAAATTTTACCCTTGAATTGATTATGATCCACCTATCTTTCATTTTGCCTCTTTCAAAATGAAAAAAAAAATCCTATTTCCCCTCTCCTTAGTAAATTTGCATATGGCTCGATCATCTAAAAAATGTATCATTTCCTTCTCCCTCATTCGTTCGTATGTAGTCAACCCATAAATAAACTTTGGTTTTGTCATAACATCATTCATTATCATCTCCCCGGTAGGGACACATATTCTTTCATATAATCTTTTAACGTGAACATTAGCTTATGTCTGACTTAGCAATTAATAGAGATAATTCAAGCCACAATTTTTTTTAACAATAAGATGCAATAAATGTACTTATATATTATTTTTTATTACACTGAGGGATTAAAACACCCATTTGTTACGTATACATACTTACAAAAACATCTAATCCCTTCCTTACATTAATCTTAAACCCACTTTAACATTGCACTTATAAACATACATAACCTTGTCGTAGCCCCCTACATTTAAAAAATCTTTCTACCCATACATGCAACTATCCATGACATTTTATGGATCGCATCAACCCTATTATCACCAGGCCTCCAAACATCAATTTCTTGAATAGCCTGCCTCATCCTCTCAACTCGTATGTGAACCTTTGGCCAACTTGACCTTATAACCATGTCATACTTAATGTCCCCGACACGTAATAGAGTCCTCATGCCCATACCATGAGAACACGCCTTAACCTGAACATCCCTCCATAAACACTTTATAAATTCATTAGACATGAATGTTGCACTACCAGTTGAAACAGTCAAGTGTATTTATGTAGTGAGTGCCTTCGTCATTTCCAAAGACCACTGAAAATACCTCATAACCCTCATTCAAATCTTTAAGGAAAAAAATTTCCCTACTGAGAAAATAGCGAGGGCAATATGAATTCACTTGTATATTAGGTCACACACACAAAAATTCACCTTTACTAAATTTTATCTTGATTGAATTTAAAGTGAACATAAAACGGTGATGTGAATACAAATTCCAAACCAAAACAGAAAGAAGAAGAAGAAATAGAGGAAAAATCCCTTTCGGGAAAAACCTTTAATTCAGCATTGTTAAAGATCATACAGACACGTAATGACTTACAAACTACTTAAAGAGCCACTAAATATAACGCACAAGCGTCTTCAAATCTTCAACAGAAAATGATGTAGTCCAGCACCGCCCATAACAAGCAGATCTTACCCGGTATCCACTGATGAGGCTTTGGAATACGTAATTCCAATCTTCTTCAGCCGTAGAGCCTTAACTCCATAAATCAACATTAGAGAATTTATCAATAAGGGTTTAGAATATTGTAATGTGTTATTCTTGGTTTGTAAAAGTGATCATAAAATATTCCAAGGGTTTGGATGAAAATATTGTAAAGTTTGATCACAAAAATAACACTTAAAAGCCTTGAAAGAAATGCAAACACGTATCTCTTCTTATAGGAAAAGTTGTTATAAGGAGATAGGGATAATAAATTGCATCAAATTTGTTTTAAAAAAACAAAAACATGCCTACTTGTTCGAATGAACTGCCACCTCGTTCAAACGATGTACCCGATCTCATTCGAACGGCTTCCAACGGTACTTCGAATGACACTCCAAAGCTGACCAAAAAGGGAACCGCTTCTAATGACCATGGGAACATGGGAACCTCTTCTAACGACCATTTGAATCTCGTTCGAATGACGTGTAAATTCATTCCAATGAGCCAGCATAATTTTCAAAAAACATTTTAAAAACTTTTGCAAAAAAACTCTATTGAAAAAAATGACCCCTGAACATTTTAAGCATTACCAAACCACCTCGTAACTCTTCTCGGATAAATTTATGACGAATGATCTTCAATATTGCAAATCTCACCAATTATTCTTCTCTTTGAAGACTTGAGAATGGTCATTAACGCACATTAGGGTATAACGGGATAAGCCAAATAAAAATAAAATGAGCAATTATAATTTTTTCTCTTACACCTCCAGGTGGGGAAATTACTTACTCACGATTAATGCTACTCGGGAGTCTTTAGGTGAAATAGAAGGACACATGTCATTAACCTACAAGTCATTCATACTGGTAGTTATATAACTAAAGCACAATGTCTAGCTTCCTCTATTAAAGGATGACTTAGTGAATATGAATGGCCTTTTTCTCCAAAAGGAAGTTAACCCGGGCATCAGACAGGCCATTCCCATGGTTCAAGAGTGTCCACATAAAGAAGTAGCCATTATTGAAAGGATAAAATAATGGAGGTGCCAATGAAAATATCTTTAATAACCACATGTATATAAACACCTAACTATCCTTTAAAAATGTATTAGTATCCATATTTCAATCATTCAGGGCCGTCGTAAGAATTTCAACAAGATTACAATGATAGCTCATCCACGAGATAATAGTTGCCACCTGCAACTTGATACTTGTCCCTCATGAGTGGTTGTGTCACTGACTAATAAATATGAAACAGTTGGCTTATCCTGTATCAATCCATTTGAGACGAATCGTGTATCGTCGTCGCAGTATTTGGGCTCAAACCAACATAACAAAAACTATTATATGTCGGATAGATTTCATCCGAGCCGAATTAATTTATGTCAACCTTCATGTTATTATAAATATCCAATCAACATGTGTGTTACTCCTCAGTAAAATCATTCTCAAGTTGAAAGCATCATAAAAAACTTCATAAACGCATATTGCTCCAGCCTTGCCAGTAGCCACTGAACTTTGTATACATTGGAACCATCATCAAAATGAATGTTTAATAATGGATAGTAAAATGAGATTTTAAAATGATATGTGTGCTTCAAAGACTTCGTTTTAGCCCAATTTATTTGGAAAATTACCTTACTCCATAGTAAATTAAACAAGATCAACTAGGTACCACCTGACCAAACATCTTATTATTGAAACTATGCTAGCCCATAAATTCTCACAGAAACCAAAAATTATTTTCTCTGGAGCAGGGTGCCAATAATCACCTATGGGTGCTTGTCGATGTGCACTAATCTCCCAGGAATTCCTATTTTTATACTTTGGTCCTATAAGGCATAAAGTTTCTAGAAATATTCATAAGCACGAGAAATCCTATATTCAAGTCCCTATCGGTAAAGTTATTTTTACCCAAGAAAAAAACTACAAAAAAGATAATAATAAAGAACCCATGCTTTTATATTAGACTCTAATTTTTGAAAACCTCATAAATAAGTAAATAAAATCAAAATAACAAGCGTTAGGACACAACCTAGACTTTCTTTTCTGTCATTTTCCTCTCTTAATAGAGTCGAGGCTTCTTAGAACGGCTCGTGTAGAAGAAAAAATAATTTTAGGACCCTATTGAATCTTAGTGATCCTCTTTAACTGGTAGGACTATACTCATCAATCACTAATTGAGATGTAACAGAACTATACAAGTTTCAAAAGGAATCTGCAGTAAATGCCCCCCACTCCTAGACATCCTAGACCCACATATCCTTTACTGCCATAGGCTAAACAAAATGAATACAAGAACTACATTGATTAAGATATAACAAAAAAAAAGGAAAATTAAGTAACAGATCAATATAAAAAGAAGAAGAATTAATTCTTAACATCTCCGTCGTAGGGGGAGGAAATCAATATACCTCAACTTGTCAGGATAAGGGATCTCACCCCTTACTGAGACAATCCAGGTCCTCATAGTAAAATTCCAACTCAACAACCTTAACTCTAAGACTCGTGGAAGGACCTCCCTGGAAGTAACGCGCTAGAGACCTAAATCGATGTGACATGAACTCATGAACCATATTTTGATTCGTTGTAGTAGCACCGATGGCTTCATCCTAAATCTGGGCCCACATTAACCATGATATAATGAAGTTTAACTAGTCCATGACACACAGTGTGTCTAAGTAGTCAGAATAGGTCTCCCTATTCATCACCACATCTATTTGATAAGTCGACAAAGCCTTTTGATCTCCCATATTGTGTGGAGGATTCATTGGGATATACTCGTTAGGCATGATTTGTAGCGCTACCCCCTCGCCTGAATACCAAAAATACCCAAACTCGTGTTCCAGAGGTAATGAATCCTCACATATAGGAAAGTATAATCCAACTCACCCTTGCACCCTTTCCATGGGATGAATCAAACCTGCAATAAGTATTGAGGCCACTTAGCATCTAATTTCAAAGCAAGGAAAATATCATAATATCCAAAATAACTCCAAAGCATAATTGATTGGCCGTTACCTGGTCCAAAGCTCTCTAGACTATCGAGTTAGATAAAGATGCTTTCAACATGCAATTTTTCAACCTCCATCGCCTTGAGTGAGTCCACTCATCAACAAACCCTAATTTGGGCAGATTAAACCCGCCTCCAACCCGATTGTCTTATAATACCATACCTAGTAATTTGATACATCAATGCATCGACACAAGTTTACGCTGGTAATGATAAAAAAAATAAGAGCAAAGTAGATGCAAAAATCCAAAAGAAAAGTAATATACCTCATAAGGAATAGAGCACCCATAAAAGTAGGTTGACAGCGCTAGGTGAGGGCATCCAATCTAGCATATAAAGTGAATAAAATCAAATTTCACCAATCAAAGAGGTATATCTTGATGAAGTCCACTATGTAGGGTAGGAACCAAAGGAATTTATCATCACCACTCTTCACAAACAGATTGATCCCTACCAAATTCAAAATGAATAGGTGGACTATTTGTCCCACTTGATATTCATTAGACACATCGATTTACTTGATCTAGATAAAGTACCAAAAATTAGCCTTTATAGACCTTACTAGCACAATGATGGTGTCGGTAACATGGTACTCTCAAACTCAATCCGGAAGCCCTCATAATGGAGCTTCAAGATATGGTACACATCTTTAAGTGTCACGGTCATCTACCCAATGTCAAAATGGATGGTGTGGAAGGTATCCCACCACCTCCCGATAATTGACGTCATGATGGTGTTAGTCTTATCTATACTCTCCATTAAAGGGACAAAGAATTTTTCCCTCACCAACTTCTTAACACCTAGAGGATGTACGTCCTAGATTTTCTTCACCCTTATGTATCCTCGAGCTCAAAACAACACCTCGGCATGAACCATCGGTAATAACATACAAAATTATGAGAAAAATAAAATTTTATTATTATTTAACAAGACAAAAGGAAATTCTCACATAGATAATGCCTTCCCTGACATAAGAGATCATCCTCCACTATTGCACAGTGTTGTTAGTCTGTCTATTTCCCACATTTTTTTGCCTACAGATCTTGACCAATCGCTGGCATGTGAATATATATTTTTCGCCATTTCAAACGAATTTGTATTAAGAGGGGGGAAGATCTTTCTTTAGAGAGATAGAGAGAGTTTATAAGAATAGTTGACTCATCAAATCAAGGTTGGTCTACGCCTCATTTAATAAGGATCAAAGAGGGTGATGATTGGAACCTCCTCTATTTTGATTGGCAAGGCCCCTTGGAAAGCAATGTACCCTCGATTTTGGTGCATATATTGATCGACATGGTCCCTTGTGCCCCATACTCCTTCCATTCATAATTTATTGACATGTGCATTAATCAAACTTAGTTTTTAGCCTCATTCTTTTATTAAAATTGATTTTTAGCACAATCGTAAGGACAAAATTCCCAATTAAGTTCATTATATAGTTTTGACTTATTCCCGGAACAAAACACGTTTGAGTCATAGATAGTAGTATTATTGTCACGATTCCACACAGACTATGAAGTGTTGAAGTTTAATTTAATACGTTTCGACAAAGCTTCAAAGTATTATTTATGACGAAGTTTAATTGGTGCAATTTTATTCGTCTACAAGTTTCAATTAATGTCCGAGATCACTCAGGTACGAATGCGTAAATTTAATGAGACTCGAAATTTAATTTTTATAAAGATAAGGATGTTATTTTATTAAATAAATGTTTTTGAAAATGTTTTATAAGTGTTTGAAATGTTTTACATTTAGTTTAAATCTGATAAGGACGGATTAGTGAAGAGTTTTGTTGGAACTCTAATACGCGCGTCGTTCAAATGACTTCAAGCGACATTCACTGCCATTCAAGCAAGATGACAGTGTCGTTCGAACGACATGGTCATCTCATTCAAGCGATAACTTCCATCGTTCGAGCGAGCCACCGCCTTAGGAAAAATATATATAGGCGTGTTTCCTTCAGATTTTGTAGGTGTACATTCTGGAAAACTATTTTCATACCAGTACGTTTCTACACACAAGTTTTCTAAGGTTTTCCAAAGTAAATGCTTCCTTAGAGTTTTAAAGATCCGAGTTACCATTAATATATGCTATAGTGATCTTTGTGGCACCAAGAAGAGTTGTTCTACACTTGAACATTCTTAGTTTTACGGTGAAGATTCAGGGGAGTCTGATTTCAACATCATAGACGTTACAAGCCATATCGGTGGACATCGAGACATACGTGGACACATGTGTTGTGGACAAGTATCGTGGAAGAAGGACTTTCTGCGTGGGCACTATGAGAGGAGTAGTTGAAGATCAAAAGAGAGTCAAGTCTCGTGGGGATCGAGTCGTTAATAAGACTTGTGTCTATTCGTTGTAATTCCACATTCATAGTGATTGTCTGACTTGGATCGTCCGAGATTTTTTTCCCATTGTGGTTTTCCTCATACATTAGACGTTGTGAGTATTCTTCACTTTATTTTACTTGTTTTAATCACTAGATGGATGTTTAGGATTAATCAAGATAAAATTTTGTTAAGTTAAAATTGTTCACAACTTGGTGCGAATTAAAAATTGAAAAAAAGTTTTTCATAAAAAGAGAAATTGTTTTGTCATCCATAAAACACTTTCTGCTTAAGAAATAAAAAGGTACCATCAAATTGGTATCAGATCTAGAAAAAAATTTAGTGTGTTTGATCCCTTGTGTTTTTTGAGATGAGTTTTGGAGGTTTTGAAAGTTTTCATGCTCCTGTTTTTTATGGCACAAATTATGCTTATTGAAAAATGCAAATAAAAAGTGCGTTAAAATCAATTGATGAGCGTGTTTGGTTAGCGATTGAAAAGGCTTCGACACCACCAGTCACACGAGAGGGTGAGGTCACTAGTTTGAAACCCGTTGAGTCATGGAATGATGCTGAACATAGTCTCGCACTTTACAACTCTAAAGATATACGCGTAATTTCCTCACATGTCACACTGAAAGAGTATAATAGAATCATGACTTGTGAAACATCAAAAGAGGCTTAGGATACACTTGCACTTACTCACTAGGGCACTAGCACGGTTACGGCGTCTAAGTTACAAAATCTCACTACACAATTTGAGACGATTAAGATGTTAGATAGTGAGCCGTTGGATGAGTTTTACGCTAGGTTGTCTAATATTGTCAACTCTTCGTTTAACTTGGGAGAGAGGATTGCCGATAACTGTGTCATAAAGAAAATTTTGAGATCTTTGCCAAGTAGGTTTGATGAAAAAGTGACCATTTTAAACTCCTTAGGGATGCTTGATTCGACGAAACTTGAAAAGATTCTTGGTGATTTACAAACCTATGAACTCGATATGTTTACCTCCAAGCAAGTGACAAAGAAAGAAAAGGGAATTGTTGTGAAAACCTGAAAGGAGGAAACAAAAATTTTGGATGATGATTTCTATTCCGATTTTGAGGATGTTGCCTTGTTGGCAAAGAAGTTCAAAAAATTTCTTAAGTTTTAAAAGCAATCGAAAGATGCCAAAAAGTTTGAGAAATTCAAGAACAATAAGGTAAAGTCCACCCCTAAAGATAAAAGTGAGAAATTTAATAGGGTTGAGTCGAAAAGGTATTTTGGGTGTGAGGGGTATGGTCACGAAGTTTTCGAGTGTCCCACTAGACTTAAGAAAGAGGAAAAGAAATCGATAGCTTATAGTGCCTCCTTAAGTCATAGTGATACGAAATAGGGAGAGAGTTCCCCCAATGAGAGAAGTTTATTTCTTTCTTGGCATGTCATGTGAGCGATGATGATAAATCTTCCCACGAAGATTCTCATGTTCATGAAACTTTCGAAGCTGTTGAATCTAAAGTGAGTGAGGGTGAATTGAGTGAGGACGAGGAGGTGGATGTGAAAAAGTTTCAAGTTGCATTTAATGAGTTGTATGCCGAGGCAGTGAAGGTAAAAAATACAAAATCTAAATTGCAAGCTAGGTTGAAAGAGCATGCCATAGAAAATAATGATTCTTTGATTGACGATCTTAGGGCATATGAGAAAAAGCTTAGGGAGAAGCTAGAATATGTGGAGAAAGAGAGAGATAGTCTTCTTGGTTTGATGGAGACTTTGAAAAATGAGTTACTAGAATTTGAGGAGTCTAGGCATGTGCTTGAGTCTAGGATTTGTGAGTTGGAGGAAAAATTAAAAGGCTCGAGTAAGGTTAAATTTGACTTGGAATCTAGGTCGGAGAAGTTGGATAGGATCTTAGGCACCATCCAAGTCAAAAGTGATAGGTGTGGTACAGGCTACGATTATAGAGTTGTTCCCATTCCCAAAGCCAATACCAACTGTGTGAGAGAGCCCACTAGCAACGTGAGAAGAGGTCGACATTTTGGTAATCATTCCCGCCGTCTTTACACTTGCACACATTGTGGTAGGAAAGGTCACCTTAGACGTTTTTTCAATGACCTTAGGAATGCTCCTAGGAAGTTTAGAAATAAAGTCATTTCGGTTCCCAACCCCCCCCCCCCCCCACTAGTCATGTTACATCTACTTGGGTTAGGAAATCGGACGTAGTGGCCTTAGGACTAAAACTTTATGGTTCTCATTTGGTTGCACCTTAATATTCCCATGCTATATCTAATGGATGATTATGTTACCATGTTTGTCATACGCTAGTCTTTGCATCATGATTTATATCTTGATAGTGTTATGATATGTCTATCATTTTGTATTATTTTTTCATTTATTGAGTCTTATTTGAAAAATTCAAAAAGATTTTGGTTTATAATATTTTTGAGAAAATACAAAAATATTTTGCATTTTTTTTAGTCAAAATATTTTGAAAAAACAAAAAGATTTTCGATTTTTTATGTTTCTGAGTTTATGTGTTTGATGTGGCATATTGGTGTGCTTGGACCCCTATGTCATGACCCCAACCCAATAGTAGTAGGGAATGAGTGTCTTGACATGCCACCAAGGTATTCAATGTTATGGACTTAAAATATTTCTTAAAATAAATGCAACGAAAATACATTCACATGGTCATGAATCATACACTATTGAAAAAAAAAAAGGAATTACGTCATCAGAGCTTTCTAAAATGGAACTTCGTATATATTAAAGTATGAACGGATTACAACTTATTCCAAAATTAAAAACTTGTTACTAAAGAGCCAAACATGCTCTATCTCCTAAAAACAAACGTTATAATTAAAAGTATAACAAAACAGCTCCTTAAGCTAGACCTTCAATATAGACCGTCTACACACTCCATCCTCCAGTCTAATTATTTTGGGAAAAATCATTATTTATACAATGTCAGCTAAAAGCTGAATAAGATTTAATCTCCCGACATTCTAAGGTTTTCAGAAAATAGATACCTATTCAAGTTAAAAGAGAATGCATATACATATATGGATAGAAACTTACAGTAAATAGATATATATTTTGAAATGAATGTATATATATCAATTGGATAGCTCAGAATAAGACGAATGAAACAAATCAAATGTGATATCTTTTTCTTTCAATCATATCATTTTGATGGCCAAGTACACTCTAATACCGTATTATACCCCGGTAGTTGAGGGTCAATCGAACTAGTTCGTCACAACGCCTTATTTAGGGCACACCAGCGATAAACCAGCTGGGAAGGTCAGTCAGTAAAGAGGTCCCTTAGGCTGAATCATAATTTCAATATTCAATATCCTTTTCAATAATCATTTTAATCGGAATGTTTATATGGAAAAATATAAACATATCACAAATGAATGAATCATCGGTATCACATGAATTTTGAGAATAAAAGCAGTTCACAAAATATATATAGTTTGCATAATATCATAAAATCAAAATACACAAGGAATGTCAGAGTACTCACCTAAAATAGAGGCTCGAAAATATAGGGATTGAGTCTTGGATCACACGGTAATCTAATAAATACAATAAAGGTTTAATTACGTATTCTAAATAAAGCCCAATTCTACATATTGTGTTTTGATCTTAAAATATCTTGCTGAAAAGGTTACTAAAACCATTTTCTCAATTTTTAATATTCATTCATCGTATTTAAAGAATTCAATTCATAGTTCTTCCTAATCAGTCGGTTCCCAGTAGAGATGGAGGGTCACAGGGGCACCACTTAAATACCATCTCATCTAGACAGAACATTTCTGGATTTATTCCCAGTAGAGATGGAGGGTCACAGGGGGTCACAGGGGCACCACTTAAATACCATCTCAGCTAGACAGAATTTCACCGGGACTGACTTTGGAATTACTTAAATGAGATTCCATAATACGATAAATTGCTTACAAAAATCATTTTAAAACGCGTATATATTTTTCAAACAAGTTGACATATTTTGAAAATAAAATCAATTTAGATTGTTTCCAAATTTTAAGTTTTGATTAGTAAAGTCTTTAGTGTATTTTACCAGCATAACTAGTAAGTAAAGCTTTAAAATACGAAATTAAAACTACAAAAATGAATTATAACATTTAAATAAAATCATACCTACGAAATGAATTCTTTCTTCGAAATTATAGAACTCCTTCTTAAGATATTTCCCAAGCTTTCTATCACTCTTTCTTACTATAATTCTCAAGGAATTGGTGTGAGTTTCAAATGAACCCTAAGGCCCTATTTATAGGTTTCCAAAAGTATTACGGTGTTGACACGTGTCTAATGACTAGCCTTTTTGCAAGGGTGATTCAACGCCGATGTGTCGCGTTTCGGAGTGGTCTTGCAGTGTTAATATCACCAAATGATGACACGTGTTTTAACTTTCTCTATGAAGACGACATGTGTAAGTTGGAGGTGACTAGCACGTGGTGGAAAGGTGATAGTTGTATAAGGGTCATTTCACACATGAAGGTATTTTGGTAATTTCACACTATATATTTTCAATATTTCTTAGAGTTCCTTGAAAATATTTTATTTACAAAATGGACCTTTTTATTTTTATTTTAGTCCCTAAAGTTTCATAAAATTATATTTTCTACCCTAAAACTTATTATATACCTCAAGATATGTCATAAGACTTCGATTTGATCCAATTTATAATTGATTATTCATATTTAAAAATGGGGTTTGTTCTATTGATAGCCAATAACACCACATATCTAATAATACAACATTTATAAGATAGTAAGTAACACATGAGTGTAAAAACAAACTATATACATATGAGCACATAAAAGTGGGGTCATTACATCCTACCCTCCTTATAAAAAGTTTGGTCCCCAAACTTGACTCGTATTAATTTACAAACAAGTATGGATATCTCTCCTTTATTTCATCTTCCCGCTCCCACGTTTCTTCTTCAACTGAATGATTTCGCCATAATACTTTGACTAGTGGAATTATCTTGGTCCGTAATATTTGATCTTTATGGTCCAAAATTTCTACCGGATGCTCAATGTATGACAAATCTTCACTAACTTGAAGAGGTTCGTGACTTAAGATATGTGTTGGATCTGGGACATATTTCTTTATCATTGATATGTGAAACACATTATGTACACTAGAGAGTTCAGGTGGTAAGGCTATTTTATACGCAACAGCTCTTATCTTTTCAAGGATTTCAAAAGGTCCTATGTATCTTGGGCTCAACTTCCCTTTTTTCCCGAATCGTATTACTCCTTTTGAAGGTGATACTCACAAGAACACATAATCTCCTTTTTGGAATTCTAACTATTTGTGTCGATTGTCAAAATAACTCTTTTGATGGCTTTGAGCGATTCGAAGTCGGTCTTGTGTCAATTTCACTTTCTCTGTTGTGATCTGAATCAATTCCGGTCCCAACAATTTTCTTTCTCCAACTTCTACCCAACATGCGGGAGAACGACACCTTATACCATATAGTGCTTCATATGGATCCATTTGAATACTTGCTTGATGACTATTATTATAGGCAAACTCCACTAATGGTAAATGATCATCCCAATTCCCCTTCAAATCAAGTACACAGGCCCTTAGCATATCCTCTAAGGTTTGAATGGTTCTATCAGATTGTCCATCTGTTTGAGGATGAAAAGCGGTACTGAAATTCAATTTTGTTCCCATGGATGCTTGTAGGCTTTTCCAAAAGCGAGAAACAAATCTAGGGTCACGATCAGAAACAATTGAAATTGGGGTTCCATGAAGCCTAATAATTTCCTGCACATACAACTTGGCTAACTTTTCTAATGAATGGGTAATCTTAATGGCAAGAAAATGAGTAGATTTAGTTAACCTATCAATAATTACCCAAATAGAATCATTACCATTTTAACTCCTTGGTAAACCTATCACAAAATCCATGGTAATATATTCCCATTTCCATTCAGGGATAGGTAGAAGTTGTAATAATCCTGATGGCTTCTGATGTTCAGCTTTTACTTGTTGACAAACCAAACAGTGAGATACAAATTTTGTTATCTCCCTTTTCATATTATTTCACCAAAACACTTCTCGAAGATCTCTATACATCTTGGTATTACTAGGATGAAACGTAAATCTCGAGCAATGAGTTTCCTCCAAAATTTGCCTCTTTAGTTGGTCATCACGTGGAACACACACTCTATTTCCAAACCTCAACATATCATCCCGTATCGCAAATTCAAATCTCTTCCCCTCAATAACCTCTTCTCTGATCTTCTGCAGCTGTGGGTCATTTACTTGTGCAATTTTGATCCTTTCCATCAACGTGGGTTGTACTTGTAAGGTTGCGATTATTCCTCCTTTGCTATAAATACGTACATCTATTTCCATACTTCTCAAATCCAGTAACAAAGGTTCTTGATTTGTAATGAGACATGCTAAATTTGTTGTAGACTTCCTACTTAAAGCATCAGCTACTACATTTACTTTCCCTGGGTGATAATGAATATTTAAATCATAATCCTTCATCAATTCTAACCACCTCCTTTGTCTCATGTTCAATTATTTCTGAGTAAATATATATTTTAAACTCTTATGATCGGTATAAATCTCACAAGTCTCACCATATAAATAGTGTCTCCAAATCTTCAGAGCAAAAATTATAGCAGTTAATTCTAAGTCGTGGGTTGGATAATTTTGTTCATGTGGTTTTAATTGTCTCAAGGCATAAGCTACTACTTTTCCATTTTGCATTAGCACACATCCCAAACCATTTTTTGAAGCATCACTGTAAATCACCAATCCTTTTATCCCTGAAGGAATAGTTAAAATTGGGGCAGTGACTAATCGATTCTTAAGTTCTTGAAAACTATTCTCAACTTCCTTAGACCATTCATATTATACCTTCTTTTGTGTTAACCTGGATAGAGGTTTGGCAATGCTAGAAAATCCTTCAACAAATCTTCGATAATAACCTGCTAATCCAAGGAAGCTACGAATCTCTGTTACATTAGTTGGTCTAGGCCAATCTAGTATAGCCTCGATCTTTTGAGGGTCAATTGGCAGTCCCTCTTTGGAAATGACATGTCCTAGAAAAGAAACGCTAGGCAACCAAAACTCACACTTCTTTAATTTTTCATATAATTTCTCCTTCCTAAGGATTTGTAATACTATCTCTAAATGCTTCTCGGGTTCTTCAATACTCTTGGAATAAATAAGGATGTCATCAATGAAAACAACCACACATTGATCCAAATATTTCCTAAACACTCTATTCATCATATCTATAAAAATGGTTGGTGCATTAGTAAGTCCAAATGGCATCACAAGAAATTCATAGTGACCATATCTAGTACGAAAAGCTGATTTCGAAATATCATCTTCCTTAATCTTCAATTGGTGATATCCTGACCTAAGGTCAATCTTAGAAAATACTTGCGCACCTTGTAGTTGGTCAAACAAATCATCTATACGAGGTAAGGGGTATTTATTCTTAATGGTTACCTTGTTTAGTTCACGATAATCTATACATAACCTCATCGTCCCATCCTTCTTTTTAACAAATAACACTGGAGCACCCCAAGGGGATATACTTGGTCTAATAAAACCCTTGTCTAACAAATCTTTTAATTAAACTTTTAATTCCCTTAATTATAAAGGTTCCATGCAATAAGGTGATTTTGAGATTGGTATAGCTCCAGGAAGAAGGTCAATCGTAAACTATATTTCTCTACTAGGAGGTAGACTGGGTAAATCATTTGGAAAAACATCTGGAAAATTTTTAGCTACAGGGATCTCTTCTAAACTAGGACCCTTCATTTGCAAATCAATAACACTTGCAAGAAATCCTTGACATCCTTTCTTAAGAAAACTATAGGCTTGCATTGCAGAGACAATACACATGGGAGATAGGACGTCAGTTCCTTCAAAACTGAATTTTGGTTGTTTAGGAATTTGGAAAGTAACTCTCTTCTCAAAACAATCTACGTTAGCATGATATGATGCTAACCAATCCATCCCCAAAATGACTTCAAAATATCTTATGTCTAAAACTATCAAATCGACAAATAGTTTATGACTACTGACATCTATAGGGCAAGATTTATATATTAATGTACCCGTTAATAAATCACCAGAAGGAGTAGAAACGTGTATGTTATGATTCAAGGGTTCGGTAATATTAGGAAAGAGATTAACAAAATGTAAAGACACAAATGAATGGGTAGAACCAAGATCTATTAAAACTTGAAAAGGTTGTGTACATATAGAAAGTATACCTGACACTACTGCATTAGAAGCCTTTGCATCAGAAAGATTTAAAATTATACCTTGTCTGCCATGATCTTTATTGTCATTAAAAGTTTTTGTTAGCACCTTCCCTTTGTTAGGGCAATCTCTCATTTTATGTCCCTTTTAGCCACACCCAAAGCAATTTCCTATTTCCAGGTAACATGGTTGCCCTCTATGAATATTACCACATCGTTGGCATCTATCAACATTAAAGGGTTTGTTCATAAAAGGTCGCCATGTATTGGGTATAGTCCTAAAGGGTTTATTATTGGGGTTCCTTCCTCTTTGTTCCCCAAACTTCCTCTTCCCTTCTCTAATCTGATTATATTCTTCACTGTCCTTCTCAGCTATTGTTGCTCTAGTCACCACGTCAGTATATGATGTCAACTTCAGGATGGAAATTCGACTACGAATATTCAACCTTAACCCACGTTCAAACTTCTTGGCCTTTAAAGTATCAGTTATCACAACATGAGGTGCAAAATGGGATAACTCGGTAAACTTCACCTTGTATTGACTAACCGTCATATTTCCTTGAACTAAACTCATAAATTCGGCTGCTTTCTGGTCTTGTACCGTTTCAGGAAAGTATTTCTCGTAGAATATCACTAGGAAATCATTCCAACCTATGGGATTATTACTTTCCTCGTATATTCTCTTATTCATTCTCCACCAATGTTCGGCTTCACCTTCTAACATAAACGTTCCAAACGATACTCTTTATTCATCAGTACACTTAAGAACATCGAGTATCTTCTCTATTTGCATAACCCAACTTTCTGCTTCAGTGGGGTTAGGAGTACCTTTAAAATATGGAGGATCAACTTCTTGAACTGTTCAATAGTACATTTACTTAGTTCAGGATTCCTTGGTACTTCATTATTTACCTGATGCTCCACAATCTTTGCTAGACTTTCGATCGCCTTGTATGCACCTTCCAGTCCTTCAATACTCCAATCACTAGTTCCCATAGATGATCTTCTCTTGGTCATTTTCTATAGTCATGGCAAAACGTAAGATCTACTATACTATATCAAGATTAAAAACTAAAATACCAGTTATAAATAATATAACCCATAGGGAGGGTTATCACGTAAATCAAATATTTAATACTATCTCCTAAGGATGGAAACACAAAATCTATAATGTTCGAAACCTATGTTCAATAGTCTACGAGTTCATAACCTATGCTCTGATACCACCTCTGTCACGGCCCCAACCCAATAGTAGTAGGGAATGAGTGTCTTGACAGGCCACCAAGGTATTCAATGTTATGGACTTAAAATATTTCTTAAAATAAATGCAACAAAAATACATTCACATGGTCATGAATCGTAAACTATTTAAAAAAAAGGGAATTACATCATCAGAGCTTTCTAAAAGGTAACTTCGTATATATTAAAGTATGAACGGATTACAACTTATGCCAAAATTAAAAACTTATTACTAAAGATCCAAACATGCTCTATTTCCTAAAAACAAACGTTATATTTAAAAGTATAACAAAAGAGCTCCTTAAGTTAGATCTTCAATATATCCCTTCTACACACTCCATCCTCCAGTCTAATTATTTCCTGAAAAATCGTTATTTATACAACGTCAGCTAAAATCTGAATAAGATTTAATCTCCCGGCATTCCAAGGTTTTCAGAAAATAGATACCTATTCAAGTTAAAAGAGAAGGCATATACATATATGGATAAGAACTTACAGTAAATAGATTTATATTTTGAAATGAAAGTATATATATATATATATATATATATCACAATTGGATAGCTCAGAATAAGACGAATGAAACAAATCAAATGTGATATCTTTTTCTTTCAATCATATCCTTTTGATGGCCAAGTATACTCTAATACCGTATTCTTCTACTGTATTATACCCCGGTAGTTAAGGGTCAATCGAACTAGTTCGTCACAACACCATATTTAGGGCACACCAGAGATAACCCAGCTGGGAAGGTCAGTCAGTAAAGAGGCCCCTTAGGCCGAATCATAATTTCAATATTCAATAGCCTTTTCAATAATCATTTTAATCGGTATGTTTATATGGACAAATATAAACATATCACAAATGAATTAATCATCGGTATCACATGAATTTTGAGAATAAAAGCAGTTCACAAAATATATATAGTTTGCATAATATCATAAAATCAAAATACACAAGGAATGTCAGAGTACTCACCTAAAATAGAGGCTCGAAAATATAGATATTGAGTCTTGGATCACACATTAATCTAATAAATACAATAAAGGTTTAATTACGTATTTTAAATAAATCCCAATTCTACATATTGTGTTTTGATCTTAAAATATCTTGCTGAAAAGGTTACTAAAACCATTTTCTCAATTTTTAATATTCATTCATCGTATTTAAAGAATTCAATTCATAGTTCTTCCTAATCAGTCGGTTCCCAGTAGAGATGGAGGGTCACAGGGGCACCACTTAAATACCATCTCATCTAGACAGAACATTTCCGGATTTATTCCCAGTAGAGATGGAGGGTCACAGGGGCACCACTTAAATACCATCTCAACTAGACAGAATTTCACCGGGACTGACTTTGGAATTACTTAAACGAGATTCCATAATACGAGCAATTGCTTACAAAAATCATTTTAAAACGCATATATATTTTTCAAACAAGTTGACATATTTTTAAAATAAAATCAATTTAGATTGTTTCCAAATTTTAAGTTTTGATTAGTAAAGTCTTTAGTGTATTTTACCAGCATAACTACTAAGTAAATATTTAAAATACGAAATTAAAACTACAAAAATGAATTATAACATTTAAATAAAATCATACCTACGAAATGAATTCTTTCTTCGAAATTATAGAACTCCTTCTTAAGATATTTCCCAAGCTTTCTATCACTCTTTCTTACTATAATTCGCAAGGAATTGGTGTGAGTTTCAAATGAACCCTAAGGCCCTATTTATAGGTTTTCAAAAGTATTACGGTGTTGACATGTGTCTAATGACTAGCCTTTTTGCAAGGGTGATTCAACACCGAGGTGTCGCGTTCCGGAGTGGTCTTGCAGTGTTAATATCACCAAATGATGACACGTGTTTTAACTTTCTCTCTGAAGACGACATGTGTAAGCTGGAGGTGACCAGTACGTGGTGGAAAGGTGATAGGGGTATAAGGGTCATTTCACATATGAAGGGTATTTTGGTAATTTCACACTATATATTTTCAATATTTCTTAGAGGTCCTTGAAAATATTTTATTTACAAAATGTCCCTTTTGATTTTTATTTTAGTCCCTAATGTTTCATAAAATTATATTTTCTACCCTAAAACTTATTGTATACCTCAAGATATGTCATAAGACTTCGATTTGATCCAATTTACAGTTGATTCTTCACATTTAAAAATGGGGTTTGTTCTATTGATAGCCAATAACACCACATATCTAATAATACAACATTTATAAGATAGTAAGTAACACATGAGTGTAAAAACAAACTATATACATATGAGCACATAAAAGTGGGGTCATTACACCCTATCTTTCATTATCCATGTGGCTAGGACATTTTATCTTAACCATTGTATTATGGGGTTTCTTCAAAGTTGATATGCATTTCGATTCGACTTTGTATATATGCCATCTTTGCATACGGGCATGACTTTGTATATATGCCATCTTAACCATTGATGCTTAGAATGATCTTAACCACTGTCATTCGAACGACACGGTCATCTCGTTCAAGCGACAGCTTCCATCGTTCGAGCAAGCCACCGCCTTAAGAAAAATATATATTGGCGTGTTTCCTTCAGATTTTGTAAGTGTGCGTTCTGGAAAAACTATTTTCGTACTATTACGTTTCTATACACAAGTTTTCTAAGGTTTTACAAAGTAAATTCATCCTTAGAGTTTTAAAGATCCGAGTTATCATCAATATATGCTATAGTGATCTTTGTGGAACTAAGAAGAGTTGTTCTACACTTGAACATTGTTGGTTTGTGATGAAGATTCGGTTGAGTTTGATTTCAACATCGTAGACATTACAAGGCATATCGGTGGACATCAAGACATACGTGGACGCGTGTGTTATGGACAGGTATCCTGAAAGAAGGACTTTCTGCGTGGGCACTGTGAGAGGAGTGGTTGAAGATCAGAAGAGCTTCAAGTCTCGTGGGGATCGATTCATTGAGTAAGACTTGTGTCTGTTCGTTGTAATTCCATATTCATAGTGATTGTTTAGCTTGGGTTGTTCTCGTATATCCGGCGTTGTGAGTATTCTTTACTTCATTTTACTTATTTTAGTCACTAGATGGATGTTTAGGATTAATCAAGATAAAATTGGGTTAAGTTAAAATGGTGCGAATTCGAATTAAAATTTGGAAAAATATTTTTCATAAAAAAAGAAATTATTTTGTCATCCTTAAAACATTTTCCACTTAAGAAATAAAAAGATACCATCACCAATGTATTACTAAACTTAACTTTTATCCTCGTAATTTTATCAACCGTAATTTTTAGCCTCATGCTTTTATCAAAATTAGTTATTAGCTAACGCTTTTATCAAAATTATTTTTTACGTTATACTTTTTCAAAAATTATTTTTTATTGTCGTGCTTTATCAAAATGAATTGTTCGATTACTGTTCATTCTTCTAACTTATATTTGGCCTGCCGTTGTTTTACCATAAATGAAATTTTAAACCCAAAAAAGTCCTTGGTACCCTTAGTTTAGAGTGACTTTACGATATGGTCCCTAACCTCGTCCTTGTATATCCTCTACCATGAGCGTTATCCTTATCCGTTTTTAGGCTCGAGCCTCGTCCATGAATATCCTTAACCTCGATATTTTCCCTTATCTATTTTTGGCCATGAGATTTATCTTCGTACATCCTTAACCCCAAGTTGCATCTCTATTCATTTTAAACCCTGATTGATGGGGGTTTATTCTTAAAACCATGTGTGACGTTTAATTTTCAGTAAAGGTGTGCCAGTT
This sequence comes from Sambucus nigra, assembly GCA_949130495.1. Classification (NCBI taxonomy): domain Eukaryota; kingdom Viridiplantae; phylum Streptophyta; class Magnoliopsida; order Dipsacales; family Adoxaceae; genus Sambucus; species Sambucus nigra. The sequence goes on from OX422210.1 coordinate 302,818,125, forward strand.
CATTTTGTTATAAGAATCATGTTTGTGAGAATGTTTTATATTTATAGTTAAATATATTATACACCATGTCGATCAATTAGACTTATTAGGAATTTTGGTGAGTTGAGTTTTTCCTTATCACAGGAGATCAAAATTTTGATTCCAATATAATTGAACAATTAACAACTTAAATAGGGGGTTGACATTCTCGATAAAGTTGCTTGTGCAATCCTAGTAGTTTATCTCAAACTGTAGGAACATGTCTCATGATTTGGGAACTTATCTAATATTCAAAGAGGATGTGATCGATACATTCTATTCAAGTATGTATTTAATAGGACTACCGGTGAGATTCAGGTCTTGGTGCTGACTAGATTGGAATTAGGAAATCTCACAAAGTTTACAAAGGGTGGATAGGTTCTTGATCCCAAGAGTTATTAGAATTGGAAAGCTTGCACAATTATTGCTTTGATTGTTATGAGTGTGATTAAATTTTAAATTGGATCGGGCAATCGTAATATAAGTAGGTGTGAGATCATAATTCAGAGGAAACCGCTCACAAAAAAGATCTTGGATTTTGATACCCCTTAATAGACTTATAGGTTTTTTATTCTACCAATAAATATGGTCAGTAGATTTATACCTCGTAGAGTATCAAATAATTTAAGTTTGATAATTAAGGAATATATAAGAAGTTGGTTAAAATAAATTAGTGGCATATCGATTTGACCAAGCGTGTATTGTATACTAAGTGAGGGAAATATTATTATGTACCATTGCAACTATACAAATAAATACCTCTTTATTTTGAGTTATTTTCAGATGATTAAATTGGAATGCAGTCGTGATTATATAGTGGAACTAATTGCAATTAAATAAAGACAAGGAATAAAACATGGGGATGTAATTTGAAATTTTCGAGTGTTTATTTGGAATTCAATTTATTTAATTAGTATTGGGTACCTAGTATAGTCAATTACCCAAGTATTAGGCCCACACTCTTTGGAAACTCAATTTATCCCAAGCCCATGACGTATACCCATATATATTGGTGTAAGCTAGGATTTTAAGCATCACATTCATTATAGGGGGGGTAAACATGGAGAGAAAAACACTATTCACGCTTTTATGAAGGGGTGAGGTTAGAAAAAGTGATTTATCTCATATTTCACCATGTTGTCATCTTCGAGAGCGCCCACATATAAGTCTTACTTTGTGTGGATCATATACTAGAATATTTGAGGCTTTTGGTAGATTCTAGTAAGGCTTCTAGAGACCTTGGAAGGGCTACAATATCATCATCTTCATCAACATATTTATCCCTGTTCGGATCACCTACAAGATCCACAAGGGCATCATGATTCGAAACCCTAGGTTTATGCTTTAAACCTCGTTCTTATTTTTACTTTCTAATGCATGATCAATCGAAGTATTTGGAGTTAAAAAAATTCGCATTTGTATCAATCCCCAACAAAGACCTCATCCTTGTCTATCCTCAGCCTCAAGTATCATCTTTATCCATTTATGGCCTCGAAACTCATCTTTGCGCATTCTCTAACCATGATCCTTTTCAAATTTATCCCTTATGTCCTAAAATCTCACTTTTAGGCACTTTATTCGTAGATATTCACATCATCGTCTGATATTAGTCTCACTAACGGAATGATAATTATTTCAATGACAAGTTTACCCTCTAATGGGCATCGATCTTCCCTTTGAGCATAGTCTCCCTGATGGAATGATGGTTATTTGGACGAACTAAATACCCAAGATGTTCGTTGAGTATATTTTTTATCCTAGTCTCACTAACAAAAATATGGTTATTTCAATAACCTCACTACATTGGAGTTAGCATTTATCATCCTTTCGAAATATTTACGTTTACCAAACTAGATCCCTAAAATAATTTATAATCATTCCATCCCAATATCATTGAGGGAATGATGGTTGTTTTGACGACCTATCTACCACAAAATGAGCACTAATCATCTTTCGATCTTAGTCTTACTGATAGAAGGATGGTTATTTTGACGACCTGGTTAACCTGTGAATAAGCATTTACCATCCTTTTGATCTTAGTCTCACTAATGAAACGATGCTTATTTTGACAACATCAATACCCCTAAATGAGGGTAAATCATCCATTTACTTCCAGCCTCACTTACAGAACGACTGTTGTTTCAGCAACATGGACACCCTCAAATGACCATTAATCTCATGGAAATAAAATCTTGACATCTCTATCGCAACCTAATCGAATGAAGTGTCTCACTCTCCCTAGGGTGTCTATTTTTCGATGACTAACACCTATACTAAGATCATCCATAGAGGGTCTCTATAAACATTCTATTTTGTATCCTTATTATCATGTAAAGGTCCCCTCGATAGCCGCATTATCTCCCTCGGTCATACAAACCTATATTTCTTAAAATCCTTCAAATCTCGGCCCCTAACCCAACTTTTTGAATAAATTATCTCTTAAGAACATTTGAGTTTAAAAACTCATTGAATATGAGGTTTTTAGGTCTTTGAATTTTCTTTCTAATGGAACCAACCGTGCATGAATTATATGCCCGAGTTGAAAAATATTCAACAAATCGCAACAATGCCTAGGAATGTTACCTAGACACCTACAGTTCATCACCCTAGTGGGACTATTGATCTAACAATTCCATTTTACTTAGGCAACAAATCTTGCCACACTAAGGGTGGGCCATGTGCCAATCTGCACTCCCTAAGGGTTGTCCAGTCTTTTTTATTTTAGGGGTTCTCATAATAGGATTGAATGACTTCACTTGCATGGATATTGATTTTCTCTCAAATTTCAGGCTATACTAAGAATTGCCTAATATTTCCTTACACATCATCCAAATACAAATATGAACATTGAATTCCTACCTCATTTATCATCCGTTCAAGTACATTTGGAGCATTTTGAGGTCAAGTCCAAGGAGGATTCATTTGAAGGTTCATTGAAGGCTTAAAACTATTTCTAGATTATACTATCTAGCATCTCTTTTATTAGATTTTATCTAATTATCCTTCTCTCATTTATATCTTTTCATCTTATATTCATACATTACACTAGTGCCATATATGCCATCAAACCTTTTTAGCATTAGTTAATAACCATTTTTGGATATGTACTATCTACTTTTCTTCCAAACTAAAAACATTCAATAAGATTTATGTCATTTTAGTAAATTAGTATTGTTGTTTCATGAAATTTTAACTAAAAAAAGGAGTCTTACATCCATTTTTGCACTAAAGGTCTCAAATTCACTTTTTTAACTTTAGCGTTCCAACACCCACTTTCTCAAATTCAAAAGCATAACTCTTTAACAAAGAAATTTAACCCCCCGATTTAATCACGTTTCAGACTGTGTAGGCTTTGATCTCTCTTCATGAGGGTATGTAGGCATCTGAATCCGATCTAAGATTCTATCTTAATTTTGTAAGTTTTCCATTTTTCCATTCATTTATCCTGATTTTCAATTGTTTTATTTTTATTAAATTTTATTGGCTTACTTATTTATATTCACTCATTCATAGTGACGCCAATCACTATTATCCCGTTTACATGCTGTAACACCCCATATTTTTGAGGATTTAGAATTTAATTAATTCAGTGATATAGGAATTAATTTATCTGGGGGATTTAATTAAATTTGTGAATTAACAATTTAATTTATTCGGGCTATTTTTTTAAATTTACATGTGTCGTAAATTGAGGTCGAGGTTGGATATTTTAGTAAAGTGACTCGGATGGCTATTCTGAGTGCACAGTTGATTCCGAATAGGTCGAGATAGTCAGAAAAGAGTACTCAGGGGTAATAATTGGGTCTCGGGGCATTTTTAGGCATAACCGCACCCACACGGGGGTATTTGGGCCACTTTAATTTAGCCCACAAGCTTCATTTCTGGATTCACCTAATAAAGCCTAAGTTGGAGAGTTTTTGGCAGTCACAACTCAAATTAGAAAACCCTAGTTGTAGAGGAGAACAGAGGGATTAAATGGGAGAGATTTTGGGAGCTTTTAGGAGCTTTTGGGAGAAAAGAGGGATCAAGTGGGAGAGCCTCTGTGTTGGATTCAGTTATCAGTGTGTTGATAGTTTATTTATTATTTACTTTCGCATGCTGTTAATTCATGAAAGATAAAATTTGGCACTAGTCTAATGAAATTATTAGGTGGTTAGTAACTTAAAAAGTTTTCGATAGTAATGCTGAGAATGAGCCATATGACACCAACTTTTTATTTTGATCACAGGCTGGCCACCCGGTATTTTAGTAGGCAAGGTGTCACACATGCATCCTCTCTTCCAGGACTATTTATGTGCAATTATCATATGGTGATGTTGCAATATGTTTGTTATCTACACCCACATACTTTTATCTTCACACCCCATGCATCCTCACATGTGTAGGCACATATACACACACCATATAATGAGACACTCGCACATTTATGAAGTTGCACACTTTACATACATATGTAAACTCATGCATGCATCACTCTTATTCCCTCACATATATACAAAAGAGAAAGAAAGTATATGTTTCGACCCACTAGAGAGAGGAAGGGAGGAGGTGGTGCCTAACACCTTCCATATCCGTAACTTAGCTCCCGATCCCAATTATTTGATGGTTTCATGTTAATCATTTTTCCTTATGGTCCTTTTTAGGTCACTTGCTTTCTTTTTCTAGTTTTGGGTAAAATAGGCTCGCAACTCAGAGTTTTTAACCATCACACACATCATTCACACATATATGTCACATGTATCCCTCTTTCTCTCCTTCGAGAATGAATAAATTTCTCTAGCGTGCATGTTACCCTCAAACAGACGTACTGCAATGGGGATTCCTAAGATCACTCCCTTCGCGTCGTCGGGGAGGAATGGACCCACCTAAAAATATTTTTTTTTAAAAACACTCAAACTAATATTCCGATATAACTCTTTTGGTGCCTAAGTGAAAATAAAAATAGTGACAATGTTCTGAAAAGTGAAAAGTCTTTTTATTAAAAAATTTGCGGCGTTTATATGAAAATGCCTTAAAATTTATATAAGGTGTTGTTGCGACATAAGTATTCTTAAGTTACTTATGGTAGTTAACTAGTAACGTGAGGTCATTGAGATATAATTCGTAATTCCTTTAAGTCTGGAGTTATCTTACACAGTTAATGGCTAAAGTTCGTAAGACATACTATGTTTTTTGTCTCAAAGTTTCGCAGCATCAGCAGTAACCTCACTACAGTGACAAAATGCGTTGTTGCAGCGATGAGGTTTTCATCGGGTGTGAATTTTGCCAAAGCTTTATGGCATGAACACTTTGGGATGGGCGACCAGCGATGGAATGTCACTGCAGCAAGACGCACTAGATTTATTAAAATACTTGTTTTTATTAGTGTGGAATACTAGATATCACTATGTTAGCACGTATGAACACGCTCGGCCAGGATGGCTACAATAAAAAATTCTATTTTTGTATTTTTATCAATTTATGTCCCAAACATACAAATCCAATTTTAAAAAAAATAATCTTTCATTAAATTAGGTATGAAGGCAAATATGTGTTCTAAATATAATGATTTAAACGACGCATGTAATTTTTTTAGGGAAAAATCTATATTTCAGTACTTTAGAACGTTTTACAAGACACTCAACTTATAAACTACTTGATATAACCCACAAGTATAACACGCAGTCTTAGCAAAAATTCTAAAGAATACGGCTCAGTCTAAAGTCGTCTAATAGTAGCGGTCCACCCTCGATATCTACCGATCACCCTTCAACTTTCTTTAGCCTTATTCTGTCGTGATCCATCAAATTCACATATTCAGTCGTACAGATCTCTCTCCATAAAGTGTGTATATAAGATACAAAATTTTAGGGTTTCAGAAAGATTCACAAAACTATTTGGGGATGTAAAGTTATGAATCAAAAAGTGTTTGGAAACCTAAAAGATGGAAAAAATTTAGCAAAGATATTATGTTTACATTTTTCCCAAAGTCCCATGAAAAAAGAACTCAAAACAGGTATTTATAGACGTGATATGAAATTCAAGATGACAAATTCGTTCGAACAAAAATTCAAGCCATTCGAACGAGATTGGCATCTCGTTAGAATGAAAATCCAGTTCGTTCGAAAGAGATATCCTTCTCGTTTGAATCATCTTCTAACGAATTCTAATAGTATGCCCTCATTAGTAGTTCGTTCGATGTTGGATCTAGCAAGGAGTCAAATAACAAAGTCAAGTCATTCAAAAAAGATGCTAATCTCGTTTGAATGAGATTAAAGAAAATAAAACTTTATTTCAAAACATTAAAAAAATCAAGCCTCGATTTTTTTAATAAAAAATACATCCCAAATCAAATTATGAACAATTTTAAAATCCTAAAAACTTTATTCATTTTTATATGTAAAGGAGTCTTGAACTTGGAAATGTTGGAGTTTGGTTCATCGTGTCGGTGCCTGTCATTTTGTAACAGGATATACCAAATATGTCAAAGTGCAAATAAAATAAATAAACAGCCTAATCTAAAATATTTGTGCTTAAAGTTTTAGTTGGGGGTATTTTGAGTTTGTACAGGGGCTTGATGGTTATCTTGAGATTATAGATAATCCCCCCATTAACAACAGTATTTGGGATTAAGACAACGAGGCAGCTCAGCGTGGCAGCTCAAGCGAGGCAGGCAACTCAAGCGAGGAAGCTTAGCGCGGTAGCTCATACTTTAGCTTATTGTGTTACTTAGTCATATTGTATCTTTTTTTATATTGACTATGAGCTATAATGATTGTAATGATGTAACGATTATAATGGCATTCAGTGTGAGGTCGAACGATATTCGCGAGAGATCAAGCTTGGTAGGGCCTGGGAGAGCTTTCATGCTCTATCGAACGACCTCGCCATGGGAACTTCAGAGGGACTTGGTTTGTAGGATTGACAAGTGAGGCACCGTTGGGGATTGTCCTAATCATTTTAGATGCATCTGGTAAAACACGAAAAGACCCTGACCGTGGAACCTCGGGCGGAGCAGCCTTGAGTTCCATCGGACGCAGAGTTGTGAACCAAACAACCATCTACTTAATGCCACGTCTACTTTAGGTGGTGTCACTAGCCAGCTAGACAATGTCAAATCGTCACTTGAATAGACCACCGTGGTATTTTGGGCTGTCAGACAGTTGGTGAGCCACCTCTGTGACGACACCCCCCACACAGTGGTTAGGCAAAAGGCATGTCTTGGAATTTAATGTTTGTGACATAAAGTAAGAGGGATGTATTTCACAGTTATTAATGACTGGGTTACCTCGGGAGTGGTGTGGGGGATATTTAATGCCCCTAACCACCTCTGCGGAAGGGATGTTCTTTTTTAGTTCAGAAATTATTACTAGAGAGAATATATATCAAAGAGGGATTTATTACAAATCAGAGAGTTTACTCACCCACCATTGTCATTCATTACGAAGCTTTAATACTTGACAGAGATATTTGAGAGTGTTTGGTGTATTTGGCTTCTTGCCAAGGAGGAACTAGGATGCTTACTTCTCTCTCCCTCTAAATGATTTACTTATGAGTTCATTATTATCTTCTGATTTATACACGAGCGATTTGTGAGTTTAAACTGAGTTTATCTTCATTAAGTTGTAATCGCGTGTCTTGTAGTTAATTAATAGTGTTGTTAGTTAACTTATCATTATTGTACTCAAAAGGGGTTACGCCTCCATCTAATTTAAACTACCCTCTTACATTTGGCGACTCTGCTGGGGAGGAATTCTTCTAAGCAATGAGTATGGCGCAGGATAACGTTAATCGAAGACTTAACTTTGATGATATTCAACACAACGAAGAACAAGCGGTAAGGAGCTGGAGTCTTCGAGAGATGGAGCCCCTCGAGTGGAGGTACCTTCAGTTCAAAGGATGACAGGCGTTTCAAGGGTAACACAAGCTTCCATGAGCACCGGGTTGGAACCAAATCAATTAGCAATCCTTATGAATAAATTTTACAAGTTTTTATAAAATTATGTAGCTACAACGGTGTTGGGAGGATTTGAGGCCAACTCCTTCGTGATACCAGAGGCGGCCCCAACGACCTCATCAAGCGCTGTTTTAACAAGAACAGCCCCAACAAGTATACGTTATGTTGTAAATCCAATAATGGGAACTCTAGGAGTATCAACCGTTCCAACTGTGATGATTGCTCCAGGAATAATGGGCGCCTCACCTATGGTCCCTCTGGCCGTTCCTTCAACGGTATCAATTATGGAAGATATGAGAAAATAAGTGCAGCAGGAGATACTGAAGTTCATACAAGCTTCCTCATAATTTTCTGGTGAGGTAGCTTCTGTTTATGATGACTTTTGGATGCCTTACCCTCAAGATTATAATGATGAGCCCTACCCAAAGGATTATATTCCTCCTATCTTTTAAAAGTACACAGGAAAGGGTAGGAACCCGAAGGAGCACATTAAATGTTTTGTTGAACATTTGGGGGGTCACTGTAATGACAAAAAACTCAAGTTGAAGGAGTTTTCTAAATCCCTAACTAACAAGGCATATACCTGGTATTCTCACCTAGCTCCTAAAAGTGTTTCCACGTGGGAGGAGATACACGTTTTGTTCATCCAGAAGTTCTTTATGGCAGAAGATGAGTTTACTTTGATCCAACTGGGGAGAGAGAAGCAACGACCAGGGGAAGATGTAGTGGCATACGTCCGAAGGTTTAGGGAAAGGTCCCTTGATATAAGAGAGGAAGACAAAGAGTCCAAACTACTGCAGATATGCGCGGAAGGGCTGCTTTCTTATTACATCTGCCATCTTATTAACGAGATGCGCGAGGGGACTTTTGCGGCATTCCTAAAAGAAGAAAGGAATATCTCATTAGTGGTACGACTAAATCCAGTGATGGTCCCCATAATGTTTAGGCAGACGATTCAATCCGTGAGAGGAAGGTCTCAGTCCCCACAGGTGGGATATATCGAAGGAGAAGATGGGGGCAAACTGACGAAGAGGGACAATAAGAGAAAGTTTGGAAGAGATAGGGAGGATCCACCACTATTACCTTGTACAGTAGAGGAGGATGCCAGCTGTTACAATGCCATGGTTCAAGGAGGAATGGTGTATGAACCAAAGGTCATCCCCACTGGGGAACCATACGTGACAACCAGGGAGGATCCCAAATATTTACAGATCCATCAAAAGATCCAACATCCAACAGAAAGTTATTTTACACTAAGAAGAATTATCGACAAACATGTAAAGGCGGGAGTGTTGCAAATCCCTCAACAAAATGTTAACAACAACCCACTTCCAGCACATGGGGCCAATTTGGTGGTGGCCTACAACGAGCAGGCAGAAAGATAAGCAATCATGCTAGCGATGGATCGGGAGGAGTTTGAAGAGTCTTTGGAAGACAACAATAGGGGAATGGCTAACGTGGTGTTAGATTACGATGAGGCAAGTGCTAAAGACCTGAAAGATGTATATAACATTAAAAGTGAGGAAGTAGACCAAGCTATGGAATACTGTGAAGTTTTGAAGTCTCCAAAATTTGCTTGGTTCTTCGACCAGTTGGGGATGCCAAAAGAAAGTAGGTTGGAGATGACCCAAGAAATCCTTGACATTGCAAAGAAGAACGCGGTCCCTTCGCTGAGATGGAAGGGACCCATATCCAGGTTAGGGAGTAAGTTTCTGTCAGAGATAACTTTCAGCGATGCAGATAGGGCTGTGAGATTCTCTCATAATAGGCCATTGTATGTAACTACAAACATCAATGGAGTTAGCTTTGCAAGGGCTCTTATGGATGGGGGAGCCTCCATTAACATCATGCTAATCAATTCTTTCCACGCAGCTAATATTCCAGAGGAAAGGTTAGTCCCCATAACTTTGGTGATTTCAGGTTAAGACAACCAGTCTTCCAAGTCCATTGGTTATGTGAACGTTGGGATTGTGATGAGAAATTTGAGTTCCCACATCAAATTCCACGTGATAGAGAGTGCAACTTCCTACCATCTATAGGACCTTTGCTATCGAATAAGCTCACCTGATAGATGCAGAATTTTATACAGAATTAGAAGAGGATGTCAGAGTCCTAACAAGAAGAATGAAGGGAGCGTGGGTTCCCTCGATCAGATAAAGGATGGGGGTCGTAAATGAGCAGAGTAACAAAGTTACAAACAGCAAAAGAGTGATGGCAGAAAAAGCCAACTAGGTGGTCCCTCGTCCCCAAAACATCTCGAAGCAACTCAAAGACAGGATGAGGCCTAGAGTGGATCCAATGGAGCATGAGGTCCAACTACAATGTGTGTTGAGTTAATTTTCAGGAGGAAGAGTGTTGAGGCTTCTAGAGAGAAGAAGAGGAATGTTGTTGCAACTGTGAGCAAATAGTGCAAAAAGGTTGTTACCGAAGAAGGAAGGGTGGTTTACCGGTTATAATGGTGTGAGTGGGCGACCGAAGAAGCTATGGCAGAAACTGATGAGGAGGCTGACCCGATATATGAGTGCTTTCTGGTGGATCAACAGGGGAAATGTATGATAATAGACAACTTCAACATACAGGAGTTCATTGAGTATGTTACCGAATAACCAGACTATATGGAAGATCGACCGAAGCCACAGGTACAAGAGTTAGAGCAGTTAAACCTGGCTGAAGAAGAGGAAGATCCAAGGCCTATTTTCATCGTGAAGGATCTTAGTAAAGAGAAACGAGAGGCCTTGGTTCAGTTAATTAGGGAGTTTAAAGACGTTTTTGCATGGAATACATAGAAATGGAAGGTCTGGATGAGGAAGTGATCTACCACAAGTTAAACGTGATTTCTTCATCCATTTCGGTGAAGCAAGAAATGAGGACTTATAATCCTGAGCTGGACTTGAGGATCAAGGAAGAGGTTCAATGCTTGTTGGTAGTAGGGTTCATAAAACTGATACAGCACCCACTCTGGTTGTCTAGCATTGTCCCAGTGGGAAAGAAAGACAAAAATCAAATAAAGATCTGTGTGGATTTCAGAGACTTGAATAGGTCTTGCCCCAAGGATGAGTTACCTTTACCCTCTATCGATAGCTTGATAGATGCAATGACTGGTCATGAGATGTACAGTGGCATGGATCGATACGTAGGGTACAACCAGATCAAAATGGATCCCATAAATGCAGAAAAGACGGCATTTAGAACCCCATTGGGCAACTTTATATACAAAGTTATGTCGTTTGGACTCAAGAACACTGGGGGTAACTATCAAAGAACAATGATGGCCATTTTCCATAACTTCTTACATAAATTTGTGTAATTTTATATGGATGATTTGGTCATCGAATCGAGGAATGAGGAGTCCCATCTGAGCGATTTGAGAAAGGTGTTTGCCCGATATAGGAAGTATAAGATCAAGATGAAACCACAAAAATGCATCTTCGGAGTAACTAGTGGGAAGTTTTTAGGTTTCATGGTTGATCGACAGGGGGTGTAGATGAACCAGGACAAACAGCTAGCGATCTTGGAGATGCCAAGTCCAAGAACGGCGAAGGAGTTGAAGAGTTTCCTCGATAAAGTTTCCTACCTTAGGAGATTTGTTCCTGGATTGGCCAAAATAACGCACCCATTGATGAAGATTTTGTGAAAGAACACAAAATTCAAGTGGGAGGAGGTTCACCAGGAGTCTCTCACTAGGCTGAAAAAGTTTCTCGTTTCACCACAGACCATGGTTCCCCCAAGGGCATGAATACCGCTATAGTTATACCTCACATCCCTAACGAGGTCCGTTGGATCTCTGTTAGCACAGGAGATTGACGGGCAGGAACGACCAGTCTACTACCTCAGTAGAATCATACATGGGCCAGAGGTCCGTTCTAGTAGCTTGGAAAGGCATTTTTTATCCTTGGTCTTTGTAGCACAAGAACTTAGACATTATATGCTGTCTTTTACGATTCATCTTGTAACAAGATGTGATCATATTAAGTTTTTGCTGTCAAGAACTATACTGATTGGTAGGGCAGTTAGGTGGTTCCTCGTCCTCTCAGAATATGACTTGAAGTGCGTGGTCCCTTACGTGATCAAAAGCCAGGCGTACGCAGATCTCTTGGCAATCTCCCCCTTTGGGACGTTTCAGCTACCTAAAGAAAGCATTCCAGGAGATAATTTGTAGGCCAATCACCTAGATGTAAGTAAGGAGGAATGGACGATGCAGTTCCATGGATCTTCAGCAGAAAAGAAAGGAGGAGCATGGATTATTCTTTCAAGAGGAATGAGGAGATTTGTCTTTTCTACAAGTTAGATTTCCCTTGTTCTTATAATGAAGTAGAGTATGAAGCGTTGATACTGGGGTTGCTGGAGGCCCTTTGAAGGGGAATTTGTTCACTTTGGATTAAGGGTGACTCGAACTTAGTGATTCAGCAATTGAATCGAGAATATGCATTGAAATACCTTAGTCTGGCACCTTACTGAATAATCATTTAGAGGCTTCTCAACCAGTTCCATCGGACCAAGATCAAAAGATATCCCCAAATGATGAACCGCCATCCAGATGCCTATGCCATCATCGCTCAAAAGATGATCATAAGGAATAATATGACTACAGTTATGATTTAACGATGAATAGCTCCCTCGATGGTATAGTCAATTATGTCGATGGAGGATGGCTCTGACTGGAGGTGGGAGATTAGAAAGAAATTGAAATCTGGGGAAGGAGCGATGGAACTGAAGGAGTTAGCCCAATACTTTACAAATCAGGGAAACCTTTACTTCAGAAATACAGGAGGATGGTTGTCAAGATGCATCAGCCCAGAAGAAACAGAGCGGAAATTAAAGAAAACACATGAAGAGAACTACGAAACAATCGAGATACCTCTTTATAGAATAATTCAAAGAGGGGATACTTCTAGCCTAAAATGAATCAGGACACAACGGAATTACAACGGAAGTGCGATAAGTGCCAACTATTCTTTGATACAGCTGAATGCCATTTCTTCAAAGCTCAATCAGATTGGAGGCAGCCTTATATTGACTTCATTAAAGATGGAGTTATCCCAATAGAGAAAATTTATATGATAGGACTGAAACGAAGGGCCCCGAGGTTCTACATTTAAGAGGGGAAGCTTTATTGAAGGGGCTAATTCAACAGGCCATTGCATTGCATCACAAAAGAAGAAGTCGCTGAAGTCCTCAAATAAGCTCAAGATCTAGCTCACATAGGAGGGGCTAAGTTGTATGACCCGCTGATGACGTTGGGGTAATATTGGCTAACGATGGATAAAGACTCTGCTGAGTTCATTTGAAAATATAAGGCTTATTAACTACATGGAAATATGATCCATGCCCCATCGGTGGATCTACACTCCCTGGCAACGCCTTATCCTTTTCACACCTGGGCATTTGACCTAGTAGGTGCAATACATCCTTATTCAAGGGGAAAGATCTGGATACTAGTGGCAACGAAGTGCTTTACTAAGTGGGCTGAAGCGATACTACTAAGAAATGAAACAGCAGGGGTGGTGAGCAACTTCATCAGAGAATGCACCATTTGCTGTTTGGGATTCCAAAGGTTATTCTCTATGATAACGGAACCCCTTTCATTAATTTAGAGATAATAATGCTCATAGATAAGTAATCTATTATTCATCATACTTCAACGGTGGCATACCCAAAGGGAAACGGTCAAGCCAAAGCAACTAACAAAATATTGGTTAATATTTTGGTTTGCCTGATGCAAAGCTTCTTCGATATCCTCTACTTCCTTGTTGATGGCTTTAAGTAGAGGTGCTAGCTCGGCCAACCTAGCTTCCTTAACTCGTTGAGCCTCCCAATGTTTCTGCAACAGTTCCTTCTGGCTTGATAATTATTGTCTCTTTAAAGTTTTTAAGTGTCCAATCAGTGAGCCAAATTAGAAGCCATCTCGTCCCAACTCCCTAATATTGCCCAAGAATTAGTTGAGGAGGGGCCTGGTAATGTTCGCAGTAGGAGTACTGACGATATCAGTAATGACAATAGCCATGCCTTAAAGCCTATGGATCATCACGGGGATATTCGAAAGCAAATAATCGACAGTGAAAGTCTCAGGGTGATGGCCTGCAAGATGCTCAACTACCAAACGATGGCTAGCAGTTATTTGAGGAGAACTCTGAAGGACCATAAGATATAAGTCATGAAGAGCTAGGTTGGGCAGAGGAAGCTCACAACTAGATTCGCTATCAGCAGTAACACCAGTCATAGAACCTTGGTCATCGTGACTAGAATCTTCAGAAACAGTTGGTTCCTGATGGGGCGAAGAGATAGGCAAAAGAACTGGTGGGTAACTCTCTCTCGCTGGAGAGGACTCACGAGAAACCTGAGAATAGGTAGAATAATGAACGAGTTTAATGGAAAATCTTCAACAAGTGTTTTTATTGTTAAGTCACCATTACTGGTAGAGTTTGAGAAAAAAATCTTAACAAGTGTTTTTATTGTTAAGTCACCGTTACTGGTAGAGTTTGAGAAAAAAATCTTAACAAGAGTATTCATTGTTTAAGTCACTGTTACTGGTGGAGTTTGATGGAAAAAATCTTAACAAGTGTTTTCATTATTAAGTCATCGTTACCGATGGAGTTTGATGGAAAAATCTTAACAAGTGTTTTCATTATTAAGTCACCGTTACTGGTGGAGTTTGAGAAAAAAAATCTTAATAAATATTTTCATTGTGAAGTCACCGTTATCGGTGGCGTTTGATGGAAAAATCTTAACAAGTGTTTTCATTGTTAAGTCACTGTTACTGGTGGAGTTTGATGGAAAAATCTTAAACAAGTGTTTTCATTATTAAGTCACCATTACTGGTGGAGTTTGATGAAAAATCTTAACAAGTTTTTTCATTGTCAAGTCACTGTTACTAGTGGAGTTTGAATGTTTGAGAAATGAGACTCTTCTAGATTATAAATTGTCAAGAATAAAGGATAATCAACGAGAAACGAAGAGAAACTATCGAAGTACCTCAATAATGGCTGGAGCAAGAACGGGAGTCACCAAGGAGGCCACAACGGCGGGAACTATTGGGGGCAGGTTTATCTCCTTAGAAGCCTCAATGGAAGCCTAAACTAACATAGCTTCAACGTCCGATAAAGCTCCTTCGCCAATAAAAGGTACCAAGTCCAACAGAGGAATCCCACTTGGGGAGGACGTTGGACCTCCAAATGATGCCCCAACGTTGATGAATGCATAAGAATCACCACTCTGGGAAGAAAAATCAACACTTTCTTTGGAAAGGGGCAGATCACCAAGAGAAGGTGGTGGGACAAGATCTGGAGAGAAGTAGAATAAAATGAAGCTAAGTGTTAGAAATCAGGAATAAATACAGAAGTAGGCAGAAACACCTCTAGGTTTTACTTACCTCGGTTATGGTACTGAAGAGGGGGACTGCAGTTATGGGTCTTGTTAACAGAGGTGGAAGAAGGATGTTAGCCAACGATGAAGTTAGAAAGGAAGCTACATCAACCTGAGATACATTAAAAGGATAAGGCATTTCTTCATCAGCCTCCTGATGAAAATAAGAAAGAAAGAACAAATGTCAGAAAAGAGACGAGAATTCACTAAGTTATAAACGACTAAGTATGGAAAGACTAACCTCATGATCAGAAGAAGAGTGTGATGGTACGACAACGGGAGAAGATGGGGGAGATGAGTGAGGAGAATCCCTCTCGGTGAGATCAGCTGCAGTCTCAGGTCTATCAGCAACTGGTATAACTGCATCGGGAGAAGGAGAAGTAGAACTCTTAGGAGTAGGGGCAACTATTGTGGGCTGCACTATAGAGGCTTGTTTTTTACTTGCCTTAGTTCCCAAAGTTTTTATCCTTTTACCAGAGGTGCCATTACCTGAAAGACCTTTTTTCTTCGCAAAGTCCCTTCAGTACGATCCACCGCGATAGTGGGAAATGACTCAGCAGGAGGAACTAAGGGCGCAGTTTGTCGAAATATCTGCTGAAGTTGTTCAACCTCCCTTCTAACTGCCTCATGTACTTCCTCAGGCACATCAGCATTGGGAGGAATGGAGGCAATGGGAAAAGCATCTATATGGGCTTGGGACTTGCGTGGGGACTTGGGTTTCGAAGAGTCCCCACTCTTGGTTTTTTTTTGTTTTTTGCAAAAGGGGTTGCGAGGGACCTTCACAAGAAGTTACAGTGGCAGAAGTACCTCCAGCTGGGGGTTTAGGCGTTGAAACTTTTTTGGCTTTGGATGCAACAATGGGGATTGCTAGGCAGTATAGAGGCAACTCGCTAGGAGCATCCTTCGATGTTCGGCTGAGCGGGAACTCAATTCCCTTAATGGAATTCCCCTTTAGCCACAACTCCAAAGGGGGAAAACTCTTAACAACAGGGTAAACTGGGGGACTTTGGATGAACTCGTGAATTTTGGCTATCTGTCTTGGCCAATACTTCATCGTAAAATCACTGGTTACATCCCCCTTCCTAGAACGTGCAAGAATGGTAACAGGACCACTTATAGCTGAACAGATCATGGAAGCAGTTGTCACGGTGTAAAAGTCATAGGCCTTAGGGAAAGATGCCTTGGGTGAGAATCTTCAAACACCAGGTGAGGAACCCCTTGGTCATACCCGAATTGACGGCTGCAACGATTGGGGTTGTAATGTTTAGACGTATACCCCCAGTCAGTATAAAAAGGCAGATAGCTAGGAGTCAAAGCCAAAACGATGGCAAAAGAAGGGTCCTCCGTCATAAGATCCTCTGAAGTAGGCTTCACTACCCTAGCTATGGCACCAAAAAAATCCCAAGTATGTGCAAAAGAATCCTTATTGCAGGGCCTCGTCACGAAGCCGCTTTCTTTGTCAAAAATGCCCGCAAGCTCCTTCATACTCTGTTTCTTGTGAAAAAAAAAGGCAATGGGGCTTGATGATTTCCCTATCACGAAGGGGAGTACGCTTAGCAGATATCTCAGGAAAATGGAAGTAAAGAAAACCAGTCAAAATGATGGAATTGGAAAAATTGGCCTAGTTAAATCTGTCCAAGGACCGTTCCATATCTAGATGGGTCATGTCCAACCATCTATAAAGTGACCCTAGGGCTATTGATGCCAGAGGGAGCTTGTATCCCCTAGCCAAACGGACAGACAAATTAATCAAGTCCCTACGTGGTTGATTATTGGGCTTGCCAAGCAAGATAAAATGAGACAGAACCATAAGTATGTAGGCTGATAACTCAAGAGATGTACCTTTTCCTGGGCTAATTTTAGCAGTGGGGTTGGTACGATAGAAGTAGTTTATGAGGGGATTGAAGGTGGCCTTATTGGAAGTACCGATACACCTCCTGCAAATCTGATCGAAGTCTTCTCAAGCCTTTATCTCTTTAACGTCTAAAGCCTCATCGTGATAAGCCGAAGTTCCTATGTGCTCAAGCCCAATCATCTCGCAAACATCCTCAAGTGTAACGGTGAACTCTCCCCACGAAGCAATGAATGTGTGAGCTGTAATGTTCCAATGGGAGACCAATATTTAAAGGGAAGCATTATATTTAGAGAGAGTAAACTCCCGAAACCAGGAAGCTCGATGGAGACTAACCTTAGAAAGAACGTCTGAGTAAGTGTCCTGCATAAACAAGTTTGAAGCAACAAAGTGGGAAGGGGAACCACCAGTTCCTTCGAAATCATTATGGGACCAAGGGAAGTCACCCTTGTCAAGATGAAACCCCTTAGTCCCCTCTGTCGGAAAATAGCCCCAAGAAGTGGAATCTTGGTCTTCATCACATAGCAGTAAGGCATCATACTTGGCTAAAAAATGGCGTCATGTACGCCTCAGAAAACTCATCATCTTTGCCAAAGATAGGAGACCGATGGTAAACACGTAGTTGTTCTTGGTGTGATGCCACTAAGGTGACGGCGTCCGGGGTGGTTATAGGTGCATCACTGGTGGGGGGTGCACTGGGAACGCTAGAAGAGGCCATGGCAGTGAATGGTAGAAGAAGAAAAGCTTAAAGAAGTGGAGAGGGGCACGAAAATGGAGGAATACAACCACAAGTGGTGTTGAAAGAAATGATGAAAGGCAGAGAACTGGATAAAACCTTATTAATAATGGCGGGTTGAATCTTTCTCTCTCTAAAAAAGGCTCTGGGAGTTTGAAGAAGACGAAGAAGAAATGGCTAAGTATTTTTGAAAAATAGACGTTTGCAGTCCTTTAAACTCGTCTGTTGAGTTTTCCCACTAACGCAAGTGAAAAGCCACCTATAATCATTTCAAGTGGACATGTGGCACTTTGGGGAGTGTCCTGACAGATGAAAAGACAACACCACATCATTAGTGAAGTGACGCATGGGTAATAGAAAGGGTTTCCTTCCTAGGCAAGCTTGAGTTTTGGCGCTAGAATTTTTGTCAGCCATATCCAATCGCTCCCAATGCAAAAACTGTCCCCAACAGTTCAACAGCTACAATGATTCCTCGCTACAAGTCCAAATGTTATTTAATTGTGACTCAGGTATATTAGGGAGAATTTTTCTATTTTTTCGAACATGAAGAAACGATGACACAGTAGAGCCCAAAAAAAGAAGCACCTTCATGTAGGGATAATTTCCTAAGGAGAAGTTTAAAACAAAGAATTCCACAAGTCTCAATGATAGGAGCAATCCCAATAAAAAAACCATTGCCTACAATTATACTCCACAATAGCACAAACGGGAGAATTTCACTTACCAAGAGTCACAACAGGGATTTGAGAAAATCAGCAAAAGAAGCAAAGGTAGAACGGTTGTTAGGATATAAATTTGCAATTGAGTCCATGTATTGTTTTGACTTAATTCCGTGAACAAAACGGTGTTTATAATATGTCATAGGGAGATTTTATTTTATCACGATCCCACTTGGTCTATGACGTATTGAAGAAAATTAAAGACATTGCGGCAAAGCTTTAAAGAAATAATCATGCCGATGTTTAAATTGGTGCAAGTTTACTCGTCTTCAAGTCAATTTCATTTCGAGATCACTCAGGTATGAATACGTATAATTAATGGTGCTCGAAATTATTTTTATAAAAGATAAGGATGTATTTTTATAAAGAAAAATGTTTTTAAAATGTTTTAAAGAGTTTTAAAGGTTTACACTACGTTTTATTCTGATAAGCTCGAAAAGGAGTTTGACTAATTTGGATCTCTTTTAAAAGAGACATTTTAAACAAAAAGTCAAAGAAAGTTAAACTTTACTGCGTCGTTCAAACGACATGTCAGCTCGTTAGAGCGAGATGCCTATGTCACGTGAACGACGTGGCATTGTCATTCGAGTGACACAGTTTTTGAGGCAGCACTAAATTGTTATTTAAAGCGTGTTTCTATCAGAGTTTTGTAAGTGTGCAACTGGAAAAACGGTATACCATCCAGTACATTGTTTGCACATGTTTTCTAAGGTTTTCAAAGCATAAACACATTCTTAGAGTTTGCAAAGATACGAGTTATCATTCTTATATGTTTAAGTGATCTTGCGGCACCAAAGAAGTTTGTTCTATCATTAAACATCAAAGGGTTTTACGGTGAAGAAAAGAGAATGACTTCTTGTTCGACATCGTAGACGAATCGTAGACGAATCAAAGCCAATCGATGGACACGGAGACATATGTGGACGCGTGTGTTGTGGATAGGTATCGTGGAAGACGGAATTTCTGCATGGGCACTAATGAAGAACGGTTGAAGATCAGAAGGAGCATCAAGACCCGTGGGGATCGATTCATTGAGTAAGGCTAATTTGTCTTTGTAAACCCATTATTCATAGTGATTGTCTGGCTTGGACCGTTCGAGGTGATTTTTCTGTTTTGGGTTTTTTCCTCATACATCCTTCGTTGTGAATATTCTTTACTTTATTTTACTTGCTTGAATCACTAGATGCATGTTTAGGATTAATCAAGATAAAATTGGTTTAAAGTAAGAATTGGGTTTTCACAACTTAGTTTGGTGCGCATTAAAAGTTGAATAATTTTTGGTAAAAAATTTGGTTTTGTTTAAAACACACATATTGGGCACTTTCAAATTGGTATCAGAGCTAGAAAACATTTTTTTTGTTTTGTGATCCCGTGTGGTTTCAAAGATGAATTCTGGATATAATGAATTTTCTCGAACTCCTATTTTTTATGGCACTAATTACACTTATTGGAAGATGAGAATGAGATGTGCATTAAAATCAATTGATGAGCGTGTGTGGCTAGCAGTTGAGAAAGGTTGGACACCCCCCTGTAACTATTGTAGGTGAGGTCACTAGTTTAAAGCCTATTGAGTCATGGATCGAAATTGAACAAAGAATTGCACAATATAATTCTAAGGGTCGGCACGTTATTTCTTCACATGTCACACAGGATGAATATAATAGAATTATAACTTGTGAAATATCAAAAGAGGCTTGGGATATCTTGGCACTCTCTCACGAGGGCACTAGCATGGTTAGGGCATCAAAACTTCAAAATCTCACTACACAGTTTGAGACCATTAGGATGTTACAGAGTGAGACCTTTGATGAGTTTTATACTAGGTTGTCCAATATTGTCAACTCGTCGTTTAACCTAGGTGAGAAAATTCCCGACAACCGTGCCATTAAGAAAATTCTTAGGTCATTGCCTAGTAGGTTTGACGTGAAAGTGACCATTTTAAACTCCTTGGGTATGTTAGAGTCGACAAAACTAGAAGAGAATGTAGGTGACTTACAAACCTATGAAATCGACATGATTAACAAGCGCCAAAGAAAGAAAAGGGTATTGCTTTGAAAACCCGAAAGGAGGAAATTAAAGTTTCGAATTTCGATTCCGATTTCAATTTTGAGGATGTTGCTTTGTTGGCAAAGAAATTTAAAAAATTTATTAAGTTTCAAAAGCAATCGAAAGATGCCAAGAAATTTAAAAAATTCAAGAACAACAAGTAGATCCCACCTCTAAGGATAAGTTTGAGAAGCCTAAGAGAGATGAGTTGGATAAGTGTTTTGGGTGTGAGGGGTATGATCACAAAGTTAAGGAGTGTCCCACTAGACTTAAGAAAGAGGTCAAGCAACCCATTGTCTATGATTCCACCTTGAGTGATAGTGATCCGGAAGAGGGAGAGAGTTCCCCCATTGATCGTAACTTTATTGCGTTCATGGCATATCATGTGAGCGATGACGATTCTCATGTGCATGACACTTTCGATCATGTTTTGAGTGAATCCCATGTTAGTGAGGGTGAAGAGAGTGACGAGGAGGAGGTAGATGTGAAAGAGATGCAAAATGCGTTTAATGAGTTTTATGCCGAAACGATGAAGGTGAAAAAGGCTAACTCAAAATTGCAAGCTAAGTTGAATGAGCGTGCCATAGAAAATAATGATAGTTTGATTGAGGATCTTAGGGCACGAGATAAGAAGTTTAGGGATAAATTAGTGTTTGTGGAAAAAGAGAGAGATAATCTCTGTGGTTTGATGGAGTCCTTGAAAAAGGAGATTTTTGAGTTTGAGGAGTCTAGGCGTTTGCTCGAGTCTAGGATTCACGAGTTGGAGAAGAGATTGAAAGACTCGTTTAGAGTCAACTTTGATTTGGAGGCTAGGTCATAGAAGTTATATAAGATCCTAGGCACCATCCAAATTAAGAAAGATGGGGAGGTATAGGTTTTGGTGAGAGAGTTGTTCCCATTCCCCCCGCACGTGTGAGAAACACTAGGAAGGTTAGAAAAGGTCCACATATAGGTAATCATTCCCAGCACTGCTACACTTGCACGTTTTGTGGTAGGAAAGGTCACCTTAGGCATTATTGTTACGACCTTAGATAAACTCCTAGGAAGTTTAGTAATAAAGTTTCCCCGGTTCCCCAAACCCCCATGCGTCGTTTTACACCTACTTGGGTTAGGAAATCGGATTTCGTGGCTTTAGAAATTAAACTTCATGATTCTTGTTTGGGTGCACTTGATTCTTCCCTTGCTAAATCTAAAGGATGATAGTCTTGTCATGTTTGTCATATGCTAGTTTGCTTCATGATATATTCATTGCTAGTATTATGACATGTGTATCATTTTGTATTATAGTTTTCATTTATTTGAGTCTTGTTGAAAAATACAAAAAGATTTTGTTTTTAAAAAAAAAATTGAAAATCCAAAAAGATTTTCTTTTTGAGAAAACTTTTGAAAACCCAAAAAAAAATTTCTTTTATTTGAGTTAAAATATGAAAAGCCAAAAAAAATTCGGTTTTTGTTTTTTAGTTTACATGTTTGATGTGGCATATTGGTGTGCTTGGACCCCCCCTCCACATCGTTTCATATCCATGTGTCTAGGACATTTGGTCATTATTATCGATGCTTAGAATGATCTTAACCATTGTTTATATGGGGTTGTTTCGAAGTTGATATGCATTTTGATTCGACTTTGTATATATGCCAACATTGCACACATGCACGAGTTTATATGGATGTTTGACTTCTCTTGCATATTTGAATTTGGTGAGGCGTTCTTATCTCAATATTGCCATCTATGTGTAAATAGACTTAAGGAGAAGTGTGCATGTAAGAACCGTTTACCGTGAGGATTTAAATTGGTAAAAATGTTGAGTGATTCACGGACAAGGGCTGCGAGAGTTCAAAATTGACACGTCGTGAAAGCCACCGTTTAAAAGATCCCAAACGAAAATGCAATATGCTAAGAAAAGGGCCAAATTATTTTAGTTCATTCCAAAGAAAATATGATATTATTGAGGGAGTTTGGATGGATTAAAAAATTTAAACGGGTTTGCACAACCAATCATAATGTTGAAACATTGCAATTTGACGTTATTGTTTGTAGAATGGTCAAAATTCTGGATTTGTGTGCATGTAGTATGTTTAGTTCATTAAGCTCACACTTTTATTGTCATATGGCTATGATAAAGCTTGATGATTTATCGCTATCAATTAGAGCTTCTTGATCGTTTCGATGTGTTGGAATTGTGACTCATTTATTTTTAGTTTCACACCTACACATTCCATATTCTTGTTTTAGCACATCGGTACTATGTTTGCATGTAACTCACATTATTAGTTTTTATGAGTTTTTGTGTTTGTGTTAAAAGCCTACTGTTTTAGCACTGTTTTGATTCTGTCAGGCCCTTCCTGGTTTTTTTTTGTGGAAATTTGTTCACTGGGCAATATTAAATAATATTTTTGGGATTCTAGGAAATTTTGGCAGGTCGCGAGAAGTCGTTCAAATGACATATCCATCTCGCTCGAACAATAGTTGAACTTCGTTCGAGCAACATCCTCACCTTGATTGAGCGACGTCCCTGGCTCGTTCGAACGACAGGTTGATTTATGGCTTCTGATTGGTTTGCAGTCCACTATTTATTTTGGTGATATTTTTGGTACTACTGGAAGCTTTTCTGGACCAAATTGGTTTATATGCAGGTTTTATTGGTTCGAAATTAAATTTTTGCATATAAGTCTGTTTATCACACCTGATTAGATTGTCATATTCTTTGTGTGATTCATTGGTTTACTAGCTACTGATTTGTCTTCTATTGATCATATTTAGCTAGTTGTTTCATGATTATCTAGCGATTTCACATTGATTCAAATTGGTTTATATTCTCATGCTAGATACTTTCATTGGTTTGTCTTTTCACGGGATTGTCTATTCGAGACAAAAAGGGGGAGAGATGTATGTGATGTAAGGGATATTTGAGCATGTTTTGGTTTACATATGTTTACAAATTGGTATCTCACATGGTTATTACACATTGGTATCAGTTTGTTGCTCAAATTGTTTAACAAATGATTGTTCAGAGCTTATTCATATTGTTATCTATTATTGTTTGGTATCATTTCGATATATATATTGGTTTTATTTGTTCCTCCATACTTCACTTGGTATGTGTTTGTCTGTTTCATGTGTGTAGGTATACTTCAGCGATTCGAGATTTCAAGTCTACATCACATTCAGACAGTTTAAGCTTTCTATTGCTACATATACTAGTCTGTGTCCTGTAATTTTTTATTTTGGATTTATGGGATGGGATTTAGGCGTCATACGGCTTGACGGCCCGGTTTAGGTATTTCACCGGTTTAGTTTTTTCTCGAAATAGTCAAAGGGGGAGATTTGTTAGGACATAAATTTCCAATTGAGTCCATGTATTGTTTTGACTTAATTCCGTGAACAAAACTGTGTTTGTAATATGTCATAGGGAGATTTTATTTTGTCAGGATCCCACTTGGTCTATGACGTATTAAAGAAAATTGAATACGTTGCGGCAAATCTTCAAAGAAATAATCATGTCGATGTTTAAATTGGTGCAAGTTTATTCGTCTTCAAGTCAATTGCATTCTGAGATCACTCACATATGAATGCGTATAATTAATGGTGCTCGAAAATGTTTTTATAAAAGATAAGGATGTATTTTTATCAAGAAAAATGTTTTTAAAATGTTTTAAAGAGTTTTAAAGTTTTACACTACGTTTTATTCTCATAAGCTTGAAAAGGAGTTTGACTAATTTGGATCTCTTTTAAAAGAGACGTTTTAACAAAAAAGTCAAAGAAAGTCAAACTTCGTTGCGTCGTTCAACCGACATGTCATCTTGTTCGAGCGAGATGCCTATGTCATGCGAACGACGTGGCATTGTCGTTCGAGCGACATGTTTTTTGAGGTGGCACTAAATTGTTATTTAAAGCATGTTTCTATCAAAGTTTCGTAAGTGTGCAACTGGAAAAACAGTATACCATCTAGTACGTTGTTTGCACATGTTTTCTAAGGTTTACAAAGCATAAACACATCCTTAGAGTTTGTAAAGATTCGAAGGGTTTTGCGGTGAAGAAAAGAGAAGGACTTCTTGTTCGACATCGTAGACAAATCAAATCCAATCGATGGACACCGAGATATACGTGGATGCGTGTGTTATGGACAGGTATCATGGAAGATAGAATTTCTGCATGGGCACTAATGAAAAGAGATTAAAGATCAGAATGAGAGTTAAGACCCATGGGGATCGAGTCATTGAGTAAGGCTAATCTGTTTTTGTAAAACCACTATTCATAGTGATTGTCTGGCTTGGGCCGTCCGAGGTTGTTTTCGTATTTTGGGTTTTTTCTCGTACATCCAGCGTTGTGAGGATTCTTTACTTTATTTTACTTTCTTGAATCACTAGATGCATGTTTAGGATTAATCAAGATAAATTTGGTTTAAAGTAAGAATTGGGTTTTCACAACTTGGTTTGGTGCACATTAAAAGTTGAATAAGTTTTTGTGAAAAAATTGGTTTTGTTTAAAACACACATATTAGGCACTTTCAACGGTTGAATCTCGGCAATAGGAAAAAGTGGCGATGTCCCTTCTTCAAATCGCCGACAATCCACAACACTTTGGTTCAGGTACATCGAGGAGAATTTTACTTTTTCCCGGCAGTAATAATGGCAGAGGCCGTAACGAAGACGGAGACACCAAGGTTCATCAGATTAAGAAGTTTTCGTGTAGACATTTCTTGTTCCCACGATAAATCTCTCCAAAAAAGGGAAAATGTAGAGGGGGCTTGAAGGTAATCTTGAGATTAGAGATAATACCCCCATTAACAACAGTGTTTGGGATTAAGACAATGAGGCAACTCAGCGTGGCAGCTTAAGCGAGGTAGTTTAGCGTGGCCGCTCAAGCGAGGCAACTTAGCGAGGCAGCTCATACTTTAGCTTATTGTGTTACTTATACACATTGTATCTTTTTTTTATATTGACTACAAGCTATAATGATTGTAATGATGTAACGATTATAATGGCATTCAGTGTGAGGTCGAACGATACTCGCGAGAGACTAGGCTTGGCAGGGCCTGGGAGAGCTTTCATGCTCTATCGAACGACCTCGCCATGGGAAATTCAAAGGGACTTGGTTTGGAGGATTGATAAGTGAGGCACCATTGGGGCTTGTCCTGGTCATCTTAGATGCACCTGGTAAAACATGAAAAGACCCTGACCGAGGAACCTCGGGCGGAGCAGCCTAGAGTTCCGTTGGGCGCAGAGTTGTGAACTAAACAATCCTCTACTTAATCTCACGTTTACTTTAGGTGATGTCACTAGCCATCTAGACAATGTCAAATCGGCCCTTGAGTAAACCATCGTGGTATTTGGGGCTGTCAAACAGTTGGTGAGCCACCTCTGTGATGACAGCCCCCCCCCCCCCCCCCCGACACACAGTGGTTAGGCAAAAGGCATGTCTTGGAATTTAATATTTGTGACATAAAGTATGAGGGATTTCTTTCATAGTTATTAATGATTGGGTTACCTCGGGAGTGGTGTGGGGGCTATTTAAGGCCCCTAACCACCTCTGCGGAAGGGATGTTCTTTTTTAGTTCAGAAGTTATTACTAGAGAGAAATACATCAGAGAGAGATTTATTACAAACCAGAGAGTTTACTCACCCACAATTGTCATTCATTACGAAGCTTTAATACTTGACAGAGATATTTGAGAGTGTTTGGTGTATTTGGCTGCCTACCAAGGAGTATCTAGGATGCTTACTTCTCTCTCCCTCTAAATGAGTTAGTTCTGAGTTCGTTATTATCTTCTGAGTTATACACGAGCGATTTCTGAGTTCAAACTGAGTTTATCTTCACTAAGTTGTAATTTCGTGTCTTGTAGTTAATCAATAGTGTTGTTAGTTAACTTATCATTACTGTACTCAAAAGGGGTTATGCCTCCATCTAATCTAAACTACCCTCTTAAAAATGCAAATTCAGATACTCAAAACAAAAATAATAGTATATATATATAAATATGCAAAAGATACTAATGACACATAATCAAATACACATATACATATAGGTATAACACTACAAACAAGATACAAAACACAATAAGCTTTCGACCCTAGCATATGATAGACGTGTCTAAAATGAGGTGGTATGGAGTGAAGGGGTGTGAACTCATTGTAACACCCCATATTTTTTAGTATCTAGAATTTAATTAAATTGGTTATTTTAAATTACACGTGTGACGTAATTTAATTGAATTAAAATATTAATCGGGGGAGATAATGATTAATATTTAAGGAATAAAGTTACTAAGGGAATAGTAAATAACTTTTGATAATTATTATACGTCGTAGCGAGTGATATCGACGTGATTGTGTTATATCTCAACAGGGAGTCGTCTGTAGACTATATTAAGGTCTAGATAGAAAATTTATGTAGAGTAACTCGAATGATAATATCAAGGTCACAGTTGATTCCAAATGGGTCAAAATTGTTAGAATGGTGTACTCAAGTGTACTGTTTGGGTCCCGGGGCAATTTTAGATCAACCCGGCACCACATAAGGGTGTTTCGGTCATTTAGGAGCCCAGGGTAGAAGGAACACCGAAAATTAGAGTGTTATATCACCCCCTTTAAGTTTTGGGCTAGGGTTACAACACTTGAGATAGAGAGGAGGCCATAGGAGAGGAAAAGGAGAAGAGACCTAGGCCATTCCATACCGTTTCACACTACGAACGTTGTCGGATTCGAGATCGGAGCAAGGAAAGGACATTATCACCATCTTAGAATGTAAATCAGACCATACCCATATAGTGTAGGGTTTAATTTTATTATTTAAATGATGATTCTTGGTATTTAGGTGGGTAGAATTCATGATTCGGAGTAGGAATTCATGTAAAACAAATCCATGTGTGTAGATAACATGAAATCAGAGGATATGGGATGATTAACATGAAAGAAATCTGGGTAAATTGATGTAAATGCATAAAGAACATGTCAATTAGGGTTTTGATGAAATATGGGTTTTGATTTGTTCTTGGGTAGATTTCTTGTAGTCTTGATGTGTTATTTATTTTAAAAAAAAATCCCTACACGTATATTCATTGTTTGTGTATGTTGGACTGGAGTTTAGGGAAGTATTATGGAGTTTTGATAAAGTTTTAATGTTGTAAACTCGTAACAACAATGAAGAAGAGGATACAGTCAGATGCAAATCGATTCGATTTAAAAACCGAATCTATTCGGTGGGCGAATCAATTCAGAATCCCTACTGAATCGATACGACTGCCCAGTTTTGATGAGTTTTGCCTTTTATGTTATAATTTCCCATGGAATTAACTACGATAACTTTTGGTGATAGTTTAGTAATTATATAAAGACTTAGAGAAGGTTTGTATACATTTAGTTAGAACTTCTCACCGCAAGAGAATGGGTGAGCCTAGCCAGTCGGGCAAGGAAGGCGGGAACGATGCTAGTGGAGCACCACAGCGCAGTCAGGTAGGCATCAGGGGCAGGATTACCCGCAGGGGGATTTGGCCAAGAGATTTAGATATAGGGGTTACCGACCCGTGGGAGGTTTCAGGTAGGGCCAACAGGGTCCTCAGCAGCAGCATATTCCTCAGGGCCGCCAGGGCCAAGGGAACAATGGGGGAGGCCAACAGGGGCAGCCTTGACGGGACTATCAGGGCCATAGGCAAAGAGACTTTCCGGGGTGTTGTTTTACTTGTGGACAGACGATCCATAAGAGGAGAGACTGCACACAACAAGATAGAGCGCTATAGTAGGGGCAATATGGTGCCCAATTACCCCAGCGGCACCAGCCCCATCGACCCCACCGCAGCAGGGGTAGTTACAGTATAGACGTGTCTATAATGTTTGAGATGCAGTCATATAGCAGGCACCACTAGTGTCACAAATAGTAGTGGGTATGTTTCCTATTCAATGGCTTGAGGGTAGGATTTTATTTGATACAAGGGCGTCACACTCATTAATAACTACCACGTGTAGCGAATTTATTAGAGACATTCGGTTGTATCATTATATGTGTAGAGTCACCTTCAGGTAGTGGGTCACTTATACACTCGATTTGTAAGGGTATGGATATAGACGTGGGCAGACTATGTTTAGCCGCTGACCTTCTAGTGTTAGAT
Source organism: Sambucus nigra (assembly GCA_949130495.1). Classification (NCBI taxonomy): domain Eukaryota; kingdom Viridiplantae; phylum Streptophyta; class Magnoliopsida; order Dipsacales; family Adoxaceae; genus Sambucus; species Sambucus nigra. The sequence goes on from OX422210.1 coordinate 302,846,899, forward strand.
ATGGAGGGTTACGATGTTATTCTGGGTATAGACTGGTTAAATAGATACCGAGCGATGGTGGATTGTTTTGGGTAGACTATTTTGTTCTCTATTCAGGGAAGGATATGTTCCTAGTGGCGAGGTTTGAGCACACATCTATATTATGTTGATGAGGAAACCTCACAGGAGGTGGTTGTTCCTTTGGATTAGATCCTAGTGGTGAAGGAGTTCGAGGATGTGTTCCTGGAGATACCCAGGGTGTCACCTAAATAGGAAATTGAGTTTATCTTTAACTTAGCACCGGGTATAAGGATGATCACCCGGGCGCATTATCACGTGGCCCCTTTAGAGATGCAGGATTTGAGAGAACGGGTTTAGCAGCTTCTGGGGTAGGTTTTCATTAGACGGAGTACATCATCATAGGGTGCGCTGATATTATTCATCAAGAAGAGGGATGAACAACTTCGTCTCTGTATTGATTACAGAGAGTTGAATAACATCACAATCCAGAATAAGTATCCGCTGCCTCAAATCGATAACATATTTAACTAGTTAAGGGGAGAAACTTACTTCTCCAAGATAAATCTGAGGTCTAGATATCATCAGTTACATGTTAGAGAGGAGAACATTCCTAAGATTTCTTTTTCTTACATGGCATGGGTAATACGAGTTTAGGATGATGTCGTTTAAACTCACCAATGCGCCATTAATGCTCATAAATCTGATGAACTAGGTTTTCAGAGAGTTCCTTGACCAGTTCATGATCGTGTTCATCGATGATATTTTGGTTTACTCTCGTTCTGAGGATAAACATACTAAGCATCTGCGAATGGTTCTAGAGACGTTACGAGATCACCACGTGTACTACAAATTTGAGAAGTATGGATTTTGACTATGGGAGGTGCAGTTTCTGGGCCACACTATTGATCCAAGTAAGGTATCGACGGTGAGGGAGTGGGGACAACTCATGACACCAATCGAGGTTCGTAGTATCCTGGGGTTAGTCAGATACAATCGTCAAGTAATTAGGGGTTTCTCCAAGATTATGGGTCCGTCGATGAACCTGACTCGCAAGAGGGTATTGTTTGTTTGGGATGACCACTATTAGTTAGCTTTCGATGAACTAAAGGACAAATTGAGCTCAACACTTGTACTCACACTGCCTAAGGGAGGAATGGAGTACTGTGTCTACACAAATTCATCCTTACAGGGACTTAGGGGTGTAGTACAGTAGGAGGATATGTCTACAGCTTAGGCATCTCATAATCTTAAGCGCCACGAGAGGACTTATCCCATGCATGACCTCAAGTTAGCAGCAGTTGTGTTTGTCTTAAGGATTTAGAGGCTTTATCTTTTGGGGGTGCAGTTTACCTTGTTCATGGACCATAAATCACTTCAGCACCTATTCACGTAGAAGGATATGAATATGAGGCGGATGAGATTCTTAGAGTTTATAAAGGATTACCAGTTTAATATTCAGTATCATCCTAGGAAGGCTAACTTGGTGGCAAACTTGTTGAGTCAACGACCTACTGGGGAGATATCGACAGGGGTTTGAAAGCCAAAGTGGAGAGATATTCAATACGACGATGAGGTCCAGAGCTTATATGTATGTATTGGCTTTCATGCTCAAGATTGTAATGAGGGTGGTGAAAAGACATGCACATGATCAGTTATTCCAAGACAGAGTTCGACAACTATTAGCTGATGGGGCTGAGTCTTATTTGATTAGTTCTGAGGGACGTTTGTACTTTAATAGGAGACTTGTGGTTCTAGAGGATGAGGATTTGGGACATGCAGTGATGTCAAAGTCTCATGGATCAAGATTTACGAAATATCCTTATGGGGATAAGATGTACTAGGATATGCATAAGCAGTATTGATGGTCGAGGATGCATTATAATATAGCGAAGTTTGTCTCGAAGTGTGCTAACTGCCAGCTAGTGAAGGTAGACCACCAGAGACTGACGGGGATTTGCAACCACTTGAGATTCTAGTGTGGAAAGGGAGAGTATCTTCGTTGATTTCATTATCGGGTTATCGATATCGAAACAAGGTCACGACTCCATCTGGGTGATAGTGGATGAGTTGACTAAGGTGGCCTATTTTCTACCGGTTAGTACAGATTTTGAAAGGAGACATTATGCGCAGTTGTTTATTACTGAGATAGTGAAGTTACACGGGATCCCGATTAACATTGTGTTGGATAGGGATAAGATTTTTGTGTCCCATTTTTGGCAAAGTTTTCTTAAGGCTATGGGCACGAATTTACATTGGAGCACAACATATCACTCACAGACAGATGGGCAGATGGAGCGGGTTAATCAGATGTCAGAGGATATGCTGAGGATGTGCATACTTGATTTCGAGGGTGGATGGGAGAAATACTGACACACCCCAACCCAGTTACTTATAATTAAGTTTGAAAGTCAAAGTGAGTCAAACCATGATTAATTTAACCAAACCATCAATAAGAGTTTTAATTTTAGAGTCATCATTGTAAATCCATATAACTGAAAACCTTTTTACAACATCAGAGTAATCATACTTATACACACTTGCTTGAAGGATAATTTAACTTAATTACATCATTTACATTTAAATAAAATCTTTGTTTCTCCCATTCTTGGCTAACCCAACCCGACTTCCTAGATTTGGTAGTGACATTGCGTTACCTGAAAAAAATGTGAGCATAGAAATCGTGAGAAAAATAGCCCAGTGAATGCATCACTACTATACTACTACATGAATTTAAATGCAATAAATCATGTCCATATAATTATGTATTAACTTATCTGTCTCATTCATAATGAATCACCAACTTTTCTGAATCATGATTCACATATCCTGTCCCATTCCTGGTCGAGGAGTAACCCCTTGTCATTAATAGACAAATCTCCCCCATTCTGGGTCGAGGAGTAACCTCCCATTTCGGTAAACCGAAATGAATAATTTTATATTCATAACATTATGATCATATTCGTAACAGTATACAAATACATCATTCCAGTGAGTACACTCACCTTGGGTTGTCAACCACGTATTCACGTTTCCTTTGGGAGGAGCTGAACTGGGTTGATTAGACGTTACACCTGTCAATCCAACTAAATCAGTACTGAATCTCAATCATAAGTATCATCCTAATATAATTATGTAATTTTCCATGACTATACAACGACCATATAATTCCACTCAAGTCACATTCTATGAAACATGAGTAAAGACAAAATAATGGTGCACATATTGATAAAGTTATGAACATTCAACCGTAGGAAATACCTCATAAGGAATTTATAACAGAAGTCAAGTAAACATGAAATTATACTTATCAATGTATATACACATGAAACATGTAGTCAACGTACCCTTTGTAAGGACGAAGTACAAACATTCATTCAAGGGGTATTCAGTATGGCCTGAAATTATTGTCCTACATACTTAACCATCCTATATTCCTAAATTGTATAAATACAGGGGTCCAACCTTATCAATATGAAAACATATATGAATATACTTCCATTACAAGTGACGGTGTAATTTTTCAAGCTTCCTAGAGCAAGTTATGACCATTTCTTTACAACACAAGAAATCTTCCCTACAAGCTCCTCTATTATTCCTTCAACTTCCAAGAATTTTCATAATTTTTCTCCAGCATAACTTTCCATGATTGTCAACCCATTTTCATTGCACATACTACATAGTACAGAATTAAAGTTTCATAATTGTTTGACTTCATTTTCTATCTCCAAAGCTTGACTAAAGTCAGGGCATACCGAAATGAAGTATAAAAACAGAAACTATGTACCAACTTGAAATCATCATTACGGCCGAACCACAAGGAGATAAATTCTAATTTTCGGATTTGATATGAACATATGAGTCTAATTTCATATCCAATTATAATTTCTCAATTCCAGTAATCACACAAAGAATTATGCAAGTTTGAATACATAGGGTTTCAATACAAAGCAATATGGCCTATAAACACCACTTAACTCACATATGAACCAATACATATTATCACAAAGGATGATGGAATATTAATCAATAATCCACGATTTATACAGTTTTAAATAAGTATAATACAATATTAAAACAATATAAATCACATAATTATACCTTGGAAACATTTTAGGGATTTTCTTAGAATTTTCCTAGCTTTTCTTGAACTCTTTTCTTCCTTAACTCCTACTTTCTCTTCCCTTAAGCCAAACACTCTTCAAACTGAACCTAGGGTTTGTTTTGATGAAGAAATATGTTAGAGGGATAGTTTTAAGTCGGCCAAGGCTGCCTCCCAAGCCATCCAATCACTTTAAAACATTTGGTTTATTAAAAGACAATTTACCATTTAAAGGGAATGGACAGCTTTGCCCTTTGTTCGTAAATTCGGTATAACTCCTTATTCGGGCATCCGTTTGATGATCCATTTGTTTTTTTACAACCCTAAATCACATGTATACAACTATCTAGTTTTTACCTAAAGTCAATTGTAATGTTATAAGGGTCAAAACTAGTCTCTAACAAGAATATTTCTACCGAAAACAACAAAATTTTGTGTTTGTAAATAATTCGACCTTTCATGATTTATGAAAGTAGGATTATAATAAACATAATCACTTAACATTAGATATACTAATAAAACATTATTCATATCACATAAGATAAGCATGATTTAAATATAATTTATCATAATTATATCCGGGTTGTCACAACTTCTCCCCCTTAGAAAATTTCATCCCCGAAATTTAATATAAAGGTCACTTACCAAACAAATGGGGATATTGTTTCTTCATGCTATCCTCCATTTCCCAAGTTAATTCTTTAATTCCATGGCTCATCCACATAATTTTAACTAAGTGAATAACTTTATTCCTCAATACCTGCTCCTTACGATCAATAATTTCCAATGGTTCCTCGATGTACGACAAATCTTCCTTTAATTCAATTGGTTGAGTTTTCAACTGATGAGATGGATCCGCCAAATACTTACAAAGCATAGATATGTGAAACACGTCATGTAAACGGGATAAATCTGGAGGTAATGCTAATTTATATGACATGTCCCCAATTCTTTCCAACACCTCATATGGTCCAATGTATCTTGGACTTAGTTTCTCCTCTTTCCCAAACCTCATGATGCCTTTCCATGGTGAAATACGTATGAATACAAAATCCCCATTTTGATATTCCAATGGATGCTTCCTCTTATCTACATAAATTTTCTACCTGCTTTGCGCTATCTTTATCTGTTCTCGAATTATTTTGACCTTTTCAGTTGTCATATCTATCAATTCCGGACCAAAAATTTTCCTTTCACCTATTTCATCCCAACAAAAAGGCGTTCTACATCTCCTCCCATATAAAGCTTAATAAGGAGCCATACCAATGGTGGAACTATTATTATACCAAAATTCCATCAATGGCAAATGATCATCCCAACTAACTTTGAAGTCAAATACACAAGCTCGTAACATGTCTTCTAATATTTGAATCGTCCTTTCTGATTGCCCATTAGTTTGTGGATGAAATGCAGTACTGAACTTCAAACTTGTGCCCATGGCATTCTGTAAACGAGGCCAAAATTTAGAAGTGAATGTTGGATCTCTATCTGATACAATTGACACTGGTTCCCCATGTAAACGGATAATCTCATCAACATACATATGTGCATACTTGTCAACAGTGTAGGTGGTCTTAACTGGAAGAAAATGGGACGACTTCGTCAATCGGTCTACAATCACCCAAATAAAATCATGCCCCTTTGGTGATCGGTGCAATCCTGTAACAAAGTACATCGTTATATGCTCCCACTTCCATTCCGGAATAGGCAATGACTGTAATAATCCTGCTGGCTTCTGATGCTCTGCGTTCACTTGCTGGCATACTAAACATTTAGCTACGAATTCTGCAATCTCACGTTTCATATTGTTCCACCAGTAATACTCTTTCAAATATCTGTACATTTTGGTACCTCTCGGATGCATAGAGTAAATATAACTATGTGCCTCTTCTAATATATATTTCTTTAAGGATGGATCATTCGGTACACAAATCCTATTTTTATAACACAATGATTCACCATTCTTAATCTCAAAGTCACTCCCTTTACCATCCTGCACTTCTTGTTTCTTCTTTTTAAGGAATGGATCACTGGTCTGCAAATTTCGTATGCGTTCGGCCAATAAAGGTCTCACTGTGACATGTGCTAATAATCCTCCGCTTTTTGAAAACTTCAATTCAATCCCCATCGATGCCAAGTCAAGAATATTTCCAACACAGGCACACCGTATGCAACCAAGAATCCCTGATGATTTTTTACTCAAAGCATCTGCTACTACATTGGCCTTCCCAGTGTGATGATGAATGGTACAGTCATAGTCTTTAATCAGCTCTATACAACGCCTATGTCTCAAATTTAGTTCTTTCTGTGTAAATAAGTATTTCAAACTTTGATGATCTGTAAATATCTCACAAGTTTCTCCATACAAGTAATGTATCCACAACTTTAAAGCAAAAACAATGGTTGATAGCTCCAAATCGTGTGTAGGGTAATTTCGTTCATGCGTCTTTAATTGTGTGGAAGCATATGCTATTACCTTCCCATTCTGCATAAGAACACATCCTAACCCCTAAAATGAAGCGTCTGTATTGATCACAAAAGACTCATTCCCATATGGAATAGTAAGTATATGGGCTGAAACCAACCGATTCTTTAATTCTTTAAAACTCCTCTCACATTCTTCATCCCATACAAACTTCACTTCTTTACGAGTCAACTTTGTCAATGGTAATGCTATTGCTAAAAATTCCTTAATGAATCTGCGATAGTAACCTGCCAATCCTAGGAAACTCCTAATTTTTGTCACATTCTTAGGGGTCTCCCATTCAACAATTGCTTCCACCTTCTTTGGATCAACATATATCCCATTTCCCGAGACAACGTGCCCTAAAAACACAATTTCATTCAACCAAAACTCACACTTGCTGAATTTAGCAAATAATTTCTTCTCTCTCAAAATCTGCAATACAAGTCTCAAATGTTTCTCATGTTCCTCCATGCTACGCGAGTAAATCAACACATCGTCTATGAATACAATCACAAATGAATCAATGAAAGGGTGGAAAACCCGATTCATCAAATCCATAAAAACTGCTGGAGCATTAGTTAATCCAAATGGCATCACCAAAAACTCATAGTGCCCATATCGAGTCCGAAAAGCTGTTTTGGAAATATCATTATCCTTCACTTTCAGTTGGTGGTAACCCGATCTCAAATCAATCTTCGAAAATACTGTGGCCCCCTGTAATTGGTCAAACAAGTCATCGATACGTGGTAGAGGATACTTATTTCTAATGGTCACCTTATTCAACTGCCGATAATTAATACATAATCGCATTGTCCCATCTTTCTTTTTCACAAATAACAGTGGTGTTCCCCATGACGAAACACTAGGCCGAATGAAACCTCTGCTTATCAGATCTTGTAATTGCACTTTTAATTCTTTCAACTCTGCTGGTGCCATTCTATATGGAGCAAGAGAAATTGGACCAGTACCTGGAATTAATTCAATGGAAAACTCTACTTCCCTATCGGGTGGCAATCCTGGCAATTCCTCTGGGAAGACATCAGAAAACTCTCTAACCACTGGTATATCTTGAATTTTAACTGTCTCTTTACTAGTATCAATAACATAAGCTAAATACCCTGTACGACCTTTACTCAATAACTTTCTGCTCTTAATTGCTGAGATACGAAAATTAGGGACAACATTCCTTTCTCCTGTAAACTGGAACTCAGGTTCACCAGGAAGATGAAACGTAACTTCTTTTCGAAAATAATTAATGGAAGAATGATAAGATGATATCCAATCCATCCTCAATATGATATCAAAATCCCGAATGGCCAACGATATCAAATCAACATAGAAATCTCGCTCACTCATTCGTAAGACACAATCTTTATAAACATGCTCAACCAGAATCACACTTTCCATTGGGGCAGAAATATATAAGGCACAATTGAGAAATGAACATGGTCTACCCAAATATGAAATAATATGTAATGCCATAAATGAATGCGTAGATCCAGGATCAATGAGTGAATATAAATCATTGTTTGCAATAGAAAGTTTACCAGTAACCACTTCAGGTGTAGCATGGGCATCTTGAAATGTCATCGCAAACACTCTTCCTCCTGCCTTCGATCCACTTTCTTGTCATGTACCTCTTCCCCTGGTGGCACTTCCTGGAGAGGATCCTTTATGAGGCCCCACACTACTGACTAAAATCGCTCTTGATAACATAGGATAATTCTTTCTCAAATGGACCTTCTGATGACAGTTAAAACATTTTATATTCAATAGCTTTGGGCAATTTCTCTTTACATGACCCGATGTCCCACAAAAGAAACAAACATTTGGATCTCCTTGTGCTGAAACTCCTGAACCTCTTCCACCACTAGCTTCACCCCTTTGTAAACTACTTCCACCTCTACCCTATTGGAATTTCTGCCCTCCAAACCTTGAATATTCAGTATCGCTACCCTTTTGATAGTTTGGGTCGAATCTACTTCTCTTTACACCTCGTTCTCGATTCCCTCTCGCTTCATTAACGTCCTTTTCTATCAGCATGGCTTTGTTCACCAAGGCTGAATAATTAACAGTCTCTAACTGACAACCGTGATTTAATGACTAACTCAAGTCCGTCAAGAAATCGACTGCACATATCTTCCTCATTCTGTATAAACCTTGAAGAAAATCGAGATAAAGCTGTAAGTTTAGCTTCGTATTCTCTAACTGTCATACTCCCCTGATTCAACATGAAATATTCCTTCTCCTTTTGTTTTCGATACATTGGGGTAAAATACTTATCATATAAATCTTTGACTAAAGCATCCCATGAGATCACATTCTCACCTCCTGGAGTAATCAACAAATGTTTTATGGCATCCCACCAATACTTAGCTTCTCCTTTCAGCATATATGTTGCCAAGATCACTTGTTGATTTTCAGGCATCCTCATTACCCCAAAGATAAGTTCAATCTCTTTAACCCAGACTTCTGCCTCTGCTGGATCAACTACTCCTTCGAATAATGGTGGGTTCATCTTAATAAATTTCTCATGTGAAGTACTCCTTTCTTCCCAATATATCACCTCCTTAGCCCTAGCCAATGCTTGTGCCTCCAGTTGCCTAGTCTGTTGTTCTTCCATTTGAGCCATAAATCTAGCTTGCTGCTCTACCATTAGAGTCATAGCACGTGCCATTTTTTGCATATCTGTCAGTTGTTCTGGATCGGGTTCCACATTTATCTGAATAGGTTGCTCAACCTCCGCTTCTGCTAGAATATTTGAAGCCCCATCTTCGATTCTCACATTTACATTCCCTCGTTTCATTCTCTTATATCTGAAATGAATCAAAGATATAACAACATGCAGATAACATATCTTTCCTAACGTAATCATTAGTATCAAATAAAATATATTTCTAACATTCACAGCCAAATCTAGACTCTTCTCACTCCAGAACCTCTAAAACCTAGGCTCTGATAGCAAAAGTTGACACACCCCAACCCAGTTACTAATAATTAAGTTTGAAAGTCAAAGTGAGTCAAACCATGATTAATTTAACCAAACCATAAATAAGAGTTTTAATTTCAGAGTCATCATTGTAAATCCATATAACTGAAAACCTTTTTACAACATCAGAGTAATCATACTTATACAAACTTGCTTGAAGGATAATTTAACTTAATTACATCATTTACATTTAAACAAAATATGTGTTTCTCCCATTCTTGGCTAACCCAACCGGACTTCCTAGATTTGGCAGTGACATTGCGTTACCTGAAAAAAATGTGAACATAGAAACCGTGAGCAAAATAGCCCAGTGAATGCATCACTACTATACTACTGCATGAATTTAAATGCAATAAATCATGTCCATATAATTATGTATTAACTTATCCGTCTCATTCATAACGAATCACCAACTTTTCCGAATCATGATTCACATATCCTGTCTAAATAGGCAATTCTCCCCCATTCCTGGTCGAGGAGTAACCCCTTGTCATTAATAGACAAATCTCCGCCATTCTGGGTCGAGGAGTAACCTCCCAATTCGGTAAACCGAAATGAAAAATATTATATTCATAACATTATGATCATATTCGTAACAGTATACAAATACATCATTTCAGTGAGTACACTCACCTTGGGTTGTCAACTACGTATTCACGTTTCCTTCGGGAGGAGATGAACTTGGTTGATTAGACCTTACACCTGTCAATCCAACTAAATCAGTACTGGATCTCAATCATAAGTATCATCCTAATATAATTATGTAATTTTCCATGACTATACAATGACCACATAATTCCACTCAAGTCGCATTCCATGAAACATGAGTAAAGACAAAACAATGGTGCACATATTGATAAAGTTATGAACATTCAACCGTAGGAAATACCTCATAAGGAATTTATAACCAAAGTCAAGTAAACATGAAATTATACTTATCAATGTATATACACATGAAACATGTACTCAAAGTACCCTTTGTAAGGACGAAGTACAAACATTCATTCAAGGGGTATCCAGTATGGCCTGAAATTATTGTCCTACATACTTAACCATGCATTATAATATAGCGAAGTTTGTCTCAAAGTGTGCTAACTTCTAGCTAGTGAAGGTAGACCACCAGAGACTGACGGGGATTTACAACCACTTTAGATTCTAGTGTGGAAAGGGAGAGTATCTTCGTTGATTTCATTATCGGGTTATCGATATCGTAACAAGGTCACGAATCCATCTGGGTGATAGTGGATGAGTTGACTAAGGTGGCCTATTTTCTACCGGTTAGTACAGATTTTGAAAGGAGACATTATGCCCAGTTGTTTATTACTGAGATAGTGAAGTTACACGGGATCCCGATTAACATTGTGTTGGATAGGGATAAGATTTTTGTGTCCCATTTTTGGCAAAGTTTTCTTAAGGCTATGGGCACGAATTTACATTGGAGCACAACATATCACTCACAGACAGATGGGCATATGGAGCGGGTTAATCAGATGTCAGAGGATATGCTGAGGATGTGCATACTTGATTTCGAGGGTGGATGGGTGAAATACTGACACACCCCAACCCAGTTACTTACAATTAAGTTTGAAAGTCAAAGTGAGTCAAACCATGATTAATTTAACCAAACCATAAATAAGAGTTTTAATTTCAGAGTCATCATTGTAAATCCATATAACTGAAAACCTTTTTACAACATCAGAGTAATCATACTTATACAAACTTGCTTGAAGGATAATTTAACTTAATTACATCATTTACATTTAAATAAAATCTTTGCTTCTCCCATTATTGGCTAACCCAACCCGACTTCCTAGATTTGGTAGTGACATTGCGTTACCTGAAAAAAATGTGAACATAGAAATCGTGAGAAAAATAGCCCAGTGAATGCATCACTACTATACTACTACATGAATTTAAATGCAATAAATCATGTCCATATAATTATGTATTAACTTATCTGTCTCATTCATAATGAATCACCAACTTTTCTGAATCATGATTCACATATCCTGTCCCATTCCTGGTCGAGGAGTAACCCCTTGTCATTAATAGACAAATCTCCCCCATTCCGGGTCGAGGAGTAACCTCCCATTTCGGTAAACCGAAATGAATAATTTTATATTCATAACATTATGATCATATTCGTAACAGTATACAAATACATCATTCCAGTGAGTACACTCACCTTGGGTTGTCAACCACGTATTAACGTTTCCTTTGGGAGGAGCTGAACTGGGTTGATTAGACGTTACACCTGTCAATCCAACTAAATCAGTACTGAATCTCAATCATAAGTATCATCCTAATATAATTATGTAATTTTCCATGACTATACAACGACCATATAATTCCACTCAAGTCACATTCTATGAAACATGAGTAAAGACAAAATAATGGTGCACATATTGATAAAGTTGTGAACATTCAACCGTAGGAAATACCTCATAAGGAATTTATAACAGAAGTCAAGTAAACATGAAATTATACTTATCAATGTATATACACATGAAACATGTACTCAACGTACCCTTTGTAAGGACGAAGTACAAACATTCATTCAAGGGGTATTCAGTATGGCCTGAAATTATTGTCCTACATACTTAACCATCCTATATTCCTAAATTGTATAAATACAGGGGTCCAACCTTATCAATATGAAAACATATATGAATATACTTTCCAGTATAAGTGACGGTGTAATTTTTCAAGCTTCCTAGAGCAAGTTATGACGATTTCTTTACGACACAAGAAATCTTCCCTACAAGCTCCTCTATTGTTCCTTCAACTTTCAAGAATTTTCATAATTTTTCTACAGCATAACTTTCAATGATTTTCAACCAATTTTTATTACACATACTGGATAGTACAGAATTAAAGTTTCATAATTGTTTGACTTCATTTGCTGTCTCAAAAGCATGACTAAACTCAGGGCATACCGAAATGAAGTATAAAAACAGAAACTATGTACCAACTTGAAATCATCATTACGTCCTAACCACAAGGAGATAAATTCTAATTTTTGGACATGATATGAACATATGAGTCTAATTTCATATCTAATTAGAATTTATCAATTCCAGTAATCACACAAAGAGATATGCAAGTTTGAATACATAGGGTTTCAATACAAAGCAATATGGCCTATAAACACCACTTAACTCACATATGAACCAATACATATTATCACAAAGGATGATGGAATATTAATCAATAATCCACGATTTATACACTTTTAAATAAGTATAATAAAAGATTAAAATAATATAAATCACATAAATATACCTTGGAAACACTTTAGGGATTTTCTTAGAATTTTCCTAGCTTTTCTTGAACTCTTTTCTTCCTTAACTCCTACTTTCTCTTTCCTTAAGCCAAAAACTCTTCAAACTGAACCTAGGGTTTGTTTTGCTGAAGAAATATGTTAGAGGGATAGTTTTAAGTCGGCCAAGGCTGCCTCCCAAGCCATCCAATCACTTTAAAACATTTGGTTTACTAAAAGACAATTTACCACTTAAAGGGAATGGACAGCTTTGCCCTTTATTCGTAAATTCGGTATAACTCCTTTCTCAGGCATTCGTTTGATGATACGTTTGTTTTGTTACAACCCTAACTCACATGTATACAACTATCTAGTTTTTGCCTCAAGTCGGTTGTAATGTTATAAGGGTTAAAACTAGTCTCTAACAGGAATATTTCTACTGAAAACAACAAAATTTTGTGTTTGTAAATAATTCGACCTTTCATGATTTATGAAAGTAGGATTATAATAAACATAATCACTTAACATTAGATATACTAATAAAACATTATTCATATCACGTAAGATAGCATGATTTAAATATAATTTATCATAATTATATCCGGGTTGTCACAAATACCTTCCATTGGTGGAGTTTGTGTGTAACAACTCCTACTAGTTCACCATCGGCATGGCACCATTTGAGGCACTATATGGATGGACTTGTCATTCACCCGCTTACTGGTTAGAGGGGGGACAACAAGCTATTGGGGATAGAGATGATTCAGGACACTACTGCCAAGATTGAGCTGATTCGAGGGCACATTCGTATAACTCAGGACATGTAAAAGAGTTACGCCAATGCAAACATGAGGCACATAGAGCTGGAGGTTGGTGACCAGGTTTTGGCACGGGTGTATCCTTTTAAGGGGGTCATGATTTTCAAAAAGAAAGTGAAGCTAGCATCGAGATATGTGGGACCGTTTTCGATTATCAAGAGGGTGGGCCCAGTTGCGTATAGGCTGGGCTTACCAAAGGATTTACATAGGATTCACAATATATTCCATGTATCATCATTGAAGAGGTACTAGAGGAGTGAGAGGGATTTTTGGCACACTTCATTGGACGAGATAGATTTGCATCCAGATATCTCTTACGAGTAGAGAACGATGGTGATACTTGATCGTAGTAAGCGTAAGCTACGGTCTGAGGTGGTAACCTTGGTTTGAGTTCGGTGGGGGCACCATAATGTTGGTGAGTCGATATGGGAGTGGGAGGATAACATACGCGAGAAGTATGCAGAGTTATTCACTACAAGTACATCCCAATTTTAAGGGAGAAATATGTAACACCCCGTATTTCTGAGTATCATGAATTTAATTAAATTAGTTATTTTAAATTACACGTGTGACGTAATTTAAATGAACAAAAATATTATGTGATTATTAAAATATTAATCGGGGAGATAACGATTAATATTTATAGAATAAAGTTACTAAGGGAATAATAAATAACTTATAATAATTATTATACATCGTAGCGAGTGATATCAACGTGACTGTGTTATATCTCAATCGAGAGTCGCGTGTAGATGATATTAAGGTCGATATATGAAATTTTTGTAGAGTGACTCGGATGACAATTTTGAGGTTACAGTTGATTCTGAATGGATCGAAATAGTTAGAATAGTGTACTCGAGTGTACTATTTGGGTCCCTGGGTAATTTTAGATTAACTCGGCACCACGTAAGGGCGTTTTGGTCATTTAGGAGTCTAGAGTAGAAGGAACTTCAAAAAACAGAGCGTTATATCAGCCCCTTTGAGTTGTGGACTAGTATTGCAACACTTGAGATAGAGAGGAGGCCATAGGAAAGGACAAGGAGAAGAGACCTAGGCCATTCCACACCGTTTCACACCATGAACATTGTCAGAATCAAGATCGGAGCAAGAAAAGGACATTCTCACCATCTCAAAATGTAAATTAGACCCACTCGATAAAGTCAAGTGTTTATCATGCATTACTTTGAGCATGTTATAATACCCATGTAGTGTAGGGTTTAATTGTATGATTTAAATGATGATCATTAGGATTTGGGTGGGTAGAATTCATGATTCAGGGTAGAAATTCATGTAGAACAAATCCATGTACGTAGATAACACGAAATCAGAGGATATGGGATGATTAACATTAATGAAATCTAGGTAAATTGATGTATATGCATGAAAAACACATAAACTAGGGTTTTGATGAAATATGGGTTTTGATATGTTCTTGGGTAGATTTATTAGAGTCTTGATGTGTTATTTACATTAGAAATTGTCCCTACACATGTATTTGTAAGGACATGTTTTTATAAGCTCGTTATCAATTTATTATTTCATATATCGCTACACCGTCGAAGAGCTTTCAAGAACATTCAAGCATCAAAGACGGATCCGAATATCAAGTTCTTCATCAAAAAGACTCCGCGAAGTTTACTTTGGTAAGGTTATGTTTTAAATACCTTAACTTTCCACTTAAATCTTTTGGGATATTTTTACAAAATATTTTTTAAGTGTTGGAACGAACCTTTTTGTCAAATTTGAGAATGCGTAATTTTTTCTAAGTGTTGGAGCGCACCTCGATTTTGACGTCCAGATCGTTCAAGCAAGATAGTCATCTCATTCGAGCGATATTGGATGTCGTGAGATGTCGTTTGAACGACATTTGTAAGTCGTTCGCATGAGACTGCTATCTCGTTCGAACGAGCACATTTTTCGAGGCGGCACAATTTTGTATAAATACTCATTAAATGGTTTTATTTTCTTCAAGAACTTCTAGCGTTTTATAAAACAGAAAAACTGCGATTTGCAAAATCCTTTTTGACTTCTTCTTTTAGGGTTTAATCCCTTTTTGTTTTCAATTCACAGAACTCCCATATGTTGTAGTGAATTGTTTTGATGTTCAAGAACAATACTTTGCTTTTGTTCAACCTCTATGGAGAAGTCATCTCCATATTTGATCCGTGGATACCGAGCATAGTCATTCTGCGTGTGGACGAGCTAAAGACGACGAACCGATACTGGAAGGGTATTTCGCTATCTCTCGTATCTTTGAAGGTTTGCTGAAGGCACCGTGCATTACACAATTATGGGCGATTATCAGGTTGTATGTATGTCAAAGGTCTTGTGAATTCTTCAAAGTGTTTATACAAGTTTTTACCCGAAAGAGGTTTTTCCTGAATCGGTCGTCTTTATTTTTTCATGCATGGGTTGAATGATTTATAGATGCATGTTTACGGGATGAATTAATTTGTTTAAAAATAGACTCTAATTAAATAAGGTTTACTTGAAAACTTGCAAATTGATTTAAATCGGTATCACACAGCCTTCATCTACGGCTTTCCAAATTGGTATCAGAGCTTTATTAAAAGCGAGTGCATACCTTTTACAAATTGGTATCAGAGTGGGTGCGCTAATTTATCGCGTATTCCTATTTTTCGTAAAATTGTGTGATATTGATTTTTTTGAAAAATCAATTTTGTGAAAAATTCGCAATTTTTCCGATGGAGCACTTATCTAATCAGATGCCCCCCTTTGATGACACGAGTCAGAGTTTTGATGATATAAATAGTTTGAATTTGACATTTGCTAAAATAATTGAAGTTTTGGAAAAAGAAAATTCTCATTTTAAATCTGCGATGGATCTTTTGCAAACGGTTCAAAATCAAAGAGATTTTTATCGTGAAAAAATTGTTTCCTTGGACCATGACTTTGTTGCTTTAAAATTGTCCAAGAAGGAGAGTCATGATAGGGTCCTATTTTTAGAAAAAGAATTAGAGGACCTTAAAAATTCGATGGTTTGTGTTTGTGCCAAAGATGACAAAAATATTTTAATCAATGAGTTTGTGTCACGTGAAGAGACTCTTAGGAAAAAGTTTGCCTTAATTGAGGGGGAGAGATACCCTTTTAGGAATTGTTGAAAAATTTAAAAAGGCGTCCCTTAAATTGGAAGAGTCTAATTCTTTACTTGAGTCAAAAATTAAGTTAAAAACTAATTTGACAGACTCGAGTATGTTTGATAGTGATGGTAATGGCTCATCTTGTTCTCATGCTTCTAGTGCTAAAGCCAAAACCATTATTAGTTTTAAAGGGTCAACCAATTTCAAGGATGTTAGAAAAGGTCAACCCATAGGTGTTGTTCCACCCATTTACACATGTTCATATTGTGGTAAGAAAGGTCACCTTAGGCGTTTTTGTTTTGATCTTGGAAAAAGTCCTAGGAAGTTTATGTCTAGTGTTCCCTTGGTTCCTAAATCCCCCACACGATGTTTCTCATCTATTTGGGTTAGGAAATCACTTTTAAAGGCACTAGATTTTAGACAAGTTGATTCCCGTTTGCTTGCACATGATTCTTCTCTTACCATATCATATAAATGATTGTGTTTGCATGTTTGTCATACGCTAGTTATGCTTTTTGATATATTTTTGCTAGCGTTGTGACATGTACTTTTTGTATAATTTTTTTTACTTTGAAAAATACGAAAATATTTTATTTTGAGAAAATCCAAAAAGATTTTTGTATTTTATTTGCACCGTTTATGAATGGACACTTAGGATGACCATGTCACAATATCATTCCATTTTTCATGTGACTACTTGATAGTGTTTTGAGATAATATATCATGTCATATTTGTGCTTTATAATGTTTGGAGTCATTAAGATGTATTTAAGTGTTACTTCCTACATGTTTGACTCATGATTTCCTTTATTGCACACATGCACGAATTTGTTTGATTATTGTGCTTCTCTTATCACATGTTGGTTGGGTGTTTTCACTTCAATCCTGTCCTTAAAACGAACCAAGCGCGATAAAACTTGGTAAGAAAGTTGTGCATGTAAGAACCGTTTGTGAGTTTGAGTGCTTTGTTTGAAAACGGTGAAGGGCTACGAAAGATTATCATTTATCCTTTACGATTAAGCCTCCGTTTAAATTGGACCTACAAAATTGAGGAATTTTATTATACGGGATCCAAAGAGGTTTAAAAGATCCCAAAAAAAATTTAAAGGCAATAAAAAGAAATTCATTCCAATTATGGGCAAATTAGGTTTTTGCACCAATTCTCCAAAGTTTGATAATTTAGTTTAACACCTTTAAAAGAAAATATATATGAGGGAGTTTGGATGGAGAATTAAAATGGGTTTTCACGTCCTTGAAAGTCTTGAAAACGTGCTACATAGTTTTGAACGTTATTGGTGTGGAAATCACTTTGACTTTGATTTGTTGATTTGCATAAGACGATGTCATCTAAATTCAATAACTTTTACACATAAGGATACTTTTGATGTTCATTCGTTAGGAGTACACGTATGCATCATGCACATATGATTGATTGAGTTGATTACCTATCGAATGTGTTCATACCCATTCATTCCATTTTCATGACTTGGTTGTTTGAGTTTAAATCCATGGTGTGATTTTAGTATCTTATTTTTGTATGGAAAAAATCCAAAAATAGTTTGTTGATGTTTTGGGGATATACTTGTGCATGCGCGTAGTTTGATCCATATTTGCTATGCATTTTATCGTGACACTCCATGTTTTGATCTTCTCTTCTTATCTATCTATTTGGGGACATCATAAAAAGGGGGAGAAAGAATTATCATGTTATGGGGGAGTTTTTGCATTATGGGGGAGATTTGATTATATTGATTGATTTATTCTTATATCATTTCAAACTCTATGTGTCACGAAGGTATTTTCTTTATCTCATGTGTGTAGGTACAAAAGTGATGATCATATGTTGCACACCCTAATGAGAAAATCTTTGAAATTTGATGAAGATTTTTGAAGAACGGTTTGAGATCTTGCAAATTTATTCATGGTAGGGTAGATTTGTATAGGCATTTTTTGTTTTTGATAATTCGAATTTTTTATGTATGTACCGGCATAGACATAGGGAGAGATTTGTAAGGACATATTTTTATAAGTCCGTTATCAATTTATTATGTCATATACCGCTACACCGTCGAAGAGCTTTCAAGAACATTCAAGCATCAAAGACGGATCTGAATATCAAGTTCTTCATCAAAAAGACTCCGCGAAGTTTACTTTGGTAAGGTTATGTTTTACATACCTTAACTTTCCACTTAGAGCTTTTGGTATATTTTTACAAAATATTTTCTAAGTGTTGGAGCGGTTGTCAAATTTGAGAATGAGTAATTTTTTTAAGTGTTGGAGCGGACCTCGATTTTGATGCCTAGGTCGTTCAAGCGAGATAGCCATCTCGTTCGAGCGACTTTGGATGTCGCAAGATGTCATTTGAATGACATCTGTAAGTCGTTCACGTGAGACTGCTATCTCGTTCAAATGAGCACGTTGTTCAAGGCAGTGCAATTTTGTATAAATACTCATTAAATGGTTTCGTTTTCTTCAAGAAGTCCCAGCGTTTTACAGAACAGAAAAACTGCGATTTGCAGAATCCTTTTTTACTTCTTCTTTTAGGGTTTAATCCCTTTTTGGTTTTCAATTCACAAAACTCTCATATGCTGTAGTGAATTGTTTTGGTGTTCAAGAACAATAATTTTCTTTTGTTCAACCTCTATGGAGAAGGCATCTCCATATTTGTTCGGTGGATACCGAGCGTAGTCATTCTGCGTGTGGACAAGTCGAAAACGATGAACCGACACCTGGAGGGTATTTCGCTCTCTCGTATCTTTGAAGGTTTGCTGAAGGCACTGTGCATTACACACTTGTGGGAGATTATCAGCTTGTATGTTAGTCAAAGGTCTTTTGAATTCTTCAAAGTGTCTATAAAAGGTTTTACCCGAAAGGGTTTTTTTCCTGAATCGGTCGTCTTTATTTTTTCATGCATGGGTTGAATGATTTATAGATGCATGTTTAGGGGATGAATTAATTTGTTTAAAAATAAACTCTAATTAAATAAGGTTTACTTGGAAACTTGCGAATTAATTTAAATCGTTATCACACATCGCCTTCATATATGGCTTTTCAAATTGGTATCAGAGCTTTATTAAAAGCGAGTGCATACCTTTTACAGTATTTATTGTTTGGGTATGTTGGATGGGAGTTCGGGGAAGTATTATGGAGTTTTGATAAATTTTTAATGGTGTAAACTCGTAACAGCAATGAATAAGACAATACAGTTAGATGTGAATCGATTCGGTGGGTGAATCGATTCAGAATCACTATTGAATCGATTCGGCTGCCTAATTTTGATGATTTTTGACTTGTATGTTATATTTCCCCATTGAATTAATTACAGGAAACTTTGATGATAGTTTAGTAATTATATAAATACTTGGAGAAGGTCAGTAGACATTTAGTTAGGGCTCGGTTAATCTTAAGGAGGGTAAAATTAGGATTAGGATCGATGATAATTAACTGATTAAAATTCATATCGAGAATTTATGATTTGGGTTACGGGTAGAGTAAAACATGACCTAAGGCAAATACCAATAGTATAGTGATATGTTAATTACTGAAATAACTTACGGGATAATTGGGACCCTTCGAGTAGTGAATGATAATTCGAACATAGGAGAATAATAATTTGTGTGAATTATTAGTACATTGAGTTTTTGAGATATATAAATGATACGTACCGGATATATTATAGGTTGTGTGTATACCTATACTGATGACATATATATATAGGTTGTGTGAATACCTATTATGTGTGTGAACATACCTACACTTCTTGATATCACCGTACGTTCCGTGCAGAGGGCGATCCCACCTTGGCGAATCCAGCGAGGTCCCGATGTGTACCCCAGAACATAGAACTTAGGGTAGCTAACTATGTGTTGTGTATTAATGGGACTAGAAGGTCATTTGGGTACGTTAGGTATGTGAGTATCCCAAAGGATTAGAACTATGTTCGCCTCTATTGTGGGTTATTAATTTATAGTTTGAGGATACATTCCGAATCGTCAGTCCCTGATTTGGTACGAGAGGTAAATGCATTTTGATAACTCATATTTTGTAGACTTGTTTTCTTGATTCGTCAGTCGTTGCGGTCAAACTTCGAGTATCAAAATTCTCTTGAAATTAGCTACAAAACTTGGTAAAAATTTAGTATCGTGGTAAATTCGGGTATCAATCCAATTTCAAGCGTCGAAACCGTTATTGTGAAAACATGCAATTTCAATTTTTATTAAAAATCTTTTGTTTTTTTATGTTTAAAACAATTTCAAGGGAGAGAACAAAAATTTATGCAATTAAAATGACTACGAAAAATTAAAAAGTAATCTAATTTAGAATTTATGAGAAGAAACAAGAGATGGGATTACACCGCGTAGTTAAATTAATTTAATGTCCTAATTATTCATTTGAAAAGTTCAAAATAATATTGGATTTAAAACTTAACTCTCGTTACAATCGTGAATTCAATTTTATCTTTTTCAGCAATTAAATCCGGAATTGTCACTACATATAAAATGTAAGATTCATACTTGTTCTTACAAATTGTCTGCCAAGATTAATTCATAAAAATTTGTACAGATCTTTGAATTGCACACAAAGAATTAATACTTTAATTTAAGAATCGGACCTATCTCTAGGTCAAATCCTAAAGTCAAATATCAATTTTCAACATAAATTTATTAACTCTGGTTAAATAAATTAATCACTAATTTTTCTCAATTTAATTAACCTAAAACACATCAATGAATTATTCAACTAAATAACTCGACATACGTGTTTCATTCCACCCCTTGAATGTGGTGTTTAGCCAGATATTATTAAAAATTCAGCATAAGCACAATTAATAAATGATAAGCACCCAAAACTGTACAATTTATACCCCAAATAGACGTACTTTAGTTGCTAATTCTCGACAATATGGGTCTTATGTGCTTAAATGTTTATCTTGTAGGTCAAACGTCCGTTTGCGGTGTCAAAAGCTATATATCGAGGCAAATACGCGTTTTATGGAGCTACATCCCCAATCCCCTGACCCTAACCTAGCCCATCCTAGCCTTAGCATTCCCCGACCCGTGTGTGTGTTGATTTTGTACTTTTTTATTTATTTTTAGTTTGAGTTATTTTATTTTTAGGATTTATTTTTTTTATTTTTGGATTTTTAAGTTTTATTTACTATTTTTATATTTTAGTTGTATAATTTTATTTCATCTTTATTTTTATTAGTTATTAGTTTTATTTTTATTAGGATTAGATTTTTGTAGGATTTCATTTATTAGTTTTATTTGATTTTACATTTAATTAGAATTTTAGTTTTAGTTTTATTAGATTTTTATTTTTTTATTTTATTTTATTTTTAATTTGAGTCTTTATTTTATTATTAGAAGTAGGATTTTTATTTCAGATTTTTAGTTTTATTAGTTTTTGTTTTTTTTAGTGTTATTTTTATTTAGGTCCAAATTAAACACACACACATAAACTCCCTCATACCATAACCACCCAATACCCTATCTTACACCATAAATAAATCCCTAACCCTCAACCCATTACCATACACACTCACACACCCTAACACCCTCACCCTCATCTTCCCCAACAACTCACCCTCTCTCCTATCACCTAACCTCCATTAACAAAACACACACTACCAACCCATCTCCTTATCTCTCCCTTATCCGGCCAGAAATCCACCCATTACCGACCCTAACCTAACCCTCCTCCGGCCGAAAAATCGAACAGCCTAGGCCAGCTCCCTCCGGCGTCATCTCCGACGTGACCCTCTTGCCGACCCACCTGCGTCGGCAACCCACATCTCCTAATCACCGGCGTGCTGCCACACCCCAGCGCACCTCACCCCTTCCCGCAGCCCCTCGTCACCGCCTACCCGAAGCCCTCGCCCAAACCTCCAACCGACGAACAGCTTCCACTCCGGCGAACTAACAGCGCTCCTGCCTCTGCCTAGCCTCCGTCCGACGACCTCCACTCCGGCGGCAACAACCTCCTGCCTCCGGCGCGCACCTGACCCGGAACTCCAGCCCAACTCGGATACCCTCAAACCTTACCCCTTATCCAAGAACCCAAACCCATTTTCCATTCTCAAAATTGTGTCACCTGCAAAAACAAAACCAAACAAACCCAAAACTAAAATGCCACATGTGTTAATACACCCATTAAACCCACTTAACCCCTTTTTCCCATTCTACCCCCAACTACCTCTTTTTATCCCATTACCCAAAATACCCCATAATTAAATCAGATTTTTATTCCCCCATTCCCCACTCTTCCCACATGACCTCACCTCTTATCCATGCACATGTGTGCATAATTACCTAGATACCCTCACCCAAATACCTTCCATATTCCATACACCCTTATCCTACCATTTTTACCCCTAGCTCCATGGCACCAACTATTTAAAGAGAGTTGAAGACCATTTTGAAGGGGAGATGGAATAAAGATGAGAGAAACCCTAGAGTTAGCTTAGAGAGAAAGTTAGAAATAATATTTTTATTTTTATTTTAGTTTAGAAATTTATTTTATTTTATTTTTTTTAGATTTAAATTGAGTGAAATAATTATGTGAGATTCAAGTTGAGTAAATTTTTCATTTATATCTTTGTTGATCACTCACATGGAGGGTTGCATGCTTCAATTTCAAGGATAGAGTTCAAATTGCCAATTTTAAGGAGACTTGTTGAAGATTTGTTCTCTTTCTCTACTCTTTTATTATATTAAATGCCTATTGAATATTTGTTTATTATGTTTGATACCATTTTAGGCTAAATCCCCTTTCAAGGGGTGGGGGGAAACCCTTATTTGATGTTATTTTAGTTTAATTAGTTTGATTAATTGAAAATTCCATTTGAATGTTATTTTCATCCCTCACCCTTAAATTTACGCCTCGAGAGAGGGTAAATGATTTTCGAGAGAAAATCGAAATTCTAATTATAATAGCCATTTTAGATTCGAACTAGAGATATGGGTTTCTTAAGTGGGGTATTATAACTTGAATTTCAACTCTAAATTTATTTTCTAAGATTGACATAAATTTTAATTGATCGATCCTAGCGGGTGATTAATTAAAAGCAGTGTGGATCTATTTTCTAGAGTTGTGGGGTGTTAAACTTAATTTTCTAAAAGGTTACTATTAAAATTACATTTGCAATGAGAGTTGATTTGTAATTTTGATATTAATTTGGGAGAATTCAATTACTTAAATTAATTAATTAGAATAGCTAAAATTTGTGGTGTAATCTCATTCCTTGATTGTTCTCACAATTATTTACCTCAATTTATCTCTTATTTTAGTTTAGACTTTATTTTTCATGTTAGTAACTTTCTAGTTAGTTGTTATCATATCACATATAGTGTAGTTTAGTTTAAATCATCACCTCACTCAATTGTTTTAATATTTGAAAAGGCTAAAAAAAAGTAGAAAAGTGAAAAGGCACAAAAAGAAAATAAAAAGTGAATTATAATTTTGTTCCCTTTGCTTTACAACCTTGAAAGTGGATTGATACCCTTACTTACCGCTACACTTGAGTTGATATTATTTTGTAGGTATTTGAGGTTTTGACTAACTTGGCTTTCAATAACGACACATAAAAAGTAAAGTTATCAAATGGCGCCGTTGCCGGGGAGATAAAAGTCAAAGTTATCAAATGGTGTCATTTTCGGGGAGATAAAAAGCAAAGTTATCAAATGGCGTCATTTCCATTCTTGGGAGCGTGAAGCTCAGAGCGGATTTCAACTTGTAGTTCATTTAATTTTTGCACTTTATTATTTTTTGTACCATTTTTATATTATTAGAAGGTTTATATTAGGATTATTCTATTCTTGGATTGTATTGTGGTGCTTAGAGACACCATTTATTTTCCATTTAAATTTGTAATAATTGAAGACAAGCGTGATAGGGAAACCAGACAAGGTAGAGAGAGGGCGTCCAAAGGCGAGGAAAAGAAGCCTCTCTACCTTGGGTCGGTAGGACTCCCGAGGACGACTGAGATAGGCGTAATCTTCCCCCGGTCGACTCAAATTTTTCGACACCCCACGACGTAAAAATCGTGGGAGGTACATTTCTTACACCCTCGCGCCTCTCTTGTTAGCGAGTCAATTTTGTGTGCTCTTGTGTGATTTTATTCTCGCATTTCTTTTTCGATTGGTGTGATGAATTAAATTACTAAGATCTATACCCGGTCACTCACGAGAAGGGATTTCATCACCCGACTCACTCTCTTACCATTTTGTGCTACCCTAGCCATCATTAAATTTAAAATCAATCAATTAGGTAGCCCAATAGGAGAAAATTTTGCAAAGGCGATCACTCAGATTTTCGTGATTTTTTATCGCCCGCGGACTTAATTAAAATTTGATTACCCTCTCACAAATTTTGAAGATAAAATTGGCTATGTGCTAGTTAGAAAATTTTCTTGACTTGTGTGTGTCCAATTCATTTTTCGGTAGTCGAATTTTAGTGAGTTCGTGCAAATTCAAAGAGTCCATATTTTTTCCCACCTTTTCTTCCAAAAAAAAAGTCCAAAAATATTTTCTTTCCTTATTTTTATCACAAAAAATCCCAAAATATTTTTCTTCCTTTATTTTTCACAAAAATTTAAAAATATTTTCTTCTATTATTTTTATAAAAAAAATCCAAAAATATTTTCTTTCCTTTTGAAAAAATTTAAAAAAACTCAAAAAAAAATATTTTTCTCCTCATGGCCGAAGAACGTCCTTTACGGGAGTACTTTAGTCATTTTCCATTGACACGCGACACGTGTGAGAGTGATCCCGAGCCGTCTCTTTATGATATTTTTAATGGTTTCACCTCTCTCACGAGTCCCGTTGATACTCTTGACCCATATCTGCACTCACTTCCTATTCCATCACCCTCGGTGTCAAGTGTCGACGTGTCTCATCCTTTGTTGTGCACCCACTCTTATTATGTCGATCACATGTCCCATGAGTGCCCTTACATTCCATATCCATCTGAATCCACCATGGAACATGTGTATCCATATGACACTGTTTCGGAACCCACCTCGGCCTACTATCCTGATACACCCATTCCTGAGTTGTGTGAGTCCCCGAGTTATTCGTGGAGGCTTGATCACCCTTCCACACAATACGAATCCCAACCCGATGTTGTGGATCCTCATACGTTCCCACAGTCGTCATGGCCACCTTGTGCACCCATTCCCGATCAGTTACCTCACTACGCACCCCATGAGTATCAACCAATTGTCCATCACGAAAGCGATCCTTTCATGTATGATGAACTTCGCCCCACTCCACACACTTCATTTGAGTATTCTCTATAAAGTCATGATTATAGCGAGTTGTGTCCACCTCGACCACCACTACCACCCGTCACTCCACCACCACCATCATCCACCTCTGCTCTCGAAAGGCTCTTGCAATAATTTATCATCGATCAAGAGCAAGCCACTCAAATTCAAACTCAAGCTCTCCAAAGGCTCGAACAACGATTAAATGAATTGGAGTGTGCGAGAGAGTCGGCCATTCCCATGGATCCACCCATCATTGCAACCGAGTGTGATGATGATGTGTCCTCTTATGACGCAGATTTTGAGTGTGACCAACCCTACCACCCCGGGAATATCGAAGTTGAGACCATTTCATGGTCCGGTCCCCAAGTCGACAATTGTGTTGACTTACCTTTCATTAGTGAGCCTGATCTGATCCCGTCCTATCCAAATGAACCCACACTTGAGGTTCACACTCCCGTCATATCCAAAAATATGCCCGAGCTTTTACCTTATGCCCCAATTGCATATGTCTCTCACATGCCCATATATTTTAGGTTAGCTCCAGCTACGAGTGCTCACCTTTTTCCCGAGATAGAATCCATGATAGTTCCTAACTATCCGAATATGGATGATATCCCACAATGCATGGCTCCCATTGAGCCTGATATTTCTAGTGATTCCTCTATCTCCAATCTTGGTGCCTCGTCTTACCCATCCACCACATTCCCCGATGCTACTCTTATGGAGAAGTTGATCACTCCGTCTTTAGAAACCACACTCCCTTGTGCGTATTCCTTTACTCCTCGCAATGAGTGTGTGTCTCCCACTCTTGAGTTGGATCATCTTCCTCCACCATTTATCCCACCCGATACACCGTTTATCCCACCCGACCCACCCATTATCCTTTTTACCCCACCACCTGGTTTGGATCTTGATTTTACACATTTCATGTTTCCATCTACAAATTTAGATCCTCACCTAAAACCATCCACCACCCATGAGAGTATATGTGGTGATACTCTCCACTTTCGTGACTCCGAGCTTGTTCCTCTATGCCCGCCACTCTCTTGTGGTGTTGATTTTTCTTTTCAACAGCTCCCTGGTGTGTCACGGTGCGACCATTACCATCGCCCATTTATAGAATGGTTGTGTGTTTTCCATGAGGCCCGCCCCATCACTATTTTCACACCATTTCGCCTCCCTCACCAACTAGAACACCATGCTTATAGGGCCCTTGTTGCCCTCACATTTAAGCTCAATAAGGCCCGAGACCGATACCTATTAACCCTCACCTTTACCCTAATCCCCACCCACCCATAGTCCACCGATGCTTTGCGTTGTGTGATGCACTTTGCCATACAGGTGCATTGACCCGTTTTAGCCTCTATCCAACAAAACTGACGCTTCATTCTTATTTGGGGGTGATTCTCATCACCCAATTTTTCTGTCGCCCCGCGCTTTCCTCGTTCTTATCGTTAGGGTGATATTTCATCGGTCTAGATGAAGACGTTAAACTTAGCGCTACCGGGAGACAGCCCGCATTTCTGGTACTAGTCTTATCCTGTTTGGGGATGGTGTTTCACATCACCCTATGTTTTATCATACTTATAGACTTGTACAACTTTTTTCTCTTATCATTTATTCAGGTTTAATCTTGGCTACATCTTTCCACTTCATTAGCGGTTCATTCTGGTAATCTCTTTCCTACCTTATGCTCTCAATTTTAAAACTCATTTTACTTAACATCGAGGACGATGTTCCTTTTTGTTTGGGGGTGGGGAATTTTATCAAAATCGTACCTTTTTTTTTGAAAATTTTTTATGTTTGAACCTGATTTTTAAAATTTCGTGCAGTTTCTTTCATCTCAATCATTGATGTGAATTTTCAATCATCCATCTTTTTAAGTCTAGGAATCAAGTTAGAGAATATTTTTTTCTAAATAGCTTATGTAATACATAACAAGGCATGTTGCACCATGAATTTCTAGACTTAACAAAATTTGCGCACTTATCACGTCAATATGATTTAGAGTTCAGGAGTACTACAATTCTAAAGAGAAACTTAAGGATCACTAGTGGAGACTTTAACTTGTGAGATTCGTGTCTTTCACCCTTTCAGAGTGGTTTACGCAATATCCGAGTCACAAGTTGATTCAACTTCTTTGGGTCCGTATTAAATTGTTGTATGATCTCATTATTCTTCATTTTTGGCTTGATCACTGAGAATGACATCTTTTTCGAGTTGTAAGAAACGCGTGTCTAGAAATTTATCCCGAATACTATATTTTCATCCATACACCTTCCACTTTTCCATATATCATCCCCATTACATTCCTATATTCTTCCATATTCCCATTTATTCACCTCATAATCCATACACATTCCCCACCACATTAACATATCATCCGTCATCATTTTGAGAAAAAGAGTGTAATTTCAAATGTTAACTGTCTTCAGTGTTGGTTTGAAAAGTGAGAGAAAAAGAAAAAAAGAAGAAAAAGAAAAAATAGAAAAAAAGAGAAAAAAGAGAAGAAAAAAAAGAAAAGAGAAAAAGAAAAGAAAAAAAAAAAAAAGAGAAAAGAAAAGAAAAAGAGAGTTGTAGTTAATTTTTATGTAATAAAGACATTTGTGCCTAAAGTGTATACACTCTTCTTTCTCATCCATTTCGCATCCATATTTTACCCATTGCATATCCATCACTCATCATCTACCTCATCCCATCCATCCTACCTATCATATCTTTCTCATCCCATTTCATTTCCCCTCACCCATAATCATCCATATTTTTCCTAGGTGTTCGGGTAAATGAAAGTCGATGTGGTGAATAACTCGACGTTCTCACTATAGTGATTAACATTTCTTTCATGAGATCAATTTTCTTTCTTATTATTCATTCTTTCTTATGTGTGTGTGAGACGTTTGAACTTGCTTACATTTACTCACCTCCTCACACACAAGAGACATACACTAACCTTAATCTCGAGAGTTCGTTTGAGAGAGATATATCCGTGAGATTTGAAGTTGAAGCGTTGATTCCGAAAAGGCAATCTAGGAATTACTCTTATGATTTTCGATCCGTTTTGACTGATTCACACCACACACGTTGAGTTCTAGGAAGGATGTGCCTTGAGTATTTACTTAGCTAAACTTTTTATGCACTTATAGCTTGTATTTCTCAAAATATTTCTTATGATGGATTGTGCAATTATTCTACGTCTAATAAGAGATTGACTGCCTTTCAATAAATCTTTGAATATAAGATTTTTTTGGGTATATTCCCTGCAAACCCTCACGAGACACAACTCGTCCTGTAGGGCAACCTATAGGTTAAAAGTCTTGTTGCACATGCTAAGTGCAATCGCAAGTACCCGCGAAAGTGGTACACTTTTGGTCTCTTACCCTTCTCTTTCTCTCTATCTTATTGCTCGGGGACTAGCAACGCTCTGTTTGGGGGTGGTGTGATAAGCACCCAAAACTGTACAATTTATACCCAAATAGAAGTACTTTAGTTGCTAATTCTCGGCAATATGGGTCTTATGTGCTTAAATGTTTATCATGTAGGTCAAACGTCCGTTTGCGGTGTCAAAAGCTATATATCGAGGCAAATGCGCATTTTATGAAGCTAAATACCCAATCCCCTGACCCTAACCTAGCCCATCCTAGCCTTAGCCTTCCCTGGCCCGTGTGTGTGTTGATTTTGTACTTTTTTAATTAATTTTTCGATTTTTAGTTTGAGTTATTTTATTTTTAGGATTTATTTTTTATTTTTTATTTATTTAGGATTTTAAGTTTTATTTACTATTTTTATATCTTAGTAGTATATTTTTATTTCATCTTTATTTTTATTAGTTATTAGTTTTATTTTTATTAGGATTAGATTCTTTTAGGATTTCATTTATTAGTTTTATTTGATTTTACATTTAATTAGAATTTTAGTTTTAGTTTTATTAGATTTTTATTTTTTTATTTTTATTTTATTTCTTTTTTTTTAGTTTTATTTTTAATTTGAGTCTTTATTTTATTATTAGAAGTAGGATTTTTATTTTAGATTTTTAGTTTTATTAGTTTTAGTTTTTTTTAGTGTTATTTTTATTTAGGTCCAAATTAAACACACACACACATAAACTCCCTCATACCATAACCACCCAATACCCTATCTTACACCATAAACAAATCCCTAACCCTCAACCCATTACCATACACACTCACACACCCTAACACCCTCACCCTCATCTTCCCCAACAACTCACCCTCTCTCCTATCACCTAACCTCCATTAACAAAACACACACTACCAACCCATCTCCTTATCTCTCCCTTATCCGGCCAGGAATCCACCCATTACCGACCCTAACCCAACCTTCCTCCGATCGAAAAACCGAACAGCCCAGGCCAGCTCCCTTCGGCGTCATCTCTGATGTGACCCTCTTGCCGACCCACCTGCGTTGGCAACCCACATCTCCTCATCACCGGCGTGCTGCCACACCCCGACGCACCTCACCCCTTCCCATAGCCCCTCATCACCGCCTACCTGGAGCCACGTTCCCCTCGCCCAAACCTCCAACCTATGGACAGCTTCCACTCCGGAGAGCTAACAGCGCCCCTGCCTCTGCCTAGCCTCCGTTTGACGACCTCCACTCAGACGGTAACGTCCTCCTGCCTCCGGCGCGCACCTGACCCGGAACTCCAGCCCAACTCGGATACCCTCAAACCTTACCCATTATCCAAGAACCCAAACCCATTTTCCATTCTCAAAATCGTGTCACCTGCAAAAACAAAACCAAACAAACCCAAAGCTAGAATGCCACATGTGTTAATACATCCATTAAACCCACTTAACCCATTTTTTCCATTCTACCCCCAACTACCTCTTTTTATCCTATTACCCAAAATATCCCATAACTAAATCAGATTTTTATTCCCCCATTCCCCACTCTTCCCACATGACCTCACCTCTTATCCATGCACATGTGTGCATAATTCCCTAAATACCCTCACCCAAATACCTTCCATATTCCATACACCCTTATCCTACTATCGTTACCCCTAGCTCCATGGCACCAACTATTTAAAAAGAGTTGAAGACCATTTTGAAGGGGAGATGGAATAAAGAGGAGAGAAACCCTAGAGTTAGCATAGAGAGAAAGTTAGAAATAATATTTATTTATTTTTTTAGTTTAGAAATTTTTTTTTTTATTATTTTTTTTAGATTTTAATTTAGTGAAATAATTGTGTGAGATTCAAGTTGAGTAAATTTTTCATTTATATCTTTGTTGATCACTCACTTGGAGGGTTGTATGCTTCAATTTCAAGCATAGAGATCAAATTGTCAATTTCAAGGAGACTTGTTGAAGATTTGTTCTCTTTCTCTACTCTTTTATTATATTAAATGCCTATTGAATATTTGTTTATTATGTTTGATACCATGTTAGGCTAAATACCCTTTCAAGAGGTGGGGGGAACCCTTATTTGATGTTATTTTAGTTTAATTAGTTTGATTACTTGAAAATTCCCTTTGAATGTTATTTTTGATCCCTCACCCTTAAATTTACGCCTCGAGAGAGGGTAAATGATTTTCGAGAGAAAATCGAAATTATAATTATAATACCCATTTTAGATTCGAACTAGAGATAGGGGTTTTTTAAGTGGGGTATTATAACTTGAATTTCAACTCTAAATTTATTTTCTAAGATTGACATAAATTTTAATTGATCGATCCTAGCGGGTGATTAATTAAAAGGAGTGTGGATCTATTTTCTAGAGTTGTGGGGTGTTAAACTTAATTTTCTAAAAGGTTACTATTAAAATTACATTTGCAATGAGAGTTGATTTGTAATTTTGATATTAATTTGGGAGAATTAAATTACTTAAATTAATTAATTAGAATAGCTAAAATTTGTGGTGTAAGCTCATTCCTTGATTGTTCTCACAATTATTTACCTCAATTTATCTCTTATTTTAGTTTAGACTTTATTTTTCATTTTAGTAACTTTCTAGTTAGTTGTTATCATATCACATATAGTGTAGTTTAGTTTAAATCATCACATCACCCAATTGTTTTAATATTTTAAAAAGCTAAAAAAAGTAGAAAAGTGAAAAAGCACAAAAAGAAAATAAAAAGTGAATTACAATTTTGTTCCCTTTGCTTTACAACCTTGAAAGGGGATTAATACCCTTACTTACTGCTGTAATACCCCGTAATTTTAAATGACTTTTAAAATGGGTTATATTTTAAATTAATGGATTAATTAGATTTTATTATTAATTCATTCGGGTTTATCCGGACGGTGGATATTAAAATGGATGGTTCTGAATATTACTTAAAGATATTTAGGTAATATACGAAATGCGATGTCATTGATATGACTGTATGATATAAATTCGGTAATTTATATTTTTAGTCAGACGCGGTATGGGACGTGTCGGGACTAGTTTATTAAATTAAAAAGGAAATTTATTTTCTATCAATCTAATAGTCATTTCGATTGTTTCGTTGCGTCCGAAAGGTTCGAAATAGTCAAAAAAGTCTATTTGGATGTCAATTTTGAGTCTCGGATCATTTGGGAATGAATAGACAACCCGAAAGGGCATTTTGGTCATTTTTCTAAGGGGGTGAATCGTGATTTCGGATTTGGCACTATTATAAGAATAGGTAGATTAAGTGAATGGGATTTATTCATCTCCTCTTCACAAATAAGAGCAGCCATCTCCTTAGAGTGAGAGTAAGAGTGCTTGGGAAGGGAAAAGTCACTTGGGAAGGAGAAGAACTAGAACCAAGGTTCACCACCACCAACCACCACCAGCCACCACCGGAGTTTGACCGGAGAAGGGACAACCAACTGAAATAAACTACACCAAAGGATCAGACCTACACTTAAGGCAAGTGTTTAATAATAGCAATTTAAGTTTGTATATTGTCCATGTTAGAATAGTATGAAAAGAGAAGATTATTCATGTTTGGAAGAGATAATGGATCATTAAATGGATTTCTGGAAAACTGAAATGATATAGGAATTTAACTCATGTGTTAGGATATTAATAATCCACGAATTAGTCATGAATCTATTGAAGAAATGATGGAAACCATTGATGTGTTCTTGAAGAGGTTATGTTAATAAATTTCTGGGAATAAGGAGATAAACATGCTTTATAATCCAATCCTTTGATGATTCTAGGATGTTTAGAGTATTGGAAATCGTTTATATAGGTTGATATATCATGTAGTAAAGTTTATAAGTCATTTGGGATGTTTAGATAAAGGTTTAAATGATCAAAAGTTGTTAAACCCGTAGTTGCAGAAAATACAGAAAATCAGGCCTGGACCTGAGGGATCGATCAATCGACCCCTACCTTCGATCGATCGACCTCCCCTGATTAAGTAAAGTTGTTTCTTTTTAAATGTTGATTCTTATCCCGAGCTTTTATGGATCTTTGGTGATTATTATTTGAATATTTTGGGACTTAGAAAATATCAGTAAACCCTTGTTAAGATTTGAATTAATTGGATTTAGATTCAAATGATTTAAATGATGAAAATGATATCGAATGGAATTTCAATTGCTAGATTAATTTGTTAAATTCTAAATGGAGATGTATGAGGATTAAAGATAGGACCAGTAGGGGTGATTTGATGTAACACCTGGGTATCCTTAAGTTTACAAGAGGGTTTAAAGAATAAGAGAAAGAATATGTGTTTATAAGAGATTTGAAACTATCGATTTTAACCTTAATGAAAAGGATAATTTAACTCGTAGTAATTCGGGAGAAATGATGTTATGGACCAGTAGGATATTAGTGAATTCTTACTGAATATATGTTGAGTAAAAACCTATTTGAATCGTGTGTATTGAGTGAGGATAGCCTTAGGGTTACAATTTGTACATTAAGGACTGAGTTTAAACTCATTATTGATTACGCAAGGACTGAGTGTAGTACAAGAGCGTAGTGGTATGACTCCTGGATAGAGATGGGAGTTTAAAACATTTTTGGGTTGAAAGAGGTATGAGGTTATCCCGATCGCATAGTTGTAGTTGTCGGACCTCCTCGATCGACAAAGTTAAGTAGTAGTGTATTGGAGGGGTTCCTTGTTTGGATTTTGCTTTGCGAGACGCTCCGCGCATGAACCTTAACGACGTCGGTAGTGGAGAGATGTTATAGGATGCGAGGATAATTAATTTATGAAGTATAGATATGATATTTTAAAAGAAATATAATGCTACGTATGGGAAATATCTTAGGGAAATGATAATTACCTTATTGATATTATATTATAGGTATGATAATACCTATTTGATTGATTAATGATTTATGTGTATGACATACCTAGCTTACTTGCTATCGGTGGGAGGTTTACGCGTGAGGGCAGTCATATCCTGATGAATCCATGGGATCTTTGATTTGTCGCTCGAGAACATAGGTCTATGAAAGACTTATCGGGGAGTTGATAAGTCCGCTGACTGTGGGTACGTAGGTATGTGCGTGACCCATGGATACGAGAACTATGTTCGCCTCCAATTTGTTTGTTGTTTGTGGTTCGTGGAATCTTACCGAACCTGTAGTCCCCTATTCAGCGACATGCGATGCTGGGACATGATAGCAGAGTAATGCATTGCACCACAGCTGTGACTCGGGGTGCTGTATTATATATGAATATATATATATAATGGATTAAATGGTTACATAATTATATATTGTGTTAAATCTATCTACGGTGATAATTGTAGATAACGGTGAATAGAACAAGATAATGGAATTAAGTAATAAATGTTGATGCTTATAGAATTGAAAAGCTTAACTCGTGATAATGAGAAACGATTCATATTAATGAGTAATGATTCATGTTAATGAGAAACTAATCATATAAAGAAGAGATGTAAATGAATAATAATGTGACGTATGGTATGGGACATACGGGGATTATGATATGGGAACGGAATTACAATATAGAGACTAGAAAAGAGGAACCATTAACTAGGAGGTTAATAGGACGTTAAGTGTGCACTCTAGTTGAGAGGTGAGAATTGCAAGTGAGAGTGGGATCTAACATGTACATAATAAATGCTTTATTGCACTTGTTAAATACTTGTTGTTTTTAAAATAATCTACACATTCGGGCTCTGACCCGTTTCCTTGCATATTTTCTCTTCTATTGTATCTCTATATCAGGTGTCCAGAAACAGGGACGCCAACGTTAGCGGATTATGACAGACTATGGATTTATGGAGTTTTGCCTAGACGCCTTCCATCTTTTGATTCACAGTATTCTTAGTTAGGGCATGTCGTCCAAAGGATTCAGTTATCTTTTCTATCGAGGTCAAATATTATTGTATTCGGGACTTTTTATTACATTTAACATTGTTGGGATTATTGTAAAGGATTTATATTATTTGGGAATGTTTATTCCAGTTGCATTTAAATTCTTTTGAGTTATTTATTGTGTTTACCAGTTTTGTAGAATAAAATGTGTAGTGTTATTCTTTAAATGGAAAAAGGTTTTGTTGAAATTTAAATTGGAAAGTTTTTAACACCAGCTTAATTGGGTATTGGGTGAGTTGTAAATGTTTTCGACAGTGATGCTAAGAATGAGCCAACTGTATATTCTGTTTTAATTTGGTATGGGACTGGCCACCCGGTATTTAATTAGGCAGGGTGTTACAGGTGGTATCAGAGCATCAGGTTCTAGTGTCCTTTAGGATCTGTACGGCTTACTGTGTCTTCAGCTTAGCGTTCTTTGATGTAGAGCCCTATGAGTAGCATTATTGCTTTTCTATTTACGCCTACAAAGGTATGATGACTGCGGTTGATGTTGCTGCAATTGTCTCTCTGGCAGTCAATGCTGCTGTAGCTGCTATTCAGCAGGCTCCCGCATCGGCACCGGTTGTGCCACCCGCGCAAGGGCAAGTGTTTCCTACTGCATGGGAACGAGCGAGGGATGCCTTTCAGAAAGCGCACCCACCCGAGTTTCAGGGAGGATCAGATGTTGTGACTGCTAGCCAATGGAAGAAAGATATCCAACGGCACTTGAGAATGATCGAATGCACTGAGGTTCAACGACAGATACTAGTCACATTCAAGCTTGTAAGGGCAGCTTTGCAATGGTGGGAAGCTACGACCACTATGGAGAAGAGGGACATAATGACTATCCAAGACTTTTGGAGACGGTTTGATGGGAAGTATTTGCTTTTCGCCATCCAGACAGAGATGAGGAGGAAGCTAATTAATTTGAAACAGGAAGAGAAAACTGTGGCGGAATATGAGGAAGAGTTTACGAGATTAACTAATTTGGTACCAGCTGAAGTACCTACTGAGGAGAGGAGAGTCCTAATGTCCACTGATGGGTGGAACTATAATATTCGACAACATTTATTGGGGAATATTTCATTACGTACGTATGGCAGATGAGGGCCATTGGACGGATAGCGGAGATCGTACTTAGGAGGTTATGATGTATGTTCGAGTATGATGACCGTAGGCGAGGTCACCCCTATTATGGAAAAATTGAGGAGAGTCATCAGTAGAAGTTCTTGAAATGCGTGAATTGTGTATGTTCCCTAATGAAGGCAATATAATGAAAGGCTTGGGTATATAGTGGAATGTGATTAACTAGAACTTAAAATTTGGGGTAAAATTTTTCTTGACTCATCGGAGCAAGGTTATAATATTGGGATTCAAAAACCATCACCCGCACATGAGGGTAGGTTTCCTATCTAAGGAAGTATGAGGCGTATTGATTTTTGTAGTGATTGATATTGTGAGGGAAAAAGGGTTGTTAAACATAGCCTATGGCATTGTTATTTACGTAGACTCACTGAGGGGTGTGGGACACCTTTATATTACATGTTATCACGTGGGTTTTGATTTGTATCATGGGATTACTTACCTTGAGCATGTCCGAGTGTGATTTGACTATCGGCGTGCATTGACTTGTGGTATATGAGAGCATATGTCTGCATCTTGTCTTCTATAAGAGAGTAGATGCGTAGACTCTATTTGAAATCGATAAAAATCAAATTTTTGTTTTTAAAATCGATAAACCTGATATTATTTTTAACCAAATTTTTTTTTATATATATATTATTGACTAAGGACCTTAGGAGTTTCGATGACCGACTACCTTAGGAAGTAGTGTATCGGGGTGGTTCCTTGTTTGGATTTCGCTTGCGAGACACCCCACGCATGAAACTAATACCCGTTGGGAGTCGAAATAAGTTAGGTCTTTGGGAAACGAGTTTATAACCTTTGCGAAACTTTTAATATTGAAAGCGGTACGAGAGGGTGTATGGGCGCCCTGGTCGATTGAATTGTCGTATTTTTCATAATTGTGAATAAGGTAAGTAATTGAGACTTCAGGATTTATTTGTTCACTACGAGAGCATCATTTTTTTCCCAAAGTTTGTCACGAGGACGGTATAGGAAAGATTGGGTAAAGTTTAAATTTGATTCAGTTGAAACTATATGGTGAGGCTTGGCGTATAACATCGATAGGGACTTTGTTAATGTACTGTATGGGCGGTACATCTTGGATTTCTTGCGATGTAAGATTTATACTCGGAGTTGACCTTACCGGTATGACTTATATTCCTAAATTTCGGGACGAAATTCTATTATAAGGGGGGGAGTATGTAATACCCCGTAATTTTAAATGACTTTTAAAATGGGTTATATTTTAAATTAATGGATTAATTAGATTTTATTATTAATTCATTCGGGTTTATCCGGACGGTGGATATTAAAATGGATGGTTCTGAATATTACATAAAGAAATTTAGGTAATATACGAAATGCGATGTCATTTATATGACTGTATGATATAAATTCGGTAATTTATATTTTTAGTCAGACGCGGTATGGGACGTGTCGGGACTAGTTTATTAAATTAAAAAGGAAATTTATTTTCTATCGATCTAATAGTCATTTCGACTGCGTCGTTGCGTCCGGAAGGTTCGAAATAGTCAAAAAAGTTTATTTGGATGTCAATTTTGAGTCTCGGATCATTTGGGAATGAATAGACAACCCGAAAGGGCATTTTGGTCATTTTTCTAAGGGGGGTGAATAGTGATTTCGGATTTGGCACTATTATAAGAATAGGTAGATTAAGTGAATGGGAGTTATTCATCTCCTCTTCACAAATAAGAGCAGCCGTCTTCTTAGAGTGAGAGTAAGAGTGCTTGGGAAGGGAAAAGTCACTTGGGAAGGAGAAGAACTAGAACCAAGGTTCACCACCACCAACCACCACCAGCCACCACCGGAGTTTGACCGGAGAAGGGACAACCAACTGAGATAAACTACACCAAAGGATCAGACCTACACTTAAGTCAAGTGTTTAATAATAGCAATTAAGTTTGTATATTGTCCATGTTAGAATAGTATGAAAAGAGAAGATTATTCATGTTTGGAAGAGATAATGGATCATTAAATGGATTTCTGGAAAACTGAAATGATATAGGAATTTAACTCATGTGTTAGGATACTAATAATCCATGAATTAGTCATGAATCTATTGAAGAAATGATGGAAACCATTGATGTGTTCTTGAAGAGGTTATGTTAATAAATTTCTGGGAATAAGGAGATAAACATGCTTTTTAATCCAATCCTTTGATGATTCTAGGATGTTTAGAGTATTGGAAATCGTTTATATAGGTTGATATATCATGTAGTAAAGTTTATAAGTCATTTGGGATGTTTAGATGAAGGTTTAAATGATCAAAAGTTGTTAAACCCGTAGTTGCAGAAAATCAGGACTGGACCTGAGGGATCGATCAATCGACCCCTACCTTCGATCGATCGACCTCCCCTGATTAAGTAAAGTTGTTTCTTTTTAAATGTTGATTCTTATCCCGAGCTTTTATGGATCTTTGGTGATTATTATTTGAATATTTTGGGACTTAGAAAATATCAGTAAACCCTTGTTAAGATTTGAATTAATTGGATTTAGATTCAAATGATTTAAATGATGAAAATGATATCGAATGGAATTTCGATTGCTAGATTAATTTGTTAAATTCTAAATGGAGATGTATGAGGATTAAAGATAGGACCAGTAGGGGTGATTTGATGTAACACCTGGGTATCCTTAAGTTTACAAGAGGGTTTAAAGAATAAGAGAAAGAATATGTGTTTATAAGAGATTTGAAACTATCGATTTTAACCTTAATGAAAAGGAGAATTTAACTCGTAGTAATTCGGGAGAAATGATGTTATGGACCAGTAGGATATTAGTGAATTCTTACTGAATATATGTTGAGTAAAAACCTATTTGAATCTTGTGTATTGAGTGAGGATAGCCTTAGGGTTACAATTTGTACATTAAGGACTGAGTTTAAACTCATTATTGATTACGCAAGGACTGAGTGTAGTACAAGAGCGTAGTGGTATGACTCCTGGATAGAGATGGGAGTTTAAAACATTTTTGGGTTGAAAGAGGTATGAGGTTATCCCGATCGCATAGTTGTAGTTGTCGGACCTCCTCGATCGACAAAGTTAAGTAGTAGTGTATTGGAGGGGTTCCTTGTTTGGATTTTGCTTTGCGAGACGCTCCGCGCATGAACCTTAACGACGTCGGTAGTGGAGAGATGTTATAGGATGCGAGGATAATTAATTTATGAAGTATAGATATGATATTTTAAAAGAAATATAATGCTACGTATGGGAAATATCTTAGGGAAATGATAATTACCTTATTGATATTATATTATAGGTATGATAATACCTATTTGATTGATTAATGATTTATGTGTATGACATACCTAGCTTACTTGCTATCGGTGGGAGGTTTACGCGTGAGGGCAGTCATATCCTGATGAATCCATGGGATCTTTGATTTGTCGCTCGAGAACATAGGTCTATGAAAGACTTATCGGGGAGTTGATAAGTCCGCTGACTGTGGGTACGTAGGTATGTGCGTGACCCATGGATACGAGAACTATGTTCGCCTCCAATTTGTTTGTTGTTTGTGGTTCGTGGAATCTTACCGAACCTGTAGTCCCCTATTCAGCGACATGCGATGCTGGGACATGATAGCAGAGTAATGCATTGCACCACAGCTGTGACTCGGGGTGCTGTATTATATATGAATATATATATAATGGATTAAATGGTTACATAATTATATATTGTGTTAAATCTATCTACGGTGATAATTGTAGATAACGGTGAATAGAACAAGATAATGGAATTAAGTAATAAATGTTGATGCTTATAGAATTGAAAAGCTTAACTCATGATAATGAGAAACGATTCATATTAATGAGTAATGATTCATGTTAATGAGAAACTAATCATATAAAGAAGAGATGTAAATGAATAATAATGTGACGTATGGTATGGGACATACGGGGATTATGATATGGGAACGGAATTACAATATGGAGACTAGAAAAGAGGAACCATTAACTAGGAGGTTAATAGGACGTTAAGTGTGCACTCTAGTTGAGAGGTGAGAATTGCAAGTGAGAGTGGGATCTAACATGTACATAATAAATGCTTTATTGCACTTGTTAAATACTTGTTGTTTTTAAAATAATCTACACATTCGGGCTCTGACCCGTTTCCTTGCATATTTTCTCTTCTATTGTATCTCTATATCAGGTGTCCAGAAACAGGGACGCCAACGTTAGCGGATTATGACAGACTATGGATTTATGGAATTTTTCCTAGACGCCTTCCATCTTTTGATTCACAGTATTCTTAGTTAGGGCATGTCGCCCAAAGGATTCAGTTATCTTTTCTATCGAGGTCAAATATTATTGTATTCGGGACTTTTTATTACATTTAACATTGTTGGGATTATTGTAAAGGATTTATATTATTTGGGAATGTTTATTCCAGTTGCATTTAAATTCTTTTGAGTTATTTATTGTGTTTACCAGTTTTGTAGAATAAAATGTGTAGTGTTATTCTTTAAATGGAAAAAGGTTTTGTTGAAATTTAAATTGGAAAGTTTTTAACACCGGCTTAATTGGGTATTGGGTGAGTTGTAAATGTTTTCGACAGTGATGCTAAGAATGAGCCAACTGTATATTCTGTTTTAATTTGGTATGGGACTGGCCACCCGGTATTTAATTAGGCGGGGTGTTACAACCGCTACACTTGAGTTGATATTATTTTGTAGGTATTTGAGGTTTTGACTAACTTGGCTTTCAACAACGACACACAAAAAGCAAATTTATCAATAAACAAGAAATTAAAGAAGAGAGAAAGAGATATGATACGCATTAATTCCTTGGGTCAACTGTGTACATAAACGCGCGTCCAAACTTGTCACAAATACTCAGCTGGATTACAAAACTAAAATTAAAAACTGAACCTACAAATAATTTCTAATCCTAAACTAATTTTTTTTTCTGACTTTTTTTTCTACCCTCTGCAGTCTCTCTTTTTTCCTTTTCTATCTCTCTTGTGTTTTTTCTATGAAGATATGAGCGTCTTTTTTTTTTCTTCCCCATCTCCTCCAATGAGTTGCCTTATTTTACTTATAACCCACGAGTGTTTTGGTGGAGATATTTTTGGGATTTGAATGTTGCCAAGTCAAAGATAATTTGGAGGTTCCTATAATCTTGGTTTAGTTGGCATGTGAGATAAGGTTTGGTTGAAATGGGTTTGCCAGCTGGTCCGGGTATTTAGGAGTTGTGGATTCGGGTCATGGGTTAAGAGATCGAAGTGGAGGTTCGGAACTGAAATCGGGTTGGGAGGTGAGGCATAAGGGGTCGGAGTTAGGTGGCGTAGTGGGTTTGGGCTATGCAGACCCATGTCTGCTCCGATATCGGGCCGAAATGGGTAGAGCAGGGTTGCGTTAGATGCTTTGGTATGGGGGTTTGTGTTGGTTCAGGTATAAGGGTCGTGGTTTGGGTTGAAAGGTGGAAAGTTTTGTGGATGAGAGAGAGAAGCTGTTGGGTGAGATTTGTTAATGGAGGTTAGGAGTGAGAGAAATTAGGTGTTGGGGAAGATGATGAGGGGAGCTATTGGGCGTGGTAGAGAGTATAGGATTAAGGTGTGGGTGAGGGGGAATTAGTGTGTATATGAGTGTAAGGGTGTAGGATATATGTGTGTGTGTTAGTAGCCTAAAAAAACTATGTAACTAAAAAATAAAGCTAATAAACTAAAAATTAAATTCTACAAAAAATAAAATCCTAATCTATATATAAAAAAAAAATTGAAAAAAATAAAAACTAAAGTCCTAAAAAATGTAAAATCTAATAAAACTAAAAATAACTTCCCAAAAACTAATCCTAATAAAATAAAATAAAGTGAAGTAAAGTAAAGTCTAAAAACTAAAAACTAAAAATTCAAAATCTAAGTAAAACTACACTAAATAAAAAGAAATAGAAAATAAATCCTAAAAATTCTAAATAAAACCGATTCAAAATGAAAAATCTAAAAATTGATAAAAGTACTAACTAGACACACACAGGGATGGCTCGGGGAATGGTCTGGGCACGATGTAGGCTTAGGTTTGGTTCGGGGAGAGGGTTCAAAAAGCCAAAAATGATCTCAACAAGTTCAAATAGGACTTTGGACTTCTCGGTGCTTTGATTTCTTCGTTTCATGCTTTTGACCGCTATCGTGTCGCAATTATGCCGATTTAGCACTATTTTTACTGTGACAACATATTCATCTTCCAAATGAAAAAATACGAACATAAGGTAATTTTTATTAAAAATGAGCGACTAAAATTCATCTATTCAGGGTATAAAATAGACACTTTTGGGTGCTTATCACACCACCTCCAAACATAACATTGCTAGTATTTGAGCAAAAATAGAGAGAAAACAGAGATAAGTAATCAAAAGTGTGCAACTTTCACAGGCGCTGGTGATTGCACTTAGCATGCGGAACAAGCCGTTAAACCTATAGGTTGGTGTCTCGTGAGGGTTTGCAATGAATATATCCACAAAATTCAATTGAATGTAGTCTCTTATTTTGTCAATGAAATGCTATACAACCCAACTCAGAAGGCATCAAGGAATGCAATGTTCAACTATCAAAGTTATAAAATTACTTAATACCAAAACCGTAATCCTTCCTAAAACTCAGCATGTGTTAGTGTGAAACAATCTTAAGAATCATTAGAGTAATTCTTAGATCGCCT
Source organism: Sambucus nigra (assembly GCA_949130495.1). NCBI lineage: Eukaryota > Viridiplantae > Streptophyta > Magnoliopsida > Dipsacales > Adoxaceae > Sambucus > Sambucus nigra. Next base: position 302,889,965 of record OX422210.1, read on the forward strand.
TTTATTGAATCAAATCTTTGACTTCAATTCTTACTAGATATATCTCTCTGAATAGAACTCTTTGAGAATTGGGTAAGTGTATCTCTCTAGTGTGTGAGGAGGTGAGTAAATGTAAACAAGTTTAAACGTCTCACACACTTTATAGAAAATGACGGATACATGAAAGAAATTTGATCTCATGAACGAATGCTTAACCACTATGTCGAGTTATTCACCATATAGACTTCTCGTTTGGCCGAACACGTCACCAAGGGTGAAAATGGGGTTTATGTAAGACATGGGGGGGAAATGGGGAAGATAATGATATGGTGGTAGGATTTTGAGAAGATTAAAACACATTTTCACTGACTAATGTCTTCATCTTTTGAATTTTTGATCGCATGCTTTCTTTTTCTTATTTTTTCTATTTTTTGTTTCTTTTTTTCTATTTTTTTTACTGTTCTCTTTTTTATTGCGATGCATTTTTCTTTTCATACAAAAATGAAGACAATTAACATGGAAAATTTCAAACACTCTTTTTCTCAAAATTGATGGTGGTGTAATAATGGGGGAATGATAATGTGATAGGGAAAAAAGATGAGTGTATGGTAAAAAATGGTTTAATGCTCGAGACAAACTACAAGACAAATGTTTCAAAGAACTCGAAAGTAATGTCATTCCCAGTGATTAAGCAAAATTTGAAAAAATAATGAGATCATACAACAACTAAGTGCGGTATCCAAACAAATTTGAGTCAACTTGTGACTCGGAGATACGTAAAACCCTCAAAAAGGTGAAAAGCTCAAATCTCACGGGTTTAAGTCGCCACTAGTGATATTTTAAGGCTCTCTTGAGAATGTTGTTACTCTTCAACCTTTGATTGTAAACGTAATAGTGCAAATTACTGAGTTTAGGAATTCATTGTGCAAGTACGTTTTAAGAGATATTAATTAATTTTATTCGTAAAAAAGCGTAATTTTAGGGTCGAACACGGGTATTTTGAGATTTCTAAAAAAGAGATGATAGACAATTCAAGTCATAAAAAATTATTATTAAGTACATAAAAAGTTTAAAATCACTTATTTCTAAAAAAAATCAAAAGATGTACGATTTTGATAAATTTCCCACCCCCGAACAAAAAAGAACATCGTCCTTAATGTTTAAAACTATATATAGAAAATGAAAAGCACAAGGTAGGAAAGATATTACCATAATTAACCCCTTATGAAATTGTATTTCATGGTGGAGCAGGGATGGGACCTGAAGAACAAATGCGACCCAAAAATATGTACAAGTCTATAAAGCATGTGAAAATCAGTGGATGATGTGAAACACCACCCCCAAATAGGATAAGACTCATACGCAGAAATAATATAAGACTGGCTGCCTCCCGACAGCGCTAAGTTTAACGTCTTCAGCTAGACCAATCGATAACTCACTCTACAGATAAGAACTATGAAAGCGAGGGGTGGCAGAAAATTGGGATGATTATAATCACCCCCAAACAGGACTGAACAGTCAGTCTTCATAAATAGGGTTAACAAGGTCAATTTCTTCTATGTGAGTGGGGCCTAACTCTAAGAAAGGCTTAAATTGTTGATCGTTGACCTAAAAGAGGCTACCATCCTTAGGATTTTGAACTGTAATGGCACCATAGGGAGTAACAGATTTAACAACAAAGGGTCCAGACCACCTGGTTTTTAACTTCCCGGAAAAGAGATGAAGACGGGAGTTATATAACAAAACTTTCTGACCAGGGTGGAATTCTTTGCGTAGAATGCTTTGGTCATGGATCCACTTCATTTTGTCCTTTGTTCTTATTGAAAAAATCATAAGTACCATTTTGTATCTCCTCTAATTCATGAAGTTGGAGCTTTCAATGGATGTCAGCCTCGTCAATATCAAAATTTAGGGTTTCGACAACCCAATAAGGATGATGTTCAAGCTCGACAGGTGAGTGGCATGGTTTACCAAAGACCAAGAGATAAGGAGACATGCCAATCAGAGTCTTAAAAGCAGTACGGTATGCCCACAAAGCAGCGTTCAAGCGTAAGGACCAGTCTTTCCTATTAGGATTAACTATTTTTCTAGGATTTGCTTGATTTCGCGGTTAGAAACTTCAACTTGACCACTAGTCTGAGGGTGGTGAGAGAGACCAACTTTGTGCATACTTTTTCACGAGATGTTCAAAGACTCGATCATAAAAATATTTACCCCCATCATTAATAATAGCTTTGGAAGTTCTAAAACGCGTGAAGATATACTCCTTAAGAAAATTGACCACAATGTGATGGTCATTGGTACGACAAGCGATGGATTCTATTCATTTGGAAACATAATCAACTGCAACTAGAATATATTAGAAACCATGAGATGAGGGAAAAGGACCCATGAAATCAATGCCCCACACATCAAAGATTTCGAAGATGAGAATGGGTGTGAGAGGCATCATGTGACGATGAGAGATATGCCCAGATTTTTGGCATTTAGCACAAGCCTGGCAGTAGTGGTGGGTATCTCGAAAAAGAGTGGGCCTGTAGAAACCACTTTGCAAAATTTTGGTGATGTTTTTCTTGGAGCTAAAGTGGCCACCATAGGCACCATCGTGACAAAAGGAGAGAATATTGGACTGTTTATGGTCAGGAACACATCGGCGAATGACTTGATCAGTGCAATACTTAAAAAGGAATGGATCATCCCAAAAGTAAAACTTCACCTGTTCCATGAACTTAGAACGCTCGTGTTTCGACCAATGATTGGGCAGTTGGTCGGTAACAAGGAAATTAACGATATCACCATACCAAGGTGAGGTGGAGATAGCAAAAAGTTACTCATCGGGAAATGTTTCAGAAATAGTTACGGGATTAGATTTAGATGTAACAGTAATGCAGGAGAGATGGTCTGCAACTAAATTTTCGCACCCTTTCTTATCGCGAATTTCAAGGTCAAACTCTTGAAGCAAGAGAATCCACTGTATCAATCATGGCTTAGAATCCTTCTTCTGAAGAAGGTGCCTCAGGGAAGCGTGGTCAATGTAAACGATGATAGGGGAACCGATGAAATATGAACTAAATTTAACTACCGTAAATATGACTGCTATCAACTCCTTTTCGATGGTCGTGTAATGAAGTTGAGCGTCATGGAGGGTTTTGCTAGAATAATAAATGACGTGATGGCGCTTGTCAACCCTCTGACCTAGTACAACACCTCGAGAAAAATCAGAGGCGTCACACATGAGCTCAAAAGGTAAAGACTAATTAGGAGGCTGAATGAAAAGGAGCATAAGTGAGCTCGGCCTTAAGGTGCTCAAAAGAAGTGACATATGCATCGTCAAAGACAAAGGGAACATATTTGGATAAAAGGGTTGTTAAAGGTCAACCGATTTTAAAAAATTCCTTGATGAAATGATGGTAGAAGCCCCCATGTTCTAAGAAGGTTCGAATGTCCTTAACAGACTTAGGAATGGGAAGCGTGGAAATTAAGTTAACTTTTGCTTTATCTACTTCAATACCATGGCGAGAGACTACGTGACCTAGAATAATTCTCTTTTTGACCATGAAGTGACATTTTCCCAATTGAGGACCAATTTATTTTCTTAACAACATTTGAGGACCATAGTGAGGTGAGAAAGGCAATGTTCGAAGGAAGAACCAAACACAAAAAAATCATCCATAAAGATTTCGAGAAAACGTTATACCATGTCACTAAAAATGCTAATCATACACCGTGATAAGGGGTCAAGTCAAAAGCAATGATGACATGGTGATGGTTGCTGGGGCCTAACAAAGTATATTTTAACTCGGTAAGTAAGGTATTAAGATCCAAACTAGTAGGTGGCATAGGAGTGACATCGGAATCAGATGCAGAAACAGAGTTCGGAGAACTATCAATGCATAAAGTGGAGGAATCTGATGTGGCAGTGATTTTATAAGGTGGAGCAGGGTGATCCACAGAGTGAAGAGTATAAACATAGAGGGGCTCGAAGGGAGGATCCCAAGAGGAAGTGTCCATCGGTGGAGTGGAATCTAACATAGCATTTAGTTCAGAGATAAAGGAATCAATGTCAAAGTCGGATCCAAAATAAGCCAAGCATTATTGGAGAGGATCGGCAGGGTAAGTTTGGTCCAATATTTTGTTAACTAAGGAGTAAAGCACACACACCTCATCAATAGAATCAACATCAACCTGTTGTTTCATAAGGTAGAAGATATTGACTTCGACAGTCATATTGCCAAAAGATAAATTCATGGACCCGTCATGATAATTGATGATGGCATTGGTAATGGCTAAAAAGGGGCGACCCAATATGATAGGAGTATTGGTTGGGTGAGGCGCAAGAGTGTCTAAGATGATGAAATCTACAGGATAGTAAAAGTTCGAAACTTTCACCAAACATCTTTAACGAGTTCTTTAGGTAGTTTCACGGAATGATCAACAAGTTAAAGAGAAACACATGTAGGTTTCATATTTTATAAACCTAACTCAAGGTAGAGGGAGTAAGGTAACAGATTAACACTAGCCCTAAGATCAAGTAAAGCACTAGTAGTGAACTTATCGCCTAACATACAAGAGACAGTTGGATGACTAGGGTCTTTGTACTTCACAACACCGTTATCATGGAGAAGGGACGTAGCTTGCTCAGAGAGTAATGTATCACAAGGAACATTGGTCCTACGCTTAACAGTGCACAAATCCTTCAAAAATTTGGCATATGAAAGGACTTGTTGAATCGCGTTGAGGAAGGGAATATTAATGTGAATAGTCTGAAAGACTTTCTTGATCTCATCAAATTGCTGGGCTTTCTTAGTGGGAGCCAACCGATGAGGGAAGGGTGCTTTGGGAACATAAACCGATGTGGGATCAAGAGGCTTGGACACTGCACTAGATAGGGTTTTGGAAGATGAGGAAATCGGAGGAATAAGCTCCAAAGATGGGATGGGTGGGTTTGTTATATCACTGGGATCGTTAACACCATTATCAACTTATTTTCCCGAGCGAAGAGTAGACACCACTTTTATATTCACATGGTAAGTGGGTGGGGTGGAAGTGGAACCAACCTCATAGGCCGACTCTTTGCCATTCCCCTTAGGGTTAGCAATGGGTTGATTAGGAAAATGACTTTTCTCTCACTCAGACTCAAATTGGTTGAAACGTTGCTCAAGCCGTTGGAGGGCTTAACTCTGAGTGGTCATAAACTGAGTGAGGAGATTCCCGAAAGAAGAGGTGGATGAATCGGGAGCAGGGTCGTAAGATGGTTGGGGTACCAACTTGCGCTGAGAATTAAGCGGTTGTGAATACTCATATGAAGGGGGGAAAGGAACAAGATGATTGTTGTTGTTTGAATGTCCACCATGGGGGACAAATGATGAGGGATAGTGTTGTTAATTGTAAGACGCAGACGGATGCTGGACTGGAGGGCGATGTTGCCTTTGTGGGTTGGGTAGAAACCCATGGGGACCACCAACTTGTTATTGTGGCTGGGAAGGCGAGGGGTTATGGTCGTACTTATGGGAGAAATATGCGTGATTCCTATTATTAGGATTGTAAGTAAACGACGCGGGAACGGGTTTCCTAGCAGTATCAAAGGCACACACTTGGGCCATGATGGGTTTGGGATCATCATAAAGGAGGGGTAACAAAGGAGATAAATGATCTTTACTTAGGAAAAAACTACAAGAAGAAGGACTATATTCGTTGATATTCACCGCTTGTTTAGAAAGTGAAACATTTTATTGCATAGTACAACTGAGAGTGTCAACAGTTTCAGTCAAAGAGTCTAAGCTTTGTAGCAAAGTTTTAAAATTAGGATCATTTTTTACCTCAGAAGTGTTCCCTACACATGGTGGGTCGGATCTCGAAAATGCATTCGTACCCTCCCAATCTTGGGAGTCATCACCTAATTCAAGGAGAAAATTATAGGCGGCAGTGGGAGTTAAATGCATGAACTTCCCTTTATGCATGGATTCAATCATGGTGCGAGAAGAAGGGATAATACCATTGTAAAACTATGTACTAAACGACTTTTCTCGAGACATGATGTGGGCAACTATTTATATAGTCTTGAAAATGGCCCCATGCTTCACAAAACTGTTCGGTAGGCTTTTGTCTAAAATCCTTAATTGCTTGGCACATTTCATTTATTTTGCTAGTGGGATAGAACTTAGACATGAACTTCTTGAAAAGTTGTTCCCAAGTTTGGATAGAATCCGGGGGCAAGTAATGGAGCCACGTGGAAGCATTATCGTGGAGAGAAAAGGGAAACAACCGAAGACCAACATTCTCTTCATCTAAGTTTTGATTTTTAAAAGTAGCGCACACAGTGAGAAATTTTCGCAAGTGATTATAAGGAGACTCGCGTTTAAGGCCATGAAAACTGGGCAACATAGAAATAGTCGCGGGGCTAATTTTAAATTACACTGCCAGAGTGGGCGAAAGAACGATACATGAAGGTGGAATGGCCGTAATCTGGGCAAAGTAGTCCCTTAAAGTGCGTTCGGAGGCCATGATGTGTGGGTTAACGAAACCAGGGGAAGTGGTAGAACTAGGCGTCTCCAATGAAGAAGAATACGGATCGGGGAGATGAGGAGGAAAATCAACGAGAAGAGCACGATCACCTAAAAGGGAATTTAGAGATGGAGCACTAGGGGAACATGTTAATCGATGATCAATTCGGTGCCAATTTGGCATAAAAACAATGAAAAATATTTTGGGTTTTTTGAAAAAGAATAAAGGAAAAATCTTGTTGGATTTTTGTAAATGTAGGGAGGAAAAATGAAAAATATTTTTGGTGTTTGAAGGAAAAAATAGAAGAATGAGGCAGAAAAAAAATGGAAAATATTTTTGGTTTTTTGGTTTTTGTAAAAAAGTTTCAGAAAAATCGAGAAAAAGGAGCGATGGACTTACGTTTGGAAAAACTGACAGATGGAGCGAAAATTTGACTACCTAAAGGAACAGTTTAGACACGTACACAAAGGGAACAATTCCAAACGATCACATAGACAAATTATTATCTTTAAGCTAAGTGAGTGGGTAGTCAATTTTAATTAGTTTGCGGGCGAAAAAAAGTCAGACTCTTAGGCCTCGACGGTAAAAGTGTGCTCCTACTTTTTTTTCAAGAGATAAGAGGCTTACTAGTTAGGGCTCACCACACTATCTACTATAATAAACAACTATCCAGTACCATACTGGGGAAAGCACAAACCCGTTTTACTGGGAGGCCTCACTTAAAAACAAGTTTCCCTAAACAAAAGTCTTAAGATAATTGAATGAAGATTTTTAGGGGTGGAAAGCACTCACTAGAGTATCTTATGAGGGTATCGTTCCGAAAGGGTCCTAATGAACACCGTTCCTACTTGGCTTGCTAGTTGATTGATTTTAATTGAAGTGGGAGCATGGGTAACAAGCAAATGGAAATGTGATTGAGTGGGTGATGAAATCCCAACTCGTTGCAATGACCCGATGTAGGTCTTAGGTAAATTTATTCACCAAACCATCCAATTTAAATGCGACACTGAAATGAAAAGCACATAGGAGCAAGTAGCACACAAAAATTAACTCGCTTGTAGGAGATTCGGGAGTGATAAAGAGTTTACCTCCCACATTATTTACACGCGTGGGGTGAAGACCAAGTTGAGTTGACCGTGGGGGAAGTACACATACTTCAGTCGTCCCCGTGAGTCCTACCGACCCAAAGTAGAGAGGCTTCAAAAATCCTCGCCTTTAGATGCCCTCTTTCTACCTTGTCCGGTTTCCCTTTCACTTTTTTGAAATTAATTACAAGGCCTCAATAATCCTAAACAACCACTCTAAGGAGGGAGAAGAAGGAATAACTACACAAAAAATAAAAAATAAAAATTACAAATCTTCACGGGATTCAATCTTCAAAAAATCGGCAACGGCGCCATTTTATAAGATGACTTTTTGCGTATTGTCGTTGTCTTCAAAAGCCAATCTCAAAATCCCTTGAATACGTACAAAACTTTTTTATAACAACTCATATTGCGGTAAGTATGGGTATCAATCCAACTTTCAAGGTGAAACAATTAATGTGAATGCTTGCAATTTCAATTTTTTTATTAAAATACTTATTTATTTATTTTTTATTATTTTAAAAAATAATTTCAAGGGAGAATTAACTAATAAATGCTAAAAATATGAACTGACTAAATAAAGAAAAATAATATGTAACCGAGTGTGATTAATGTGAGAAGGTTTAAGAGATGGGATTACACCGCGTATTTAGTTATTTTAATTTATTAATTTTAAATATTTAGAGATAATATTAAATTCATAATCTAACTCTCGTCACAATTATAAATTGGATAAATATCTTTTTCAAAAGACTAATTAAAAAATGTCACACTATGAAATGTCATGATTTATACTCTTTTTATTAAATTAGCTGCCAGGATCAATTTAATAAAAGTTATATGAATCATCAAATTCCAATACCGAGTTAATATTCGAAATTTTGGAAAAACCTATCTCTAGTTTGATTCCTAAAACTAAATTAATTTACTACCTCTCGATACGTAAATTAATTTGTAATCATTAAAAAATAATTTTTCTAGAAATATAACAATTAATATAATTAATTAATCAAATCAACATCCTACGCGATTTCATCCCACCCCTTATATGGGGTGTTTAGCTAAACATTATCATGTGTGCATAAACAACAATCAATAATATGTCAAGAATGATATAAATTGAAAAGAGAAGGAAGAAATAGGATACGCGGTCTTTTCCACAAATATGCCTTGAAATGCGCATTGATATGTGTCCAACTTCTTCACAAATTTCAGCACTTGATTACAAAAATAAAAATAAAAACTAAACCTAAAAATTATTCTAATGCTTAACTATTTTTTTTTTCTGAAATTTTTTATTATCCTTAACTCTACAAAATATACACAGAACTTCTCTCTTATTTAGTCTTTATCTGTGTGTGAGAGTCCTCTAATGAGCTACCACCTCTTTATAATATACCCACGATGGTTGAGTTGAAGACTTGATGAGGTTTTGGATTTTTTAATAAGTCAAACTCCAAATTTTGAGGGTTAGCAAGGCTTGCACGTGGTTGTTTTTTTTGGATTTGGAAAATGGATGTGTGGCCCCTATTTTAGTGGAGGTCGGTCTTATTTTAAAGGGGTATGGTTTGGCAGTTCAAGAACCGAGTAATGGCAGCAGATTTGGTTTGAAGTGGGTTAATGGACTGGATTCGGGTTGGGAGGTGAGGCATAAGGGGTCGGATGTAATACGGGTTAAGGCTAGGCAGACCCAGGTTCGTGGTTTGAGATGGGAATATGGGGGCAACCATGGCAGGTGGTGTGGGCACCCAGGTCCGATTTGGGCTGCGGGTTAAGGGTTACGTTTTCTTTTCTTCTTCTTTTTTTGGTTTGGGTTTGCTGCTACCGGGTATGGTATTTTAGTCGATATGGGGCTAAGTTTTATGGGATTTTAAGGTGTGGCGGTTAGGAGAGAGAGAGGGGAAGAAAAAATGGGTGTGTTAATGGTGGTGGGTTATGGAGGGTAACAGAGATGAGAGAGAAAGAGGAAGTGGGGAACATGAAGGGGATTATGTTTATGTGTGGTAGGGTGTAGGGAATGATGGTGAGAGTGACTTGGGTAATGACATGTGTGTGTGTAAGTTGTACTAATTAAAAAAATGAAAATTAAACTAATTAAAACTAAAAATATAAAAGTCAATAAAACTAAAACTAAAATCTAATAAAATTAAATTCCTAATCTATAAAAAAAACTCAAATAATAAGATAACAACTAAAAACTAAAAATCTAATAAAAATAGACTCTAAAGTCCTAAAAAATATGAAATCTAATAAAACTAAAAATAAACTCTTAAAAACTAATCCTAAAAATAAAATAAAATAAAATATAAATTAAAAATTAAAAATTAAAAAACTAATAAAAGTCAAAATAAAAATAAAAATAAAGAAATAGAAAATAAATCCTAGAAAATTCTAAATAAATCTAAAATAAATCCTAAAAATAAAACAACTCAAATTAAGATATAAAATAAATTCTAAAAATTAATAAAAGTACAAACTCAACACACACTGTGCTCGGGGTAGGTTTAGGCTTGGTAGGGATTGGGCTCAGGGCATCGGAACTCATCTGCGCAAGCTTAAAAATGGACTAGAACTTCGCAGTCTTATTTGATTTCTTCGTTGAATGCTTTTAGCCGCTACTTTATTGCAATTACGTCGATTTAGCATCATTTAATACCGCGACTACGTACTGACCTGCGAAATGATAAAATATGAACATAAGGCCAATTTTATTAAAAACGAGCGACTAAAATGCTTCTATTTAGGGTATAAATTATACACTTTTGGGTTCTCATCAGACTTGATAGCAGAGTATGCATGCATCAGGTTGGTCATTCCGGGAGATGATGTAAATGTATATATATTATAGAATGACATATATATTAAAGTGTAATTATCCTACTTATGTGTAAGGGTAGAAAAGATAGATAATGTATATCTAAAAGTAATTTAAGTATGAGAAACTTAAATAGACGGTGCAATAATAATATTCGGTTATAATGAATTATCGGCTTAATAGTAGCGCATCATATGGACAGCATGGGGGATCTCAACCTAGTGTGGTTATTTAGATACTTAGGTCTAGTTAAGATGGGTAGCATGGCTAGGTGGGCAAAATAGGAGACGTTAGGTGTGAACAATAGACATTAGGTCAAGTTAATAATTTCTTTTATAACTGCAATTTAAATACTTGCTAAATAATTTTCAAATATTTTGGGCTCTGACCCGTGTCAAATATATTTTCCAAAATATTTTATGTGTCCAGCCACAGGGACGCCAAGCTTAATGACTAATTCTTGGGATACATAGCTACAACATTAGTGGATGCTTGCAAGAGTTGCTTAGACGCTTCAGTTATTCATTCCTAGATTAGGATATATGATTCAGTCTTTCATTTGGGCATGTTGTCCCTTCAGGTGATACATTCTTTTAGTTTTATTTATCATACTATGTATTAGGATTCAGATTTATTTTTGTAGACTTGTGGTTTGGATATTACTTTGGAACCAATGGTTTATTCGCTATTTATTTCTATCTATTTATCTCGTGATGATTTAGACTTTTATTAATTGTGTGAATGATTGGATTATATTATCTAAATTTCCACATGTTATTATATGTTAATGAAAGATAAAATTTGGCACCGGCTTAACTTAACAGAGGTGGTTAATAATTTAAAAAAAAAGTTTCGAAAGTGATGCTAAGAATTAACCAAATGAGATTCCTGTTTATTTTGATAAAGGACTGATCACTCGTGGTTAAAATAGGTGAGGTATCACACACAACAAGTGAAATATGAGCCAATCACTTAAAATATGTCCAAGTAGTTCTATTTAACTACATTAACTTTATTAAATAAAGATTTAGCCTCATAGTGACAGACAAAGTGAACTCATAAATGGACAAACAAACACATTATACATTATCCAAGAAATATTGATGATTCCTAAATCAAAAGCATAAAACATGACTTAACCATGACTCATTGTGCAAACCTATTGATCTTCAACTTATAACACCCTCAAAACTTAGATATATCATTTTTCACTCTCATATATTGAAGACATCACACTTTTGAAGAATTAATGCGAAAAATTAGTCTTAGCAATATTTTCTTTTCGTTTGCCTATTAATTCTTTTGTCTCTTTCAAATAGTGGTTGCTCATGCAAGGAAGGTTTCTCCATTCGTATCCCTTTTCCGTAAACAATCATATTTTTTAATAAAATAACAAACTCATTGTAACACCCCAACTACTAAAATACCGGGTGGCCAACCCGTGATCAAAATAAAACATTGGTCTCATATGACTCATTCTTAGCGTCATTGTCGAAAACTTTTTAAAGTTACTACCCACCTAGTAAATTAATTATACCCGTGCAAATTTTTATATTTTATTAATTAACAACAAGCTAATAATAATAAAACCATCAACACACAAATAACTAAATCCAACACAGATAAGTAATATCAATAAAGATGACCGAATCACTGTCGATTCAAAAATAAAATCCAACAATAAATGGCAATGATAACCAAGATACACAAAATCCAATAAATAAATTAGATATAAAATTTGAGGGTGACATGCCCAAATGAGTACTGAAGTGAAGTCACTACACTATGAGTGAATGAATGAATGAAGCATCTATAGCAAAGTCTTACAACTTCCACGTGAGCTGCAGTTGCTCATCCCTGGATAGAATCCTCAAACTGGGCTTCCCTGTAGCTGGACACCTAAAAGGTTTTGAAAAAAGATTTCACCACGGGTCAAAGCCCCAGTAACACATTTTGAAAATATTTAGCAAGCGGTTAAATTGCAAAAATTAAATATGCATGCACACTCTTCGTATTTACACTAGTGTCGCATTCACTTGAGGTATAACTCACCCCTCATCTAATGTGCACACCTAACGCTTGCCTGCTAAGATTCCTAGTTAAGCTACCCCACCTAACCAGTCATATCACCCCTCTTGCTACCACACTACTCTAACCCGAGTATTCATACTTTGATTATTAATTTATTTACACATTAACTTATTAATCGGTTCAAATATATTAAATCATATAATGTTGACACTAGTTATATAGGAAACCCCCTTTTTATAAAATCATACAACTCTTCCACCAGTATTATAAGAAACACCTCTTTAAATCATATAGCTTTCACACTAGATATATAAGGAATACATTCACATTTATGTATTAATCTCGTATATAATTATCTACACATATTATATGCGTACTAGTATACTACAACATTCACACACATGACAAGTATATATCCATCCTCCCGAGTAAGGACTCACCAGATATTTTCTCTAAAATGCCATCACCCCAGATATACTCAACCCACCCGGATACCCCAAGACGGTTAGCACACAGAATCAGAAAAATAAAAATAAAAATAAGCATAGCGAAGGCAGCCATAGTTCCCCGAGTGTGAGACTGAATAATACCTAAGACTTCTCACCCCAAAAAGAATCACAACATATAAATAATGGACGCTATGACCTGATGATTATACTCTCCCTGCTCCTCAAGCTAAGGGGATTCATCCACATCGCGCAACATCCGGTAATAGTACTAGAGGGTTATGTATTCCTATAAATATCATTCACTCCGATATCAATAAATCACACAAATACACACACACGCACGCACGCACACACCCCCACCCCCCCCCCCCCCCACACATACACACACACACACACATATATATATATATATATATACACATTTAATAAAAATCCAGCTAACTCGTGCCTAACACTCGTAATACTAGCCCCCAAATACCCGAGTCTAAATCCTCGACTCCAAATTTAATTAATTACACATTAATTAATTGATTAACAAAGTATCACTCACTACAATACTCAAACACATTCCCTCGTTCCATAAAATTCCCGACTCTCATTTTATTTAATTTCACACCCATTATATAAATTAACCTAGCTTCACTCGCTAATACACCCGGACTCACCCACTCGACCCGTAATTAAACCTTTAGAATATATTTCACCCAATATTCTTACCTTAAGTCTCAACCCTTTCCTTAAGTTATAAATTCCTAATACCCTTCTTTTAAGACCTTAGGTATCTTTTTCTCTTTTATTTTCACTAATTAAATTCATCCCAAAAGTCCCCAAAAGGAATAAGGCCGAAATAGCAAACATGCCGAATTACCAAAACCCATCCATTTTCGATCAATCGATGCCCTTTGGTTGATCGATCAATCGACCCGACCTTCTTTTTCGCAGTTCCCTGTTCCACCATTTTTGTACCTACAAGCTCCTATATCTCTTCTCAGCACGCAACCCAAATGAATTTGATCTATAACATCTATTTAAGATGGATCATCATCATAATAATAACGTTTAATATGATGGATTCTCAGTAAAACTCATCAAATTCCGAATCGATTTTTCAAGGGTTTCAAATGATCATTTTCTTAATTTAAATTCTATAAACAAATTACACCATATCATTTACTGGGTTCTTCGAAAAATTCAGATTCTACAACATTGAATCATCTAACATCATTAATTTCACTTTTAATCCTCGCAAAGTGTCATATTCTGCAAAGCCCATTTGTCATGCGACAACTCACCCAAAAACGAGTTTTTAATTTACGCCCACTAAGATATGAATTTAGATACTACAATTTCGATTGAAAACAAGTTAACTACTTGCATGGATAATTTCATATGGTATGATTTCCTTTGTTGTAGATGGAGATTCGATAAAGAACACACTCCTCTTCTTGATTTGGCTCCCCAAAACTCTCCCAATTGGTCCCTCTTTTCTCCTCTGCAAAGCTAGGGTTTTCTTTATGAGTTATGTCTGCCACAAACTCCTTAATGTAGGTTAAATAATGCTAATCTTGTTTTTAAGCCTATGGGGTAAATTAAAATGACTCAAACATCCCCATGTGAGCTAAAAATGGACCGAGACTCAATTACTACCCCGAGTACTCTTTTCTGACTATCTCGATCTATTTGGAATCAACCATGCACTCGGAATCATCATCCGAGATACTTAACTAAAATTTCCAATCTCAATCTCAAATTATGACACATGTGATTTTTTAAAAAAAATCCTCGAATGAAATAAATCTTAATTCTCCAACTTAGTTAAATCCTCCAGATTAATTTAATCCTAATAACACCGAATTAATTAAATTCTAATTCCTAAAAAATACGGGTTGTTACATTCTTCCCATGTTACAAAGGAATTTCATCCTCAAAATTCAGATAAGTCTAGTACTCCAAGCCTCAAATACTTCCATACTCACGTTTTCCTGAGATCGCTACACATATCTTTGGGCCTTCTAATCGCGAATAATATTAGAATTAAATTAATTACCCAGGGCACCCATACACCTTGTACCCGTGCTCATCAACATGATAGTTACCCAAATCTACCAGCCTTAAATTGCAATATAATTTTCAAATCACAATTATAACCACACATGTGTATATTAACCAAGGTACCAAACCCATGTCCTAATGAGCAAAAATCTCTCCATTTCTAACGTTGTGCTAAGTTTCATGCGTGGGACGCCTTGCAAAACGAAATCCAAACAAGAATCCCTCTATTACACTACTACCCACATTATCGGCTGTGGAGATCTATCAGGCCCTCGGTCCATAGTACGTACCCCCAAATTCCCGTCTCCTGACATAAAAGTATACTCCTCCACTCTCATGTTACCAAATACATCATACACTACGATGCCCTTACTATCACTAGTTTCTAAGCACAAATTAGCTATATCTCCCCGCTCGATAGAAAAACCTATCCACCTTAAATCCCATCAGTAAACGTCCCTACTACCTGGAATTAGATATAATAATACAAATACTTTCTTATAAGTTCATTATGCAACACACGATAACATATATACACACATATATAGACTAGACCCTCCTTCAGGTGATAACTAGTATAAATAAATCCTACCTTGGAACAACACACACAAAGTCTCACAATACTATATACTATAGCCCAAACATTCGGCATAAATATCACTAAAGTTTCGTACGTAGCATACTTATCTCAAGCTCAGCTTTGCATTCTCGGCATGGCTATATCCTACAAGAATTCTCTATTACCCCATAATTCTCAATTTAATTATTCTCGATACTGCCCCACCCATCAAATTGTGGTACATAATTTTTCTCGGTGCTTCCTTTAAAGCACTCTCTGGCTCCACTAGCCATATGACATAATAGCTCTCAGCTTATAATGTTTCTCTACCCGCTTAATAATTTAACATTTTAAACCGATGCACAAGCATGGAACAACGTCTCACCACTAACCCCGTTTATTAAGGTCCATAAATGTAACATCCTTCAACGAAGCTCAAAAGAACTTTCCCCAATGCACTATCCCTTAGCATTTTCGATCATCGAAATTCGTGGGTCCAAGCACATAACTAAGATATCACAAATTTTATCTCCCGACACATAAATCAAATAGTCTATGCCCATGTCTCTTAAGGTGTCATATGATGGGGTGCTCTCACTATCACTAAGTTCTCATCACGCAAACAACAATGAGATCAAACTCTTCGCTCAACGGTGAACCCGACATACCCTAAATCCCATCAGTAAAAGTCCCTACGTACCGGGATCCAATATAACTAGACAATTGTACCCTCTGCATTCTACTTCCTAAAATATAGTACCAAGCTCGACCATTTTTTATGTGAGACATCACAAAAACATACATCCTGTCCCAGAACCGCGAACAAGATAGTCTTGCTGTAACCGCCCGATATCGCTCAACAGTCTGTACCCAGGAAAAAACATACCTCGAATATCACCCCTGAAAATGAGTTATCCTCATAAAATATATCCTCTCAACGTCCATACATACTCCCCTCTAGTTGGAACTAAAGAGAGCCCCGCTAACTCAACGGTGAATATATACACACTATAATAATATTAACGATACTTATACTAAACCCGCTTTTCATGCAAATCTAGTACTAATACATTGCTGTGACTCGCTCGTGTCACACAAAATAGACCCCAATCAACCCGGGATAATACACACACTTTTAATTGCCAATAGCACTCGTGGTTAAAATGGGTCCTTAACATAACACCTACACCCTCATCCCAATAAAACTAAAAACTTCTTATAACTGTTGCCCCTACTGGGCATCCCGTCCTTGTCCCCCAATTCACTACGGATAATATCCACACATGTGTTCATACTCTTTAAACATAAGACACCTCTCTATGTCATCCCCCTTTCCCTTTCCCTTTCCCACTGGCCATGTCGTGGTTCCCCTTCTCACAAATCTGGTAGTCTTTACCCGGATTGCTACCCCCGTTGTCCCTTTGACTCCGCTGGCCCTATGGGACTCGTTGGTGGCCTTGACGGCCCTGACTGAATCCATCGTCATTCGGTAGGGATTCTATTGATCTTAATCATTAAAATGGATCCTCTACCAGGTATCCCCTCATATGGTGCCTCACTAGCACTGTTAAGTCCAATCTTGCCCTTCGGTTAGGTTCTCTTCTCTTGGCTCCCTTCTCACGGAAGCGTTGATATCAAATTGTAAACGTACGGCATTGACGCTAACGGTACAAGTCATTCTAGATGGATTTCCCCATCCATGTTTGTATATTCTACCCATGAGTCCATTATTCACTTACAGACCTTTTTTATTCTCGGTATTCACCTCGTCGGGTATGAAGTTCGTTAAACTCATCAACTCTCCTTTATGACCGACCACCATACGACCCTTTTTGAAACAAGTCTTGAAATATCTTTTGCCTCTCAGTTTAAACAGCTAATGGGAGGATTTGAGATCAAACCGCACCCCAAATTCCTCGTT
This sequence comes from Sambucus nigra, assembly GCA_949130495.1. Lineage (NCBI taxonomy): Eukaryota > Viridiplantae > Streptophyta > Magnoliopsida > Dipsacales > Adoxaceae > Sambucus > Sambucus nigra. Next base: position 302,907,360 of record OX422210.1, read on the forward strand.
ATTCACGGTATCTCTCCATAGTTATGGTGACTGACTCCTACCACTACAATGCCACTCCTATGAGATAAATTTCGCCCAAAATTTGATCCTGGGTGCCACTACATGTGACATCCCGCCTAATTAAATAACGGGTGATCAGTCCTTTATTAAATTAAAAATCAAGGTGAATGGTTGGTTCATTCTTAGCATCACTGTCTCAAAAATAAATTTCCATTTTAAACACCCTAAATAATTAATCTAAGTGTCAAAACAATTTAAACCTTATTTCTATTTTATTTTATTCCATTATGAAAACCTTTTCAATAATTAAATGTTTAAGAATAGCATAAATGTTAAACATGGCAATTAACACACAAGAATTTAACCATTTAGATAAACCAATACAAAGTTTAAAACTACAAATGAAATCATCCCGACACGAATTACATCCCAATGAGTACCAAATACTAAAAATAAATGAATATAAATCTCTGACAAATCAAACTGAATAGGGAAACGGGAGACACATGCCCTAACTAATCAGAACTAAAATGAGAGTAGAGTCAGTAACGAGGTCATCTAAGAAATGGCCTGCAACTCCCAGATAAGCTGTAGCGCGTCCGTTCCAAGGAATCTAAGCATGACGCCCCTGTGGCTGGGCACCTGTAATATATACATATATATATACAAGAGAAAAGAAATAACAGGAAACGGGTCAGAGCCCGAGTGTAAAATGATTTAAAAATAGTTTAGTAAGTATATAAAATGCTTACCGGCTAATCAACCAACCATGTTAGTATGCGACACTCTCTTGAGAAATTCTCCCCTCTCATCTAGTGTGCATGCATACTGTATTATTAATCTCCAAAGTTTATTTTAACTTAACTTTACCGTAAGGTTTCATTCCAATAAATACTATGGCTAAGATAATTAATCTCTGAAAATTAAGCTCTCTCATATATCTTATGTTATTTAAAATAACCCAGTGATGTCACAAAATTCCCAAACACTTATAATAAAGTTGGAGTATTTATTCATTTCTTAACTACTTTTATGCATAGTAGAAAATTTCCATACTTAAGTGTATATATACATATATATCTATATATATATATATACATATATATTAGTCACTCATATAATATATATACTATCGGCACCCCACATAAACTCTATGGTGCTGGCATACTCTGCTATCAAGTCCACGTATCACTCGTACTAAGGGAAATACTAGTTCGGAATCACTCTCAAACTGTATTAACATAAAACACATACAATTGGAGGCGAAGTATAGTTCCAAGTCACTAAGAGGTCAGCACATACCCTCATGTCTCTTAGGACCATCTGACTATCACTCAAATAGCCTGTATCAAGGATACTATCTTCTAGGGTACAAGTCGTTATCCCCCATAAAGACCCAATCGAGATAAGATTGTCTCGGCGCGGAAACCCTCGTGATAGCAAGTAGCTCGGGTATGATTTTTACACAGATATATAATATATGCACCATCACACAATCATATATATATATATATAAATATTCACTTTTCTAAATTAGGTGCACTCACGACCCATAATTATAATTATCCGTTCTTAGCATATTTTACTCGATTATCTTGCATAACGGACTCGTCACTTTTATTATCATATGTAAGTTACTCCATACTTACTTCTCATCTCTCGAAGTATTCTATCTCCCTAAGTATAATTTTAGTAGGCACTCTCACTTATCTTCTAGTCTAACTTACTCACGAGTCTCAATCTTTATTTAAACGTACGCATGATTCCGTATGTGTGAATAACTCCCCATTGACCCATAATTTCATACTACATTAAATTTAACTCAATGGGGTCTACCTAGACCCTACTGGTACTCTTCACATCCCATTATACTCTAACAATAACAATCAAGGGTCCCTATGCAATTTAACCGGATTCCTCCACATTATGATGCTCCCACTGGACCCGTACAAGTGGGACTACCTTCGAACTCAATTTCCTCTCGCTATGGTCTAGGATAGCCACTGGTCTCTCCTTGTAAGAGCTATCGGGCTGTAAATCAATCTCCTCTATTGCGATGTGAGTATGGGCCATGTCATCCCGGAGATATCGTTTTAACGACAAGATGTGGAACACATCGTGAATGCGGTGTAAATGCTCTGGCAACCCCAATCTGTATGCCACCGGCCCAATCCTCTCGATAATGGGAAATGGTCCTTCGTACCTCAGAGCCAACTTCCCCTTCTTTCCAAACCTCATTACTCCTCTCATAGGAGATAACCGCAGTAATACTTGGTCCTCGACGCTAAACTCTCGAAAAAACTGCTTCGCATCAGCGTAGCGCTTCTATATGTCCTGTGCTACCCGAATGGGACTCATAATGAGCTCAATCCTAGCTGAAGTTTCCTGAATCACCTCAGGTCTGAGAAATTTTTTATCCCCCACCTCTAGGCAACAAGCGGGAGAACGATAAGGACTGCCATACAATGCCTCAAATGGAGCCATGTCGATAGTGAACTGATAGGAGTTATTATAAGCAAACTCCACCAGTGAAAGATACGGCTACCATCCTCCTCTAAAATATAGGACACACATGTGTAGCATATCCTCCAACATTTGATTGGTATGCTCTGTTTGTCCATCCTTCTGTGGGTGATAAGCTGAACTCGATCTCAACTCTGTACCCATAGCCTCCTGAAAACTCTCCAATAAGCGTGACACAAAAATCTTACCTCTATTAGACATAATATCCAGGGGCACCCCATATAGCCTAACAACGTCGACAATGAACAACTGTGCATACTGGCCCGTAGTATAGTTTGTCTGTACTGGCAAAAAATGAGCCACCTTGGTCAACCGGTCCACTATAACCCATATGGATTCGTGACCCCTCTGTGATGTAGGCAGCCCAGTAATGAAGTCCATGTAAATACTCTCCCACTTCCACATAGGTATCTCCAATGGTTGAAGTAACCCCGACGGTCTCTGGTGGTCTACCTTTACCATCTGGCAAGTAAAACACTTGGACACGAACTCAGTAATGTCCTTCTTCATCCCACTCCACCAGTATTACCGCCTTATATCCTGGTACATATTATCTCCTCTGGGATGTATCATAAATCTAGACCTGTGAGACTGTGTCATCACTGCATGAAGTAAGTCTTCTCCTTATGGGACCACCAATCTCCCATTAAACCTCAAACCTCCATCAGAACTTACTGAATAAGACTCAGCACCCTCAGCTAAAAACCGTAAAATCTGTTCCTGACAAAATGAATCTGCTAACTGTGCCTGTATCACCCTCATAATCATCTCAAGTTTGACTTTCATGACAGATATAAAGTAAAGGGCTACCGCGTCCTAGTGACCCAACTCTTTCCACTTCGCTTTTCAGGCGTCTGCTACATCGCCCACCGGTCTACGGCTTAATGCATCAACAACCACGTTAGCCTTTCCCGGATGGTACTGTGTCTTGAACTGGTAGTCTTTCACAAACTCCAACCTTCTGTGCTGATGCATATTCATCTCTCATTGAGTGAACAAGTACTGCAGTGACTTTTGGTCTGTGAACAAGCGAAACTTCTCCCCCAACAAGTATTGTCTCCAAATCCTCAATGCAAAAACGACCGCTGCTAGCTCTAGGTCGTGGGTGGGGTAATTCCTTTTGTGAGGCTTTAGCTTGCGGTAGGCAAAAGCTATAGCCTTTTCCTCCTGCTGAAGTACTCCCCCGAGTCCCCGTAAAGAGGCGTCAGTGTACACCAGGTACTCTACTCCTGGCTTGGGCAAAGTAAGAACTGGCGCCAAAGTCAACTTATCTTTCAGCTCATCAAAAGCAAATTGACAAGCATTATCCCAAAGATATGGAATTCCATTGCGAGTCAGATTCGTCAATAGACCCGCTATCTTCGAAAAGCCTCGGATGAATATACTGTAGTACTCGGCTAACCCCAAGAAGCTATGCACTTTTGTCGATGTTGTCGGTTGTCCCCACTCCCTCACTATCGACACTTTTCTCGGGTCAACCAATATTCCCAATTTCGACACAACATGCCCCAAAAACTGTACTTTCCATAGCCAGAATCCTCACTTATCATACTTAGCATACAACTGATGCTCTCGTAAAGTCTAAAGAATATAGCTCAAGTGCTCGGCATGCTCCTCCTCAGTGTGAGAATATATCAGGATGTCATCTATGAAGATGATGACAAACTGATCCAAGAACTCTCTGAACACTCGGTTCATCAAGTCCATGAATACAGCTGGAGCATTTGTCAGTCCGAACGGCATGACTCTAAAATCATAGGACCCATATCTCGTTAAGAAAGCAGTCTTCGACACATCCTGCTCCCTAATCTGTAGTTGATGGTATCCCGATCTCAAATCTATCTTCGAAAAGAAATTTGCTGCCCTCAGCTGGTCGAACAGATCATCGATTCGAGGCAACGAATATTTATTCCGTATCATGACCTTGTTCAGCTCTCGGTAATCCACGCATAACCTCAGTGAACCATCTCTCTTCTTCACAAACAATAATGGAGCGCCCCAAGGTGAGGTGCTTCTACGAATGAAGCCCTGACCTAACAACTTCTCTATCTGATCCCGTAACTCCCTCATCTCTGCTGGAGCCATACGGTACTGTGCACGTGCTATCGGCCGAGTGCTTGGCATCAAGTCTATGATAAAATCTATCTCTCGACTGTGGGGTAGGCTCAGTATCTCCTGAAATACATCGAAATACTCACGAACGACTGGAATCGAATCTAAGGGAATCACAATCTCCTTAGAGGTATCATCCTCTATATAGTACAAATGGGTGGAAGATCCTCCCTCTGGGCGAGGCATCGCCACCAAAAACATCTCCTTCCCCGAAATGGCAAAGATAATGCTCCCACTAAAACAATCTATCATGGATCTGTACGCAGCGATCCAATCCATGCAAATAATAACATAGTGCTCATGCATCTCTAAGACTAGCATGTCTGCCTGTAAAATCAAGCTACCAATCTCTACTCCTACACCCCGACATATAAAGAAAATCAAAGACCCATTCTCCAGTGGTGAGTCTACGCATGTCACAGTGCTCTCTGCCGTGTCTAATAACCCTAGGGCCTGTGGAAAATGAGTATCTATAAAATAGTGTGATGCCTGAGTATCAAATAAAATACGACCCATAGTGCCATGGATAGGAAATGTACCCTCAATCGCGGGTGGTGCCTGAGGTGCTGCTGCCTGGTGGACGTTATAGACACGTCCGTACTGCAATTGCCACTACTGAACTGGAGCTGCTGGGATAGCGGGTAAGGCTGGCACCTGAGCTGGTGCTGGGAGGGTGGCTGGAAAGAGTGGCCTCTGCGGCTCATTATGGAAACCCTGCTACTATGGGGCCCTATCTCCCTCTGGGAAATCCTGGCGCCTATGGCCATTCTTGCCACATCCGAAACATATGCCCCTGAAGTTACCTCTCCTCTTCCCTTGTTGGCCGTTACCACCCCGCCACTGGCCCTACTGGAAATGCTGTTGACCCTGATGGCCCTGCTGCTGCCCCTGTTACTGACGGTGTTGGACCTGTTGGCCATGCTGATTTGACTGGCCTTGCATAAATCTCCCAAATCCCTGTGTGGAGTCACCTGATCAGAACCGCTTGGCAGGGTCTCCCTGATGAGAACTCTGCTCACTGTGATGGGTCTGACCTTGGGTTGCTGATGCCCCACCAATATTACTGCCCCTGTCCTGCCCTGCTGGCTGGACTCCCCTGCTAGTTTTATCCCCTGCAGATGGAAGCGGTGATCCTGACAGTGTAACAAAGCAGTGTTGAGTACATCAGTGTAAGTACTCAATGATAGATTTACGATGAGGTGCTGACGGATCCTCCAGGCTAATCCATCTACAAACAACAGTATCTTCTTCTCCTCAGTGGGTGCCTTATATGGCCCTATAGTGAGAAGTCTAGTAAACTCCTCCTTGTACTCAGTAACATTCATACTCTTCTACTTCAGATTCAGTAACTTCCACCTCATCCCAGTCTACACGGAGGATGGGAAGTACTTGAGGTCAAATCGCGCCCAAAATGACTGAATCGTGATGCTGTCCCTCTCCTCCAAGGTGGTGGTGGACTCCCACCACTGTAAAGCGGACCCCACTAGCTTGAAGGAAGCCAAAAGTTGTCTCTGCACATCAGTGCACTCATACATGCGCAGATGCCTCTGGATATCTTTCTTCCATTAGCTGGCAACTACTATGTCCGAACTACCCGAGAACTCCGGGGGATGCGCCTTCTGAAAGGCATTCCTAACCCGCTCCCATGCAGATGGAAGTTGTGCTGGTACTGGCGCCACTGCCTGAATCTGGGGTGAAGCCTGTTGCACTATCGCTAACGCGTCATTCACCGTCTGAGTAACAATAGCGGCTACCTCAGCTGCGTTCACCATTCCCTGAGCCGGAGCTGCTGGCTGCTCGGCCTGGGCATTCCTGTCTTAGGGTGGATCCTGCTACACTATCGGTAACACGTCATTCACCGTCTGAGCAATAATAGCGTCTACCTCAGCTACGTTCACCATTCCCTGAGCCGGAGCTGTTGGCTGCTCGGCCTGGGCATTCCTGTCTCGGGGTGCGCGTCTCGAAGGCATCTGAAACAAGAAGGAAGTTTATTAGTATACAGTTATTAACAAATCTCGAATAGCTGAAGACATAATGGTAAATACAAGAATACAGCACTCCTAAAAATAGGGCTTTATATCAAGGATGCTAAGATGGAAGCCAAATAAGTCGTACAGATCCTAAAGGACACTAGAACCTGATGCTCTGATACCACCTGTGACACCCCGCCTAATTAAATACCGGGTGATCAGTCCTTTATTAAATTAAAAATCAAGGTGAACAGTTGGTTCATTCTTACTTTCACTTTCGCAAAAATAAATTTCTATTTTAAACACCCTAAATAATTAAGCTAAGTCTCAAAATAATTTAAACTTTACTTCTATTTTATTTAATTCCATTATGAAAACCTTTTCAATAATTAAATGTTTAAGAATAGCATAAATGTTAAAGAAGGAAATTAATACACAAGAATTTAACCATTTAGATAAACCAATACCAAGTTTAAAACTACAAATGAAATCATCCTGACACGAATTACATCCCAAGGAGTACTAAATACTGAAAATAAATTAATATAAATCTCTGACAAATCCAAAAGAATAGGGAAACGGGCGACACATTCCCTAACTACTCAGAACTAAAATGAGAGTAGAGTAAAAAACGAGGTCGTCTAAGCAATGGACTGCAACTCCCACATAAGCTGAAGCGCGTCCGTTCCAAGGAATCTAAGCATGACGCCCCTGTAGCTGGGCACCTGTAATATATACATACATATATACAAGAGAAAAGAAATAACAGGAAAAAGGTCAGAGTCCGAGTGTAAAACAGTTTAAAAATAGTTTAGCAAGTATATAAAATTCTTACCGGCTAATGAAATAACCATGTTAGTATGCGACACTCCCTTCAGAAATTCTCACCTCTCATCTAGTGTGCACGCCTACCGTACTATTAATCTCCAAAGTTTATTTCAACTTAACTTTCCTATAAGGTTTCATTCCGATAAATACTATGGCTAAGATAATTAATCTCTGAAAATTAAGCACTTGTAATGAAGTTGGAGTATTTATTCATTTCTTAACTACTTTTATGCATAGTAGAAAATTCCTATACTTAAGTGTATGTATATATATATATATATATATATATATATATATATATATATATATATATATATATATATATATAAGTCACTCATATAATATATATACTATCGGCACCCCACATAAACTCTATGGTGCTGGCATACTCTGCTAACAAGTCCCCGTATCACTCGTACTAAGGGAAATACTAGTTTGGAATCACTCTCGAACTGTATTAACATAAAATACATACAATTGGAGGCGAAGTATAGTTCCAGGTCACTAAGAGGTCAGCACATACCCTCACGTCTCTTAGGACCATCTAACTATCACTCAAATAGCATGTATCAAGGATATTATCTTCTAGGGTACAAGTCGTTATCCCCCATAAAGGCCCAATCGAGATAAGACTGTCCCGGCGTCGAAACCCCCGTGATAGCAAGTAGCTCGGGTATGATTTTTACACAGATATATAATATATGCACCATCAGACAATCATATATATATAAATATTCACTTTTCTAAATTAGGTGCGCCCACGACCCATAAGTATAATTATCCGTTCTTAGCACATTTTACTCGATTATCTCGCATAACAGACTCGTCACTTTTATTCTCATATATAAGTTACTCCATACTTACTTCTCATCTGTCGAAGTATTCTATCTCCCTAAGTATAATTTCAGTAGTCACTCTCACTTATCTTCTAGTCTAACTTACTCACGGGTCTCAATCTTTTATTAGACGTACGCATGATTTCGTATGTGTGAATAACTCTCTGTTAACCCATAATTTCATACTACATTAAATTTCACTCAACGGGGTCTACCTAGACCCTACTGGTACTCTTCACATCCCATTATACTCTAATAATAACAATCAAGGGTCGCTATGTAATTTAACCGGATAAACCAACGAACGAAAAATATGCAGTTTTCCAGGAGGGGTCGATTGATCGATCAAGAAGTTCTTGCCCAGAAACGGCCATTAAAACCTACGGGTTTCATCTTCCAAATTTCTCAAAACGTCATTAACGACTCCCAAACTCTCAAATAACATTACTACTATTTATATATACATATATGCAAGATTTCCTACGTGAAACATGTACAAATTCAAAAACGAAATTGAATTAAAGGGCCAATTTATTTTAATTATCAAGAACCCTAACGTTCCACTAAACTTCCATTATTCTATTTCTTTTTCCATATTTCTCACTTCTAAATTGATCAAATTTTGTGGGTAATCCTCTACATATGATTGGGATATTCAGAGTTTATTTATTTTCTCTACAACATGTGATTAGGTTCTCTAAATCCTTGAGTTCTTCCATGAAACATAGGTTTAATCATCATAATCTAACATGGTGTGACATTTAACTAAAAAAGAAGCAAGATAGATACTTGCCTGGAATTTGAGTTTCTGATTTGTGGACGAAAGAGGTATGGTTGCGTTCCTCGTCGCGCGATCTACGCTTTGGTGGTGGTGACGGTGCAAACGGGTTAGTCTTTATCCTTGAGTTGCTTGGCCAAAGAACATTACGCTAAAATGTAATAAGCCGCACAGATCCTAAGGTCTCTAGAACCTGACGCTCTAATACCATGTGTGACACCCCGCCTACTAAAGTACCGAATGGCCATCCCGTGATCAAAATAAAACGTTGGTCTCATGGGGCCCATTCTTAGCATCACTGTCGAAAACTTTTTAAAGTTACTATCCACATAGTAAATTACTTTGGCCGATGCCTAATTTTATCTTTTATTAATTAACAACAATCGAATAATAATAAAACCATCAACACATAGATAACTAAGTCCAACACATATAAGTAATATCAATAAATATTACCGAATCACTATCGATTCAAAAATAAAATCCAACAATAAACGACAATGATAATCTTGATTCACTAAATCCAATAAATAAACAGGATACAAAATCTGAGGGCGGCATGCCCAAATGAGTACTGAAGTAAAGTCCTTACACTATGAGAGAATGAATCAATGAATCGTCTATAGCAAAGTCCTGCAACTTCCACATGAGTTGCAGCTGCGCATCCCTGGATAGAATCCTCAAACTGGGCGTCCCTGTGGCTGGATACCTAAAAGGTTTTGAAAAAAATATTTTGACATGGGTCAGAGCCCAAGTAAACATTTTGAAAATATTTTGCAAGCAGTTAAATTGCAATAATTAAATATGCATGCGCACTCTTCATATTTAAGCTAGTGTCGCACTCACTTGAGGTATAGATCACCCCTCATCAAATGTTAACACCTAACGCTTGCCTGCTAACCTTCCTAGTTAAGCTACCCCACCTAACTATCCATATCACACCTTTTACCACCACACTACTCTAACCATAGTATTCTTACTTTGATTATTAAGTTATCTACGCATTAACTTATTAATCGGATCAAATATATTAAATCATATAACGTTCACACTAGTTATATAGGAAACCCCCTTTTTTTAAATCATATAACTCTCCCACCAATTATATAAGAAACACATTTTTAAATCATATAGTTTTCACACTAGTTATAATAGGAACACATTCACACTTATGTATTAATCTCGTATATAATTATCTAAACATATTATATACATACTATTATACTACAACATTCACACACATGTCAAGTATATATCCATCCTCCCGAGTAAGGACTCACTGGATGTTTTATCTAAAATGCTATCACCTCGTGTATACTCAATCCACCCGGATACCTCGAGATGGTTAGCTCACCGAATCAGAAAAATAAAAATAAAAAAAAGCGTAGTGGAGGCGGTCAAAGTTCCCTGGGTGTGAGACTGAATCATACCCAAGACGTCTCACCCCGAAAAGAATCACAATATGTAAATAATGGATGCTATGACCTGGGAATTATACTCTCCCTGCTCCTTAAGCCAGGGGGATTCACCCACATGTCACAACCGCTTGTGAGAGCACAAGAGGGGTATGTATTCCTATAGATATCATTCACGCCAATATCTATAAATCATGCAATATATATATATATATATATATATATATATATATATATATATATATATATATATATATATATACACACACACACACACGCACACACTATCACATTAAACGTATATATACATTTAATAAAAATACGGCTAACCCGTTCCTAACACCTGTAACACTAGCCCCAAAATATCGGAGTCTAAATCCCCTACTCGAAATTTAATTAATCACACATTAATTAATTTATTAATGTAGTATCACTCACTACAATACTCGGAAACATTCCCTCGTTCCATAAAATACCTGAGTCTATAACCCGACTCTCATATTATTTAATTTCACACCCATTAAATAAATTAACCTAGGTTCACTCGTTAATACACTCGGACTCACCCACTCGACCCATAACTAAACCTTTAGAATATATTTTACCCAATATTCTTAGCTTAAGTCTCAACCCTTCCCTTAAGTTATAAATTCTGAATACCCTTCTTTTAAGACCTTAGGTATTTATTTCTCTTTAATTTACACTAATTATTTTCATCCCAAAAGTCCCCAAAAGGAATAAGGCCGAAATAGCAAACGGGCCAAACTGCCAAAACCCCTCCATCGTCGATCGATCGATGCCCTTTGGTCCATCGATCGATCGACTCGACCTTCTTCTCCGTGATTCCTCGTTCTGCCATTTTAGTACCTCTGAGCTCCTGTATCTCTTCTCAGTATACAAACTAAATGAATTTGATCTATAATATGTATTTCAGGTGGATCATCCTCATCATAATAATAACCTTTAATATGATGGATTATCAGCAAAACTCATCAAATTCCAAATCGATTTCTCAAGGGTTTCAAACGACCGTTTTCTTAATTTAAATTCTATATTCCAAATTACACCATATCATTTACTAGGTTCTTCAAAAAATTCAGATTCTACATCATTGAATCATCTAACATCATTAATTGCACTTTTAATCCTCGCAAAGTGTCTCATTCCACAAAGCCCGTTTGTCATGTGATAACTCACCCAAAAACGACTTTTTAATTTACACCCACTATGATATGAATTTAGATACTGTGATTTCGATTGAAAGAAAGTTAACTAATTACCTAGATAATTTCGTTGGTCTGATTTCCTTTGTTGTAGATGGATATTCAACAAAGAACATACTCCTCTTCTTGATTTAGCTCCCCAAAACTCTCCCAATTGGTCCCTCTTTTCTCCTCTGCCAAGCTAGGATTTTCTTTATGAGTTGTGTTTGCCAAAACCTCCTTAAGGCAGGATAAATATTGCTAATCCCATTCTTAAGCCTATAGGCCAAATTAAAATGACTCAAATACACCCATGTGAGCCCGGTTAGGCCTAAAAATGCCCTGAGACCCAATTACTACCCTCAGGTACTCTCTTTCGACTATTTTGACCTATTTGGAATCATCAGTGCACTCAGAATCGCCATACAAATTACTTAACTAAAATCTCTAATCTCAACCTCAAATTATAAAACATGCAAATTTAATTTGTTTTTACCCAAATTAAATAAATCTTAATTCACCAACTTAATTAAATCCTCCAGATTAATTTAATCTTAATAACATCGAATTAATTAAATTCTAAATCCTCAAAAATATGAGGTGTTGCACTCATGGCAATTATTTTTACATGCGCAAATCCCCAAATTAAATATATGTATATGTCAAGATTGTAAGGAGAACACCTCACTTATATCATGTAACATATGAAGTTAAAATCCAAAAGAGGTCGTGCATGTGTGTGCAGAGGCATATGTAGAGTGAATCCATTAAGCCAGTTAGTTTTGAACTACTTCATGCAAACATGATTAAGAAAAATCCTAAGCATTGAAAATTATTATCAAATTTTCTAGACACATGAAAACATGGAGTGAAGTGGATCCAAACACACCGATATGCCACACCAAATGTGTAAAACTAACTTACACATAAATAAAAATATTTTTGAGTTTTTACACATTTTTTTTCTAAGACACCACATGAAACAAAACTCAAAAGATACACAAATATATTTTTATATTTTTTTAATAGAAGCCAAAAAGGAAAATCAAAATACAAAAAACTCGAACCACGTACAACTACCAAACACGTATAACATAAAGTACAAAAGCTAGTGTATGTAAACATGCAAACACAATCAACCATTAGATATAATATGAGTTGAATTATGACCAAGCATGCGAGAATCAACTAGTCTAACATTCAATGCCTCCAAAACTGATTCTCTAACCCAAATAGATGAATACTTAACACCTTGAGTTTTGGGACCCATGGTGACATGAGATCTAGACTTCCTAGGACATCTTCTAAGATAATAACAAAATGCCCAAAGGTGACATTTCCTATCACAATATGAACATGTGTAAAACGAGGACTGTTACATATGGTTTTATGTTACTTAATGTCCTTGGCAGTGGTTGAAACAAACATCAGTCTTGGCTTTAACAACATAAGCATTTAAGTCATCTAATCTGATACCATCACTACTTGAGTCTCTTAAATCATCTTTTAACTTTAAAATCCTAGACTTAAGCAGAAACTTAGACTCCTCAAAGTTTAAGGACTCCTTCTTCAGATTTTTAATAATTCTTAGATGGTTATCTCGCTCCCCCTCAATGTAAATGAACTTATCCCTAAGTTTCTTCTCACGTGCCATCAAAACTTTTATCAATATATAATTATCTTATATGACACGATCTTTTCTTTCTCTAAAACACAAAATCCATCATCACTCTCTGTCTTGGATACTTCTAAGTTTTGAAAATCACGTTTCATATCCTTGAGCTTCTCACGGAGGATATCTCTTTAAGTTTGAAAATTTTGCCTAGATTTGATTTCATCTTTTATGAAGGAAAAAAAAATCAAGAAATTTAACTCTTTTTGCAAATTTCAAATTCAAATGAGTTCATTTTTCATCACGGTTATGAAGCCCATTAAACTCCTCACAAATATAAAAATTGTCATCATCTCTAAACACACTGGACAACCTATCATTGTGATGACTCGTTGAGAGTAACAAACTTTAAAGAGAGAGATAAACAATTAAATAACCCTAAAACTGCACGAAACTATGGATCAACAAGATAAATTTGTGTCCATGCTTTGATACCACTTGAATGTATTATAGGATTCTAATATGGATAGGGTAAAAATCGAGAAAAACACTATTTTTAAATTTTCTCAAATTTAAGTTCAATTAAGAAAGTTAACCCAATGAAATTTAGCACCGATTAAAGAAATATTGTGTTAAAACATAGTAACTAATTTTAAGTTTATCCTAAAGCATGCATCTAGGTAATAGCAAGATATAATAAATCAATCCACATAACACATCGATGTAGAAATAAAACCCACAACGGGAAGAACCTCGGACGACCCAGTCACGCAAATTACTATATACGAAATTAAAAGGACACGACAGTAGACTTACACAACGACCTTAACGCCCTCGCAAGCCTGTATGATCTTTGTTCCTCAACCTTCACCATAGTGACATATAGGATTCTACCAGCAAAGCAGCCACAACATGCGAATCTACACATGCATCAATATCCATCGAACAGGCTCAACAAATGTCTACGGATTGGAATATGGAATCTACTACTTCTTCACTGTAGCACCACACCATGAAGTCCCATGTGTGTAAATAATAAACTGTTTATAGAGTCTGCCGCATGAAATAATTCTCAACTATATGAAGAAAATAAACCTTGGTGCCCATAAACTAGATCTCAAAGTATATATTAGATGCAACTTGGATCTTTAAACAGTTGTGTGTAAACAGGGTTTGGGTTTGAAAAAACTTGATCATAAATAATCACATAAACATGAAGATATTTTTGGAAGAGTTTGGGAACTCAAAAAGCATGAAAAAGTCTCACATAAAACTCTTTCTCCAGAACCCTATTTATACTAGGTTTTCCAAAAATGAGATAAGGATGAAAAACTTTACAGAAAATCTCAAAACATTAAAAAAAACACGCCAATTCGTTCGAACGAAGTCATACATCTCGTACGAAACAACTTTTAAAAAACATTTTTAATGAGGAACCAGTTTAGTCCAAAAATTGGGTCATTCGAAGTTCGTTGGATACTGTTCTATGAGTTGTATAGGCTCGTTCGAACGACATAGTCAATGCCATTCTAATGACCTGCCATTTTTTTCTTAAAGTATTTGAAAATCATTAAAAATAACACCCAAAACTAAATTATCCAAGGTTAAAAAATATACGCATTCATACCTAAGAGATCCTCGGAAGCTGAAGACGAAACATGATACGAAACACGATATGATGAATGTAGTAGTTTTAAATTGGTCACTATTTCTTCAAGCAAACACATCACGGGCTTGAAAGGAAACACACTTTAGTCCAAACCTACGACTCAAAAGTTTTGTCCAAACATGAAATTAAGCCAAAATACATACAAATTAACTCAATCAAATATCATTCCTCACATGGTGTGTCTCACTGCGGTGAAACATCATTGCTAGTCGCCCTACTTAAAATGTACCACACCACAAAGCTCTAGAAAAATGAATGGCTAACAAAAGCCTCATTGCTGCAGTGAGGCTACTACTGTTATAGTTGCAAAATTCTAAACCAAAAACCAATCTCTACTTTAGCGAACAAATATCGTAACCCCATACATGAACTCAATCATCATGGAATACCACCATCAAACATCCCAGAAGGGTCTCATTGATCTAGGACATTTATCAAGTTTGAAAAATACAAAATCTTGACTACATGTACTTCATTCGTTAACATGCCAATCCAATTACATTTGATGCTATTATTTTCAAAACAACGAAACCCCCATCGATAACCTCCCAAATGAAATGAAATCGAACATTAATGTGATTTGAACTCCCATGATGAACTTACTTTTTGGCCTAGTAGATAGAACTTTAGCTATCACAATGCACCTCTATATAATCTTGTATAATCTCAAATCACCAATAAGCTATAGGGCATCCTTCATGACTTTTTTTACTGATATATACTTTGCCTCCATAGTAGAGAAAGCAATTGTGGCCTGCAGTACAGACCTCCAACTCACTAGACCACTAGATAATGTAAAAACATACTTCGCAATCGATCGACGCTTGTCCAAATCACTTGCATAGTATGAATTCACAAACCCACACACACGTGACTTCTCAACCCATTGGTACATAAGACCCATATCAAATGAACCCTGTGGATACCGTAAAATCCACTTTGAGCAGCTTGAAAAAGACACAACGATCAAAATCATTCCGTGTGAATTTTTGGTCCAACGTAAATGGGTGAAATTCTTGTACCACTATCGAGGCTATTGCTTCAACCCATATAAATACTTCTACTATTTAAACATATGATATTCCTTCCCAATAACAGTGAAACCCTCAGATTGAGACATGTAAATCTCTTCCTCTAAATCCCCGCGCAAGAACACTGTTTTGACATCGCGTTATTCAAGCTTCAAGTCAAAATGTGCCACCATAACCAATATCCTGAATGGAAATGTGTTTCATCACTGGAGATAACAATTCATTGTAATCCACACCTTCCCTTTGTGCAAGTGCAAACCCTTTGGCTACTAACCTTGCCTTTTAGCGAACATCATAATCTGGTTCCCCATATTTCTTAGCATACACCCATTTCCAACCGATAAACTTTTTTCCCCTTCAGTAACTTAACAAGCTCTTAAGTTTGGTTCTTGTGAAGAGAATAATCTCCTCACCCATGGTAACCTTCCACTCATGAAAATGAGTATCGCTCATTATTTCATGATATGTAATCTTACCATCTTCACAAACCAATAATGCATAAGAAATCGTGTCATAGAAGCCATATCTCCTCGTGGGATTTTAAACCCTAGGTTTTTTCTGCTAGCCAATGATAGATGTTCTTCACATTGTTGAATATGTTCTTATTTCACAATCTTCTCTTCATCACTATAAGAGTCAATTGGAGTAGTCATCTACATTTGCACCTTTTTTCTCAAATTCTCCATAGGAGAATCATATTTCTCAACCTTTGGCATCTTGATCATAAACTCCTCATCAAAGTTCACATCCATACTAAACATCATCTTCTTGTCTTTCAGGCACCATAGCTTGTAACCCTTAACCCCATTACTTTAACCCATGAAAATTAATTTTTGATCTCTCAGATCAATCTTTCCTTCACTAACAAGAAAATAAGTCAGATAATAAAAAAGCATGCACCGTTTCATAAGTAGGATGTGAACCCGCCCAAGCCTTCACAGGAGTATTGTAGTCAATTGCGATGGATGGAAAATGATTGACAATGAAGCAAGCATAGGATAAAGCCTCCATTCAAAATTGCTTTGGTAAGTCCACATTGGACAACATACACCTCACCTCTTCCAATATGGTTTGGTTCATCCTCTCCCTAACTCCATTTTCTTGGGGCATTTTTTGGATCATAAAGTGCCCAACAATAACCTCATCCTCATAATACTTCGAGTGAGGATCATATCAGTACTCCCCACCATTATCCGACCTAATAACCCCAAATACCTCGTCTTTATATTTCATGGTGTGAGCCCAATGTAATACCCCGTATTTTTAATGACTTTTAAAATGGGATTAATTAGAATTAATTATGATATAATTGGAAATTAATCCGAATTTAAATATTTCTCGAGAATAAAGTAATAGGTGATTTATGTTGAATATTACTTAGTGATTAAAGTAATATATATGATTATGAATTTAAAATTGATTATGACTTTATAAACTTGTAACGAGTTATGTGTACGGCAATTATGGAAATTAAGTCGGGATGCGCATTTGAGTCGTGTCGAAATTATAATTTAATGAAATAAAAGTGAATTATTATGTCATCTGAATGGTCGTTTTGACTGCGCCAAAGAGTCCGGAAGGGTTCAAATAGTCAAAAAATTCTACTTGGGTGTTTGATTTGGGTCTCGGGGCACTTTGGAACCGAAAGGACACCCCGGAGGGGTATTTCGGTCATTTTTCAAGGGAGGTAAATAGTATGCACGAATTTGAGAGATTATTTATAAGTCTAAAGGGTTTATATTATTAATTCATTCTATAAAACTTAGAGAGAAATAAATTGAGAGAGAGTGAGGAGTTTCTCTGGGGAAAAGGAAGAGTCATTGTGAGAGAAGAAGATACTTTTCTAGGAAACCAAAGGACAATCATCTTGCACCACCAAGAGCCATCACCACCACTGTCGAAAGTTGGCCGAAAAAAGGAAGTACCGCCAATGGAAAATCATCCCCAACGGATCAGACCTACAATCTAAAGGCAAGTGGTTAATTATTGCACAATTATCATGTATATTGTCCATGTTAGGTTATTTAGAAAATTCTGAAAAGATGCATAATGAAAGATGAATTATAGTGATGTTAATTGAATCTTTGAAAGGAGAATGATATAGGATTGATTTTATTTTGAGAATAGAATTTAATCCACAAAATTTGGGAATTACTGGTGAAGAAAATCTTAGTTTATATGATGTTCTTGAAGAAATAATAAAATATGAGTTTTCTGGAAATTATGAGAAATAATATGTTTGAATCCAAACTACTTGATGATTCTAGGTTCTTTGATTATTAGAGATCAATTATATATCTTGGTATATCATATGGGATCAATTGTGGGGAGTTTGGGATTATTTGATATGGATTTTGATGATTAAAAAGTATGAAACCCGTAGGAATAACAATGCAGAAACCTGGGCAAATAACTGATCAATCGATCGATCGACTCAAGACTGTCGATCGATCGACTGATCGATCGATCGACCAGAATCATCGATTGATCGACTCCCCTTGGAAATGTGAAAGATTTTTCTTTTTAATTGTTAAATCCCAAACTTTGAGGAATCTTTTATGATGATTAAATGAACTTAATGGGACTTAGGGAAGGGCAGTAGGATATACCTAAGACCCGAAAAATATTATTTTGGGATTTTGAATGAGGGGAAATTAACGAGTGTTTAATTAAACGAGTTATTTTTTAGAATTATATTACTTGGAGTTTAAATCGGGTATATGATAATTTAAGGTTAGGATCAGTAGTGAGAGAGTCATAAATTACCGATATAACCTAAGGTATAATTGGGATTAACCTTAAGAGGTGGGATAAAGGGTTAAGAGTGAATTAGGGATTATCGAGGAATAACCCTAATTAATGTGAATTTGATTTGTAGAAATTCGGGAGTCGTGATGACATGGATTTCTAGGATGTGATGTTTACCTGCTAAAATTTATTTGAGGATAAATGATACCCTTAAAGTGCTGAGAAAATTTCGGAAATAAAATATTACGGATTAAAGTCATAATCGACAAATACGTAGGATATTCGGGATATAATTATACTACGTATGGGGTTTATTATATGGGTTGTGCGTATGCCTATGGATATAAATAGGTGAGATAAATACCAATTGTTATTATATATATAAGGGAGATGAATACCTATTGTTATCATATGGTTGTGTGAATACCTTATTGATTTTATATTTATATAGGTGTGATGAATACCTATATTATTATTTGTATGTATGACATACCTACGCTGCTTGCTATCGGGGTGGAGGTTTCATGTTGTGGACGGTCTTATCCTTATGCGCCCAATTGGGAGGGATTTTAGATTCGTACCCTCAGCATAGGACCTTGGAAACGTGTTATCCGAGATATGATAGTTCGACAGTCAAATGGGAACGTAGGTATGTGTGTGACCCATTTGGCTGGGGAGTATACTCGCCTCCAATATATTTGTGTTATGATATGATTCGTGAGAGATGCCGAATCAATAGTTGTATATACAGTGACATTATGTATCAGGATATGATAGCAGAGTATGCATGCACCGCAACTGTGACTGGGGAGGTCCCGTATTGTATATATATAATTAGCGTGATATTATATATATAAACGGTGATGTACTACTGTGTGACATTGGAGATATAGAGATGTAATCTTCTGTGTGAAATTATAGATTAAAAATATAAATTGTGATTTAATCTACTGTGTAATGTTGTAGATTGAAGTAAATAATGAAATCTAAATGTAATTAAGTAAGTGAACACTTAATTCCAAGGTTGTAATAAGACTAGTTCATATTAAAGAAAAATGAATATGAATAATTATATTACGTATGGTATGGGACATACGGGTTTATGATATGGGTTAGAATTATGTTGTGGAAACTAGTTAGGAGGGAACCTTAACTAGAAGAGAATAAGATACGATAGGTGTGCACTCTAGATGAGAGGTGAGAATTCTTAAGAGAGAGCCCGAGAAACTAACATGTACATAATAAATGCTTATTTGTAATTGTTAAGAACTTGCTATTTTTAAAATCTTTTACAATCGGGCTCTGACCCCTTTTCTTGCATATTCTCTTCTTTACTATATCTTGTACATCAGGTATCCAGTAGCAGGGATGCCAAGCATAGATTATGGATGTTACGATGGATTATATCTACTAGTAGAGGTGTGGATTTTGTTTAGACACTTTCTTTCTGTTGATTCACTCATCTGTAGCATCTACTTAATTTAGGGCATGTCGCCCAGGATTCTAGAGATTTTAATTATTTATGTAAGCATTGTGGATATCAGTTTTGTTTAGTGTAAATGTTATAATTTAACTGGAGAGTTATTCCAGTCACATTTATTCTTGTTGTAGTTAAGTTAGTTGTGCTATGTGTTTCATATTATTATTCCGTGTCATGGAATGGTTTTAATTAGATTAAAAATGGAAAAAGGTTTTGACACTTAGCTTAATTAACTATTAGGTGATTAATATAGAAAATGTTTTCGACAGTGATGCTAAGAATGAACCAACTGTATATTCTGATTTAATTGGGTATCGGACTAATCACCCAGTATTTAATTAGGCGGGGTGTTACACCCAAGTCCATCGATAGTAGTCAATAATTAATGTCACAAAGTAGTGGCTACTATCAAAGATAATGCTATTGAAGGATCCCAAACATTCGTGTGAACATAATCAAGTATGGCCTTCATTTAATGAATCTCCATGCGAAACTTGATCTGTCTTTTCTTCCCAAACACACAATGCTCAGAAAATCCCAATTTGAAACTTTTTGCACCCTTTAGCAACCATTTCTTACACAAACACTGTCATGAACTTTTCCTCGGCATGTCCCAAAGGCATATGTTAAAGCCTAGTGGAATTCGGCTTCCCCTCTTTTTTATCATCAACAATCAAGGCATGACATGATACCATGCTACCTTGGACAAAATTGGTGTTTCCCTCTTTATTTCCTCTCATCGCCATCAAGGCACCCAAGACAACCTTTAGCATTTACCCCTCGAGTACAATTTTGCAAATGTTGGAATCTAAAGCACCCAAAGAAATAAAATTCTTCCTCAACTCTGAAAAATAACGAACACTCATGAGATTCCTAGTTACTCCATCATGTATCCAATCTAATTGTGCCAATACCCTTCCACCGATAAATATGTTCATTACCCATAAAGACTTTACCTCCATCCACCTTCTTAAAGGTATGTAATAAATGTCTATCCAGGCACAAATGGTAAGAGTACCTAGATTCAAGTATCCACCCATTTTAAGAGATTTTCCATGAAGAAACTATTAACGTACTCCCAAATTCATCATCTTCCAAAGAGACTGAATTGGTCACTTTTTTCATCTCTTGACTTTTTCTTACAACAATCCTTCTTGAAATGACCCTTTTTCTTGCACAAATAACACATTACATTCTCCAAGCCCTTGGTCCTAGATTTGGATCTTGAGCTTCCCCTTCCACCTTGCCTCCTATCCTCGATCCTACCCCACACAACTAATGCATCGGATTGAGAATAACCCTTTCTCCTTCTTTCGCTTCTCACTCCCCAATAATGCCGAAGAGACATCACCATACTTCACTTCCTCCTTTGCATATACCAATGTGGTACTCAGATTCTCATATGAATCGGAAAGTGAATTTAGAAGCAACAAAGCCTTATCTTTATCATCAATATCAACGTCTAAGCTTAATATATCAGAGATAATTTTATTAAGCTCATCAAGATGTTCGGACATCGAAATATTATGAATATAATCAAATTGAAATAATTTTTTCTCGAAATAAAGGCGATTCTCTATACTCTTGGTCATATGTATTGTCCTCCAATTTCTTCTGTATTGACTCCGTCGATTCTTCCTTCATGACATAGTATACCACATTTTGTACGAGATTAAACCTGATTATGCTACACGTTAGTAAGTTGCACTCTCTCCAATCATCCCCGATATATCCTCAGGTTCAGTCGAAATGCCCCTCAATGCCTTACGAAACCTTATTAGATTAACACATCTATCATTTGTCATTTCCACATGCCAAAATTAATGGATTTACCATCAAACTTCTGCAAGTCAAACTTTACCATTGACATAATTTTAACCTTAGATGTAGACATTCTCTAATTTCTAAAATGAGTCTCCAATAATAACCAACCAGACAAAGACCAAAACCCCACTTAGGAATTTTATCAAACATCTTGGATGCACACAAAGCAAATACCTTACCCGCTAAAGCTCTGATACCAATTTGTTATGCGGATAACACTCGAATGAGTGATTTATGCACGCTCAAGACTCAAGATGAGTACAACCCAAAGAGATAATAAGAGAATACCAACTAATTGAAAAGTAATGATAAAATGAGAGAAACAAATACCAATAAGAACAAGGAAAGATGTATGTGGTTCACCAATATGGCTGAGTTCATAAGTGATGACTTCTTTTATTTGAGGAAAGATGTATCTGGTTCACCAATATGGCTAAGTTCATAAATTATGACTTCCTTTATTTGATTAAATCAACAAGGGTTACAACTCACTCAACCTCAAAAATCCTCCAAATGAGTATACAAGAGTCATGATCAATTAATATGACTTAACGTACGCTCTAAAACTTAGGGATTAAAGCCCTAAAATGTTTTATTTATTTGTGGAGTACAGTTATGGTGAAAGCCTCTGTAAGAGGGTAGTTTAGATTAGATGGAGGCGTAACTCCTTTTGAGTTCAGTAATGATAAGTTAACTAATAGCACTATTGATTAACTACAAGACACGCAATCACAACTTAGTGAAGATAAACTCAGTTTGAACTCACAAATCGCTCGTGTATATCTCAGAAGATAATAACGAACTCAGAAGTAACTCATTTAGAGGGAGAGAGAAGTAAGCATCCTAGATGCACCTTGGTAGGGAGCCAAATACACCAAACACCCTCAAATATCTCATCAAGTATTTAAAGCTTCGTAATGAATAACAATGGTGGGTGAGTAAACTCTTTGGTTTGTAATAAATCTCTCTCTGATGTATATTCTCTCTAGTAATAATTTCTGAACTAAAAAGGAACATCCCTTCCTCAGAGGTGGTTGGGGACCTTAAATATCCCCCACACCACTCCCGATGTAACCCAGTCATTAATAACTATGAAAGAGATCCCTCATACTTTATGTCATAAACATTATATGCCAAGACATGCCTTTTGCCTAACCACTGTGTGTCGGGGGGCTGTCATCATAGAGGTGGCTCACCAACTGTCTAACAGCCCCAAATACCACGGTGATTTACTCAGGTGATGATTTGACATTGTCTAGATGGCTAGTGACATCACCTAAAGTAGATGTGACATTAAGTAAAGGGTTGTTTGGTTCACAACTTTGCTCCTGATGGAACTCAAGGCTACTCCGCCTGAGGTTCCATGGTCAGGGTCTTTTGGTGTTTTACCAGGTGCATCTAAGATGATCAGGACAATCCCCAACAGTGCCTCACTTTTCAATCCTCCAAACTAAGTCCCTCTGAAGTTCCCATGGCGAGGTCGTTCGATAGAGCATGAAAGCTCTCCCTGGCCCTGCCAAGCCTGGTCTCTCGCAAGTATCATTCGACCTCACACTAAATGCCATTATAATCGTTACACCATTACAATTGTTATATCTCGTATTCAATATAAAAAAAGATACAGTATGACTAAGTAACACAAAAAGCTAAAGTATGAACTACCGCGCTAAGCCGCCTCGCTTGAGCTACCGTGCTGAAGTACCTCGCTTGAGCTGCCACGCTGAGCTACCTCGTTGTCTTAATCCCAAAAACTGTTACTAATGGGGGGATTATCTCTAATCTCAAGATTACCTTCAAGCTCCCTCTACATCATTTTAACTACGTATGCTACCTGTTCGGTTTTAATTTTAAGTGGTATCAAATTGGTATGCTATATGATCATATTGGTACCGTTTATTGCTTATTATCTTTGAAGTCTCATTTATGCATCAAACTGGTATATTTTTTTCATAGTTTATATTATTTGAACTTTTGTTATCTGATGATGGAATTATTTGTATTATTTATACCCAAATCTAGGACTTGTTAGCCCCATTGCATCATAAATAAAGAGCTTTTAAAGCCGTTTTTTTCTATTTAAAATAAAAATACAAAATTAAACATAAATCAGGTTTATTGGGAAATTTTGAAACCCCATGCTCATGTTTTATAATCATGAACATAAATATTCATTGTTAATCTCTTGTGCAAAGTTTGTTTCAGTATTGATAGGGTTTACAATGCAAGCGGCGAAGTGTGGACAGAAATTGGGCAAGAAACTGTCACTTACGTACCTTCAAGGGTAATATGGTAAATTCAGATGACTAAATTTGGACTCGAACAAATCGTGAAAATTATAATCCTGGGATCAAAGTACGCCTGGGTTCAATCAACGTGTCAATCAGAGCTCAAACGAAGAAATAATTATTGTCCAAAGTTCAAAATCGAAAGAAAGTCAAAGTCCCAGGTCTTGCCGGAAGTCAAACCACGTGACCCGAGCACTATTGAAATATTATTGGACCCAAAATATGGGTTACATTGGTTTTTACGGTGTGTCACTCGGAGGTCGTATGTGAAAGTTATAGCATTTTAGGGTTCTAATTGTAACTATGAAACTTGGAGTTTTTAAGGGATTATATCTTTGTTTTGTTGTATATGTACTTGAGGAGATTTGTGTCTCAAAGGTAAGGGAAGCTCTTCTTAACCTTAAGGTCGCGAGTTAGAGCCTTGCTTAACTCCAAGCCAACTAAAGTTTTTTGCACGCGTCTCCAGCACGTTCAGCACGTAATTACCCAGGCGCTTGCTTAACCCCAAGGCGCCTCACGCGCACCTCCACACAAACCGCCATGCACATGATAGTTGTACCAACTCCCTCCCCCTGTCAGCTTATCATCTGAAACCCTCCTTTTCTTATTTATTTTTACCATATTGTCACTTGGGTTTTGTTTTGTCTTCTTCTTCAAATTTTTTATTCTTTTATAGTCCACTCCCCTTTCCTATGCCTTTGTTTAACCGAGAACACTGTGTATTCTTTTTATATATATATATTTCTTTATTTTCTATATTTTCTTTTATTTTGTTTCCAATTTCTCCCTTGCCTTTCTTTCTGTCGAGAATGTCCTAAGGAGACCCACTTGCTTTGTTTTTTTGTTTTACTCCCTAGATTTTATAGTGTTTTGTTTTGTTTCAAAATAAAAATACTTTTTATTTCTTTGTCTCATAATTCTATAGCCTTTTTTTCTCCCTTTTCCTAGGCCCACGCGTAGAGCTTCCTCCCATTCCCTTTGTTTTGTCCCAATGATAAGCTCCATTCTCCACAAAAACAAACAAACCCAATTTTTCAGCTCCATGTTTTCAGACCCACTGTCCCAATTTTATTATTAGCTCTTATCCCCATATTTTGTCTTAAACATATTATGCGGAGGTGCGGAGGCTATAAATGAATGGGCCAATTTCAGGAAAGGAGGAAGACATGAATTTTTTTTAGAAACAAATTTGTATAGATAAAAATAGTAAACACATAATTTTATAACACCCAAAAATATTATACATTGTGTGTAATTTTTAGTGCTTGGGAGATTATTTATGTGCAAATTTAAGGTACATTGTGTATTGAAACTTAAGTCTTGGCCTTGAAATTTCATAAGTTGAATTTTATTAATGAAAAATGTTATTTCATCTTGCAATATTTGTGTTTCAATTATGAAGTGTGAGTAATATTATTTCTAGGACTATGTGAAGTTTATCATGATTAATTAATTTTAGCGTGTTAATTTAATTCAGTGTTAATTCCCGAGGTGTATCAAATAAAAATAAAAGGTCAATATTCATTTAAACCTACATGAGAGTGTGTTTTAAGCATCTGAAATTATTTGATAAATCGTATTTAAAAATTTTAATGTGTAATTTTTGATGGGTTATGCTTACATTAAATTGTTTGATATCTCCTGATTAAATACATCATTAAAACTTAAAAATCGATATCTTTGAGGGAATAGGGATTTATGGCATCTATTTCAAGAGATGTTAAAATATTTTGAGAACGTGTATTGTTGTATTTTTTGAAATGTACGCGATAAGAGTTAGTACATTTTGCGTAATAAAATCGGGGATATGCAATTAAATTAATGTTTGGTTCTAATTAAAATTGATAAACGGATTTGACATCTAGTTTTCTTCCATATATGATATTCTCATTTGTAGTCATTTATTTAATTTGATCTTGTTTTAGTTTAAAACTCAATCATACATATACACTCATTTGTCTAGTCAAAAAATCGATTGTTTATAAAAATTGACCAACTCTCCATGGGTTCGACCCGTACTTACACCTGCCAAGGACATTAGACAAGCTCACCCCATATGTAACATTCCTAGTGTTTACACATGTTCACATTGTGGTAGGAAATGTCACCTTAAAACATTTTGTTATGATCTTAGAAGAGGTCCTAGGAAGTCTAGATCCCATGTCACCATGGTTCCCAAAAATCGAGGCGTTAAGTATTCATCTACTTGGATTTGAAAATCAATTTTGGAGGCATTGAATTTTAGACTGGTTGATTCTCCCATGCTTGCACATAATTCTTCTCATACTATATCTAATTGTTGATTGTGTTTGAATGTTTATATACATTAGATTTTGTACTTCATGTTATATGTATTTGGTAGTTGTATGTGGTTTGAGTCTTTTGTATTTTGATTTTCCTTTTTGGCTTCTATTGGAAAAATACAAAATGATTTTTATTTATCTTTTGAGTTTTGTTTCATGTGGTGTCTTAGAAAAAAAATGTGTAAAAACTCAAAAATATTTTTGTTTGTGTGTAGGATAGTTTTGTACATTTTATGTGGCATATCGGTGTATTTGAATCCACTTTATTCCATGTTTTCATGTGTCTACAACATTTCATTATGATTTTAAATGCTTGGGATTGGTCTTGATCATGCTCGCAGGTAGTAGTTCGAAAATGACTTGCTTAATGGATTCTCTTTGCAAATGCCTCTGCACACACATGCACGAACTCTTTTGGATTTTAACTTCATATGTTACATGATACAAATAAGGTGTTCTCCAAAAAATCTTGACATATACATATATATTTAATTGGGGAATTTATGCATGTAAGAATACTTGCCCATGAGATTGTTATTTTTTTGAAAAATATGATTGTGTACGGGAAAGGGATATGAAAGGAGAAATCTTTCTTGCATGAAAGGCCACCATTAGCAAGAGATGAAAAAATTAAGAGGCAAACGAAAAGAAAATATTGCTAAAGCTAATTTTTTGCATTAATTCTTCAAAAGTGTGATAGATTCCAAATATGAGAGTGGAAAATGGCATATCTAGGTTTTTAGGGTGATATATGTTGAAGATTACTGGGTTTGCACTATGCTTCATAGTTAAGTCATGCTTGATGCTATTGATTTTAGAATCATCAATATTTTATAGGATAGTATACAATATGTTTGTTTGTCCATTTATGAGTTGACTTTATCATTACTATGAGGTGAAATCTTTGTTTGATAACGTTAATGAAGTCAAATTGAACTACTTAAACATATTTTGAGTGATTGGGTCATATTTCGTTTGTTGCGAGTTCATGCCCTTCACTCCATACCACCTTTATTTAGATACATCGATCATATGCTAGGGTGGAAAGCTTATTGTGTTTTATATCTTGTTCGTGGTGTTATATATATATATATATATATATATATATATATATATATATATATATATATATATATATATGTGTGTCATTGGTATCTTTTTCATATTTATATATATGGTATCGTTTTTATTTTGAGTCTTTGCATTTGCATTTTATCTATGTATGCCACATGTTCGGTCTTAGTTTTGGTATGCTATATTATCATATTGGTATTGTTTGTTGCTTGGTATCATTGACATCTCGTATAAGAATCAAATTGGTATATTTTGTTCGTAGTTCAGATTATTTGAGCTTGTGTTGCCTCGTTGTGTTTTTCATTGCATGTTGTACTTTGCAACACTGCATGATATACTTATTTTTTCTTTATTGCTACCCATGTTTCAATTGGGGGGAGATTTGATTATATTGGGGATAAATGGTTTTATTACGCCTATTTATCTTTGTCTATTCCTGAACAAAAGGGGGAGAAATAGTAATATTTATAGTCCGGGGGAGATTTTTGCCTTAGGGGGAGACGTTATAACTTTAGTAGAGATTATTAGACAAGGAGGAGGATTTATTCTTATGCATATTTATATTGTTGTATATTATCTTTGCAGTTGAAGGTGTGTTTAAGTATGCAGGTTTGCAACGATGCGGCGAAGTTTACATAAAAGCAAAGTTGCTCAACGTGAATTTGTCAAGTGTTTGTAATTTTGTCTTTTGGGGTTGGGGATTGAGTTTTTTGAAGAGCTTAACGGGCCATAGGTTTTTATTTTGTGTTTTGTCCCTGAATAGCTAAAGGGGGATATTTGTATGGACAATTTTTCTATAAAGTCAATTTGTTTGTATTTTGATTCAATTCCATATTTGGGCAAAACCCTGAAGTCATAGATTAGGACTTGAGTGTGTTTCCTTTCAAGCATGTAACATGTTTCTTTAATACGTAGTGGTCAAGTTAGAAGTTTTACATTCATTGTGTCGTATTTTGTGCCACATTTCGTCTTCAGCTTCCAAGGATCTTTCAGGTATGAATGTGTATATTTTTTATCCTTGGATAATTTAGTTTTGGGTGTTATTTTTATAAAAAAATATTTTTAAAATGTTTTCAAAAAAATTGACAAGTCGTTATAATGGCATTGACTATGTTGTTTGGACGAGCCTATATAACTCATCAAAACAGTATCCAACGAACTTTGAATGGCCCGGGTTTTGGACTACACCGGTTTCTCGTTAGAAATGTCATTAGAAATTAATTTAAACGAGACATATGGCTTCGTTCGAATGAGATTGACTTCGTTCAAACGAATCAACATGTTTTCAATGTTTTGAGATTTTATGCAAAGTTTCTCATCCGTATCTCATTTTTGGAAAACCTAGTACATATAAACAATTCTTCGCCCTCAAAAAGAAATAAAACTCTCAAAATATAACTACCAAAATTTTCTCTAAAATGGATTTATGATCAAGTCTTTTCAAACCCAAACCCCGTTTACACTCAATTATTTAAAGATCCAAGTTTCATATAATAAATGCTTTGAGATCTAGTTTGTGGGAACCAAGGTTTATTCTCTTCATTTAGTTGAAAATTATTTCATGCGGTGGATTTCGTACACAAATTATTGTTCACACACTATGGACTCCATAGTGTGGTGTTGTGGTGAAAAAATAGTGGATTCCGTGTTCCAATCCGTAGATGGTTGTTGAGACTATTAGACGAATATTGAGGTGTGTGTGGACTCACATGTTGTGGCTACTTTGCGGGTGGACTCCTGCGTGTCACTGTGATGAAGGTAAAGTAACGAAGAGCATTAAGGCTTGTGAGGGCATCAAGGTCATTGTGTAAGTCTATTATTGTGTCCTTTGTAATTCTATACATAATGAATTTGTGTGGCTGAGTCATCCGAGGTTCTTACCATTATGGGATTTCCTCGTACATCGGTGTGTTGTGTCAATTTATTTATTTTATCATACTATCACCTAGATTTATGCTTTAGGATTAACGTAAAATTAGTTAATGTGTTTTAACACAACATTTTTTTTAATCGGTGCTAAGATTGATTTGGGTTAACTTGTTTACTTGAACTTAAATTTAAGAAATTTCAAAAATAATGGTTTTCTTATTTTTGACCCTATCTATATTTGAACCCTATAGGACTTTCACAACAGATTTGAGAAAATACTTATTTTAGTTAGGGATATTTTGGGGCTTTCACCACAAATGTATTCCATACATAAATAGAACATTTTAGTGCTTTAAACCCTAAGTCTTAGATCAACCAGCAAGTTGTATTAATTTCTCTCAACTCTTGTATACACATTGGGAGGATTTGTTTGTTTGACTGAGTTGTAACCCTTGTTGATTTAATTAAATAAAGGAAGCTATCATCCGTGGACATAAATATATTAGCGAACCTTAGTGTGAATGATCGTGTCGTTCTTTGAGTTATTGGCTAGAGTTGGGGGATAGTAGGCTATTCGGGCCGAATTGCATTCCGGACACCTTTGAGAAGGTGGCGCCCATCAGGGAGCATATGAAGATTGTCCAGAGTCGGTAAAAGAGTTAAGCTTATAACATGAAGCGTAAGTTGAATTTTCAAGTGAGAGATCAGGTGCTTCTAAAGGTATCCTCAATTAAGGGAGTAATGATCTTTGGATCCAACGAGAAGTTATCACCCAGATATATAGGTCCCTTTATGATCTTGGATTAGGTGGGACCAATGGCATATCATTTGGACTTACCCGACCATCTTCAGCCGATACACAATGTCTTCCATGTGACTATGTTAAGGAAGCTCTTGAGAGACGAGTTAGCCCATTAACACATCAACCTCAATAGAATTGAGTTGCAGCCAAATACGAGCTACGAGGAACGACCGCATCACATTCTTGACTGGAGATAGTAGACTATATGATGGAAGGTCACTTTATTACTTAGAGTCCAATGGGGATATCACAGAGTTGACTTGGGAAAGAGTAGGATATGCTGGCGATGTAGCCTAAGATCTTCGAGTCGAGTAAACAAAAGTAAAATTTCAAGGACAAAATTACTTGTTTAAGGGGGGAGGAATGTAATACCTCATATTTTCTATGCATTTATTTAAACTGTGTAGCTATTTATTTATTTTCCTGATGTGACATATGATATACCATTTATTATATTTTATATGAGTTTATATTATTTGTATATGTGTTACATGAATTAACACTCTTTAGAAATTAA
Organism: Sambucus nigra; assembly: GCA_949130495.1. Classification (NCBI taxonomy): domain Eukaryota; kingdom Viridiplantae; phylum Streptophyta; class Magnoliopsida; order Dipsacales; family Adoxaceae; genus Sambucus; species Sambucus nigra. The sequence goes on from OX422210.1 coordinate 302,938,238, forward strand.
CAAAATACACGTTAATATATAAACTAAATATTTTTAAGTTACTTAGTATTATGGGAGATTATGAAATGATCAGGGACTAGGTATTGGGGGTTTCCTTTTTTAGATTATCCCTTAGGTATCGGTTCCCACCGATCATCAAGTAGTTTCTTATAACGTCAGTCAAACATAACTAATTAATAATTAAGTTTTAACTTAATTGACTCGTGTCGTCTTATAAATTAACATAAGGAGATAATTAATTTATTAAAATATGTTATATTTTGTGTTGACTTTCGAGAAACTTAAAAAGTCCATTTATTACTTAAATGATGGAAATTAAGTTCATTGGGTTAGTATATGGTTTGGGCCAAGTTTCGATCCATTTGGAGCATATTTTAAATCATTAGATAAAGGTTGTATTTGTACTTAGCCTTAATTTTGGGTTAGAGCCTTTATTAACTTTACAAGAAAACCTAAGACTCTCGTAATACACTAGTGTCAAACCTTAGTAGGTAAAGAGGTTGAGAGAGCAATAAGAGATTGAAGAACTTGAGGATTTGGGACTTGATTCATACAATGAGTCAATAAGCAAGTTTACTTTGATTAATAATATAATTATATTTTTGTTATGTTAGTAGTAGTTCATTGGAATTTGAACTAAAACTCATGTAATTTGATTTTAATCAAAAAAAAAAACTAATTTTTGTAATTAGAGTAATGACTTGATTAAACTTTAATCCCATACTATGAAATAGGACAATTTGATAATGAATCCCTTAAATTAGTTAATGAAATCATGTAATCCTTCATGTTTAATTAGTTATTGAATCTAATCTGAGATGAATGTGATAAATTATATTAAAATAATGAACTTCTAGTTGGGAACTTATAATCTGAACTTGAATCATAAATCATAAGTATAATAGCCAAAGACTTGTTGTTATAGATTAGTATTGTTAATAAATATGTTATACTTGAAGGATCATGGTTATTGGCGGGGGTGGAAATTTGGAAAATGAAACCACAACACGACATGACACAAAATGAAATTAACATGACTTATCGAGTTCGTGTCGTGTTCGTTTCGGATTGATTGGACTCGCAATCGCATCGCGTCATGTTCGATTTTAATTTTTGCCACGAAATTGATTCGAATTAGACCCAATTAAAGGGATGAAAATGACCCCATTTATACCTATTATTGACCCATTTAAACCCATTATTGACACCATTTAGACCAATTAGTGATCCATATAAAAGTTAAAATTATTAAAGCCCAACCGATTACTAAAAAACCCATTTCAAGTTTAACGCTAAAACTAAAAAAAACTTACCTTCACTTCATAAACCCTTATCCACCTTAGAAGCAGCAACCTCACAAACCCTTACCCCCATCTCCCTCCTTATTTTTCCATCCTCGTCAAAAACCCTTAACCTTAGAAGTTTAACAATTCCTCATGCCATTCTCTTACCGCTGTCCCTCCCTCCCCCTCATCACTATTAGCCCTCTGCCCCTCCCCCTTATCACTCTCAAACTTCAACTCCACCGTCGGAGTTGCTTTACCCCTCTATCGGCACCATTTGAAGGGAAAGTGATTACATCATTAGTTGACGGGGCTAAATATGGAATGAGATCAGTAATGAAATATTTTCTTATTTATGTTTATAAGAAAAATTTTGAATAATTTCTTTCTTGTTCCTATTGGTTGGTTGCTGAGAAAATTTAGTCAGGGGAAAAATATATTTACTTATCGTGTTGGTTAGGGTCTAATCATATCCAGTTGAACCATATGTATCGTCCGATTTATCATTTCAATGTGTCATGTTCTGGTTAAGGAAAAAATATTATTGTGTCGTGTCGTGTTCATGTCGACTAAAATATCATCATGATGGGTCGGGTCGTGTGAAAATACGATCCATAGGCCCAATTTTCCACCCCTAGTTATTGGATTGTTTATATACTTTACACTTAGGTTTCGGGTTGATAAAGATCATTTCTGCACTTTGGGAAAGAAGGCGTCTACGTGGATCTCCTTTTAATGAGATTGGGGTTTGATTCGAACAAGTTTGGATTTTGTTGAAGAAGAACTTTGCACGAGTTTGAATATTAATTCTCTAGTAATTAGCGATAATTAATCCAAGCATTAAGATACCGCTTGAATAATCCGTGAGTAGGATTGATAGTTGTTCATCTAATTTATGTAAGCATACCTCGGTTGTGTTTGTGCGCTCGTACGGGATGTACTAGGAGATATTTTGAAGGGACGCATACAACGTTGATCGCTCTGGTACCCTGGTGATAGCGATGGGCGTACCTTGGTCTTATTTACCCCGATCCTATTAATGACGTACTCTTATCTCGAATGGGGGTAAACGGGAGTGTTTTTTCATATAGCCTTGGGTATGGAGTCTACTCAATAGACGGGAAGGTTCATTGATACTCCTTTTATTGTTGCTTGAGGTTATAGGAATGGGATGACCTATAACTATACTTAATGCGCACGAGTGATCCCCGAAGGTAATAGGGATAGGCCTTCATGCGAGCTTGTACATACCCCTTCTGATTGTATGTGAGTGGGGATACGAGAGGTGTATAGATGAGATATTAGTCTATGTAACCTTGTAATTATAATCAATTCAGGAAGATTTATAATTATGTATCATTGGGTTCACTTGGGCTTGGGGTTAAACTTTCATGCTATATTTAGGCTGTTTGGGTTGGGTTAACTTAAAAACAACTAAAATATGGGAGTAAGGTGCATTATTGTTATTGTGGCCCAAATTTAGTTGCATTTTTACTCACTGTCGACTTGCTAGGTTTAATCTCGTTTGTGGAATCTATTTTCAGGACCTAGACAGCAGCAGCCGCCTCAGCCATGATATACTCAGTATTTCATTCACAGTTCCAGCTTCCCATTATAGGATGTAGGCATTGAGCCTGCATGATTGCCTTTATTTATTGAAATTCTATTTCAGTAGTCAGTGTCGGATTATTATATTTGGTTTTCTTTATGTTGGAGTCGGGTATTTATATTCAGAGTTGGATAATATTGAGACATTTATTATTATTCCAGTGATGGACTTTTATTTATTATGTGTGGGATTGGTATTAGAGTTATATTTGTTTTACTCATGTTATTAGTGTCAACTTATGATCGTTTTAATTATTCACTCATGCTTAGAATGATACAAATTGTTTACACTTGTGTATGACCTATATTTAGAACATATCAATCTAAATATGAATTTTACGGGGTATCATAAATGATGAAGATGATGTTTTCCAATTTCTTAATGATCTAAATCCTTCCTGGAATGTGATGTATGCCTCTTCTATCATAATATTCACCTAAAGTATGTCATGTGTGTGGGTACTTCCAGACATGAAGTTGTAGAGAAATATGAGAGTAACGCGACTTTAAAAGTGTTTCTAGTGCATTCTTCTATCGACTCAAATGTAAGCCAGTCGCTCAAGTATAAATCCTGTAAATCGGGTATCAAACACAGGGACTAAGACGAAGAATCATGATGATGAATAGAAAGATAGTTAACCCTACGAATGACTCAGAGAAATAAAATAAAAGATGATGATTTGAAATTCGTTAACTAACTCAAAACTTAACTACGCATGCAAGAATAATTAATTGGTTTTAAACTATATGAGAGAATGGTATTAGTGTAAACTCCACCGAGCTGTCGATGTTTACATAGAACATAAAAGCTTCAAAAGGATAATTCTTCATTCAAAGAGACGTCAAATATTCTCAAAGCTTTCAACATATGAGGACTAAATGTCGCACAATATCAAATCAAAATTGTATTTGACGAGGATGAGAAGTTATCAAAACACCAATTGCTCCCTTAAACATTCCGGTTACCTAGGGCAAATGGAATTAGAAGGCCTACAATCTTTATCTTGATAAAGTTCAAACCTTTGAATGAGAGATTACTTTTTATTCAGTTTTAAATCCATATATGTTACCTAGGTTGGGTTCATGTACCCTAACTCGCTAAAAACTTAGTCGGGCATGGTGTAAATATGACTAGACATGAAATTTACGTTGCATGAAATCATTCTTATGCTAAAAATATGATCAAACATGTAAAAGAGACTTGTAACTAAGAAATAAATGATTCATAAACCAAAAAAATGAGCGAAATTGAAAGCAATAAAGGAACTATACTTGTATTGATGAAACCCTTGAATTCTTGCCAAAAGATGGAATAATTGTGGAAGAAGATTAATCCTAGGGTTCTTAAGTCGTTCTCCCTCTAATTCTATTTGAAAAACTAATTAAAAACTTCTCTAATGTAAAACTATAACAATACCAAGTCGTTTTTGCAAGAGTCCTAACCTAATACAACTCTAGCCTATAAAAAATAGGGCCAAAATAAAAATTTTGCTTCAACTAATTTGTAACGGTTTTAAAGCGTGATAAATGTTTTGTCACGGATCTGGAGATTTACTAATGGCGAATCGGTTCCCCTTTAACCGAACGGGTTCTCCTTTCTACCTTCCTTAGTTTTGCCTCATTGATTCTTTTCATCTTCGAATGCACGTAACTCGAATTGAGGTATCATTTTTCAGTATTCTTGTGACTTCAAGCTCTTTAACTTTTCAGTTAGCCCCACCTCCAGACTAAGGCTGCAATTCTTTCACTATTTTGAGTTCTCTCTCGCACTATCTTGCTTGAAATACCTGTAAAGCACATAAGAGATCCAAAAAATACGAAATACTTGACAAAAAGGTTTAGTATAATATATATGAGACAAATCCAAGTTAATTACAATACACAGGATCATAAAAATACCGAAATTAAGAGGATAAATGTGAAGATTTTATGCCTTATCAAATCCTCCTAACTAAGAACTTTATCCGTCCCGAGCAATGTAAAAGAATGAGAGTAAAATTTAAGGACCCTTCAAAAACTTTATTGGGATAGAATACCTTTTTTTCGGGGGCAAGCAATTGCATTTAGCGTATACAACAAGTCGTTAAACCCCTATGTTGCCCTAATAGGACGAGTGGTGTCTCATGAGGGTTTGCAGTGAATATACCCACAAAATTCGTTTTTTCGATTCAAAGAAAAATCAAAATACTTAAAAATTGTACAATATAAATTCTCCAAAAATGGTCACTGTAAATTTATATTCTTTATAGTGTGTGTGCACGAAGCCGAGAATTTAACCGCTAATTTTCACCGATTGATCAATGCATTACTTTCTAAAAGCTCATTTTGATTCAATTCTCAAGGGATACTCTCATAAACAAATCTTTCGGAATGTGGTTATTTCTCTCAGTGTGCGTGATGTAAAGAGTAAATATAATGGACACAAGGTCACGCACACAAATTAGAACGACCAAATTTTTATGGTGAAAAGATCTCATCGTCGGATTACGGTCATTGGAAAATGGGACTCTTATCCACACTAATTAATCTCTCTTACTATCTTTTTGTGTCTTAGCTCTCCACGCGGTAATTAATTTCGTTTTTCGAACTCAGTTAGGACTTTTTAGGGTCATAAGGTGTAATGGGTAAAATGAAAACTATTGGAAAATTCGAAATTGGAAAATCTTTTATGATTTATGTTAGTACTTTTTCCGGATTTTGCTCATTTTTCTCTTTTTTTTCTATTTTTTCACATTTTTCTTTTCTTGCTAGTTTTGTTGAGCTCTTATTCTATTTTTCTTACCCCCCCTCTTTTTTTTCACTTTTTGGACGTACTTGATGAATGTTCAATTTTTACAATTCCGAGCCAATTTAGTTTATTGGGGTTATCAAACGAAAAGGAAAAATTCCATTACGCTCAAATTGGGTTGCAAATGGATAATATTTCATAACTTTTTATGGCTAATATTTTTGGGTAAACAAATGATGGCCTAACTTCATTTATTCGAATTAATAATTATTTTACCATATGCGTCTCGAGAATATATTTAGTTTAAAGATATTTTTAGCTCATTTTCAAGACAACATCGCGCTCATTTCCCGTAACTGGTCAAAATAAAAGAAATTGATATCCTCAACGAGTTATTAAAAAACTGAAATGAAATTTGAGTTAACCATTAACTCAGATTGATTTAATTACTCGGAAATAGTGAAAGGCTCGAAATCTCACCGGGTTAAGTAACCTCCACACTTATTCGTTAAGTCGTCAATTTTATTTCAATTTTCATCTTTGGTCAATTTCAGCCTAGTGCATTTTGAATTTTAACAATTTGAGACTTCAAACAAATTTTTGTGACATTTTCGAAGCTTTTAAATTTCAATCTTTATTTATTTTGAAGAAAAATATTTTTATTTTTTTCAAAATTTTCAATTATTTCTGAAATTTTTGAATTTTTTTGGGTGGGCATTTTAATTTGTTTTTTGGCATTTTAAAAATTTGTGAAGTTTTTAAAAGACGCACTTGTCACACACACACCAACTTAGACTTTTGCATTATCCTCAATCAAAAGGACTAAAATCTAAAAAAAAAAAAGAATAAGTGAGAAAATAAAATGAACAAATATTAAAATGCAATAAGACACTATATAACTCCAACACACGACTCAAAAATACAACAAAAATCACCCCATATGCAATAGGGGTGCAACGACCTCTCTCTCTCCCCTAAGACTCACTTGACCCCATCTGCGGGGTTCGATAATATCCTCTTCGTCTCTCCCATATCATAAATCAAAAGTCGAAACAATTGAAAATCGACCGAATAAAAAAAGTGGACACCTCGACGCACATGATGAATGAGGTGAGTGAAATCATCGAGTTGCCCAATCACCTTGTAGCATAAATGGACTGACTTGAAGGGACTATCATATTGTACTTTTGAATGCCCTAGATTGTCCCTAAACTCAATAAGGCATGGATCGGTCTCTAAATGGGACTAAACTCTAGCCAACGCCACGATCCCATCCGAGAACTCAAGTGGCACGAGAGAACGTGGTGGAAAATGGCAATGCGGTATGATAAACCATGTGCACCGGTTGGAAACGCTCGAATTATTTTCTCAATCTTGTCACCAATAGATAAAACCTCACATTTCAGCATACTTTCTAAAGGCTCAGGTGCATGTTCATAAAGAAGGAATTTATCTATCCTATCATTAGAGTCGCTCTCATTTAGGTGACTAAATGAGTCCAAAAATGATTGGATATCAAGAGTGAGGCCCTCATCCACCGGGACGAATTCTCTCTCAAAATTTTCAAGACTTATACCTAAAGGTAATTCGGTTGTGTCACTATCCCGTGGGGTTATTTCAAGACACATATTTTTTCTGAATTATTTTGATTTTTTGAATTTTTGATTTTATGATTTTTTTTTTTTTTTGCTTTTATAAGAATTATAGTCAAATTTTGGATTACATCTACCTAACCTAAAAGTCTACCTAGTCCCCGACAACGGTGACAAAAACTTGACGCGACTTTAAAAGTGTTTCTAGTGTGTGCTTATATCGACTCAAGTGTAAGTCAGTCTCTCAAGTAGAAATTCGGTAAATCGGGTATCGAACATAGGGACTAAGACGAAAAATCGTGACAACGAATAGGAAAGACGGTTAACCCCATGAATGACTCAGAGAAAGAAAGGAAAAGATGATGATTTTAGATCCGTTAACTAACTAAAACAAGTAAATTTAAACTAATGACTTAACTACGCATGCAAGAATAATGAATTGGTTTTAAACTATATGAGAGAATGGGATTAGGGTACACTCCCCCGAACCATCGGTGTTTACATAGAATATAAAAGCTTCAAAAGGATAATTCTTCATTCAAAGAGACATCAAATATTCTCTAAACATTCGACATATGAGGACTAAATGCCTCACAATATCAAATCAAAAATTGTATTTGACGAGGATGAGAAGTTATCAAAACGCCAATTGCACCCTTAAACATTCCGGTTACCTAGGGCAAATGGAATTAGAAGGCCTACAATATTTATTTTGATAAAGTTCAAACATTTGAATGAGGGATTACTTTTTATTCACTTTTAAATTCATATGTGTTACCTAGGTTGGGTTTATATACCCCAACCCGCTAAAAACTTAGCCAGACATGGTGTAAATACGACTAGACATGAAATTTACGTTGCATGAAATCATTCTTACACTAAAAGTGTGATCAAACATGTAAAAGAGACTTGTAACTAAGAAATAAATTATTCATAAACAAAAAAGATTAGAGAAATTTAAAGCAATAAAGGACCTATACTTGTATTCTATGCCAAAAGATGAATAATTGTTGAAGAAGATTAATCCTAGGGTTCTTGAGTCTTTCTCCCTCTAATTTTCTTTGGAAAACTAATTAAAAACTGGTCTAATGTCAAACTATTACAATACCAAGTCGTTTTTGAAAGAGTACTAACCTGATATAACTCTAGGTTAAAAAAAATGGGCCCAAAATAAAAATTCTGCTTTAGATAATTTGTAACGATTTTAGAGCGTGATTAATGTTTTGTAACGGTTTTAGAGTGTGACTAATGGCGAACTGGTTCCCCTTTCTGCCTTACTTAGTTTTGCCTCATAGGTTCGTCTCATCTTCGAATGCGCATAACTTCTTCACCGTAGCTCGGATTAGTGTCGTTTTTATCAATATTCTTGTGACTTCAAGAACTTCAACATTTTAGTTGGCCCCACCTCCGGACTAAGGCTAGAAATTTACAAAAATTCCCTTTAACTTCCTGTTTCTTAGTTTCTTTCACTATTTTGAGTTCTCTCTCGCAGTATCTTGCATGAAATACCTGTAAAACACATAAGAGATAAACAAAACATGAAATACTTGCCAAAAAGGATTAGTATCATATATATGAGACAAATCCAAGTTAATAACAATACAAGGGATCATAAAAATACCGAAATTAAGTGGATAAATGTGAAAAATTTATGCCTAATCAGAGAGAAATCAATTTCTCTCTCGTCACCCCTTCACAAAAATATTAATAGTGTTTTTTTATTAATATTGTTTTTTATCTCCCTATCTAACCCTTGAGAATGTCTCTTGTAACTTAAACCCCCTCCCTTAACCCATAATATATAAATACATATATATATACATGAATTGCGTTTAGGCCAACAAGGGTTTCTAGATATTTTTGGGCTTGCTACATGGGAAATGGATTATATTAAGGACCCAATAGAAATAATTAAACTTCCAAAGAAAATATGAAAATCCCATATTACAATCTAATATATATATATATATATATATATATATATATATATATATATATATATATATATATATTCTTCTTTGTTTAATTGTAATTAATTATGCACTTCAATTTAATTATCCCACAATTACACGAATAATTGGGTCTTGTTTTCAAAGTTAGATACCGCACAATATGATTCCCCATGTAAAGCATACAATACCCGCTTGGTGAAAGTCAATTTATTGTTAATCGATTTTCACCAACATCTTATGTACTACTTGATCTCAAGTTTAACTTATTTGATACTTTACCAGATCATAAAATCCATCGGGCGAGTTTACTAGTAAAATAAAAACTTATAAGTTTATCAAGGAGATATCATTATCCAAAATATCTCTTAGACGTGGATTTTTGCAGAATATGATCTCGGATATACCCACGCAACGATCGCTTAACTTGTGGAAATATAGACCCAATAAGTTAAATCGCACCAATAATAATCAAAACAATAACTGGGTGAGTATTCCAATCCTCATAATCCTAAGGACTAAGTATGTATGCACCATTTGTGAACAATATGAGATTGTGAAAGTCTAATCTAGTCAGCACCTAGACTTGAATCTTACCCTTGATCCTCTTTAATACATTCTTGATGTAACGATACGATCCTGTTTGAACATCACACAAGTGCTTGGGCCATTAGACAGGTTCCCATAATCAAGATAAATTACTAAGATCGTACTTGCACCTTTACCGATAGGATGTCAAATTCATATCAAATCTGTTATATTCAATTGAACTAGAACTGGAATTCTGATCTTTTGTTATCAGACCAAACCTAACTCACCAAAATTCCTACTAATTCAAATTGATCGACATGTATATATAAATATAGGTCATTTTCACAAACATGATTCTTATTTCAAAATGAACGTGACATATTTTCATTTAGAAATAAACGTCATACATTATTATTAAAACGTCATACATGGTTTTAATAATATAAACCCAATAATATCCCATCTAGTCTTAAATCCATGAACCTATGAATTTAATACGTAACCGGTTGTTATCCGATACAATATTTGTCACATATTTTAACACCTTCCTTGTTTGATCCCTCGAATTATGTGATACCTTTGCCCAATGTGCTTAGATACTTTTATGGTTTGGGGGCTCACGCAAACCTACAATCATTATGCTATTTACATAATATAGTAGTCGATCATAATGAAGAAACCTCACTTAATTAACTTAGGAAGTTCTCGAGCCATATAGACTCTTAAGTTGCTTCCAAAGTGGTAAAAACTTTGGACTCAATGATGGAGTCAATGATGGAGTCAGCAATATATGATTTCTTCACAATAATCCAATTTACATCCCTACCTCCTGGAGTAAAATCATACCTTAAAGTAAAAAACCTCGAATCCTTATTTGATTGAAAATCGAATATTTGTACCTAATAGGTACAAAATTTTCTATCGAGTAAACTAACACATAATCTCTAGTCCTTTTCAGGTACTTGAGAATTCACTTTACAACAATTTAGTTCTCCTCGCGTGGGTTAGAATGAAATATGTTGACCATGCCAATAGCAAAGCATATTTTCGATCTTATACGTAACATAGCATATATGAGGTTGTCCACCGTCGAAGCATAATGTATATGCCTCGTCCTTTATATTTGATAAAAAAATTAGGATACTAGTCCTTAGATGGAGTGATTCCATTATTGAAAGGAACATGTCCTTTTTTGGAATCCCCCATGCTAAACTTGTGGGGAAATCATTAATATAAGTAGCTCGAGATAAGCGCGACATCCTATTTATCCAATCTAGTGAAAGATTGATCTCAAGGATGTGACTGCCTTATCCTAAGTTCTTCATATCTATCTACCTGGACAACGACACTCTAATAAAAGATAATATAACCACTTCATTCCCGGTTAGGAGAATACTATCCCAAAAAATATAATTGAAACTACACCACATTTCTATCATACTTCTTATACAGACAAGTATTATTCTGGCTTTGATTAAAATTAAATTGATTGCTTGATCAAACTGAATGTTCCAAGACATTTATGTGGCTTAAGCCCATAAATGGACCTTTTAAGCTTACACATTTTTTTCTTGACTTACTACTATGAATCCCTTGGGTTTCACCATACAAATGCACTCGTCAAGACCACCATTTAAGAACGCAGACTTGATTTTTAAAGAATCATGATAGACTTTAGCATATCCAGTAGCGAGAAGGATTTATCATAATAAATTCCATTCTTTTTTAGTAAACTCAATCACAACAAGCCTTGCCTTTAAGGTTACCATCTATCCACCTTTTAACTTCTTGTAGATCCACTTGTACCCGATAAGTTTTCTCCCATCATCAAGTCTACAAACTCCCAAATTGATTCAAATACATCGAATACATATTGGTATTCAATGTCTTAAGTCAATGCAAAAATTCATTATCTTGGAATGCACTGATGTAGTTTTGAGCTCGTGTTACCCTGGGATCTTACCAAGGTGTTCACCCAAAACCACTAACATGCCAGGATAACTCTTGACCCTCCCACTACAACATGACTTCACTTATGATCCAGTATAAATGACACGTGACACTAGATCATCAACAATACTCCCACTACCATTAGTTAATGTATTATCGATATTAAGTTGTATATATTCCTATATGGGTGGCCTTTGTGCTTAGGAAGATGACATTTTAATACCTATAGAATGAGGGAGAGCCTATCTTCACATTTTTTTAGGGTCTTCTTCATCGAGGACCACTAGTTCTACATGCTTGGCCACCTCACCCTTCTTTAACTTTTCCTCATCCCTTTTATCAAGGGTTTCCATGTTATAAGAGGTAGTTTTCCTCTTGTATTATTTTTTATTATGTTGATGTGAAACAACATTATCTAGCCTCGATTGGATCACTAATGATATTTCCCACCACGAAGTGGGTTAAGAATCTCATCATCTGATCCACCACGGATGGAATAACTTTTAATTATTTTAAATAGACTAGTCCAAATATCATGTTATATGTAAAAGCCACGTTGTGATCCATAACAAATAAATTCACTTTTGGGGGCAAATTGGCCACTTACCCATATAAACATCAATTTTTATCATTCTGAGTGGGAAGACCTTTTCACCATTAAAACCATTTGAAGGTTAATGGTAGGGCTTTGGTTGCTTAAAATTGAGCTTAAGGCCTTTAAAATAGTCCTAAAAAATCACATCATCCGAACTTCCTCCATCCACTAGAATTCCAAAGATGTTGTATGAGTGGACTATAAGGCTCACGACAAGAAGGTCATCATGTGGGTAGAGAATATTTTTAAAATTGATACTAGAAAGTCAATGACTAGATGATCATTGTTCTTATTGTTATGACGAGTTTTTTTACATCCTCCCTAGCATAATTTATATCCATATATCGAGAGTTGGTTCTAGCTTTCCCTACTTAGGATTTCATGTTTGTTGGCCCTCTTTTACCCCCAACGCCTTTGACAGGGTCATAACTTTCCCAACCTCTACCAATATTCCGTTCATAAAGGTGGAGGCTCCTTTGAGATGGCCCAATATAGTTTACAAAGTTAGAACCCATTAATGAGGGTTGTCATCATAAATTTTTCATTGTAATCAACCATTTTTAATTTTTTTTTTCCTGATGAATTGGGAGATGAAGTCTCTAAGGGCCTCTCCCTTTTTTTCAATCGAACATTGAGGATATGGGTCACCCTCTCAACAAGTATTAGTCTTAATTAAAATTTGAGTATGAACATGTATGTTAGCTCTTTAAAACTTTTAATTTCCCATTTTTCAAACTCGTATACCACATATGTTCGCTCCAGTGAGAGTGTTAAAAAAGGCACGACATCTCTTTTCATATTCTAGTGAGTATATATTAGCCACTAATTGATACGTCTCAATATCATGGGCGTGGTTAGAGCTTCCATCATATTTTGGAGTTACTACAAGAAGTTTGAATTTTATAAGGGTTGGAAACATCTTGATTTTTGGAATGAAGGGAGACTCCTCCATGAACACTCTCTCCAAGTTATTATTACTCTTCATTAAATATCCCAACCTGTTTTCTAGATTTTGGATTGAGCTTTTCTAAAGTTTTTTATTTTTGGGGTGATTATCCCCTGATCCCTCGTTCTTTGACTCCCCTTAAATCATGTGACTCAATGTGTTAGACAAGTCTCAAGGTCCAGCATAAGTTGAATACCTTGGGGTTAGTGTTATCATACATTCCTCAAGATAATTCCTCATATCACACTGACTATGAATAGCAGGAGGGGGTATGATGCCTAGGACCTAGCTTATCTAATGTTAAATTCTTACTAATCCTAGTGAAGGCACTTGCCCTTTACTGTGAGTGGTGCATAGTCCAAGTTGATCATATCATTTTTGAAAAAGAACCTACCATGTAGGTATTAGTGGTCTCTACTTCTTAATTGAGATTCTGCCTCAACCTCTTCTTCGTGGGCTGATAGAACTTCCTCGCTAACCTCTTCATCTTTGTATCCCAAGTCTAGCTGACTAGATCCTTGATATCTCTTTGCCTCATACCATACAGTCCAGCCTTCCATGGTGCGTATAGTAGCTCATTTATGGGGTTTCGACTACCTCTTACTGCTGGGGTATGAGGGTTAGCTACTCCCTCTAATTCTCACCCCACTTGTGTTTGGGTGAGAGCTAAAATTTGTGATTACATCCTTTCCTGATTTGTTAGCATCAAATTGAGTTATCTAATAAGTTAAGCCATATTTAGAGATGTCGATGGACTGGGTCCAGACCCGAACCCGAACTTAGTCCATATATCCATTTCCGTTATAAGTTTTTAGAAACAATAATCTGCTAACAAGATGCTTAATAATCCGTTTATATAATGGACCGGATATGGATACTAATGTCCTCGATCCGATTAAGACCCAATCCGAGTATATATATTAACTATTAGTGTAATTTATTAACATATATAACAATGTTAAAAAAATATTAAATGTTATCTCATTCATCCGATGGAGTCAGAAAACCTTAGGTGAACTAACAAAACAAAACCCCAGCCTCTCATTTTCTCCCTTTTTGCAGTCGGCCACAAACAAACTTTAAGCTCTCTTTCTCACTCCATTCCAAAGTATAAAACCCCACCCTCTCATTCACTCTCATTAATTCTCCATTTCTCTATAAATACATAATATATTTAGCATAAAATATATATTAAACTGTAAGTTTTTTTTGTTTTTGTTTATTTTTATTTCCAAATATTTATATTGATTACAAATCAGTTTTTGTGTTCATCATCTGGATCTTGTAAGTTAAAATGGTTACTCTCTCTCTCTCACACACACACACACACACACACATTACTTTTATTTTTCGACTTTGTTTGGGTTCGATTTTGTTAGGGTTTGATTTTATCTTTGCATATTAATTTTGTTGCTAGGGTTTAAACCTAATCGGGTTATAAATGTTAAAATCCAATTTCACAGTTTTGCATCTGTTAGGGTTCATTCTTTTTAAACCACGTCCACGACAAATGTAAGTTCCTTGAATTCGTTTTTCTTTTACAAATGAAGAGCTGTATGTTTTATTGAGTTGTATTACAATTGTTTGGTGATTGTTAATAGGTTATGTAAAAAAGGTATGTTTTATTTTTATACTTTTATTTTTATTTCATTTTATCAATTAAAAATGAAGAGTTATTAATGTAGACTTTTTGTATTAATAATTAATATTTTGATTGATGGTTGATGGTTGTTATTGTAATATTTGATGGTTGATCTAATTCATTTGAGATTGGTGGGTGTTATTATGATATTTGTATAGACAGTAGACTTTTTTGTAGTAATTGTTAACATTCTAATTATTAATTTGATCTAAATATATTCTGATTATTTTATTAACGATGGACCTTTTTATTTTATTTTTAAGACCACAACATCTTTATGGAGGGAACAAATCCAAATCAAAGTCAAAACATAGAAATCTTATATGTGAACAAAAATGACACAAATCAGGAGGATACGGATCATGCGAACAACGGTGACCCTCGGGAGGTATATAAATGCAAAACAAAGAAAATTAACTTATGTCGTTTGGTGTGATTTTACTTAATTTTTACACCCCCTGAGGGCTATAAATACATTATAAATCCTACATTCAAGGGACACGAAAAAAGAGAGGCAATTGAACAATCCCAAAGCAATATACAACAGTGGACGTAAGCTCTTCCCTTAAGCCGAACCACTTTAAAAATATCTTGTCTCTTTTATTTTTATTTATCTTTGATCAATGAATTAGCCTAGTCTATTTTTTGCATCAACAGATTGGCGTCGTCTGTGGGAAAGATATTTTTAATCGATCTCACTCAATCAAACATCTAAATGGCTGATATTCCTGAATTAAGTCTCGGGAACGAAGGTATTATGCCAGCCCCTTCTGCTCTTCCATCTGCAAATGATTTAACTGGGATTCTCGCTAGTCTTACAAGAGGCCAAGAGGCTATGCAAGATACTATCAGGCAACTTGCACAAACTCTTCAAAACGGGGCACCTGCTCAAGGAAATATGCCACCACCCCCATCAAGAGGTGGTCAATGCATCCAGTCGATTTTCTCCTACCATCCAAGGTCAAATTCATTACTCAAGACATCGGAATCTTTCCACACGCAATCTTATTCTCCAGAGAGGCCAAATGCCTTAGAGAGATTAAGTCGTGCTTCTCCCTTCGATCGTTTGGGACCCAGGGGGAACAGAAATGTTCCTAGGGAAATGTTAGGTAACACCCAACGACCATCTGATCAAAGGGAAAGCACAGCTCAATCTAGATCAAATACCCGATGAACTGCTACTCGGGCCGAGCAATGGCTTTAGGAAGAAAGCTCAACAACTAATAAAGTTGCAACGCATAAATTCGGTGCTGCCAATGATGCATGGAAAGGATCCATATAAAGATTGAAGGATAGATTAAGAGAAATGGAGAAGATGAGAAACCCACTATAAAGAAGTTTTGTAAAAGGGTATCCCTTTGTGCAAGCAATTGAGGATTTTCCTACTCCAGCAAAGTTCAAGGCTGCAGTAGTAACACCCAAATATGATAGAAAAACTGATCCAGTTCTCCACATAGAACAATATCAGGCAGCTTCTGATATTTATATCATCCCCGACAAAATAAGGTGTTGAGCATTTTCTGGAATCATTACTGGATTTGCCCAAATTTTGTACAATGGTCTTCCTCGGAGACAAATTTCTAGCTTCAACCAACATGCTGAGCTATTCATTAAAACTTTTGATTTGGAGAAAAGCCTTTGAAAGGGTGGCACACTTACTTGGTGGGAGGCAGAAAGAAGGAGAGAGCACCAGAGATTATATCACTCATTTTAATAACGAGAAACTAAAAATTATAGATTATGAGGAGAAGACTTTAATAATCGCCCTCATGAGCGGATTGCTCCCACAAAAACTGTATTATACTCTTGCCAAGCATCCTCCGAATACAATGGAAGAACTAATGGCTAAAGCCGCAAAGATCATGAATACCGAGGAAGCAATGGTAGCTAAGCGTAGCTCTGGCACAAAAGTTAATGGCAAAAATGATAAGAAAGATCATAAATACCCCAAAGAATACAGGGAATCAAAACAGAAAGGAGTTTTGGAGTGACTCAAGAAGTACAACGACTATTGTTGATGATCAACAACTATACTCCGTTAACCATGGGAATTCACCATATTTTGGAAGAAATCAAGCATAATAAAGATGTGTGTTGGCCTAATAAGTTAGAAGTTACCCGCCCAAGAGAGATAAAACTAAATACTACGAATTCCACAGGGATCACGATCACACGACGAAACATTGCATAGCTCTTTAAAATGAGATTAAAACTCTCATTCGATAAGGAAAGCTGAGTCGGTATGTTAATTGGCAGAACAATAAGGGAATTCAGTGAAGATCAAAATCTCCTTGCAAGCCCAGAGAGGAGAAGAAAAGAACTCATAAAGATGACCAGGATGATGATCCCGATCTCCCTAAAAAAATAGCAACCAGAACGTGAGGTATTTTGTATCAATTTTGGTTCTTTTGATTGCTAAATGATTACAGGTGGAGATGTAGGAGGAGGAGATCATATAGCAAAGCAAAAATCTTACCTCAATGAGGCACAAACTTGCTCGTACATACAGAGGATCAACCTTGCTAAGGAAGATCGACCAAAGAAGGTTAACAAAGACAAACTAGTAATTGGTTTCTCTAAAAATGACCTTTCAGGAGTATTGTATCCTCACGACGACCCATTGGTAATCAAAGTCAGAAAGGAAGAAATCATTGTCTCTAGAGTATTAGTAGATAATGGCAACTCTGTGAATATCATATTTTACCCTTGTTTCGAAAATTTGGATTTTAAACTCAGCCAATTAGAGCCCTATCATCAACTACTAATAGGCTTTGCAGGTGAGAAAGTCTTTCCTTTGGGAACTATTAAGATGGAGGTGACAATTGGCACCTGGCCAACTAGCCAACAGAGAAGGTGTGTTTCTTTGTAATGGATAAAAACGTCCATTCAGCTTATCATGGGAAGAGTGGGGCTAAAAAAGTTCGAGGCAGTACCATCCACTGTTCATCAGTGTTTAAAATTCCCTACTAACTTTGGTGTGGGAATCGTGAAAGGTGATCAGAAAGTAGCTCGGTAGTGTTACTATTCTTCTGTCGAGCAAGAAGACTTGGAAGAAATAAAGAAGAAAACCACTACCTACCAAGTGGATACTCCTGAGCTTTATGAAGAATCTAAGGTTGAAACCCTAGACCCAATGGAGGAAATAGAGCTAGTAAAGGGACGGATTGTGGAAGAAATTGAAAGCATTATGTTAGACGATGATAAATCGGAGCGCATCACTCAAATAGGAACAACACTGGATACTTTTTTTAAACAGGAACTGGTGAACTTCCTTAGATGGATAAAGCATGTGTTTACCTGGAGTCATGAAGATATGTGTGGGATAGATCCTAATTTCCTTTTCCATGAGCTCAATGTAAATAAAGAAATTAAACCAGTAAAGCAAAGATGAAAAGTGTTCAGCCCTGAGAAGAACCAAGCCATACAGGAAGAAGTCGAAAAGCTTTAGAAAGAAGCTTTTATTAATGAAGTGAAATATCCAGACTGGTTGGTCAATGAGTTATGGTCAAAAAGAAAAATAACAAATGGAGAATGTATGTATATTTCACAGATTTAAATAAAGCATGCCCAAAGGATCATTTTCCTTTGCCCCGAATGAATCAACTCGTGGATGCAACGTCAGAACATGAATTACTCTGTTTTATGGATGCTTATTCTAGTTATAACCAGATAAAAATGAAGCCTGAAGACAGGGAAAGCACTTCTTTCATCACTCCCCGAGGAATATATTGTTATAATGTTATGCCTTTTGGTTTAAAAAATACAGGTGCTACATATCAAAGTCTGGTTAATAAGGTGTTCGAGGAGAAAATAGTCAAGAATATGGAAGTATACGTGGATGATAGGCTTATAAAAAGCAAAAAGGCATCCGATCACATTATCGACCTCAGCCAAACTTTTGATCAACTTGAGAAACATCAAATGAGGCTGAATCCAGACAAGATCAAGGCATTAATTGAAACACAAACCCCAACTTACAAGAGAGACTTACAAAGACTGACTGGATGAGTAGTTGCATTGAACATATTCATGTCCCGACCTACAGACAGGTGCCTGCTGAAGCACCTTATATCTTTTACTCACTTAAGTCTACATTATATAGGAGCTTGTCTAGTTTGAAAATAGTGACAAAATTTAGTCATATCCTAGTCTACCAAAGGGCCTCAGACACTTCATATCAAATTCCTCTAAAAGTCTCAAAGGTAGAATACCAACAATGCACCTAGGATTGCATTCATTCATTGCATTCTTTATAATTTAGGAGTGTGTGTATTAAATCCCAAAAAAATGATTTTTTAATAATTATTAGGATATGATAAATAATTTTTAGGATTTTATAAAACACTTTTTATCATTTAAAAGTTGGTTTTAAAAATGTTGTGGGCTGATTTATAATTACCCTTTTCTCATAAAAACTTTCTTGGGTAGGATCCGAAAGCGGCAGAGAATTCTGTGGTGGAAAATGAGATTGTTTAAAACATCAAAGCACACATTTTAGGCTTGATGCCTGCCCTAAACATGTTGATCTATGAGTGACTGGATTTGTGTTTGTTTAATCTCACAACCTTAATACGTAATCATATCCATTGGATTAATTGTTATCTACGGTCTGCATGTCTTTACCTTAATCCTTGTGATATCGAAGAGAACCAATCAAAAGGCTTTTAATAGCGGTCCATCTTCAGCCGTAAGATTTACATCGTTAATGCTAGACTTAATCTCAACCATTGATCTTGTACAACCTTCCAAATCCTTCCTTGCATAGTATAAATAGAGACTAGCTTGTGTACATTTCTAATCTTTTGATCATTTAGAGAGAGAGAGAGAGAAGATAAAGAGAGAAATAAAAACCCTAATCAAACTCCGGCCAAATCTTTCACTAGAAAACCCTTCTATGAGTTTGAGTGAGTTCAAAAGTGAGAAAAACCAGTCTCTGTAGTCTTTAATCTCTTGTCCAACCAAGTCACAAAGTTTAGATTTCAATTTCTTTTCATAGAAATTTGAGATCTCAAACTGTCTGATACATATCACTTAGATCTTGTTAAGTTTGATTTCTTTTTTCAAGAAATTGTATTTATTGGTTGTTTTTACTCTTATATGATTATATTCAAAACCAAAACCAACAAACTTATTTATGTTTTCAGTTTATGAGAAAAATCGTACTTAGATGTAGTTAAGATCTTGATTGGGGTTTTACACTTTCGTGAAATATTTCACATTCTGTGAAATAGCTTTATAAATTAAATAAAAAAAGTTTATAGGACCTTGGCTGCCTTTTATAGCAAGGTTCCCTCAAGATCTGTGGATAGAAATAAAGATCTATGGTCTGAGACTATCAAAAAAACTGTGATTCAGAAATCATTACTACATCTTAGAATGATATTTTTAATTTGTTAGGAATATTGTCTGTATAAGTGTGTGTGTGTGTGTGTGTGTGTGTGTGTGTGTGTGTGTGTGTATGTGTGTATGTGTGTGTGTGTGTGTGTATTGCATGCATGTGATTAGGCACTTCACCACGTACACTCATCACACTACAACACTAAAGAAGTGTTGGTAGAGAGATTCTTAACTTTAGAGTCGATGTGAAGCTAAAAGGAGAAGCGGTTACAAAGCTGGGAGAACAACCTCAACATCAGAACCTTCAGAGGAGTCAGAATAATTCAAAGGAGTTGGTAAATATTCTGGACTTAGATTAGGTTTGCTTATGTGTTTGGTTTGCTATATAGTTTGTAATTTGTTACTCTATTTTAGTTGATTTTTCTTTTGAGGTGTAGAGACCTCCATGGATGTTTCTCCAATTGGGTGGGGTTTTACCACGTTAAAATATTGTGCTCTTGCATACTTACTCTTCCTCTCATCACCTTCTTGAGGTTGTGCTGATTTAGAACCTATATAAGTTTTGTTTTCAAAACTGGTACACCTATACCTTAAATAACTCGTTCACGTAATCTTTTATTGACATCTTGTGTTAACTGTTTGTTTTAATTAAAGAGTTTCTTCAAAAAAACTATTTGGAGCCATTTAAACTGTTTAATATTGAATTAAACAACTTAGGTGGTGATTTTTAAATTGGTATCAGAGCTTTAGTTTTACAAATTCTTTTAGATCTTGAGCTTCTGAAATTGTTTTCTCAAAACAAACTATGAACAAGAAATTTGAGAGATTAATTAACTTGTCCAGGCCCCCTCTCTTTGATGAAACCAACTTCCCTTACTGGAAAGTGAGGATGGTTGCTTTCATCCAAAGGACATTGGGAGATGATGTCTGGGATGCTATTGAAAATGGGTACACTTTTCCTCTAAACTAGCTGCTGAAAGAAGTATTGTGAGAATTAAGAAGCTACTAAGTGAATTCACCAAAGAAGAAAAACAGACCTCCCTTAACAATAATAAAGGCAAAATGCCATATTCATGTGTATCAGTGAATAGAATTCAAGAGGATATCTTTCTGTACTACCTCTAAGGAAGCATGGGACGCTCTAGTGACTGAACATGAAGAAGACTCACATGTTAAAGCTGCTCAAACCCAAATGTTAATCCAGCAGTACAACACTTTAGTCATGACTGAGACTAAGTCATTTGAGGACTTCTACATTAGGTTGACAGACATAGTAACTAAGCTGCATGATAATGGGATAATTTATGATAGGAAAGAAATTGTCTCTAAAATTCTAAGGTCACTTCCGCAAAAAATTGACAATAAGAGCTATGAAATTGAGGAG
The DNA here is from genome assembly GCA_949130495.1 of Sambucus nigra. Lineage (NCBI taxonomy): Eukaryota > Viridiplantae > Streptophyta > Magnoliopsida > Dipsacales > Adoxaceae > Sambucus > Sambucus nigra. Next base: position 302,959,783 of record OX422210.1, read on the forward strand.
ATGGGTGATCAAAACCTTACCCCTAAACTCCTCAGCATCAAGCTAAGAACTGTGGAAATGGAATTAGAGTTTAAGAAGCAATTAATACATACCCATAAGAAACAGTCTACCTCTAATCTAGTCTTTACCTCTAAGTTTGCTAAACCTGAATGTCATTTACCTGAAATTGACTTAGATTCTGATGAGGACTGCAATTTAGAGAATTTGGATAATTAGATTGCCTTAATGTCTAAACATTTCAAGAAAATTATGAAATTTAGAAATAAAATTGCAAATAGACAAGGCAAACCTACCTATTCAAACCACTATAATAATAGGCCTCATGAGAAAATACTTGACAACAAACCCAGTAGAGACCTGAAGAACATTGAATACTACAGATGTGGGAAGTTAGGACACATAATAAGTGACTGTAGAGTTAATTTGAATAAGAACAAGAACATTAGGGCTAACTTGTGCAAGACTTGGGATGACTCAAGTGAATCAGAAACTGAGGAACCTGCGCCATCTAATCCTTATGACCCTTGTATGTCTTTCTCTGCCAAAATCATATACACTGATGTTAAAGAATCTGATCATGTTATGTCGAATGATGCTATCCCTACTGATTTGTCTACTTTATTACTTGAGATTGATGATAATGCTTCAAACGATGTGTGTGTGAGTTAAAGGGAATGGTCTATTATTGATGCTAATGGGTGTGTGAGTCCTAAAAATGAATTGTTGGGGGACACTGCACACTGCTCACTTAGTGACTCCGACAATGAGGACCTCCCAGATATTCACACACTGTACTCAAAAACTCTCAAGAAAAGCACTAGACTTAAAAAATTGTCAAAGACCTTACACGGAAGATAGGAATCCTAAGTCATATGATTAAACAAAATGCTAAAGAGTATACTTCTCAATGTCTAATTCATAAGAATGAAACTAAAAATTTTGAACAAAAAATGAAAGATTTGTCTGACTCAAATGAAATTCTGGAAAAGAAACACAAAGAGACGTTGTTAGAATTGTAACAAACAAAAGAAAAGCCATCAATAGTCTTCAAAAAGTTTTCTAAATTTGAAAATAACTCAAAATGTTTTGAAGACTGTGTTGCTGAAAGTAAGAACAATTCTGATAACAAAAATGGAATAAGTTTTTTCCCCAACAATTCCAAGCAAACTAAAACTTTTGAACCTATTAAGTTTGTGTCTGGTGACAAAAGACCTGTTGAAACTTGTCCAGATTTTCAAGCCTAAAAAAATGACTTTGACTCGCAACAACAAAAGTTAGACATTAGTGAATCAAGTAACTCTAAGCATAATGTTAAACATAAGGCTAAATACGTCTGCCCTTCTATTAGACAAGATGATTCTTCATTTCATCCTGTGCCACTTAGGAATAAGACTAGAGCTCAAAACTTAAACAAGTCCTTGATTAACAATTTTCTTAAGGTTAATATTTCTACGAGTCATCTTTACTGATTCTATTGTGATGTCTATGGACATTCCCTTGATGGTTGCTATTCCAAATGTCTATATAAACCAGTCTATCACTCTCTTGTTTACCATAACTTCAACTATTCTAGGAGAAGTCGAACTAATTATGTCCTACCTAGGCAACCGGACAAGAATTCTAACTATCAAAATAGGAAGAGAAGAACAAATACTGATTGATCATCAACAAGAAGGAATCCTAGATTATTTTCTAAATCAAATGCTAAAACTTGTTATAATCCTCATAAACCTGCGCAAAAATCTTTTAGAGAAAAGATTGAAGCTCTTAAGTTTTATCAAATACGAGCTAATAAGCGCAAATTGAAAACTAGAGCAATTTGGGTTAGAAAAGATGAGTTATTACCCCAGATGAAATGCAACATTGTGATCAGTGCCTTCAAAGCTGAACACACAGCGCTTGGATGGTATTTAGACTCTGGATTTTCTAAACATATGACCTGTGATGATACTAAACTTTCAAATAAAATTAACTTCTCCGGAGGTAAAGTCTTATTTGGAGATGGTGTATCAGCCCAGATCATTGGTAAAGGAATACTCCATGAAGAAGGATTACCTATTCTTGAGGATGTTCTTTTAGTAAAAGGTCTTAAATCTAATTTACTAAGTACATCGCAATTTTGTGACTCTAACCACAGTGTCACTTTTTCAAAGAACAATTACAAAATTTTAAATGAAAAAGGTGATTGCATTATTACTAGACTTCGTACTCTTGATAACTGTTATACAGTCAATCCAAGTACAAAAGTTTATAACATTGCCAGAATGGATAACAATGAGATATGACATAATAGGTTAGGTCACATTAATTATGACAGCCTTGGTAAATTATGTTCCCAAGAGATAGTTAGAGGTCTTACTAAGATCAAATCAATTTCAGACATCATAAGTGGTCCCTGTCAAGAAGGAAAGATTGTTAAGGCTCCCCATAAGAAAGTTAAAGAAGTTTTATCCACTAAACCTCTCGAACTCATCCATGTGGACCTAATGGGTCCCTCTCATATTGTTAGTCTTTGTGGCAATAGTTATATTCTAGTTATGGTTGATGACTTCATTCAATTTACCTGGGTTGCCTTTTTAAAACAAAAATCAGAAACATTCCGTATGTTTTTGAAAATTTTAGTTCGTATTGAAAATAAAAAGGACTCCCAAGTAGATAGAATTCGTAGCGATAGAGGAGGTGAATTTATAGATTCGGGTGTCATCGAATACTGTGACTATAATGGTTAAAAACATGAATTTAGTGCCCCTAATACACCTCAACAAAATGGAATTACTGAGCGTAAAAATCATACTCTTCAAGAAATGGCCCGTGTGATGATTCATACGAAGAACTTACCTAAATATTTCTGGGTAGAATCCATTCGTACAGCCTGCGCATAATCAATCGAGTATACCTAAGGAAAAACAACAAACAAATATCCTATGAACTTTGGTATGGGAATAAACCTAACCTAAAATACTTTAGAACCTTTGGCAATACTTGTTATGTATGCAAGGATAGAGAATATCTGTCTAAATTTGAAACCAGAGGAGATAAAGCAATTTTCTTAGGTTATTATCCAAATAGTAAAGCCTACCGTGTCTACAATCTTCATACCAAAACCTTAATGGAATCCATTAATGTGGTTATAAGTGATACTAATGTAGAGAGTAAGATCAAAGGACCAACTATAGTGGATGAATCCGAAAATGCTTTAACTTATGATTCTCCAGAGATAGATGATCATTTACCAAATGAGACCCCTGAAGTGCCTAACTGGGTTTCCAAGCATCATCCTTTAGATAGTGTAGTAGGTAACCCTACTGATCCAGTTCGTACAAGATCCCAACTACGTACTCTTGCTCATTATTCATGTTTTGTTTCTCTTATAGAACCAAAAAATGTTAATGAAGCACTGAATGACCCATTGTGGATAAGTGTTATGCAAGAGAAACTTCTTCAATTTTTCATTTATGATGTATGGTATCTTGTACCCCAACCAGAAAATAAAAGGGTTATTGGCACACATTGGCTTTTTAAAAATAAAACAGATGAATCAGGGATGATTATTCGGAATAAAGCTAGATTAGTTGCCGGGGGCTACTCTCAGATTGAAGGAATAGATTTCGAGGAAACTTTTACACCTGTCACTCGCCTTGAGTATGTTCTCTTACTCTTTGCGATAACTTGTTATTTTTATTTCACACTTTATCAAATGGATGTGAAATATGCTTTCCTTATGGTATTTTGACTGAAGAGACCTACGTAGAACAACCCAAAGGGTTCATTGACCCTCATAATCCAAATCACATCTACCGACTTAAGAAAACTCTCTATGGGTTAAAACAAGCTCCTAGAGCTTAGTATGAACGTTTTTCTACTTTCCTTGTAAACAATGGTTTTAAACGAGGAGGGAATGATCGAACTCTTTTTTTCAAACACTTTGACAGAAATATTACCATAGCCCAAGTATACGTAGAAGATATCATTTTTGGATCTACCTCCCCAATAGATGTCAAAACATTTTCTAACATTATGCATAAAGAATTCCATATGTCACTTATGGGGGAGTTAAAATTCTTCTTAGGTCTTCAAGTTAAGAAAAATTTAGATGGTTTATTTGTATCGCAATCCAAATACGCTTTAGAGATTGTCAAAAAGTTTGGTCTAGAAATTGCCAAAGATGTTAGGATTCCCATGAGTACTTCGGTTAAACTATCAAAAAATGAGAATGGGAAATCCATTGACTCAACCTTATAGCGTAGTATGATAGGAAGTCTTTTATACCTTAATGCCTCTCGTCCTGATATTATGTACGTTATTGGTGTGTGCACCCGCTATCAAAATAACCCTAAAGAGAGTCATCTTCTTTGCATTAAAATAATTATAAAATATGTTAAAGGAACTCTCAATTTAGGATTTGGTACACTAATGACACATCTAGCACGATAATTGGCTACATTAATGCTGATTGGGCTGGGTGTTCTGATGATAGTAAAAGTACATCAGGAGCATGTTATTACATAGGTAATAATTTGGTAGGGTGGAATACTAAGAAATAAAATTGCACTTCATTATCCACAGCTGAATCTGAATATATAGCTGCAGGTAGCTGTTGTGCTCAATTACTTTGGATAAAGCAAATGTTAAGAGATTATGGTATTATTGAAGAACAATTACGTCTCCATTGTGACAATCAAAGCGCGATTAATATTTTCGAAAATCTTGTTCACCACTCTCGTACTAAACATATTAAAGTTCGACATTATTTTATACGCGAGTTAATCGAATCAAAGGAATTGGAGTTTAATTACATGCCTACTGAATTGCAATTTGCTAATTTATTCACTAAAACCTTGGACAAGATTCGATTTGAAACCTTACGAAAATCAATTGGGATGGTTATGGCAGAATTGTAGTGTCTTGTTGATATCTATGCTTTGATATTTCTCTCTCTTATCTGTGTGTAGGACCTTTGTCCATTTGAGAGAAAATGGGAGAGAAACTTTGAGTCCACTTGGAAATTATTTTGATTACCTCAACTAAAAATCTTGATCATAGTTATCTTATTTTCAGGAGATCAGTACCTCATGTTATCAGAATGTTGTTAAGGTATTGGTTTGTATTTAGTTAAGTAATATAATTTTCCTTTCTAGGATATGGGGTAGATAGAATTTTGTATAGGAATAGGATTTTCGTATTTCTTTTGTATCCCTACAAGTCCTTGATGAATCAAAGGGGATTTTGTCTCATATTTACAAAGGGGGAGATTGAAGCACCCTATAACTTTGACTTACTTAAGTTTACATTATATAGGAGCTTGTCTAGTTTGAAAATAGTGATAAAATTGAGTCATATCCTAGTCTACCAAAGAGCCTCAGACACTTCATATCAAATTCATCTAAAAGTCTCAAAGGTAGAATACCAACACTGCACCTAGGATTGCATTCATTCATTGAATTCTTCATAATTTAGGGGGGGTAAATCCCATAAAAATGATTTTTAATAATTTTTGGGATATGATAAATAACTTTTATGATTTTATAAAACATTTTTCATCATTTAAAAGTTGGTTTTAAAAATGTTATGGACTGATTTATAATTAACATTTTCTCCTAAAAACTTGCTTGGGTAGGATCCGAAAGCGGCAGAGACTTTTGTGGTGGAAAATGAGAATGTTTAAAACTTCAAAACATGTATTTTAGGCTTGATCACTCCCCTACACGTGTTGATCTATGAGTGACTAGATTTGTGTTTGTTTACTTTCACAACCTTAATACGTAATCTTGTCTATTGGATCAATTGATATCTACGGTCTGCATGTCTTTACCTTAATCCTTGTGATATCGAAGAGAACCAATCAAAAGGCTTTTAATAGCGGACCATCTTCAGCCGTAAGATTTACATCGTTAATGCTAGACTTAATCTCAACCATTGATCTTGTACAACCCTTCCAGATCCTTCCTTGCATAGTATAAATAGAGACCAACTGGTGTACGTTTCCAATCTTTTGATCATTTTGAGTTCTGAGAGAGAGAGAGAGAGAGAAATAGAAACCCTAATCAAACTCCAACCAAATCTTTCACTAGAAAACCCTTATGTGAGTTTAAGTGAGTTCAAAAGTGAGAAGAACCAGTTCCTCTCGTCTTTAATCTCTTGTCCAACCAAGTCACGAAATTTAGATTTCAATTTCTTTTCATAGAAATTTGAGGTCTCAAACTGTGTAATACATATCACTTAGATCTTGTTAAGTTTGATATCTTTTTTCAAGAAATTGTATTTGTTGGTTGTTTTTACTCTTATATGATTATTTTCAAAACTAAAACCAATAAAATTATTTCTGAGAAAAATCAGACTTGGATCTTGTTAAGATCTTGATTGGGGTTTTACACTTTTGTGAAATACATCACATTCTGTGAAATAACTTTGTAAATAAAATAAAGAAAGTGTTTAGGACCTTGGTTGCCTTTTATAACAAGGTTCACTCAAGATCTGTGGATAAAAATAAAGATCCGTGGTCTGAGACTATCAAACAAACTGTGATTCATAAATCCTTACTGCATCTTAGAACGATATTTGTAATTTGTTAGGAATATTGTATGTATAAGTGTGTGTGTGTGTGTGTGTGTATATGTGTGTGTGTTGCATGCATGTGATTATTCACTTCACCACTTACACTTATCACACTACAAAACTAAAGAAGTGGTGGTAGAGAGATTATTGACTTTAGAGTCGATGTAAAGCTAAAAGGAGAAGCGGTTACAAAGCTGGGAGAACAACCTCAACAGCAGAACCTTCAGAGGAGTCAGAATTATCCAAAGGAGTTGGTAAATATTCTGGACTTAGATTAGCTCTGCTAGTGTGTTTGGTTTGTTATATAGTTTGTAATCTATTACTCAATTTTAGTAGATTTTGCTTTTGAGGTGCAGAGACCGCTATGGATGTTTCCCCAATTGGGTGGAGTTTTACCACGTTAAAATCCTATGTTCTTGCATACTTACTCTTCCTCTCATCACCTTCTTGAGGTTGTGTTGATTTAGAACCAATATAAGTTTATTTTCAAAACTGGGATACCTATACCTTAAATAACTTGTTCACATAATCTTTTATACATATCTTGTGTTAGCTGCTTATTTTGATTAAAGAGTTTCTTCAAAAAACTATTCGGAGCCATTTAAACTGTTTAATCTAGAACTAAACGAGTTAAGTGGTGATTTTTCACCTGCCATTCTTTAAGGTGCTCAGAAAGAGTTTTGAATGGAACGAAGAATGTGAAAAAGGTTTTGTGGAATTAGAAAAGTATTTGGGGTCACCTCCATTACTCTCCTGACCAATCACAGGTGAAAAATTGTACCTCTAGTTAATTGTTTCTGAATCGGCCGTAAGTTCTGCATTGATCGGAGAAAAGAATCGAGTTCAAAAACCCGTCTACTATACCAGTAAGGCTTTCCGAGGAGCAGAATTCAGGTACCCTCGGTTGGAGAAATTGTCTTTACACTAATTAAAGCACCCAGACGTGTGAAACCTTATTTTTAAGCCCATACAATCGTAGTTTACACTGATATGCCACTACGACAGGCTTTGCATAAACTAGAGAAATCTGGTAGATTAATGTACTGGGTTATGGAATTGGGGGAGTATGATATCATATATGAACCAAGATCTTCTTTGAAAGACCAATCGGTGGCAGATTTCATAGCGGAGTTCACTTACTCTGAGGTCCCCGAGCAACAAAGTGAACAAGCAGAACAAAAATTTAGAGGAAGCGATGTTAACAAGAAAGCTCCCGAAGAACTTTCTTCAAAAGAAGTTGTTGCTGACCTACCAAATTCGTCTTCCCGAACACAGGAGATGACCAAGAAGAATGAAGAAGCAAAGGGAAAAATATGCCACTATGGGTTTGACAACAATGCCCCAATATGGAACTTATATGTTGATGGATCATCTTGTTCAATCGGTAGTGGAACCACGGCCATTTGCCATGTGGGATATAGACTGGGTCAGACCACTGTCGACCACCAGAGAAAGATTTAAATATTTAGTTGTCGTCGTGGATTATTTTACAAAATGAGTTGAAGTAGAGCCTTTGATAGACATGCCTTATGAAAAGGTATATCAGTTCATATGGAAAAGCACCATCTGTAGGTATGGGTTGCCCTATGCTTTCATTTTCGATCATGGAACACAGTTTGACAATGATGAATTGGTAACTTATTATGCTCAGTCCAATATTCAAAAATTTCATTCAGCTCTAGGACACCCTCAGAGTAATAGACCAATTGAAGTTGCGAACATAACTTTTCTTAACGGGTTGAAGAAAAATTTTGATGATGCCAAGGGAAATTGGATAAATGAGTTGCACTTTATCTTGTGGGCATACCGAACAACACCGAGAATAGCGACTAGAGAATCCCCATATATATTAGCTTTTGGGACTGAAGTTGTCATTCTTGCCACGTTGGGCTTACCATCCCATAAAGTTTTAAATTTTAACTCTCTTGTAAGTGACCTAATGAGAAGGTTGGATCTAGATATGTTAGAAGAATTAAGAGAAGATGTTGCCCTGAGAAATGCAACCTACCAATAGAGAATAGCCCGTTTTTACAATAAAACCATCCCACTTGAAGGAAGGTGATTATGCGCTGAAGAAAGTGCTGCAGAAAACTAACAAGCTTGAAGCTAATTGGCATGGGCTATACCGTATTTCAACAGTGATCCAACCTGGAACTTATCGAATTGAAACCTTGGAAGGCGGAGAATTTAAAAACTCATGGCATGCAGAGCATCTCAAAAAATATTAACAATGATGTTGTAATCAGTTTGAAATCAACTTTAAGTATTAATAAAATCATCAGTTATTTCTATTTTGATTTTTATTTTTTTTTCGTGGAAGTACTAGTGCTATGCACTACTATAGTTAAATTGATAAAAGTTATAAGTTCTTCAAATTGTTGTTCGGCTCAGCTAATATATTTTCCTGAAAGTTGCTCGGAAGAACACAAGAATACAAGCGAGTTGCTCAGCACAAGCAATAAGTTGCTCGAAAAAGTCACAAACTTTCTCGGTGATACACAAACTCCAAGTCAATAGGACACTAAGTCCTCTAGAAACTTTGTCCACAAATATATGGATAAAACAAGATCTTTATCCTACTAGGCAAAGTACAGGAAGATCGATGTATGCACATATTCCACATATGCCTGGTCACACCACTGGTATTTAATGCATAAATCTAACAATTGGGTGCATTAGTAAAACCTTTGGATACACATGGGTAACTAGCTCTAAATTTAGATTTTAATCTAAGTATGCTAGTAGAACCTATGTATTCATTTAACTATCTCTGAATTTATATTTTAATCTGAGTATGCTAGTAAAACATCAGCACTCATTAGTGATTGATACTCAACTTAATCGAGGTGTATCGTTAGAACTAATGATAAAGAAAGGATTAACATTCAACATAAGATAAGTTGATCAAATTTACATTTCATTCAATCAAATTAATTACATGGTTGTGTTAACAAAACAAAGTACAAAGCTTCATTCTGCAGGATGTTTGCCTTCACCTTTGGAAACAGAATCCATTCCAGCATGAGGATCATCTAAAGTCTAAGGAGAATTAATGAAGCTAAAATCCTAAAGCATTTTGGCATTGCTGCTACTAGGACAATCAAGTAGATGAGGAGGTCAGACGATTTCTAATTCATTATGAAGCTCATAATCTCCCAAGTATTTTGAAATCAAGCATTGAGGAATACGTAGGACTGGAATCCAATTGACATCTAATTTAAATGGGGGATTGTCAAGGTCAAGTAATCCTGGATCATACCAGTCCCACAATTGGCTGTTTTGATCCACCTTCATCACTGTCTATAGACACCCCATTCTATTACCCCCCTAAACTCTCCCTAGGTCCCTAGCACCTCCCTTCATCACAATAAACCCAGGTCATACCCCGAGTACTGACCTAGAAGCCATCGGGAACCCCCAAGATCCATTTGACCGAAAGTCAAATCATCAGCTCAATCGAGGCTGAATGAATCTTCAAAGGGCCCTGAATCCCCTTTCCAACGGTCCATCCCGTGCGTGATTCTGACTTACCATGAAGATGAACGACCCGTTTTCCCCCGAAACTTGACCTAAAGGCCATCGAATGCTCCCAGGCTCTGTTTGACCTAATTAAGCTCTTCATCTCAACTGAGACTGAATGAATCTTCAAAGGGCACTGAAACCCCTTTCCAACGGTCCGCTCCGTGCGCAATTCTGACTTACGATACGGACGATCCGTTTTACTTCGGGAGGTCACCGAATGCTTCCAGGGCTCGGTTGACCAAAGTCAACTCCCTAAACCAGACAAAACTCTTTGGAATGTCGAAGTATATCTCCTAACCTTTCCAATGGTCTGCCCCGTGCGCGATTTGGACTTACCATGCGGACGAACGATCCGTTTGCGTCCGACGATTCCCCGTCCAATGGACCGATGAATGCTTCTGAGCCACATTTGACCCAAAGTCAACTCCCGAACCCGGGAGAGGTCCAAAGGACTTTCGAAGGTATCTAAATTACCTTTCCAACTGTCCACCCCGTGCATGATTTGGATCAACGGTTTGCGCTCTACGGCCAATTTTCCGAAAAGGCCTGAAAGACACTACCAAACGGCAGGTCGCAGACCCTGCCTATCGGCAGTGTGCCTAAACGCACCTACCGATTGGCAGGAACATGGATATGCAGATCGGCAAGTCCCTGGGCCTATAAAAAGGAGTCCTTGACCTCATTGCAAGAGGAGCCCAGATCATAAACATATCACTGTCAGTAAATCCAGAAAACCTCTCTCGAAGTCAGCGCGATTTCCACATCCAAATCCCTTTCCAACCTTCATCTTCCATCATCCTTTTCATCAAACTTAGTGAATTAACCACTCTCCATCATCATCCAAGTGCAAGGTATGCTCTCCAGCATTCAAGATCAAGCTCAAGATCTTCAAGAAGGTCCAATTTCCTCAACTCTCTCCTTAAATTCTCATAAATTCGCATTAACTTGTTTTATTACTTAGCACTTTTATCCTCTCATCTCACATATCCTAATATACTTTTTATTTAGTATTATTGCACATCTCTTATTTTCATACAAATAAAAACCCAAAAAATAAGAAAAAGAGGGTTTGCTCATAAATTCCAAATGGAAATTCTCTCACTTTTCTTACATTTTTCTCACAACTAAAATACTTTTTCTACACACACACACACAAATAAGAGAAGTCCCCGGTTGGATTTATGGGATAAACCCCACCCCTCATTTTGTATGTGAAGTACGTGGACTTTGATGCCTCTATAGGCTACGTGGGCATCTCGGGGTAAAATTCAAGATTCGAGTCCTATTTTTACTTTTTCTCTCAATCTCCTATTTTCTCTAAATTAAATTCACCTAGATTACATATATATACATATATTTGTTCTTAGTAGCGTATTATCTCATATGTGTTATCGTTCCATCGTAACGATCAACGTAAGGATAATCGCGTAAATCCTATTTTCTAATATTTTTTTACCTTCCTACGGATGACTCGCTTGTCGATAATTCCTATCTCCACTACATATACACATGCACACATATCACGGGGAAAATAAAGGAAAATAGCAAAAACCCATGAGAGACCGTAAGGGCGGAATGGGTGCTTAACACCTTCCCATTTCATAACTTAGCCTCCAGACCCTTTTCGAATCATTTTGGTTTCGTATACATCAGTATGTCTTTGGATGTTGTCCTTCGGGATGGCTCCCTTTTTTTTGTCTGTTTTGAGTAAAATAGACTGGCGACTCTATCTCTCTACATATTTCACCCCACCCAAATGACGTCGGTCGAAGCGCTCCCAAGAGGGACGTGCGGGACCTAGGATCCTCCATCATGCCGCCTACCCGCCACGAGGATCGGGGATGGCCATAGTGGCGACTATGTTGGGGATTTATGAGGGCTAGACTCTATTTACATGGGTGTTATGTTTGTTTATATTTTCCCCCTATTTGCATGTTCCCCTTTATTACTCATGTGTCCCCCATGCTTATGCTTCTATTCACACACTTATAGAAAATTCTCCATGTACACTTCGTACCACGTGCACCTAGGGTCACATATATCCACATGTTACATGCATCACCCATCCATACTTGGTGTACCATTGGTACTTTTACTTTGATCCCTGTTGGCATAATCAAGAAATACATTCTCATAAGATACTAATAATAGGATCATGCATGATTCACACAACATCACCAAAGAGCATTGTGATTGACCAAATTTTACCCAGTAACTGGAGGGTCACTTCGTGATGGGCGCTGCTCCGACAGGGCGTAGTCAGCCTAAGCGATATGAATCTCACCTTCCATTGGCGAAGTACCTTCGACGTATATCGAACGATTCCCCTGCATCGTACCGCTTGACCGAAGTCATGATGGGAGGTATATCGCAGGGAATTCGTTCACGTACACCGAGTATATCAAATTCGCTCTCACACGTACCGTCCCCACGAGGTATATAGTGACGCAATTCACGTACATTCGGGTATATCAAATGGCTTGTCCACACATACCGATTGCCCGCAAGAGCAAGACATATATCGTGGAAGTCACGCCAAAGGGGGGAACCCTTTTCGATTCACCCAACCAAACTTCATACCCGTATATAGGTGTCAAGCCTAGGACACACATATAAGATTGTCGGTTTCAACCCCAAACTCTGTCGAAATTTTGGGTCGGCCTGTATCCCGAATTTTCGCGCATTTTTAAAGCGGGACCCTATTCGTGAGCCTGGTCACAAGTCCATCCATAGCTTTGCATATATTACAAACCTAATTTTTCTGGGCTCGCGTCCCGTCCGGCATTTCATTTTGCATTTAGGAGAATTAATACAAGTGAAAACATAATAATTGTAATAATCATGCTGAGACCGTCTCTCTTTTCTTTGTCAAAAAAAAAATTCCTCTCTTTATCAAAAAGCCAAAAATATTTTGTCTTCCAATCTCAAAAAGAAAAAAGAAAAAAAATGTCAAAAGTATTTTCATCCTTTTTTTCTCAAAATAAATCTCATTTTTGCGCCTTCTCAGGTCGATCGCAAGCCCTTGGCTTGTCTCATTATTGGCTTGGTCTTCAGTCAAATCACCCCGGAGTTTCGTCCATTACCCTATTACTTCTTTCGAGTCCGGTATCCATTCGCTTTCCATGGAGAACACAGATCAAGTCCCCGTTATGCAGCCGGATATGACGGCTATCCTAGCTCAGCTCATGTCCAAGATTGATAACCTCCAAAGTGAGGTCCGAGAAATGCAACGAAACCAGGTTCCTGTTCCTCGAGAGCCCGAGGCCCTATTTCCTCGCGCTATGGGTCCACCCGAGCCTATCTGGGTTCCCGAAGACTATCAGCACGCTCCATGTGCCCCCTCCTGCTAATGGGCCACCGCCTGCCCAGCTTCCGATGTTGAATCTTGCCCAGCATGGGGTTAACTTGCCTATGATCATTGATCCGAAGGAAGAAGAGCTGAACAAAGTCAAAGAGGACCTCAAGAAGTTTGACCAAGTTATAATCTCGGGGAATTACATAGACTACACCCACATGTCTCCTTATTCTAAAGCGAGGTTACCTGAGAAGTTCAAGATGCCAAATATCGAGAAATTCGAAGGAAGTGGACCCCCGATTGTCCATATTCGCAGTTATCACCGTTCCATGACTCTACTAGGGGATTCTGAAGAAGTGATGGCCCAATTTTTTCAGCAAACTCTAAAGGATAGTGATATACCCATATTTACCCCCTGACTGCCGGGATCAAGGCAACCCCTTCAGACGACCCTCCGAGGGGCCGACCCCTCATTTGGCTCCATATGACCCCTCCTGGACTCGGCCTTCAGCAGGACCCGGACGACCCTCCGAGGGGCCGACCCTTCAACAGGACCCGGACGACCCTCCGAGGGGCCGACCCTTCAGCAGGCCCCGGACGACCCTCCGAGGGGCCGACCCTTCAGCAGGCCCCGGACGACCCTTCGAGGGGCCGACAGTACGAGGCTTAAATTGGACCATACTCACTGCCAGGGGGAACTTTGCCCTCGGCCTCATATCATAGGCCGAGGGTGACATCATCTTAGCGCGTGGTTTGGGAGACGCGTGGAACAGTGCGCGTGAGGCTCATATGACACGTGGCAGACCGTTATAACCGAATCACACCCTCACGTGAGGGAATATTATGCCATCATTTGGCATCTACAGGTGTCAACAGGGAATTGGTTAGATCATCATTCACATGCACCATGCTTACTTGGGGGGTACACTACACCCCCCAAGACTTATATATACTTGTCACCTACAACCCTACAGGGATCGATCCATGAACAGTAGCCCTAGATAAAACTCTGCTTGTACACACACAGTAGAGAGAGAGAGGGTTATGTGCATTGTATCCAAGGCCATTAGTGCCCATACTTAGTGGATCACACACTCACAGTGGATGTAGGCCAAATTGGCTGAACCACTATACATCATTGTCTAATTTCCTCTTATACTCATCCCCTTCTTATGCACTTATACATCTCTATGGCTGCCATGGCTGCTACTGCTTGAGCTCACTATCACTTATCTGGTAGTGCTAAAATCTTAGCATCATCAGTTTGGCACCGTCTGTGGGAACGAGAAGACATCTCTTCCTTTGTACAGCTTGACCTCACTGGGCACTCTAGTGGTGAACCAACACTCCCCCGGAGAGGAGGTGTTTCACCATTGAAAGAGACCCACTAAGGTTCCCAAGCTAACCAGTATTTTCTTCAGTTCAGCTCTTCATAGCTCAAGCACATGGCACCTGAGATGCCACCGCCACCACTTCCCCCGCCGGATGATGGGGGAAGACCCAGTTCCAGTCAGCCACCACCTCAGTCTGAGATGGCTGATGTGGCAGCAGCCCTAAAGTCTCTAGCAGCCAGCCAGCGAATGATGCAGGAGCAGTTTACTGCTCTAAGTCAGAATATACTGAGACCACCAGGGGTCTCACCTGAGATGATTACTCCGGCAGCAGCTCCAGGACATCATGAGGCCAGGGGACCACCCCAGGCACCACATAAAGACCTGCCACCCCCTCAGCGGCGTAGGGATGTTGCTGACCCCCGGCGTTTACGCCTGGGGAGGCAAGGAAACCCTTGCCCCGAGGACAGGTATGATGATCTGGAGGAAGAAGAGGATCCAGTAGAATGTTGGGAGCCATATGAG
The DNA here is from genome assembly GCA_949130495.1 of Sambucus nigra. Taxonomy (NCBI): domain Eukaryota; kingdom Viridiplantae; phylum Streptophyta; class Magnoliopsida; order Dipsacales; family Adoxaceae; genus Sambucus; species Sambucus nigra. Next base: position 302,975,011 of record OX422210.1, read on the forward strand.
GTCTCCAACAATACAGTACGACCCCTCCAGGACAGTAGAGGAAAGTGCGGGAGACCAAACCCTGATGATCGCCCAAGAGGCTCTGCTTTTGACCGCCTGAGCAGGGGGTCGGCCTTCGAGAGGCTGGGCCCAGTGAATGACCTGCGAGACAAGTTGTCCAAGTCAAGAAGCGCAGCGAGATCTAGGAAAGAAGCAGAAGGCCGACCCCAAAGACGGGATGACGGCCAAAGAGAAGTAAATAGCCGACACAGGCCTGCCGTAGCGGAGCCCTCCATCCACCTCCGAGAGGCAGCAGGGGATAACATCGGCCAGGCCGACCCTGTGAGGCCCTGGAATGACTCAATCCAGAGGTTAGAGGATAAGATTGGCGACATACTGAAGAGCCGGGACCCTCTTCAGAGGGGATACACCATGGGCTCACCCTTTGTGGCAAAGATAGTCAACTTCCCCACGCCATCGAAGTTCAAGCCTCCCGTGGTCACCCCAAGATACGATGGGAGCACCAACCCTGTCCACCACGTGGAAATGTATCAGTCGGCGGCAGACATATACTCTATCTCAGATGAGATGAGGTGTCGTGCCTTCTCTGGTACCTTGACAGGGGCTGCGCATGTTTGGTACACGTCTCTTCCAAAAAATTCTATTGGAAACTTTAAGCAGTTGGCAGACCTGTTCATCCATAATTTCTGCTTTGGGGTGAGGCCACAGAAGAAGACCACACACCTGCTCTATGTTAAGCAGGGAAAGAACGAGACTCTGAGAGACTACATAGCCAGATTCAATAAAGAGAAGCTGGAGGTGGAAGACTATGAGGAGAGCATAGCTATGACAGCCCTGATTGGAGGGCTCCAGAAGGGGAAGCTATTATGGAAGCTGGCCGAAGACCCTCCGAGGACGATGGCTGAGCTGTTGTCAACAGCAGGGAAGGTGATGAACGCCGAAGAGGCGATGGCCGCAAAACATGAAGACGAAAAAGGAGGTGCAAGTGGGAATAAATACCCCAAGAAGAACAAAGAGGGGAAGAAGAGGACCATGGATGATAAGTTCGCGGGGTACACCCCTCTGACGGTCAGCTGTGAACAGATCCTCAATGAGATAAAGAGTGACCGGACGCTGAAGTGGCCTGAGAAGCTGAGGGCAGCCCCCGGCAAGAGAAATAGGAACCTGTGGTGTGAATTTCACCAAGACCACGGCCACGTAACAGACAAATGCTTTGCTCTGAAAGATGAGATTGAGAAGATGCTGAAGGAAGGGAAGCTCAGAAAGTACGTCGATAAAGCCGACTTCAAGAGGGGCCGAGGGGACGACCCCAGAAAGAAGCGAGTCGATGCCTGCAGAGAAGGTCCTCAAAAAAGAGGGGACGACCCCTCTGATGATGAGGACGACCCTGACCTCCCGCCGAGAGACGACCAAGGCCCTGTCAAGAGGCTCAATATGATCTCGCTCGGGGTGGGAATGATCTCCGGGGGTTTAGCAGGAGGAGGGTCTGAGGTCGCCGACAGGAAGGCCCATGTCGCTGAAGCTAAGGCAGTGATGAAGACGGTGCACTCAACCTCCGTAGAGGTCAAGTCAGAAAAAAGGAAGAAGGTTGATATGGACACTTTGATTGTGGGATTTTCAAGAATGGACTTCAAGGGCCTATTGGCCCCGCATGATGACCCTCTCGTCATCACCACCAGGGTGCACGGGTGCGAAGTGCCGAGGATCCTGGTGGATGGGGGCTCATCCGCAGATGTGATGTTTTGGCCATGCTTCAAGGCCTTGGGCCTCAGTCGTGCCAGACTTGTCCCATACCATCATCCATTGATTGGGTTCAGTGGGGAGAAGGTTCACCCTCTAGGAATATATGAGGCTGATGTCAGGATGGGGGACGAGTGGCCGAGATGGCTCACCAAGAGGGTCAGTTTCTTTGTGCTGGATGAGCATGTGTTTTCGGCATACAACATCATACTGGGACGTGTGGCCCTCAAGGGGTTTGAAGCTGTGCCGTCCACGGTCCACCAGATGGTTAAGTTCCCTACCCCTTGTGGGGTGGGGGAAGTTCAGGGAGACCAGACGACAGCGAGAGAGTGCTACTACAACTCCGCTGAAGAAAGGGAGGCACACAAGAGGGCTACAGCCACTTACAACATTGATACCCTAGACCCCAGGGATGAGACGAAGCTCAAAAAAGGAGAGGCCGCTGAGGAGGTAGAACCCATCATCCTCGATGAGGATGACCCGGGAAAAACCTTCCAAGTTGGCAAATCTCTGAATCCCAGTATCAAGGAAGACCTCATCAAACTGTTGAGGAGAAGGCGAAGCGTCTTCGCGTGGAGTCATGTAGATATGCCGGGGATCGACCCTGAAATCATGTGCCACAAGCTCAATGTGGTAGAGGGAGTGAAGCCGGTAAAGCAGAAAAGGAGGATTTACTCTAGAGAGAAGTACGAAGTCATCAGGGATGAGGTCAAAAAATTAGAAGACGCTGAATTTATCAGAGAGGTCATCTACCCTGAATGGTTGTCCAATGCAGTCATTGTCCCAAAGGCCAACGGGAAGTGGCGAATGTGCGTGGACTTCACAGACCTCAACAAGCATTGTCCCAAAGACAGCTTCCCTCTCCCCCGCATCGACCAGATGGTAGACGCTACCGCAGGCCATGAGCTCATGAGTTTCATGGATGCCTACTCAGGGTATAATCAGATTTTCATGAACCCTGAGGACTCGGAGAGGACCGCCTTCATCACTGACAAGGGGACATACTGTTACAGGGTCATGCCCTTTGGCCTAAAAAATGCGGGGGCAACGTACCAGCGCCTCGTAAACAAAATGTTCGAAGACCAAATTGGGAAGTCTATGGAGGTTTACGTAGATGACATGCTGACTAAGAGTCTGAAGGCAGAGGATCATGTGGCAGACCTGGAAAGGACCTTTAATACAATGGACAAATACAAAATGAAGCTCAATCCGGCCAAGTGTGTCTTCGGGGTCGGAGCGGGGAAGTTCTTGGGGTTCATTGTCAATCAAAGAGGCATCGAGGCCAATCCTGAAAAGATAAAGGCCCTTATTGAGATGAAGACCCCCAAGTCCATTAAAGACGTTCAGAGGCTCACAGGGAGAGTGGCTGCCTTGAACAGATTTGTGTCAAGGGCTACAGACAGGTGTCTACCATTCTTCAAGATCCTCAGGAAAGCCTTTGAATGGAGCGAAGAGTGTGATGAGGCTTTCAAGCAGCTGAAATCATACTTAGGGTCTCCCTTGCTGCTGTCACGACCCGTGCAGGGTGAACGACTGTACGTGTACCTTGCTGCTGTCACGACCCGTGCAGGGTGAACGGCTGTCTCAGAATCCGCTATCAGTGCAGCAATCGTAAGAGACGAAGATGGGATACAGAAGCCCGTATATTTCAACAGCAAGGCACTCCAGGAGGCAGAGCAGAGATACCCGAGGATGGAGAAGTTGGCCTATGCCTTGATCCATGCCTCAAGGAAGATGAAACCATACTTCCAGTCCCATACTATGGTCATCCTTACTGACTCTCCTCTTAGGCAGGTCCTACACAAGCCTGAAAAATCAGGAAGGCTAATGACCTGGGCTATAGAGTTGGGGGAATTTGACATTGTGTATCAGCCCAAGACAGCCATTAAGGGGCAAGCCTTGGCAGACTTCGTGGCTGAGTTCACATGGGAAGAAGATGAGACCGAGGGTGAGACCCTCGGGAAGGCAGATACAGAAGACACACCCGCAGAAATGGCTGAGACGAGCACCGCTAGAAGGAAGGTGACTGAAAACGAAGAGGGAAGATACATCTTTAGACAGGGGTCCTTCTCTGAGGGAAATTTTTCTGAAGAAAAGACTCCATGGAGCCTCTTCGTTGACGGGTCCTCCTGTGATAGCGGAAGTGGTGCTGGACTGATACTATCAGCACCCGATGACACAGACGTCGAGTACGCCCTGAGGTTCAATTTCAAAGCCTCCAACAATGAGGCTGGGTATGAGGCTTTGATAGCTGGCCTGTCCTTGGCCAAATCCCTTAGTGTCAGCCAAATTTTGGTTCACAGTGATTCAAGGCTGGTGGTGAATCAGATACTAGGAGCCTATGAGGCCAAAGACGAGAGGATGGCTAGGTATCTTGATCAGGTGAGGTCATTGCTGAAAAACTTCAAAGAAGTGAAATTCAAGAGGATACCTAGGCTTGACAATGGCCGTGCTGACGCCCTTGCAAGGTTGGCCTCAGCTACTAGGACAGACATAAGGAGGACAGTCCCGGTAGAAATCTTGCTTCGACCAACTATAGAAGACTACGAGGGAACACTTTGCATTTGCATGAATGTTTCTCAAGAACCTTCATGGATGGATCCTCTGATCAGATACATTAAAGGAGGAGAGATGCCAGAAGCAAGTCAAGAGAGGAAGAAGCTGAGGCACAGGGCTGCAAAGTTCGCTGTCATCGGAGACACGCTGTATAAAAAGGGGTTTCTGCTCCCCTTACTTAGGTGTGTACATCCCTCAGAGGTCCCTTCCATTTTACAAGACGTGCATGAAGGGTCGTGTTCAAGCCATATTGGGGGTAGATCCTTGGCAAAGAGGGTGATCACCCAAGGCTACTGGTGGCCGACCTTAGGAAAAGATGCTGCCGCATATGTTAAAAAGTGTGATAAATGCCAAAGATTTTCTACCATCCCTCATCAACCTCACCAGCCTCTCACCTCCATTACATCCCCATGGCCGTTCACAATATGGGGGATTGATCTGGTAGGACCCTTACCGAGAGCAGTCAATAACTATCGGTTCCTCATCGTAGCAATTGACTACTTTTCAAAGTGGGTAGAGGCCGAGCCGATGGTCACGATCACGGAGCAGAAGACCTTCCAGTTCATCTGGAAGAATGTGATATGCAGATATGGTCTACCCAACACCCTCATCTCGGATAACGGGACCCAGTTCAAGAATGCCTCTTTACAAAAGTACTGTGAGAGGGTAAGTATCAAACAATTTTTCTCCACCCCAGGCCGACCTCAGGCCAATGGGCAAACCGAAGTTACGAACAGGACAATCCTAGATGGGATTAAGAAGAGGCTTAAGGAGGCAAAAGGAAGATGGGTCGAGGAGTTATATGCGGTGTTGTGGGCATACAGGACGACAGTAAGGACCCCTACCGGGGAGACCCCATTCATGTTAGCTTATGGATCAGAAGCAGTCATCCCCACCGAAGTGGAGTTTCCTACTCATAGGGTCCAAATGTATGATCCCCAGGGGAATATGGAAGAGAGAAGACTTGACCTAGACCTGATTGAGGAAAGAAGGGAGGATGCTGAGATAAGGCAAGCTTCCTACCAGCAGAGGATCGCAAAGTTTTACAACCAAAGGGTGAAACAGAGGCCTATTGCAGTGGGAGACTTGGTTCTTAAAAAGACTTGGCAGAAACCCAACAAGCTCCATCCTAATTGGCATGGCCCATATAAGGTCATCGATGAAGTTGTCCCAGGGACCTACAGGCTAGAAAACTTAGAGGGGGAACCTTTTTCAAACCCCTGGAATGCAGATCATTTGAAGAAATACTATCAGTAGTGTTGTAAGGTCTTGAAAGGCCATAATTGTAATTGGGGTTGCTCCAACAGAACACTTGGAAAATGAATGAGAAATATCAGTGTTTCCTTCATCCTATTGTCAGTCCTAGCATGCATGGGAAGTTGAACCCTCGGCTATAATGGGGACCAGTGGAGGGGACGACCCCTCCACTCTCCTCAAAAAAGACGAGGGAAGACTAAATTAAAATCCATTAATTTGGTTAGTTGAACCCTCGGCTATAATGGGGACCAGTGGAGGGGACGACCCCTCCACTCTCCTCAAAAAAGACGAGGGAAGACTAAATTAAAATCCATTAATTTGGTTAGTTGAACCCTCGGCTATAATGGGGACCAGTGGAGGGGACGACCCCTCCACTCTCCTCAAAAAAGACGAGGGAAAACTAAATTAAAATCCATTAATTTGGTTAGTTGAACCCTCGGCTATAATGGGGACCAGTGGAGGGGACGACCCCTCCACTCTCCTCAAAAAAGACGAGGGAAGACTAAATTAAAATCCATTAATTTGGTTAGTTGAACCCTCGGCTATAATGGGGACCAGTGGAGGGGACGACCCCTCCACTCTCCTCAAAAAAGACGAGGGAAGACTAAATTAAAATCCATTAATTTGGTTAGTTGAACCCTAGGCTATAATGGGGACCAGTGGAGGGGACGACCCCTCCACTCTCCTCAAAAAAGACGAGGGAAGACTAAATTAAAATCCATTAATTTGGTTAGTTGAACCCTCGGCCATAATGGGGACCAGTGGAGGGGACGACCCCTCCACTCTCCTCAAAAAAGACGAGGGAAGACTAAATTAAAATCCATTAATTTGGTTAGTTGAACCCTCGGCCATAATGGGGACCAGTGGAGGGGACGACCCCTCCACTCTCCTCAAAAAAGACGAGGGAAGACTAAATTAAAATCCATTAATTTGGTTAGTTGAACCCTCGGCTATAATGGGGACCAGTGGAGGGGACGACCCCTCCACTCTCCTCAAAAAAGACGAGGGAAGACTAAATTAAAATCCATTAATTTGGTTAGTTGAACCCTCGGCTATAATGAGGACAAGTGGAGGGGACGACCTCTCCACTCCCCTCAAAAAGACGAGGGTGGACTTGATTTAAAACACCATAATTTGGTGGTAAACACCCTCGGCTATGAAGAGGGCAAATGGGGGAGACGACCCCATTTACCCTCAAAATGACGAGGGAGGAGTTGGTAATATTGTTAATTTCTAAGCATCACAAAGTAAAGACAGGAATAGAAGACAGTGATTATATTACAAATAAGGGAAATGTTTGATCAACAAAAATACAAAAAAAAATGTTACAAGAAGAGGGTGTGGGCTACAGACAGCCACCCTATTGAGCACACTTAGAGGGCACATCGATTACAGGGGTCTCATCTACGACCACTAGAGGCTGATCCTCAGATGTGCCGGTACCCTCAACGTGGACTTGGGATTCAACCTGTGCCAAGGCCTCAGCAATTGAGGGGTCATCTAGCTGGACGGCTTCAAGGGAGGGGCGGATAGTCGTCACTGCATCAGCAAATTTTAGGACGACCCACCGACAGGCCGTCCTAATTCCCCTCTCAAGATACTCAAGGCCGAAGCCTTGAAACTCGTCTGAAACCTTATAGGCCTCAACAGCATCGGCCCCGGCCTTCCTTACTGCACCCTCAAGCTCAGTCTTGAAGTGAGCCCCCAGGTTATTCAAGGCCGCATCCTTGTCTTTAATAAGGTCGTCCTTAGCCTTCAGGTCTGCCTCATGCTGCGTCTATAGCTCATTCAAGACCCTGGTATGCTCAACCCTCATAACCTCCAGCTCAGCCCTTGCAGTACCCAGCTCAGCCTTTGCAGTATCCAGTTCAGTCTGTAGAAGAGCCTCGTGCTGAATGGCCCTGTCAGCCTCTCGAAATTTCAGCTGATTCTCGGCCATCCATTTTGTAGCCGACGCCCAAGCACAAATAAACTGCACAAGAACTAGCAAACATTAAGAGGCCGAGGGAACAGATTGATAAAAAATTAACTGAGGAAGTACGGTAAAAACAAATACCTGGGCCATGGTATGCAGACCGTAATCATACACCTTGGCAGGAGGCATCTTCGACAAAAAGTCGTAGTCAGAGGCCGAAGGAGCAGAAAACATGGAGACTTTGGCCGCCCTTAAGTTGGTTATGAGGGAAGAAGGGTCAGACTTCAAGGATGCTAAATTTTGAGACCAAAATGCCCCCATGCTGGAGGCAGACCCCTCAGACACTTCTGCCCTCGCCCTCGTCCGTGCATCAGGACGAGAGCCCTCAGGAGCTTCAGGCTGCTTCCTTTTCCGACTATCCACGGTCGGCTCTACCGACCTCGGCCCCTCGGACGTTGACTTCCTCTGGGCTTGCTGAGGCTCCTTCCCTTTCTTTTTGCCAAGACCGGACAACAAGCTGGGGGCAGTCATCTCCCACAATTGGTCAGAAATGTTCGCAGGACGACCTGAAAAGAAGGAAATATGTCAGAAAGATACAGAGGCAAAGAGGGAACACTTAGAAGGAATCATAATGCGAAAATGGAAAAACACTCACATAATTCTGTCAGAGGGCCGACCCTCAGGCCAGCTTCTCTGAGGTGATGAGGGGTCATTAGATCTTCAAATTTTGGAAGTCCACCCTCTTTCCCCTGGTCCCTCAGATAGTCAACAATCACCCTCTCTTCCTGACTTAATCCAGGGTCAGACCGTGCCCTCATGGAAGGTTTGGACCATACCTGGGAAACCCTCGGACTATCTTCAAGAGGATCAACCCCAGAGGGGAACTCCCAGTCCCCAGAGATGAAGAAATACCTCTTCTTCCAGTCATGATTTGAGGTCTGGGCTACATGAAGGATCTTCTTGTCAGACTTCCTGGCCCCTAAGTGGTAGTAACCAGGCTGCTTGGACGATGAGGTAATGTTATAACAACCTATGAATAAGTCTGCTGAGGGCTCATCTGTGAAGACACTCTTCCAAAGAGATATATAGCCAAGAATTGCCCTCCAAGAGTTGGGGGGGAGCTGAGAGGGGGAAACCCCAAGGGCAGACAGGATCTCAACAATGGTAGGATGCAGAGGGAACCTAACACCTACCCTAAGCATCTGCTCGTAAACAGCAACCTCCCCCTCGTCTCCCTGATAAACTCGCTCATCGGGGTTGGGAACCCTCATAGTCACAGAGGACTTTATGCCGAACTGATGCCTCCACAGCAAGCGGTCACGATCCTTCACAGTGGAAACATAAGCAGAGGCGTGAGAAGTGTCAATGGGATCATCATCAGAGTCCTCAGCATAACCCTCAGCCTCCTGTCTCTCGTCCTCTTCACCTCTTGGGGGCGAACCGTGAAAAGTCATTTGAAATGCATGGGGGGATAGAGCCGTCACAGGGACAGCCTCAGAGGGTCCCACACCCTCGGCCTGATGGTCCTGGGCGTACTCAGACGATCCTCTCCTTCCAGAGGGACCAGCACCTGCAGGTGAAGACGCACGCTCGTCCATACCACCCTCAAACGTCTGACTGTCGGATGGACGATAGGACGACCCTTGTGGCTCAGAGGGCAGAATTTTCTTCAAGGGGAGGGGAAAGATGGGTCGTACCCAAATGGGGTCGTCCCGTCGTCTCCTCTCCTCCTCTTCCTCTATGCGCCTGATCTCTATGAAGAACTTTTCCCTCAAGGATGGAAACTCGTCTGCTAAATCGTAAAGCCTCCTAAGCATTAAGGGGGAGACCTAACACTTGAGATGATTTTACTAATCTAACCACAAACAAACTCCAATTGACCAACCTATGACTTTTGGATCTAAAACTGGGAATATGAAAGGTTTGTCCAAGAACACTCAAGAACAGTCGAAGTCGTTCGCCAGAAAAATGCGAGAAAAACCAGAAAAATGCTAAAAGGGGTTCGACCCCAACACACAAAGGAAATAGAAGAACTAGAGGAGAGTTCAGGCAAAGAAGAGTACCTGGAAACAAGAGCAACGGCTGAGTGAAGAGCGATGGAGAAATCAGCGAAGAAACGGCTATGGAGTTAGCTGGAATTGTAGAGAGAGAAAGTAAGGGCGCGAAGATAAAGAAGAAGCTAGAAGGGGAAAAGGATTTGAAAATCCTTTTAATATCTTTGCTAATTAAGGGGGCTCACTTCCCAAAGCAAAACACAGCCCACGAGGAGGATATCATTAGGGCACAAAGCCCCAAGCATAGTACAGCCACCTTACCTAGGGAACTGGAGATGACAGTGGGCAACCGCCCAAGTGTCACCTCATCTTGACAGGCATCCCTCATCTCACTGACCATACATCCGCCTCAAAAGCAACACTATCCCTCAGCCATCTCAACAACATCAATGGCTAAGGGCTGGGGGGTGATTGATATACCCATATTTACCCCCTGACTGCCGGGATCAAGGCAACCCCTTCAGACGACCCTCCGAGGGGCCGACCCCTCATTTGGCTCCATATGACCCCTCCTGGACTCGGCCTTCAGCAGGACCCGGACGACCCTCCGAGGGGCCGACCCTTCAACAGGACCCGGACGACCCTCCGAGGGGCCGACCCTTCAGCAGGCCCCGGACGACCCTCCGAGGGGCCGACCCTTCAGCAGGCCCCGGACGACCCTTCGAGGGGCCGACAGTACGAGGCTTAAATTGGACCATACTCACTGCCAGGGGGAACTTTGCCCTCGGCCTCATATCATAGGCCGAGGGTGACATCATCTTAGCGCGTGGTTTGGGAGACGCGTGGAACAGTGCGCGTGAGGCTCATATGACACGTGGCAGACCGTTATAACCGAATCACACCCTCACGTGAGGGAATATTATGCCATCATTTGGCATCTACAGGTGTCAACAGGGAATTGGTTAGATCATCATTCACATGCACCATGCTTACTTGAGGGGTACACTACACCCCCCAAGACTTATATATACTTGTCACCTACAACCCTACAGGGATCGATCCATGAACAGTAGCCCTAGATAAAACTCTGCTTGTACACACACAGTAGAGAGAGAGAGGGTTATGTGCATTGTATCCAAGGCCATTAGTGCCCATACTTAGTGGATCACACACTCACAGTGGATGTAGGCCAAATTGGCTGAACCACTATACATCATTGTCTAATTTCCTCTTATACTCATCCCCTTCTTATGCACTTATACATCTCTATGGCTGCCATGGCTGCTACTGCTTGAGCTCACTATCACTTATCTGGTAGTGCTAAAATCTTAGCATCGCTCACTTCCCAAAGCAAAACACAGCCCACGAGGAGGATATCATTAGGGCACAAAGCCCCAAGCATAGTACAGCCGCCTTACCTAGGGAACTGGAGATGACAGTGGGCAACCGCCCAAGTGTCACCTCATCTTGACAGGCATCCCTCATCTCACTGACCATACATCCGCCTCAAAAGCAACACTATCCCTCAGCCATCTCAACAACATCAATGGCTAAGGGCTGGGGGGTGATTGATATACCCATATTTACCCCCTGACTGCCGGGATCAAGGCAACCCCTTCAGACGACCCTCCGAGGGGCCGACCCCTCATTTGGCTCCATATGACCCCTCCTGGACTCGGCCTTCAGCAGGACCCGGACGACCCTCCGAGGGGCCGACCCTTCAGCAGGCCCCGGACGACCCTCCGAGGGGCCGACCCTTCAGCAGGCCTGGACGACCCTTCGAGGGGCCGACAGTACGAGGCTTAAATTGGACCATACTCACTGCCAGGGGGAACTTTGCCCTCGGCCTCATATCATAGGCCGAGGGTGACATCATCTTAGCGCGTGGTTTGGGAGACGCGTGGAACAGTGCGCGTGAGGCTCATATGACACGTGGCAGACCGTTATAACCGAATCACACCCTCACGTGAGGGAATATTATGCCATCATTTGGCATCTACAGGTGTCAACAGGGAATTGGTTAGATCATCATTCACATGCACCATGCTTACTTGGGGGGTACACTACACCCCCCAAGACTTATATATACTTGTCACCTACAACCCTACAGGGATCGATCCATGAACAGTAGCCCTAGATAAAACTCTGCTTGTATACACACAGTAGAGAGAGAGAGGGTTATGTGCATTGTATCCAAGGCCATTAGTGCCCATACTTAGTGGATCACACACTCACAGTGGATGTAGGCCAAATTGGCTGAACCACTATACATCATTGTCTAATTTCCTCTTATACTCATCCCCTTCTTATGCACTTATACATCTCTATGGCTGCCATGGCTGCTACTGCTTGAGCTCACTATCACTTATCTGGTAGTGCTAAAATCTTAGCATCATCAGATAGCGCCCTCCGATGGTTTTTGTCTCTCGAAGAATCCAGAATCCGTAGCCGAGAGGATATGGATCGAGAATTCATGTCGCAATACAAATAAAATGAAGATCTTGAGGTCACCCACCATGATTTAGATCTGCTCAAATAGAACTCTGGGGAATCAGTCAGTAACTTCATAGCTCGATGGAGGGAAAAAGCAGCAACCATGACCAATCATCCATCCGAGGAAGAACAAGTCAGCATAGTGAAGAATAACTTCTTACCCCATGTCCGAGCAACGATGGGAGGACAATACTATCCCCATTTTTGATCTCTTAGAGAAGAAGGAGTATAAATAGAGGAAGGTCTTGCTAGAATAGATGTCGAGCCGAAGAAGGTTTCCAGACAGTTCACCCCCAGGAAATATGATAAGTCTGTCAATGCTGCAATCTCAACCATCAATAACATCTCTCAACCAACCACCTCATGGGCACCAGAAAGCCGCCCTGTCCCAGTCCGAAAGGAATACACCGAGCTCCATGCTCCCCTCTCCAAAGTTTATCAAGCCTTATTGAGTCGAAACCTTATCAAACCCTTAGATCCCCGGATATTGCCAAATCCACTCCCAAGAAACTTCAAGCCAGATGCCTATTGCGCCTTTCACCAAACAGCTGGCCATACCACTGACCAATGCTTTCACCTCCGAAACATAATCCAAGGTCTAATTGACTGGGGTACCATCGCCCCACTAGCCAATCCTAAGCCGAACACTACTCACAACCCACTCCCAAATCATGTCAATGCCATCTTCTTAGAAGAGAACCCAGAATTCGATCCCTCAACTCAAATCCATATACTCTCCTAAACCTCTCCAAATTTGCCCATATTTCCTCCTACACCCTGTTAGCCTCGCTGATCAGGCACTATCACTCCTTACCAGAGCATGCATCGCCGTTCGTACCCGTTTCAAAAATGGAAGTATGAAATTATCAGAACTCTTAAACCAACTCCTAAAGTTCGGGCTGAAATTGCCCTCACAGATGATCATTGATTGTTGTTCTTGGAAGCACGAAAATGGTCCTGAGAGTCAGATAGTTGGGTAGTACCGACCGATGAAGTCGGCCTGGATGATGTTGTCCAGATTATGGCAGAATTATTCAGACAAACCAATGAGATTTGTAGTATCACCGAGTTAATCTATGCTTTGAATCTACAAGTACGCCTGGTCCCTTCACCCTTACACATCCCCACCAATTGGGAAGACCTGTATGAAGAAGCCATTAAAGTTTTGGAATGTATCGACTTTACATGGAAAGACAGAATTATTGCCACCAGATGGGGGGAAGAATTCAAAGATTCGAATAAAGAGCAAGCTTCAGAAAAAACTGGCCCGATAACCGACATGTGTGGGATGATATCATTTGAAGAACTTCTTGGAGAAATAAACAAGGTGGTGGACCAACCCGAGGTTGACAAGGAAATGGGATTCATATTCTTCCCTTCTTCAGTAAATCACATGACCAGATCAGGGAGGCATTACCAGATCCCAAGTTGACTACCAGCCAATGACAAGGGGAAGGGCGTGGAAAACCTTCATATGCCAGAAATGACCCTCAAGGAGAGCAATATCCTTGATCAACTAAAGAAAACTCAAGCTAACATCACTCTATGAGGGCTTTTCATGTCTTCTCAGCTGCACAGAAACGCTTTGATCAAATTGCTCACTGGACCCATAATTCCTCCTTCTACCACACCAGAAGAAGCGATAAATTTGGTCGGATCATTGACCTCTACCCTAATGCTATCATTTTCCGAAGAAGAAATCCCCAGGATTGGGCCAAACCACAATCATGCACTCAACATCTCCGTCGAAGTTATAGGGAAGGTTATACCACTCTCTTGTCGATAATGGATCCGTCTTGAATGTCTACCCACTGAGAACCTTCAAATGTTTAGGACTGAAAGAAAATGACCTCGCTCCGACCTCCGATGATGTGCGTGCCTACGATAATACCCGTTGTGAGGTGATGGGATCCATAAAGCTTGTAATAGGGGTTGGCCCTATAAACCCTGTCGTCGAATTCCAAGTTATTGACATCCCAGCTTATTTCTCGGACGACCTTGGCTCCACAGTATCAAGGGTGTATCTTCCTCACTCCATCAGAAATTGAAGTTCTTCGCCAACGAACGAGTCATCACCATTTTGGGCGACGACGATAATGTCGACGGTGCCAGTTTCAGCAGTCCAATTTTTGAGATACAGCACGGGTCAAATGATATGCTCCTATCAGGATTCCGGGTTGAACCACTCCTACTCCCGGTAGGGGACGACTTCAAAGAAAGGGTTTGTGCAGAATACGTCCCTCGTGGCAACATCAATATGATTCAGATGTTTAGAAACATGCACTTCATGCTCGGACTGGGGCTAGGACAAAGACAGGAAGGTATAATGGAGCCGATTGAACTGAAAAAATCTCTCCCTCCTTGTAGTTTGGGGTATCAACCATCAGAACAAGAACTCAGAAGGATCCGCGAGTCCCGACCAAAGAGAGGACTAGACTGCGTCCAGACTATCCCAAGTGATTCCTTGAATGGACGATTCATCAAAGAGGGCGAAGACTTCCCCTTTTGTGGATTTCCAGAACCATGGTAAGACCATACAGACAAGAAGATGAAGCCTGGAATGGAGATCTTTTTTCAAGACAGCTACCCATGGGCCGAAAGTTCCCAACACCATGTACAACCGCTCATCAAAGATACCAAAGAGACTGAGGAAAGTGACTTCAAAGATTCCTTCAACTTACAGACACTGGGGCTAACACTCTGCATAGTTCACTCAGGCACTACATCAATGGATTCGTCCCAACTGATTAAAACTGTTGATACACCTCTCCTCAACTGGCATGCTGCGCCAGTTCTACCTGCTAAACCTCCCCTAATCCTAATGTTTACCCCATTTCTTCTTATGTTGTCTATCCTTGCTCAAATGTAATCGAGTCCTCCTTTGATGAGGTTCTCAATGTTGTTTTTCCTATCAATGAAATAAACGAAGATTTTGAGTATCTTGATGTGCCTTACATTAACTGTTTAAATCTAATCAAATTTTTGATGATGATGATTTTACAAATGAACAATTCTTAACTAATCTAAATAATGTTAATAATAAATAATATAACCGCGTTCAAGTTAATGAAGAAGAGACTGTTGTTATAAACCTCGGTTCTAGTAGCCAACTGCGCGAGATTAGGATAGGGGCTACCCTTGACGAGCATGAGCGTGCACAACTCGAAGAATTACTAAAGAAATTCGTGGATGTCTTCGCATGGTCCTATGATGATATGACCCGCATTGATCCCGAAATAGGTTAGCATGAGATTCCCACTCTCCCAGATTACAAGCCGGTTAAACAAAAGTTGAGAAAGCTCAGCACCGAATGGTCGCTCAAGGTCAAAGAAGATGTGGTCAAACAGTTGAACGTAGGTTTCATTCGTGTGATCGAATATCCCACATGGCTAGCCAATATAGTGTCCATGCCGAAATCAGGAGGAAAAGTTCGGATGTGTGTAGACTATCGGGATTTGAACAAAGCCTCTTCAAAAGATGATTATCCGTTACCCAATATCGACATGATCGTGGACAACACAGCCAGTTATGCTCTCAAGTCATTCATCGACGGGTTTGCCGGATAAAACCAAATCAAAATGCACCCACACCATCAAGAAAAAAACCACATTCATCACCCTATGGGGAACCTTTTGCTGCACTGTTATGCCATTTGGTCTCAAGAACGCTGGGGCTATCTACCATAGGGCTGCCAGAACCATCCTACATACTTTGATTTACAAAGAGGTTGAGGTCTATGTGGATGATATGATTATCAAATCCAAGACTAGAGAAGGTCATGTTCCCACTCTTCGAAAGTTCTTCGAACTACTGCGACAGTATCAGATAAGTCTCAATCTGCAAAAATGTGTCTTCGGCGTTACAAAGGGAAAACTCTTGGGATTCATAGTCAGTTAGAAAGGGATAGAAGCCGATCCTGCCAAGCTGAAAGTCATACTTGAGATGCCACCTCCCCGAAAAGAGAAAGAAGTCTGAGGTTTCCTTCGAAAATTGTAATACATCAGCCAGCTAACCTCCATCTGCGAACCTATCTTCAAACTCCTCCTAAAGGATTCAACTATGGTTTGGAACGAGGCCTGCCAGGAGCTTTTGACCGAATCAAATAATATCTGACCCAACCCCCGGTACTCATGCCACCACAACCTGATCTCCCTTTACTCCTATACCTAACCATAACCGACACTGCAGCTGGGGCTTTGCTAGCCCAATACCTTGAAGATTCCCGCAAAGAAAGAGTCGTCTATTAGGCCAGTCAAAAATTAGTCGGATACGAGGTCAACTATACTGCTTTGGAAAAGGCGTGTGTCGCACTTATCTGGGTCACCCAAAAGTTGCGGCACTACATACTCGCCTTCCCCATCAAACTTATATCCCGAATGGACCCCATCAAATACTTGCTTGAGAAACCCGCTTTATCCAGTCGAATGGCCCGATGATTGATGATCCTAGCCGAGTTTGATATTGTGTATGTCACACAAAAGCCATGAAATGAAGATCCATCTCTAACTAAATCGTTGATTACCCCATGGATGAGGCTGATGTCTGCATCTCCGAATTCCCATATGAAAACATCCTCTGCACTGCCTGGGACAGTCTCCGGTGGAAAATGTTCTCTGACGGCGCTGCCAATAAAAAGGGATATAGCATTGGGATACTCATGATCGCCCCAAATGACTCCCACACTCCAATCGCTATCAAAATGGATTTCCCTTGCACCAACAACATGGTTGAATACGAGGCATGCACGGTAGGCCTCAAGGTTGCACTTGAGAAAGGTATTCAATGCCTAGACGTCTATGAGGATTCCGCCCTCATCATCGGTCAAGTGCTCAGAAAATGGAGAGTTAAGGACGAGAAACTCCAACCCTTTCATGCCCACTTAGAGGGACTAGCCTACCAATTCCAAGATATCACCTTCCACTACCTACCTCGACCAAAGAATAACCTAGCTGATGCCCTTGCTACCTTAGCCTCCATGGTCTACATGCCCAAAAGAATAACAATGACCCCATTCCTTGTTTAAAATAAAGACAAACCAACCCACTGCTACCACATTGAGCTCGTAACCACAAAAGATCCCAAGCTAGCTAATTGCTGGTACAATGATATCTGGCACCGCCTCAAGCATGGTAGGTATCCCGAGGGTTCCAACAAGAAAGATCGAGCAACCCTTCGAAAATTGGTTGCCCAATATATCATCTGTCACAAAGCACTACTCAAAAGTAACTTCTATGGAACTCATCTGCACTATGTCGCAGGGGCATACATTGAAAAGATAATGCAAAAGATCCACAGCGGGGAATGCGAACCCCACATTAATGGTCACATGATTGCCAAAAAAATCATCCGACAAGGCTACTACTAGACCACCATGACCCAGGATTTCACCGCCTATGTCCGAAAATTCCTCAAATGCAAACAGTTCTCCAACCTTCAGCATTTGCCTCCCCGCGAATTATACAACATGACTTTTCCCTGGTCGTTCTCCACCTGGGGCATCGACATCATAGGGAAAGTTACACCAAAGGCTTCCAACGGGCATGAGTTCATCCTAGTTTCCATTGATTACTTCACCAAGTGGGTCGAAGCTGAGTCATATGCAGTCCTAAACGCTAAGAAAGTGGCCAAATTCATCAAGAAAAACATCATCTGCCGGTATGGGGTCCCGCACGAGCTAGTATTAGATAACGACTTTCATTTCTAGGTAGAAGTTACATAAGCGGCCAACTAGTGTGGGATTCAAAGACCCAAATATTCTCCCTACGGACCTCAGACCAACAGTGCAGTTGAAGCCGCCAACAAGAACCTCAAAGCCATCATCAACAAAATGACCGAAAGCTGTCGGGATTGGACCGACCGGATCCCGTACACCCTCCGGGGCTACCGAACCTCAACCCAAACCTCTATTGGGGCTATCCCTTACTCTCTAGTCTACGGCATGGAAGCAGTCCTACCCGTGGAGCTAGAAATACCCTCGTTGTGCGTCATACTTGAGAGCAAGGTTAGTGAAGAAGATTGGTGCCAAAACCGTCTTAACGAGTTGACCCTCCTAAACGAAAGGAGATTAAAAGAGCTATACCACACACAAGGGTACCATCGCCAAATAGCGTATTCATTCAACAAGAGAGTCAAGGGTCGCGGTGTCCGAGAAGGGGATATATCCCTCAAAGAGATAATAGAACCCATCTGGGACCCTAGAGGGAAATTCAAGCCCAATTGGAGCGGCCCCTACATTGTTTAGAAGATCTTGTCTGGCGATGCTGCCATGCTCACTGATTTAGATGGGGAAGAGATGGCTCGTCCAGTCAACCTGGACCGTCTCAAGAAGTTCTACTCCTAGTCCAAAATCTCGGCGCTCTACAACTCTTCTCATCTCCCTTCTATTCTAAGAAAAAAAACTCTTCATTTTCCTCTATCCAGAACTACGTGGGATTATGTATGCCTTAGCGATCGGTATAGATAGATCAAAAATATAAAACTCATCAAAAGGCACAGCTGGATGATCAAAAACTTGTTTATTTCACTAATAAGAAATTTCGCTACAGATTACATAACAAAAGGAACGAATAACTCCCTTTCCCCCTACCTTCCTAAAAAAGCCAAAATAAAATCCTCACATTTATTCCCAATTATAAACCCTTCAAGAGTCCTATCCGTAGCTACCAGAGGAGCCCGCTCTGTCATCATCATCTGCATCCTGGGGTCCCCAGGTTTCCCCCGCCTGGACAGAGTGTCACAAATGCTCCAGAGATCGATAAGCTCGACTAACTTCGGAAAGACTATCACACCTCCCTCCATGGTATCAGATAAAACAAGCCACTTTGTCTAGTCTCCACTACCAACATCTTGTTGATCACTCTCCTCCACAACCACTTCATATAATCCCCAAGGATATGCCAAACTCTCCCAATAGACTGAGAAGGACGGGTCGACGGACGCCAATTCTCCCACAAAGAGCCAAGCCGCATGCACAGACGCTCAGTCAAATCATTTATCGGAAAGAAGTCTAGTGTCCGAGGTGGCACGACCTGCTCCCAGCTAAATTGACGCAGAAGCCGCCAAGGGAAATAGAAAGAGGTCTATCTTAGACCAACGAGACGGACATACGGGTATTCCCCCAGCTCCAGAATAGGCAGCAACTGTCCCCACCAGGGCACTGACCAATACAGATTTGGAGCCCCGTGCTCCACAAGCCAATTCTCTAAGCTCTCAATATCCAAGCCAATGCTGATGAAGTAACGCGAAAAGAAGTTGGGTATAGCCGACAAAGGATATTCTGGAGGAGTCACCAGGCGGAGTCTTTCAGACAACAACATGAACAGCATCACAGGGCTACCCCTCAAGAAGGCAGAACGACCTTGTCGCCAGGCATCCAGGCCATTCAAAGTCTCCGCCAATATCACCGCCACAGTATTGCGACGGTATGACATCCACGAGGTAATGGCTGTAAATTGTACCGCTGCCATTAGCAGGTTCCACTCAATGGGTCGATTGCGTCACAAAGAGACTTGACGCATGTTGAAAGCATCGTAGTCGACATTTTAAGAGCACATTGCTTCCAAGGCTTCGAGGTAGTTAATAAACTAAATGCTACAAGGGAGAGCCATATTGCAAGACTAAGAAACAAGTAGACAAGTGAAGGTGTGATGAAAACACTCCACCCTTACCCCTTTTTATACTTGAAAGCCCTCACAAAAGACATGACCCCTGCAGAAATCGGAGGGAATACTACCTCACAAAGTACAAGAGGTTGAAGAGGGAACTAATCAAAGATTTGAATTGATGGGAGTGGACTTGACTGCCGATAGGCAGGACAAGGGTCTTGTCGATCGGTAACCCCCTATTTTTGGAAATTTTCCTTTTTCCTCTTGTGTCAAAATCGGAAGCTCAATAAAAAATAAATTGATGTTCTCAAAAAAAATTCAAAAATCCTTTTCCACACCTATATAATTTCTCATTTCTAAAACTTTCCTTCAAAATCCCAAAAATATCTCTTTTTACGGTCTCAGCAGCAAAGTAAAAGCGCATGTGCATGCATTCACCATTACCAAAAGATAATAAACAAGCCATTGCATTGCATATATATATTCTTCTGTGTTACATCAAATTTTACAGGAAATAGGAAAAAGCAAAAAATAATGGGACTCAGCCCGAACCCACATTCTCTCTCTCTCACCTACACTTCACCCCTCTCTCTAAGAGCCCCACCCCTGTGACGCGCTCTCTTTCCCCTGTAGCGAGACGATGCACCACCACTACCCGAGCCAGAGTCCTCCCCGGACGAAGCAGACGGCACCAAGCAAGAAGGAACCGGGACCGCATCCTGAATATGGGCATTCATCGCAGATATACATTCTCTAATGTCCCTCAGCCAAGTAGTCGACACCCGAACTTATTGTAAGTAAAAGGAAAAATCAGTATCAAAGCGGAAAGGATCAAAACACAAAAAGAACCAAAAAGAGGAAGAAGCTAAACCGCAGGACGAAGAACCTCCTCTGTCAAACCCAAATCCTCCGGATCCATCGCATGAGGACGGTGCAATATGGGGACCATCCCTCCATCAACCTGTCGAATGTTGTATGAAGGAGTATTCAACCGCACAAAGGGGACCTCTGAAGTCGTCGCCGCTGCAGACGTCGACGGACCACTGCCGCTGTGGGAAGACCCCACCGCCAGACTCGAACCCGCGGGAGGGAAAGGCAAGGCATCGTATATGCTGGGCGCCATCAACCAGCTCATCACAAAGTCCATATAGTCATACAGCGCAATCGTATCAGTGTCCAACATGTAGGACTCGCCGATCATCGCCGCGATCCTCGCATCCTCCGATAATAGCCACTCCCGCCTCATAGACGTAGGAGGCTGCGCAGGTGGAACCACCACCTCCTCCTCAGCAATCTGTCGAACCACCCTCTCCTCGAGATACCAAGAGTGGTCAAACTCATGCGCCAGCAAATGCCTCATCTACGCGTTCACCCCGGTCACCTCCGTATCCTGAATGGCTGTCCCCCAAGGGTAAAAAGTCACCTAAAAACCCCCAGCAAGCATAAGTCAATACAGAATCAGAATGTGCAAAAACCAAGACTGAAACGGAAAGAGACTTACCCTACCACTGGTCAGGCCATTCAAGACCTGACGCACCGCCTCCAGAGAAAGAGATCCCTTCGACTGCCGATTGGCCTTGCGCCATCGATACAATCGGTAGAAGTCCCCAACGGTATCGTCCTTCAAAGCGATCAGTGGGGTATTGTACCCAATCACCTCATAAAACCACGTCTTCCAAAGACAAGAATTCACAATAAAAAAGAGACCCATAAGGAAAATTCGAATGCATGAAAAGAAAATGAGCAAATTAAAGAATGCCTCAAGGAGATACGTGGCTCTAGTAAAAGTTTGTCGGCATCATCGAATGAATGCGTCCAAAGAAAAATATAGGGTATCCAAAGTTAGGTTCCCCCAATCATAGAGAGGGATGTTCGAAGATATCCTCAAATACGGCAAGAACCACAAATGGACGACGTCGCCGCTCGACCCCACCATGAAACCTCCCAGCACCAACAATATGAACAACCGGGCCATCTGCCTCACCTGCAGCCCGTCCTCCAAATCAACCACCCTACTCAACAAAACATCCTTCAGCAAGGACAGCCGGATGGAATCCCCGGACACTATCATCCCTACATCACCGAGCTCCGCCCTCACCGCCTCCGGCCTCACCCGCAGAGAGAGATCCATCTCTATCTGCTCCCCATTACAATCCAGCCCCAGCAGCTTCTGCACATCTATGGGAGTCACGGTCATCTCCCCAAATCCAAAATGGAAGGTATGGGTAGTATCCCACCACCTCTCCCCCAAAGCGCACAGGACCATTGTCGAACGAGGCATCTCATCCAATGCAGACGCCAACCTCCCAAAATCCGCTGAGGATACCATCCAACACACTACAGGTGGAAGATGCTCCCAGACATCCTTAAGCCCCGTCGTCCCACGGGCACGCATGTTCTTCAAAGAGATATCGGACTGTCAAAAGAAAAAACCTCGTCAAAAATTCAAGAAGGAAGAAAAAATCATCAAAAAGAGAAAAATGCCAAAAGTCTTTACTTACATAATTGCCAGGGTTCACCACCCTCGAGGAGCGATGACGCGACGTTTCTCGCAACAAGTCCGCTCATCCGCAACCGAATCGAATGCGTCAAAAGAGTTCTCACTCCCCAAAGCAAGAGGCGCCCTGGCCCTCCACTCCACGTTTGCCTAGTCATCAATAGTCAACCATTCCCTATGCACTGCAATGCTCACAAAGGCGTCTATTTATTAGAGATCAAAATGATAGAACGATTTGCAGAGGAAAACCGCAGAAAGAAAGAAAGCAAGAAGGTGTGAAAAATGAAGGGAATTCGCCCCTTTAAATAGGATGCCAAGGGTCATGCCGATCGGCATTAACCCCCCACCCACCGATCGGCACTGACCCCTTACCTTCCCGAGGCAGTCCAAAAGTTTGTGCCACTACCGAATGGCACCCTCCATACCATGCCGACCGGCACCCCCCTAAAATTTCGTACAAAAATTCCCAGAAAATACCAGAAAGCCCTGAAAATTCTCAGAAAATTCCTAAAAATCCCAAGAAGGATTTAGAACATTTTCACTAAGAAAATTTCGCACTCCCTCATGTGGAACCCCTATTTCCCCAGCGGAACTTCCAAAAACCAAGTAAAACTCCTCCCGTCAACATCCCCGGAGGATCTCTAAAAATTACCTCCCCGGTGGAATTTTGTCCATTCCTTCATAGGATGTAAAAGATTTCCCCAAGCAACCGGCTCCCCAGCCCAAAACAAAACCACAAGATAAATCTCCCCGACAGAGTTCCCCAAGAACATCTCTACTTAAGCCCACATAATTGGCTTCGACCCGCAGAATTGGTCATCTCACCTTAAGCCCGCAGAATTGGCTTCGACCCACAGAATTGGTCATCTCAACTTAAGCCCACATAATTGGTCATCTCACCTTAAGCCTGCAGAATTGGTCATCTCACCTTAAGCCCGCAGAATTGGCCATCTCACCTTAAGCCCGCAGAATTGGATTCGACCCGCAGAATTGGTCATCTCAGAATTGGATTCGACCCGCAGAATTGGTCATCTCATCTTAAGCCCGCAGAATTGGCTTCGACCCGCAGAATTGGTCATCTCTACTTAAGCCCGCAAAATTGGTTCGACCCACAGAATTGGTCATCTCACCTTAAGCCCGCAGAATTGGCTTTGACCCGCAGAATTGGTCATCTCACCTTAAGCCCGTAGAATTGGCTTCCACCCGCAGAATTGGTCATCTCTACTTAAGCCCACGGAGTTGGCTTCGACCCGCAGAAATGGTCATCTTTACTTAAGCCCTCAGAATTGGCTTCGACCCGCAGAATCGATCACCCTCATCTTCAAGCCCTCGGAATTGGTTTCTACTCGTAGAATCGGTCACCCTCATCTTTAAGCCCTCAGAATTAGCTTCGACCCGCAGAATCGGTCACCCTGATCTTTAAGCCCTCAGAATTGGTTTTGACCCCACAAAATCGGTCATCCCCAGTACCTCTTCAGGAATTTGCTTAAATCTTTCCTCAAAACCATCCCTTAGGTCCTCAGAATCGACCTCGACCCCCTGAATTGGTCATTCTCGCTCCCTCAGGTCCTCCGAATCGGCCTCGACCCTCTAAATTGGTCATCCTCCCTCAAAAGCATCATGCGATGTCTATTCGATGGCTATCGTTTATTCCAAACTCACCCGTCGAGGGTCTCTGTAGACACCCCATTCCGTTAGCCCCCTAAACTCTCCATAGGTCCCTAGCACCTCCCTTCATCACTATAAACCCAGGTCATACCCCTAGTATTGACCTAGAAGCCATCGGGAACCCCTAAGCTTCGTTTGACTGAAAGTCAAAGTCTTCAGCTCAACCGAGGCTGAATTAATCTTCAAAGGGCCCTCAATCCCCTTTCTAACAGTCCATCCCGTGCGTGATTTCGACTTACCAGGCGGATGAATGACCCGTTTTCCCCCAAAACCTGACCTAGAGGCCACTGGATGCTCCCAGGATCCGTTTGACCTAATTCAACTCTTCATCTCGATCAAGACTGAATGAATATTCAAAGGGAACTGAAACCCCTTTCCAATGGTCCGCTCCGTGCGCGATTCTGACTTACGGTACGGATGAACTATCCGTTTTACTCCGAGAGGTCACCGAATTCTTCCAGGGCCCGGTTGACCAAAGTCAATTCCCCGAACTAGATCAAACTCTTTGGAATGTTGAATTATATCTCCCAACCTTTCCAACGGTTCGCCCCGTGCGCAATTCGGACTTACCGTGCGAACGAACGATCTGTTTGTGTCCGACGATTCCCCGTCCAATGGATCGACGAATGCTTCCGAGCCACATTTGACCTAAAGTCAACTCCCGAATCCGAGAGTGGTCTAAAGAACTTTCGAATGTCTCTAAATTACCTTTCCAACGGTCTACCCTGTGCGCGATTTGGATCAACAATTTGTGCTCTACGGCCGATTTTCTGAAAAGTCCCGAAAGACACTACCAAACGTCAGGTCCTAGACCCTGCCTATCGGCAGTGTGCCTAAACGCACCTGTTGATTAGCAGGAATAGGTCTATGCCGATCGTCAATTCCCTGGGCCTATGAAAAGGAGTCCTTGACCTCATTGCAAGAGGATCCCAGATCAGAAACATATCACTCTCAGCAAATCCAGAAAACCTCTCTCTAAGTCAGCGCGATTTCCACATCCAAATCCCTTTCCAGCCTTCATCTTCCATCATCCTTTTTATCAAACTTGGTGAATTAACCACTCTTCATCATCATCCAAATGAAAGGGCTGCTCTCCAACATTCAAGATCAAGCTCAAGATCTTCAAGAAGGTTCAATTTCCTCAACTCTCTCCTTAAATTCTCATAAATTCGCATTAACTTGTTTTATTACTTAGCACTTTTATCCTCTCGTCTCACATATCCTAATATACTTTTTATTTAGTATTATTGCACATCACTTATTTTCATACAAATAAAAACCCAAAAAATAAGAAAAAGAGGGTTTGCTCATAAATTCCAAATGGGAATTCTCGCACTTTTCTTACACTTTTCTCACAACTAAAACACTTTTTCTACACACACACACACACAAATAAGAGAAGTCCCCAGTTGGATTTATGGGATAAACCCCACCCCTCATTTTGTATGTGAACTACGTGGACTTTGATGCCTCTATAGGCTACGTAGGCGTCTCGGGGTAAAATCCGAGATTCGAGTCCTATTTTTACTTTTTCTCTCAATCTCTTATTTTCTCTAAATTAAATTCTCCTAGATTACATATATATACATATATTTGTTCTTAGTAGCGTATTATTCCATATGCGTTATCGTTCCATCGTAACGATCAACGTAAGGATAATCGTGTAAATCCTATTTTCTAATATTTTTATACCTTCCTACGGATGACTCGCTTTACCTCTTCCATGGTACAAGTCAATAATTCCTATCTCCACTACATATACACATGCACACATATCACGGGGAAAATAAAGGAAAATAGCAAAAACCCATGAGAGACCGTAAGGGCGGAATGGGTGCCTAACACCTTCCCATTTCGTAACTTAGCCTCCGGACCCTTTTCGAATCATTTTAGTTTCGTATGCATCAGTATGTCTTTGGATGCTGTCTTCGGGATGGCTCCCTTTCTTTTGTCTATTTTGAGTAAAATAGACTGGCGACTCTACCTCTCTACTTTTTTCACCTCACCCAAATAACATCGGCCGAAGCGCTCCAGAGAGGGATGCGCGGGACCTCGGATCTTCCATCACATCGCTCGCCATCCGCGAGGATCGGGGATGACCACATTGTCAAAGTATTCATCCAACCCCATATATAGCTCCCATTCTTAGCTTGTTAAAGTTAATCATGAAATTGCCCCAGATCTTCATTGTACCCATCCATCCAGACTTCCCTTGATTTTTTATGGAATTGAAAGGTAAACTTATCAACTTGGCAATGCAGTTTCTTCAATACTCCATCCTTAGATTGTAACTGAGAAGATTGAGTGGATAGTTGCTCGGACAAGGCATGTAGCTTCTGGGACATCTCAGTGCTTGATTTTTGGCTTTTAGTTGTGTAACTTGATTGGTAAGGGTTTGTTGGGTCCTGATTTCCTCTATAGTACCTCGATCAAGTTTGACTCTAGCTTGAGAATATTAAGAAGTAGGTTTTAATTTTTTTCAAAGCCTCCAACTCCTCATTCAATCTTGCATTCTCAGCCTCCAAGAATGAATGACCCTCATCTGTAGTAGTAACAACAGCAGTTGATGACTTCAAGGATCAAGTTCATCTCTCAAACTGTTGTTATCCTCCTCCAGAAGCTTGGCAATGTCCCTTGCTTCATCCACTTCACGTTTAAGCAGGAATTATTGCCTTCGAAAATGAGAAGCAAATTTATCCAATTTTTGCTTAAATCCCCAACCTTTACTAAGGGACTGTAACTTTTTCTCATAATCCTTATACAAACGTGCCTTAGCTTCATTATGGTACTCCTGTAGCTCTTCAATCATTTCATAGTAGGCAACGTTGTTGGCCACTGCCCGATCAAGAAGACACTTCATATGAACATAGGTTTCTTTGGCTTGATCGAATACCTCTTCCCCGAGCAACTTTAATAGGTCAACCTCAGTCAGAGATAAGTGACCAGCTTTAAAAATATCATTACACCTCTAGAGTATCTCGGAGTCAATAGATGAGACGTATTCCAATTTATCCATAAACTATTAAGAAAAAGAAAATCATTAATCAACAAGGTGCAGAGCCGAGAAAACTACAAGCAGAGGAACAAAAAATTTATCTTTTCATTAATAAAAGGGAGACTTACAAGTACAATCTTTATGAAGAAAAATAAAAAGTACAACATTAAAAAAGGGAAACAAAAAGCTGCTCGGATCTACACCTTCTTCTTAAATGCTTCAGGATTAGCTGAAGTAGAGGTGGGGGAAGAAAGAGGAGGAGGATTAACTGTGGAGGGGCAGAAGAATCAATATTCTGGTGTTAATCGGCAAATTACATCACTATAAGTGATTCACTGGAACCCCCATCATCATCAACTTCCTCATCCAGGTTTGGAGGGGCCCTGGATCATATCGCAAGAATAGCTTGGAATCTTTTGGAGTGTCTACCTCCACCAGTGCAGCAGACCAGCCGTCCTCAAAGCATTTCTTCTTCACAAAGTTAATTTGCGAAGAAGCTTCTCCAACGGCCTTATCCCACCCTCTGTTGAAGACAGCCTCCCTGGACTTAGTCATTTTTGCCTTCTCAACACCCAAATCCTTCTTTAGCTGGGCAGTCATGACTTTCTCAACATCTAAGTCTTTCTACAACTTATCAGCCAGACCCCGAGTAGTTTCAGCAGCTCCTTCAGCAGCTTTCACCTTTTCCTCCTATTTCTGCTATTCATTGGCCAATGCTTGTTGGGAATCAAGCACTGACTTTTTTAGCTCATTAAAAGTTTCTTCAAGTTCACTAGAAGAAGCTCTCAAATCCTTATATTTCTCCAAAATGTTATTGAAGTCAACGAGGAACTGCACAAGAACATCAATGAAAGTGAGTATTATGAAAAATAAACAAAGAGGCAGAAAAATAAAGAAGGTAAAATAATATACCAGAGCAAGGCTTTGACCAGTCCTGTCAGAACTTTTGGAACAAGGTAGTGCATTTGTAGTACCCCTGTGGTCTAGTAAAGTCCTAGACTTTATGAGTTGTCTTGCCATTCCAAGGCCAAGGACCACTAGAGAGGTAGAAGAAGATATATCGACCAACTCATGCTGGTCAGGAAGGGAAAAAGAACATTCTGCTAACTTAGAAGGAAGCCCATTCTTTATTCTTTTCAATGGGATCTATTTAACTTTCTTGGCTAGGGGTTTCTTCCCAACCTCATCTTTATTTTTCACCCCTTCATCAGCTTATTTAAAAGAGGGCTTGGCAGCTATGTCTCCCAAAATGTTGGGAAACTTCCTTTTTCCCATAGCAACGGTAAGAGGTAAGTTGGAATCTAAGGAAGAAGGGGAGTGGACAACAAGATCACCACTTCCAGATGCAGTAGTTGAGGAAGTAGAAAGAGGTTCTTACTCAAGTTCAATTATGGGGGAAGGAGTAGGACGAGCAACAAAGGAGTAAAATGTATTCTTATAGTGCAGCAAATATGATGCAGACTTGATGTGTTCCTCGCTAATCCTGTGATGAAGTTCCCAAATAAAATTCAACTCCCTAAAACTCACTTCATTTTCCTTTGGGCACCTTATCTTTTGGTCAACTGCAGTCAAAATTTATAGAGCAACAATTAGTATTACATTTAAGCAAGTATGTACAGGGCAAAACAGTTAAATAAGGAATAACCTATCCCATTGCCAAAAGGAGGGCATTGCCAATTTTTAATAACAACTACATGCTCAAAATAATCCCTATTGGAGTCTGGAAGATTAACCAGTAAAGCTTTGTTTACAGCCCTAGTCTTTAAATAAAAAGTGGTGTCACTAGTCACCCACTTATAACAAAATATTATTTCTGGAATCTCAAGATGGGTTCCATAGACTTGATTCAACCTATACACTCCATTTATGACCCTCCAAGTATTGGGGGCTACCCTTGCTGGGACAACGTCAAATTATTGATAAAACTCAAGGCACAAGGGGTTGGGAGGAAATGTAAACCCACACTCAGCTATAAAGATAGAGGGAAACCAGTGACCCTCAGTAAGTGAGAAAAAATCAGTAGGCAAAGTAGCATGTTCCAAAACAACCTAAGAGGTAATCTTAAATTTCTTTATGAATTAATCAAGAGAATCGATAGAGTAAACAATGATGAAGAAAATAAGAGAAGAGAAAGATTTCTTACAGAGATTAAGGATTCAGCAAGAACTGAAGAACAGAAAAAGATCGCACAGGAGAGAAAAAGAAAGCTTGAAGACGCTGTAGCAAAAAACACTCAAAAAATTTGAGGTAAGAAAAGATCGTGACTTTTCCCGCTCTTTATAGGCTGCTTTGAAAACTGGAAAAATAATGATTAAAAGGCAGCGTCGATTGAACTGGTGGTGGCTAAAGGCAAAAAAGACGAATTTGCCTAAAAATAATTCGTTAAAGTTGTGGATAATTTCAAAAATGCCTCGCACATTATATTTGCATACTAAAACCATAATTTTTACATGTATGGAAAGTCGACAACCGACCAAACATAAAATTATTTCCCGAGCAACTTTAAGAGCTAAATGCTCCATACTCTTGTAAAAAATTCAAGCATGAAACATTCGGGGCTTCTATTGATACCAAAAATTATCCATCTACGTGGACTGTTTGGATATTGACACGTGGTGTATAGTGGAAGATTAATCCTAGTCAGTAAGGATGAAATATCGACCTACTGAATGATGCCGACCAACACCAGGAAGACCGACCAACGATGACAGGAAAACACCAACAGTTGTATACATAAATGATTGTACAGATGTAAATGTCTACGATATAAAGACATTCCGTCTGTTGATATTCCAACACATGTACACCCCCTGGGGGATACAAATACATTATAAACCCTACATTCAAGGGACACGAAAAGAGAGATAATTGAACAATCCCAAATCAATATACAACAGTGGATGTAGGCTCTTCCTTCAAGACGAACCACTTTAAAAATCTCTTGTCTCTTTTATTTTTATTTATTTGTGATCAATTAATTAGCCTAGTGTAGTTTTTTGCATCAACAGGTGGATTGAGTGGACATATAATAGTGAGACTTTATTTAGGCTCATTTCAAATTTAATTTTAGATTGGAACATTGATAAAAAAAAATATTCTCAATGGTGATGGATAATGTTAGGGAAAATAATGTAATGACTAGGTTATTAAAAAGTTATCTTTGTAATAAATCATTGTTTCATCATGGGGATATTTCATATGAGGTGTAGTTCCCAGATTCTTAATTTGATTGTGCGAGATGGTTTAAAATAAATTGGGGACTTATAACTTAAATACGACATACCGTAAAGTACTTAAGCTAGTTCCCTTATGGTAAATAAAATTTTGATGTTGCATGCAATCAATTTAAGGAGTGGTGTAGGAAGAAAATTCCCGTCGATGTCCCAAATAGGTGGAACTCCACCTATTCAATGCTTGAGAAAACATTAGAAATGAATTAAGTTGTGTGTTGTTTCTCCTTAATTGACAAGAATTTTAAGTATAATCTATTGGAAGAAAAGTGGAAAGTTGCTTTCTTGATAAAGGATTTTTTTATGCAACATATCATTTTAGTGGCATAATTTTCCACCAGCAAACTATTTTTTGTCAATATTTGTAACATATAACTTTTGTTGATACAAAAAATTATGAGCATTCTTATCTTCGTTTGATGGCTAGTCCAATGAGGGAAGAATTTAAAAAATACTAAGAGGAATGTAGTTTGGTTTTATTCATTGTTGTTGTGCTTGATACAAAGTTTAAGTTAGACCTAGCGGAAATTTTTTGTGAAGGATATGTGGATATGTTCCATTTAGTCATGTGCGTAGGGTCCATAATGCCTTCTATGATTCATTTAATGAGTGCGTAGGTGATTCTAATTTGTCTAAGGATGTTTTTGGACATAATAGTAATGATGGAAGCTCTAATAGTGCTTCAAATTCTGGTTCCAAGCCATATGATAAGATGCCAAATTTTTATAAATTGTTGGGTCAAGCTCGTTCGTCTAATATTCGTTATTTTCAAAATCCTGAGGCTGATCGTTACTTAGAAGAATAAGCATTTCCAAGAAACAATAACTTTAACATTTTGACTTGGTGGAAAAATAGTAGTTGCAAACTTCCAATCCTAACAAAGATGGCTCGTGATATTTTAATCGTTTCATCTACTATTAATTCTTCGGAGTCAGCATTTAGATACGTGATATTTTAGACACATACCCCATTGCTTGCTGAAATTATGGAGACTTTTGTGACTATAAGTAATTGGATTAAGTCAGGAAAGAAGTCAAGTATGCAAAAATAATTTTTTAAATCTTATTCACTTTGATTAAATTTATGTATTCTCATTATTGTTGTATATTTTTCATATGTAAAATCATCTCAAAGTGGGAATATGTGAATCACATTGGAGAGTTGTTTTGATACTTAAACAATCTCACAAAATGTTTCCAGTAACTTGTACAAAAATATGTACTTTTAATATCTAAAGTAAACAAAAAACATATGTTTCTGTCTTGTTCATTATTTTATTTACTCTTTCAGGTAATATGAAGTCATGGAGATTTGTAGTTAATGGTGTTTGTTTTGTTGAAGGCCTTTTGCATGTTGGTTATTATATTTTATTTTTTAAGACTTTTCTCTGTAATTGAACTATCTTTACTTTCGACATTTTATTTTCTATTTGAAGACTATTTTCTAGAGATTTTGGAGTTGATGGCGTTGTTTGTGTTGATAAACTGTTGGTAGGATAGAAGTTTGAGTTAATTTTATTTTGTTAATATTCGAGTTGCTTTCATTTGGCTTGGTGATTAAAGTTAATTAGGGTTAAAAGCATGCCAGGTAAGGTTTGTGATCTTTGCAACCAAAGGTCTTATCTAAGTGATAATACCAGGCGATTGTGGTGCGTTCAATGCTTAATTAAGAAAACTTATGATTCCCCCATGAAAGAGTTTGATGAAAGTACTAAATTGTGTTAATTAACTAGGATAAAAGAAACTGTAAATTGCACGATTTGAAATACAAGTAAAACGTTGTCATTTAAAGAAAATAAAGTGCGATAATATAAAAGATTACACTACAGAATGTAAAGCAAGAAATCAAAGATAACAAAAGTAAAGACGAGAAACTTTTAATAAACTTGAAAGAAAGTTACAAATTACCTTATAATCCAATTCGAAAGAAAGAAATGCAGTAAACAAATAAAAGAAAAGGAAAGAAAGTATAAAAGTATGTAAATGTTGTTTTGGGTGCGGGAGTCCTCTCTTCCTTTATGGGCTCTTTGCTTATTTATAGAGTTGCTAGTCGTGAAACATAACCACTTTGGTAACTTTTGGGTGGTTATTCATCCAATTAATTTTTCCCACTTTAGGTGCACTGACGCCCCATTCAAATTTTCTCCTTCCGTTTTTAATACCACATCGAAGTTGTAATAAGTGTCACGTATGCGTGTTGCAAGTTATCTTCATTTTTTATATCATAGTTCAAATTTTATTACCGATTTAAGACTTACATGGAACCACATCATTGGGTTATGGTAATGTGGTGTAAACATACCCTCCGCACTAATTGATTTTTGAGAAAAATTAATTAGTGTATTATTGAGTTTTCTCGAATTTTTTGTAGTTTTCTTCAACTAATGCACCAAGTTCTCTTGGAACTCTCTCCACTGGATTTTCCATTTTCTGAGTCATGAATAAATCGAAAATCTAATCATGAGGGCATTTAGATTCATATAGTCACTAAAAATGTCACTTACTTCTCCACTTCCCTATAACTCTGTCTTTGGGATGGAACGTGTTCATAGACACGTGTTAATTTTTGCATTGGCATTCTTAAGCTTATTTTATTTCATACTCCCTTTTTCTACCTCCCGTTTTCTTTCTCCGAACACATCCACGTCCTTAAACGTACTTTTTTCTATAAAATATCACCATCGATGGCTTCTAGCTCTTCAGAGGTCAATGAAAACCGTTCATTTCACGAAACCGTCAATAGGCTTGCGGTTGATACTTGTGTTATTATTAAGAGCATCATTTGTCCCATCCAATCTTCGTGCAAGGAATCACTCACCACTATTGGCCCTACCTTACATAATATCTTCCATTACTCGTGTCTCCCGATTATCCAAGGTTTGGTGACCATACCCCGTGTCCAAAAAACTGTTTAACTCCAAGAACCCCCTACGTTTACATTTAGGGTCTGGCCCAAAACATGAGATAATGCCTATTACAGATGGGTGCATAGAATGTTGGCTCTTAGGGCATCAGATATGGAGAAAGTCGATATTTTTTATGCCGTGAAAGTCAGTTTATTGGACATTGATATTGACCCATTTGTGATTCTAATTACCATCAATTTTTAGAATTCAGGATTTAATTGCTGTGAGTTCAATCTTGGGATATCAGTTCCCATTATTTTGGATATTTGTCAATTGACTGGGTTTAAGTCTCTAAGGGAGGTTGTCAACTGATTGGGTTTAAGTCCAAGTACATCAAATTCTTCTTGAGACCACTACCAGTATCTACCGAGCCTTTGAAGCCTTCTTCCTCAGGTAAGGCTTTAGCTATATCTTGGAATTTTGTCTTAATGTATATTGGTATTAACTAAGTTGATCGAGTGCGAAAAGCACGTGCGTGTAAGGTGTGCGGTCGTTGTTTTCGTTTCTCCTACTCAATACAAACAAACCTAAATTACTACTACACTTGCGAGGCAAGCACAATGGTAAGTCGGGTATCGAAAATCCACAAGGACGAGATTCTAGAATTTATATGATTTAGTGTTCCGAAATAAAAGTGTAAAAAGGTGATTACAAACTAAAAAGGAAAATATGCATAAAAGGGAAATGTTTATTCTAGGCGAGGGTATTGAAACTAGATTAACAAAGCGGTAAAACTATAGGTTGCGTCGAATATCCCTCACCCGAGTTAATTTGTATAAAATGGATACATGGGTCGACGAGTTATTTAGAATGCGTCTCGTTTCAACAGTTAATTGAATCAAGGGTTGTCACGCCTCTAAATCCGCATAAAAGCCTAATAAGATTTTGGCCTCAATAAATATCTCGGAAATTGCGCACACAAGGTCGTAAGCACGAGGCATACATGATATGCCCCGTTAAATCTTCTGGGCGCAATAACTAGGACAACGCACCCGAAACAGACCCATAAACACCATCACCAAAGCCAAGCAATGCGTCAACTCGAGTGAGTTCAATTCAAACACAACATAATTTAACTTAGCTAGAAAGCATGTTAAAAACACGGTAAAGAAAGCGGTAAATAAGCGCGGTAAATCTACCTAGAAAGCAAGTAATCAAAGCATGTAAATAAAGCATGTAAACCTAAATTAGAAAGCTTGTAAATTGCACTAGAAAGAAAGAAATAACGAAATACACACTATATTAATGGAGATGGAAGTTGGTAGCACAAATAACAAGCCCAAATGGGTGTCAATCCAAGAAGAAATGAGCTCTCAAACCTCCAAAACCCTAACCTATCCTACCTAAAACGAATTATATCTGTTATTTAAAACAAAATTGGTATTTATACTAAACGGAATTAAATTAGAAAAGAAAATAAGAAAGAAAAGAAAATGGCAAAATATCTACTCGAAACAGGGAATCGATCGATCGAAGCCCTGGGCTCGATCGATCGATCATAAATAAAATATCCCATGTCGAGAAGGATCGATCGATCGATCCTTTTGATCGATCGATCGATCAAGAAAGTATCAACCAAGCAGCCTACTGCATTCACTTTTCATCCTCTTCTCCTCCTCTTATGGTTTCATTGTTTTTCCTTCCGCTGAAACTCCCGTAACTTATTCATTCTGAATCGGAACCGCACACCGTTCGTGGCCACGCGAAGCTTGCGAGGAGGGATAGAACTTCCGTGATGTTGGGCCAGGTGCCCAAGCTATAAAAAGACTAAAATGCCCTTAAACGTGCGATTATGTAAGAAAATCGAGCAGAATGCGTCCGAACTTCACACTTAGCATCCAATTACCTATAAAAGCTCAATTAACCCTTGCAAAACATGTTAACGTAGAAATATGAGGTTGTCTGGTTAACGAGCATAAATATAGGGAATAAGATACCCGAGGGGGCTAAAATGCATCCGTTCAGAGGATGAAATACATAATATTTGTGTATCATCGCACCCCATAACTTACACAATGCTAGTCCCTAGCAATGAAATAGGATGCAACAAGAACTACAAGCAAACCAAAAGCAGGATGAGTATAAAAATATAGTATAAAAGCAAAAGGCCACTTTCGCGGGCGATTCGGTTGCATTTAGCGTATGCAATAAGCCGTTAAACCCCTAGGTCACCCTACTGGACGAGTGTTGTCTCGTGAGGGTTTTCGGGGATGGTACCCACAAACATCACATGGTTTCCTCAAAATATGCCCAAACCAACATGCGACAAGCCCAACAATAGCGAAAAGGATTTCATATGCATTATTAGCAAAGTGAATGAATTCAAACAAAAGTCCAAATCATTAACATTATAGAATGCACCTCATAGAATTGAAACCTTAAAATGTGGGAGGGGAGCGAGCACATGCAAAGTGTGATTTGGCGAAAAAGTTATATAAATCGGATACTAAAATAAAGCAAGCATATATTCAATCCTCACGGGCATTACACTCATCAAGTGAATTCACTCGAAACAGGGAGGTAACACACGGAACATGCGGGCATAAAGAGTAAATGTAAATGGAAACTAGGCCGCACACATGTCACAAATGAAGGACGCTATATATGAAATTAAGAATTGTAATCTCAATGAAATGATACCGCACATTAAAAGAGGCGAAATGCATTTTCACAGATTATCAAAACTATTTAAACTTTTAAATTACATCAACCTAAGATCACATAGGACTTTACTAGGGTTGTAATGTAGGCTAGGCTAGGGTATGAAATGAAGGATATGTAGGTACGAATTCAAAGTGTTCGGAATGAAAACTTGGAATAATGAGAATATGCGGGCAATAGAAAAATTAGAAAACAAGTTCCAAAAAGGCATTAGATATATTATCGGGGAGACTAATCAAAGCTTATTGAACTATACACAATATTTATAACTTTTCTTTTCTTCTTTTTCTCATTTTTCTTTTGTTTTCTTTTGCTTTTTGCTTTCTCTTTTTCATCACTTTTTCTACTTTTTCTTTACTTTTCATACTCTCATATGCCTAAATTGCAACCGACATCACAACAACAACATTCAATCCCAAGCAGCATTCCAAACAAAGGTGCGGAAGTGTATGTATGGGCTAAAACTCCAATTTAGAGTTGGTTATGGGAATGGGGTGTGAAACGAAAGGCTATATTTAGGCTCAAGGGGGTTGACGAGGGTAAACATATAAGGGTGAGGTCAAGACTAATATGGGTGATATAACAAAGATTGCCTATGATCATTTCCAAAAGCTTACGCAATTCTCGAATCAAAACAATATATGAAAATCATGATCAAGTAAAAAATTTCAAGTATGAACGCAATTAATGAACGATCAATGAAAGAATAGAGAGATTACCGACGAATTCAACGTTTTCAATGAGAAAAGAATAGTGTATAACACTCACAAACGACGAAAGGTATATGTAACAAAAGATTATCGAGTTATAAAAATCTTAAACCAAATCAATAGAACGATAAAAGTGAATGTGCTCTTGGGATTAAAGTTTAATTCATGAAGTTATTCATAATATCAATAAGTGAGACTACAGTCTAATAACTTCTAAAATCGAGAACATGCATCGTTGCGTTGTCAATTGGATCGGGCAATTATTGAAATTTATCATCGGAAAAAAAGGCAAAATGCAAAAAAAAAGAAGAAAAAAATAAAATCTTTTTAAAATTTTAAATTTTTCTAAGAAAAGCATACGAAGTAACTAACATGTGGGCAAAGACATGGACTAAAATAAAGAAATGGATAGAATATCCCACACCCCCTAACTTAAAACTTGACATTGTCCTCAATGTGAATTAAGAACCAAGTTTAAGAAGGAAAAGAACGATATTACCCAAAAGTGGAGCGATCCCCATAAGAACAAGTCCAAAGAATCTACAAAACAAGTTAGTACCGAGCATAGCAAAAACAAATAACAAAAAGTTAACTAAGTACAAGAGACTAAATTAAAAATAAAGAAAGAATAAAAAGCTAACTATATTCAACCTACTATTTAGGCTTCACACTAACTATACACTAGAAGTCTAAATAGCTGAGGGCCCACCGTGAAAACGATTTGACTTTGGAGGATAACCGGTGTACCCTCACATACAAGCATGCCCTTCGAAAAATATGAATTCCGTTTGAACAACGGAAGGCATGGGTAAGGCGTAAGAAATGAACCATCGCCAATTAAAATTTTTGGAGGGACGATGGGGGTTTGGATTGAACGGGTGATAAAAACATCTGGGGATCGAGAAAAGCTGAATATCCTCCCAATGATTTTGAAATTGGAATGGGAGGCGGCGCACACAAAGGCAAAGATGCGATCATGGAAGGAGACTCGAGCAAGTACTCCTCGTCGGCGAAAAGTTTTAAAAAATTAAAGTTTAAAACCGAATCATCGGGTACTTGTGACGGTGTGATAATAGAGAATGAAAATGGGGATGAAAGAAATTCAAACTCATGAGATGAATCATCATCGCATGAAGATTGAGTTTCGAACGAAATAATATCATTTTCAATGAAATGTTCTTCTTTGGGGGCCAAAGAAGAAATAATTTCATTGCAAATAGATATTACGTCATTTTCATCCTCACTTTCAATATCTATTATGCAATGGGCAAAGTCTAGAATGGTTTGTTCCAAAGTAGGTAAAAGTACCTCATTTGGTTCAAAACATTCCTCGACTTCAAAAGTCTCGGAAGCAAAATCATCGTCGGACTCAAATAATAAATCCAATTCATGTTCCCACGAACGATTTTCTTCCCGATAACGATTTTTAATTTTCTCATTCTCATACATACACAAGCCCTCACCGAATGTCATGGGTCAAGCTGCGGATGCATGAAAATGGGAACTTTGAAAATTACCATCGGACTTAAAAGAAAAATCATTATTATAGGAATTTTGAAAACTATTGCAATTTGTTTCAAAATTCCTATTATAAGGAGGTAAAGGCCAAAAATCATTATCATCATCATCATCAAAATTTCAATAACCCAAATTTTGACTTTCGTTATACTCGCTCAAAGTCATATTTGAATTTGTTATACTTTGGGATTACAAGTATTCACCGAAAGTCATAGGTTTGAGAGAATTTTGAGAATTATAGCAAGGATTACTGAAAGAATTGAAATAAGACATGCTTACCCCAAAAATTGACTCGAAGTGGCGGATTCCACAAAGTAAGTGCGAACGATAAAGATTCGAGCGTTTCTAAGTGCTCAAATGTAGAAGTCCTGCAAATAATACAAATAGAAAGAAAATACTATGAAATACTAAATCAAATAAAGTCTAAAACAAACAAGTCCCCAGTAACAGCGCCACTTTGATCGCGCGTGAAAGGTGTGCTCGTATAAGGGCACAGTCGTTATGTTTGTTTCGCCAAATCAATACAAACAAACCTAAATTACTACTACACTTGCGAGGCAAGCACAACGGTAAGCGGGTATCGAAAATCCGTAGGGACGAGATCCTAGAATTTATATGATTTAGTGTTCCGAAATAAAAGTGTAAAAAATGTGATTACAAACTAAAAAGGAAACGATGCATAAAAGGGAATTGTTTATTCTAGGCGAGGGTATTGAAACTAGATTAATAAAGCGGTAAAACTATAGGTTGCGTCGAATATTCCTCACCCGAGTTAATTAACTAGATAGGTATACTATCAATTTATCTTTAGTCAATATCCCAACTTTCCATCCTAGTCTCCTCGTAGGATTTACTCTACCATAATCGGCACATAATTGCATTTTCTACACGCATCGTTATATATCTACAAATAATCACCCGCCGAATTACTATCCCGAGCGCTATTCGTCCTAAGCACCCTTAATTAAATAAGTCGTGGATTCCATTTTCCACGAGCCCAAATTCTACATTTTGCTCAAATAATAATTTAGAGGTCCCCGCTCTATTTTTAGGACCCCCAAATATCTAATTCCTCAATTTATTTATTTTTCTCGAAAATACACTTTTAGTGCCACAAGATTATAGCACCCTTTTAGCCCCCCCCCCCCCCCCCCCAATAAATTTCTCAAATGGCTAGATGTTAATTCTCTAAATGAATCTTTATTTTCTCAATTAAATAAGCTAGAAATAATGAAATTTGGAATTTCTCTCATTTAAATAAAGCAAGCCAAAATTGTCAAATTTTCTAAAGGGTCGATCGATCGATCAGGGGGTCTTCTTCTCCGAGACTCTGTTTCGGCCATTAAACTACCCGCAAGCTTTTTACTCCTTCTCCCAACCTTATTTAACCACAACCAACTAATTTTATTCAAGGGAAATTGGTTCTAATCATCATAGAACCAAGAATCAACAATTAATTTCGATGAATTTCTAAGTCCCTCGAATCGAATATTATCCAGGGTTTAATCGTCAAACTTTCGAAAAACCCATTTTAATTCACGAAAACCCATCCCGAAAATCTTTGTGGTTTTACACACCAATTATGATATGAGATATGAATTCAAAAGTAAAAAGCAAGTAAACACTTGCCTCGTGGATAAAATCCGACGACCTCGAGTCGAATCCTGTGGAGTTTGGCCTGAATTTCCTTTTTCCTCTCCCTTTATTCCTTCCTTCCTTTCTCCTCCTCTTTCTTTTCTCTCTTTTCTTTCCTTCTCTTGCCCTATCTCGTTCCTTATATAAGAGAGAAATGAGGGTTTACCCCCTTAAAATCCAAAAATGACTCGTTTACTTAATTGCGAGTCCCTAATAGTCAAAAAAATTTCGAAACCTAAACACTACCCCCGGATACTCTATTCTGACTATTTAGGACATTTCGGAACCAACCGCACACTCGAAATCTCCATCTGAGTCACTTAACTATGATTTACTAATTAAACACCAACACATCTCAATACGGATTTTCCAATTAAAATATTATCCTCTGTCGCTTTACCCCACTGCGACATGTAATTAAAATAATCCAACTCATTTACTTAGTCTCAAAAGTAAATGTAACACACACCGATAATAATCAAATGTTCATAAATCCCCAAATTACTATTCACAGAATTTCCCCTAATCTTCAAATTTCACCCACTTATGAAATTTAATTATCCCTAAAAGTGCGGGGTGTTACATACACCGTTGGTTTGTGGTCAGTAGGAAGAGGATTTTTGTCTCTGAATTCCATACTCATCGACCAATTAGGTGACTTCTGCCTTGAAACTGTCTTACACTAGATCATGCGGGACCCCGTATTGGTTGATAATGTTCTTTCGAATGAACTTGGCCACCTTTTTGGCATTCAGTAATGCGTATTACTCGGATTCAAACCATTTGGTAAAGTAATAAATGGCAACTAGGATGAACCCGTGCCCATTGGAGGTTTTGGGTGTAATTTTCCCTATGATATTGATTCCCCATGTGGAGAACGACTAGGAATAAGTCATATTGTATAATTCTCACGGAGGCAAGTGTTGAAGATTGGAAAACTTTTAGGATTTAAGGCATCTCCGAACATAGGCGGTGAAATTTTGAACCATGGTAGTCCAATAGTAACCCTGTCGGACAATCTTCTTTGCATGCATATGGCCATTCATGTGGGGTTCGTAATCCCCGATGTGCATTTTTTGCATCATCTCTTCAATGTTAGCCCTTGTGATGCAATGTAAGTGGGTTCCATCGAAGTTTCTCATGAACTGTGCTTTATCGTAAATAATGTACAGGGTGGCCAGTTTGCGGTGGGTTACTCGGTCTTTCTTGTTGGCATCCTGAGGGTACCTACCCTGGTTGAGGAGGCTCTAAATGCCATAATACCAGCACTCGGCCATATCAGGATCCTCTTCTATGACGAGCTCAATGTGGTAGTAGTGGTTTGCTTAGCTTTCTTTTGGACTAAGAAGGGGGCCATCGTTATTTCCTCGGGCATATCGACCATAGAGACTAAAGTAGCAAGCGCATCAGCCAAGATGTTCCTTATTCAGGGCAAGTAGTGGAAGGTGATATCTCGAAATTAGGAGTCCATCTCTTCTAGGTGGGCGTGGAAGGGTAAGAGATTTTCATTTTTTACTTTCCATCTTCTAAGGTCTTGGACGATGATGAGGGCTGAATCTCCGTAGACATCTAGGCATTGAATTTCTTTTCTTGATAGCGACTTTGAGGCCTATTGTGCACACCTCTTATTCAGTCATGTTATTGGTGCAGGGAAAATCTATCTTGATGGCAATAGGAGTATGAGAATCATCAAGGGTGATTAGGAGTATCCCAACATCGTATCCTTTTTTATTGGCAATGCCGTCGAAGAACATTTTTCATCGAAGGTCTTCTTGGGAGGTACAAAGGATATCCTCATCTGGGGATTCGGATATCCAAACATTGGCTTCTTCCATAGGGTAATTGGCAATGTAGTCAAAGATGGCTATTTCTTTCATGTCTTTCTGCGTAACACACACAATATCGAATTTGGCTAACAGTATCAACCATCAAGCCATCCGATTAGACAAGGTAGGTTTCTTAAGCAAGTGTTTGATAGGATCCATTCGGGACATAATTCTAATGAGAAAAGCGAGCATATATTGCTATAATTTTTTAGTGACCCAAATAAAGAGACACATTCTTTCTCCAAGGTAGTGTAGATGACTTTGTATCTGGCTAATTTGTGACTGGCGAAATTTTTCAATGTATTGGGCTAGCAGAGCCCCAACTGGGGCGTTCATCACGATCAAGTTTAGGAGGTTGCGGTGTCATGAGTATCGAAGGTTGGGTAAGGTACAGTTTGATTCGATCAAAGGCTTCCTAACAAGCTTCATTCTAGACTTAAGTAAAATCTTTTTGGAGGAGTTCGAATATGGGTTCACAAATGAAAATCAATTGGATGATGAATCGGCTAATATACGATAATTTTCCCAAGAATCCCCAAACTTCCTTCTCCATTAGGGGTGGTGGCATCTCGAGTATGGCTTTCAGTTTAGCAGGATAGACCTCAATCCCCTTTTCTTTAACCATGAATCTGAAAAGCTTTCCTTTAGTAATGCTAAAGACACATTTATGTGGGTTAAATCACATCTGGTATCACCGCAGTCGTTCGAAGAACTTCCAGAGAGCGGGAATACGACCTTCTCGAGTCTTAGACTTGAAAATCATATCGTCTACATAGACCTTGACTTCTTTGTGTATCAGATCATGCATGATGGTCGTGATAGCCCCTGATTTTTTAGATCGAATGGCATAATTGTGTAACAGAAGGTTCCGGAGGGGGTGATGAATGCGAGTTTTTTTTATGATCAGGGTGCATCTTGATCTAATTGTATCCGACAAACCCATTAATGAATAACTTAAAAGCGTGACTGGTCGTATTATCCACAATTTTATCGATATTAGGCAGCTGGTAATCATCCTTTGGAGAGGCCTTGTTCAAACCTCTATAATCAACGCACATACGAATATTTCCTCCTAATTTCGATTCGAGTGCAATGTTGGCAAACCATGTGGGGTATTCTATCACCCGAATGAATCTCACGTTCAATTATTTGACCACCCTTAACCTTGAGCGACCATTCAATGCGGAGCTTTTACATTTTTTATTTAACTAGTTTGCATTTCGAGAGAGTCAGAATCTCGTGTTGAGCGATCTCGTGATCAATGTCAGGCATATAATCGTAGGACCATGTGAAGACATCCACAAATTCCTTGAGTAGTTCTTCAAGTTGCGCACGTTCATGCTCGTCAAGGGTAGACCCTATCCTAATCTCGCGTAGTTGGCAACTAGAACCGAAATTAATAACAACAGTTTCATCTTTGCTAATTTGAACGCGATTATATTATTTGTTATTAAACTTATTTAGATCACTTAAGAATTGTTCATTTGTAAAATGATCATCATCAAGAGTTTGATTAGAATCAAGATAATTAATGTAAGGAACAACAAGATACTCAAAATCTTTATTTGTTTCATTCTTGGAAAAAACAACGTTGAGAACCTCATCAAAGAAGGTCTCTATTACATTATGATCAGAACAAGGAGGAACTAAAGAAGAAATGGGATAAACGTATGGGTTGGGTTACATTTTAGCAGGTGGAACTGGTACAACTTTCCAGTTAAGGAGGGGTGCATCAGTAATCTTGATCAGGATGGACAGATCCTGATGATGTAGTGCTTGAGTGGATCATGTAGAGTGTCAGCCCCAGTGTTTACAAATTAAATGAATCCTCGAAGTCACTTCCCTCAGAATCCTCGGTAATAACTGTAGTCTTCTCAATGAGTGGTTGCACATGATGCTGAGAGCTTTCGGTCCATAAGTAATTATCTTAGAAAAAAATCTCCATTCCTGGCTTCATCTTCTTGTCCACTTGATCATACCAAGGTTCAAAAAAGTCACAAAAGGGGAAGTCTTCACCCTCTTTAATGAATCTCCCATTTAAGGAATCCCCTGAGACGGTCTTGGTACTTTCTAGACTTTTCTTTAACTGAGGTTAATAGAGCATTCTAGGTTCCTCTGATGATGGTTAATAATCCATGCCACATGGAGGAAAGGTCTTCTTCAACACTATAGGTTCTAGTATTCCCTGTTGTAATCGTCCCAGTCCCAGTTCGGGAACGAAGTGCATATTCTTGAACATCTGTATCACATTGACATTATCGTGAGGGTTATGCTCTGGACAAACCCTATCTATGAAATCATCCCCTGTTGGGAGTGGAAATGGTTCGACTCAGAAGCCTGACAGGAGCATATTATTTACCCCATATTATATCTCTAGTACCGGATTACTGGTGCTTGCATTATTAGTATTATCATCGTCACCTAAGATAGTGATGACCTGTCTATTGGTGAAGAACTTCAGCTTCTGATGGAGGTAAAAAGACACACCTTTGATCCTGTAGAGCTATGATTGTTCGAGCAGCATGTTGAAACAAGTTGGGATGTCGATGACTTGGAATTCAGTAATAGGATTTATAGGGTCAGCCTCAATTATAAGCTTTATAGATCCCATCACTTCTCGAAGAGTATTGTCATAAGCACGAACCGTAGAGAAAGTTGGAGCAAGGTCACTTATTTTAATTTGAAGCATTTGAGGTTGAACAAATATTAAGTGTTGACTCATTGTCAACAAGCGAAAGCGGGACTGTCTTCACCATCAATTTGATAGAGATATTGAGAGCATAGTTGTAATTTGGACTAAACTTAAGGATTTCTTCCTCGGAGAAGGAGAGCATCCTAGTAGAGGTTAGAGACCCGACCAAGTTCATATCTTCTTCCAGGGTGGTAGAAGAAGGGACTG
This sequence comes from Sambucus nigra, assembly GCA_949130495.1. Taxonomy (NCBI): domain Eukaryota; kingdom Viridiplantae; phylum Streptophyta; class Magnoliopsida; order Dipsacales; family Adoxaceae; genus Sambucus; species Sambucus nigra. The sequence goes on from OX422210.1 coordinate 303,019,114, forward strand.
TGGGCCCGGTGAGCAGTTTAATCAAGGCATTTTGGTGCAGTTGGAAAGACATAAAGAGTCCCCACAAAATGATGTTAGCTTGAGTTTTCTTCAATTGATCGAGGATCTTGTTCTCCTTGAGGGTCATTTCTGGCATAGGGAGTTTCTAAACACCTTTTCCCTTATCTGTCGTTGCCGATTGAGGGTTCAGAACCTGGTAATGCCTCCCAGATCTAGTCATATGGTTCACAGAAAAAGGGAAAACATAAACCATGTTTTTTCATCAATCTCGGGTTATTCGACCACTTTGTTGATCTCTCCTGGTATATTTTCAAATGATATCATTCCACATATACTGACAATTGGGCTAGTTTTTTATGGTCTTGGCCCTTCATCTGAACTATCCAATTAGTCCCCCCTATCCGGTAGCAACGATGTTATCCTTCCAAGAGAAGTCAATGCATTCTATAAGCTCAGCGGCCTCTTCGTATAGATCATCCCACTTAATGATGAGATGTAAAATTGAAAGGACCAAGCATCCTTGTAGTTTTAAAATATCAAGCAGCTCGAACATATTATAAATTTTATCAATTTATCAAAATAAGTCTGTTATAATCTGTACGACATCATCTAAGCTGACTTTATTAGCGGGTACTACCTAATTATCTTACTCGCGAGCCCACCTCCGGCTTCCATGAACAATGTGCTAAACTTTTGGCAGTTAATGGTCATTTCTGAGGGTAATTTCAGCCCAAACTCTAGGAGTTAATTCAGTATTGCTATCAATTCCATGTCTTTTCCCCTGGAATGAGTACGAATGGCAATACATGCTCTTGTAAAAAGTGGCAGGGACTGATCGGTAAAACAGGTAAGGTGTAAGATAAAATATGGGAAAACTTTGAGAGGTTTAGGCGAACATACGAGTATAATGGACGATTTAGTGAGTATAATTTGGGTAAACGAGTCAAATTTTGGGTCTTCTTCTAGGAAGATAGCATTTGTATGGTCTAGAAGTGGATTGTGAGTGGTATTGGGTTTAGGATTGGTTGGTGGGGTAATAACACCCCGGTCAATCAAACCTTGGATTACATTCCGGAGATGGAAGCACTGATCAGTGGTATGGCCAACAGTTTGATGGAAATCACAATGGGCATTGGGTTTTAAATTTTTGGGAAGTGGATTTAGTAATGGACAGGGGTCTAAAGGCTTAATGAGATTTCGGCTCAAAAGGGCTTGGTAGACATGGAGAGGGCACATGAAGCTCGGTGTATTCTTTTCTAACTAGGTTAGGACAGTTTTCTGGTGCCCATAAAGTGGCAAGCTGAGAGATGTTATTGATGGTTGAAATTATGGTGTTGGCAGGCTTTTCATAATTTCTGGGAGTGAACTGTCCGGATACTTTCTTTGGCTCAACTTCTATCTTGGCAAGACTTTATTCAATCTCCACTACTTCTTCTCAGAAGGCTAAAAAATAGCGGTATTACTTTCCTCTCATCGTCGCTCGAACATGAGATAAGAACTTCTTCACAATACTGACTTGTTCCTCTTCGAAAGGCCAGTTGGTCATGGTGGTCGCTTTCTCTCTCTACCTTGCTATAAAATTACTGATAGTTTCCCCATGATTCTGCTTAAAAAGTTCTAGATCGTGGCGTGAAACCTCCAATTCCTTGTTGTACTTATATTGTGACATGAATTCACGGGCAGCATCCTCCCAACTGTGAATTATGAATTCTTCGAGGGATAGGAACCAGTGAAGAGTGATGTCCTTAAAGTTTGTTAGAACATCTGGGCCATTATTTTCTTAGAGGCACCTAGGAGAGTCATGGCTCGGTGCTAACTTTAGAGATTAACAATTGGGGACCCGCTACCCTTGAACTTCTCAATGTTGGGCATCTTGAACTTTTTCGATAGCCTTGCTTTATGGTAGGGAGACATATGGGTGTAATCCATGTAGTTCCCGGAGATTCAAACTTGGTCAAACTTCTTGGTCAATAGCTTAGGGTCCTCTTTGACCTTGTTCAACTCTTCTTCCTTCGAATCAATAGGTACTGGAAGGTTAGCCTCTGGTTGGGCAAGATTCGACATTGGGAGTTGAGCTGGATGTGGCCCATTAGCAGGAGGGGCACGAGGAGCGTGTTAATATTCTTTTGGGACCTAAATAGGATCAAGTGCGGGCAGACCCATAGCACGAGGGAAGAGGACCTCGGGCTCTTTGGGAATAAGGACCCGATTTCGTTGCATCTTATGAACCTCGGTTTGAAGGTTATCAATCTTGGCAGTAAGTTGGACTAGGATTGTCATCAAATCAGGCTGAACATTCAGTACTTGGTCTGCGTTCTCCATGAAAAGCGGGTGAAGGTGGATTTCGGACTCGTAGGAAGCAGCGGGAGAACTAACGGATCTTCAGGGCGATTTGACGGAGGATCGAAGCCAATAGAGAGCCAGGCCAAGGGTCGGGTATGCGATCAACCTGAAAAGGAAATTAATTCTAATTTATTTTTGAAATAGAAAGGGAAGAATCTTTTAGAATAAAGAGGAAAATATTTTTAATATTTTTTGGAAAGGGAAAGACAAAATAATTTTGGTATTTTTTTGGTATTTTGAAAAGAAGGGGGAATTTTTTTTTACACTTATGGTAAGGAATGAGAGAAAAATGAGAAAAGTGTCTCAGTATGATTATTATTATGTTTTTATTTTCACTTGTATTAGGTTTACCTAAATGCAAAAGAAATGTCGGACGTGACCCGAGCCTGGAAAAAAATGGGTTTGAGAACTATGTAAAGCACGGTTTGACTTGTTGCCAGGCTCATGGACAGGATCCCATTTTGAAAAAGATGAAATCCCTCGAAAATTTGGGCGGCATGTCGACCAGGCATTTCGGCAGTGTTTTGGGTAGTAACCGACAAACTAAATATGAGTGCCCTAGGTTTGACGCTTATATGAGGGACTGCATTTTTTGGGTTTGTGGAAAGGTTCCCCTTTTAGCATGACTTCCACGATATACATCTTGCTTTTGAGGGTAATCAGTAGGTGTGGACAAGCCACGTGATATACCTGAATGTATATGAATTGCCTCACTATATATCTAGTGGGGATAGTACGTGTGAGATCGAATTCGACACACTCGACGTACGTGAACTAGTTCCCTTCTATATACCTCCCATCATCGATCAAGTGGTACGACGCAAGGGGAACCGTTTGATATACGTCGAAGGTACTTGGCCAATGAAAGGTGAGAGTCATATTTCTTAGGCAAACTGTGACCTGTCGGACCAACGTCCATCACAAAGTAACCCCCCAATGATAAAATTTTGGTCAATATCCATGCTCTTTGGTGATGTAGTGTGCAAAATTCATGATTCTTGATTAGTATATTATGGAGAGAGCATTTTAGTTGGCATGGTGAGCACTATACTAATAGGGCAAAATGTTTAAGTATCATGAAAAGTAAATCTGGCATGGAGCATGAAGATTATAATAAGCATGGATATGTGAGAGTGATTGACATGTGAATATTTATAAGTGAGTGTGTGGTAGTGAACCTAAGCATGGATAATTTACAGGTGGTGTGTGATAAGTGTGATAAGCATGGATCTATATACAAGTGTAATAAGTGGAGTTGTGTGCTAGTGACACCTAAGCATGGATATTCTAAGAGTTGTGTTCAAATGTGGATATAAGTGATCCTACGTGTAAGTAATGTAAATTGCACATGGAGAGTATCTACAAGTGCGTAAGGAGTGATATAAGCATGAGGTGGATGTATGCAAGAAATAATAGATGAGAAAAAAGAAACATACAGGTAGGTGCATACCCACACAAGTAGAAAATAATAACACCCATGCAAACAGAGTCTAGCCCTCTTAAAAAAGTCACCAGCGTGGTCATCCATTATTTGGCTCCTTACTCCCATCTCGGGGGGGGGGGGGGTCCCGGTGCTCATGCGCGTGCACTCGGAAAGGGAGAGCAGATCTTGCGCCCTTTTCTAAGAGCTATTCGGCCATCGTCGATGTGGGGTAATGTAAAAAGATGGAGTCACCAGCCTATTTTGCACAAAATAGGCAAAAGAACATGTCGTCGCCTCGAGAGAGCGGCCTCAAAGACCAACTGATGCTTACGAATCCAATAGTTCAGAAGTTTGGGGGCTAAGTTACGGAATGGGAAGGTGTTAGGCACCCATCCCACCCTTTCGGTCTCTCATGGGCTTATGTTACTATTTTTCTCAATTTCTCCGTGAAGTGTGTGTGCGTGCATATATAGATGGAGATCGGGATCGCTTATCATGAAAAAGATAGAGTGAGGTCACCCAAAGGAATATTTCAAAAAGTAATAATTTAAAAATATGATGTATGCGCTTATCGAGATATTGATCTTTATAATGGAACAATAATATTTGTTGGATAAGACGCGCAAGTATGAATCATAAGCATGGTATATATGAATATTATATAGATAAAATAGGGGAATGACGAAAATTGGAAAATTGGAAAATTGGGCTCGAGTCTCGAGTTTTATCCCGAAATGCCTACGTAGTCTATAAAGGCATCAAAGTCCACGTAGTTCGCATGCGGCACGAGGGTGGAGTTTATCCCATAGATTCAAACGGGAGTTTATTATACTTTTGTGTGTGTGGAAAAGGTATTTTTAGTTTTGAGAAAAAATGGTGAATAATCACGTTGGAATTTATAGGTATAACCCTATTTTTCTTTGTTTTAGATTTTTTTTTATAGAAAATAAATTATGTGCAATATAACTAATAAAGGGTGGAATATTAATGTGTATGATCTAAAGTAAGATAATTTATAAAACTAATGCGAAAATAAAGAAATTTAGAGAGAGAAAAGGGTATTTGGACCTTATTTGGAGACTTGAGGTTTGATCTTGATCCTTGATGATTTTCCTTGAAAATTGATATGAACGTTGGATGAGAGAGAAATAATTTTTTGCTAAATTGGGTATGAAAGTGATGGAAATGAAAGATGGAAAGGAATTTCACACAAGGAAACTTCGTTGATTGCAGATGAATGTTGTTGAGATCACTGATAGTGATGGATCTGAAGTTTGCCTCGGAAGTGTGCTCATGCCCTCCTTTTATATTGTAGAGGGAATGTCGATCCGCATACCCCTAGCCCTGTTAATTGGTAGGCGACCCTAGACACACTACCGATTAGCAGGGAAATGGACCTGCAAATCGACAGTCTCGTGCAGATTTTTTCGAAAAAATGATCGTAGAACGCAATCCGTAAATCCAAATTGCACTCTGGGCATACCATTATAAAGGTTATTCAGGGACATTTAAGAGTTCTTGGGGTCGTTTCCGGGTCTAGGAGTTGACTTTAGGTCAAACGGGGCTCGGAAACACCTGTTGGTCCTTTGGACGAAAAATTGTCGGACGGTAATGGATCGTTCGTCCAATCCCTAAGTCAGAATTACTCACGGGGTGGATCGTTGGGAAGTTAATATGAGTTACTTTGACGTTCCAAAGAGATTTGCTCGGTTTAAAAGGTTGACTTTGGTCAAACAGGGCTCGGAAGCACCCGATGACCTTTCGGAGTAAAACGGATCGTTCGTCCTTATCGTAAGGCTGATTCGCACACGGGGTAAACCGTTGGAAAGAGTATTAAGTGACCTTAGAAGATTCATTCAGTCTCGTTAGAGATGAAGAGTTGACTTTGGTCAAACGGAGCCTGGGAGCACCCGATGGCCTCCAGATCAGTTATTGGAGGAAAATATATTGTTCGTTCGAACGGTTATGCCGTTTCGTGCACAAGGCAGACCGTTGGAAATGGGTTTCAATGTCGTTAGGATATCCCTTGAGCTTTTTCTAAGTGGGGCTCAGGAGCACCCGGTGGCCTCTAGATCGTTTTTCGAGAGTAAAATGGTTCGTTCGTCCGAATCGTTATGTCGATTTGCGAACGGGACGGACCATTGAAAAGGGGATTCAGATCTCTTCTAAGATTCATTGAGCTTTCGCTCTAACAATAGAGTTTATTGAATTCAAACGGGGCCCGAGAGTTCCCGATGGCCTCTATATTTGTACTCGGAGTATGACCTAGGGTTTGTAGTGAAAAAGGGGAGGTGCTAGGGAACTAAGGAGAGACTTAGGGGGTGCTAGAATGTGGTGTCTACAATAACATTCCACAAATATGCTAACCATATCATGAAAAATGGTATTCATTCCCTTTTAATAATTGGCCCTTGTACTCATTAAACCAAATGGTATTTTTATCCATTTGAAGGTTCCCATGGCACCTAAAAAAAAAATTATGCTCATTTTCTTCAACTATGTATGTTTAGTTATAAACTAAATGACTATTCATTATAGACATGATAGCATGATCAGATGATCTACTAACCAATATGTGACACCCCGTCTAGTTAAATCCCGGGTGATCAGTCCTAAATTAAATTAAAACAGGTTTCTCAGTTGGTTCATTCTTAGCATCACTATCGAAAACTTTTTGATTACTAATCACTTAAGTGAAATTAGACCGGTGCCAAATTTTATCTTTCATTAACTCAAGAACAATACTCATGCGGAAATCATTATACATTCACACTATACAATAATTTAAACAATCGCGTTATATATAAAGAATAAAGTTTTGTCGAGTCAACAATCGGCTAAAATCTAACACTGCTAAATAAAACCAACATAGCCCAAAACTGAATATCTGAAATAAATATAATGGACAACATGTCCCAATAGATAGTACTAAAATGAGATCCTACACTAGATCTGAAAGAACGAATCATCTATGCAAAATCCTGCCAGCATCCACAATGCTGCAGTTACGAGTCCCTGGACTAGCACTGGAAAAATTATGGGTTGGGTCTAATTTGGGCGGGTTAAATATGGGTTGGGATAAATATGGATTGGGACAAATATGGGTTGGGTTAAATGTGGGTTGGGATAAATATGGGCGGATCAAATATGGGTTGGGCCAACCCATTGTTTTTCTACTAAAGTAAGTATTACAATTCGAGGTATATGTAAATAAACTCATATTTTACTCACAACTTTTAAAAATGAGTATTATATTTGATTCGTATCTTTTAAAATTGGGCTCCATATTTGATTCATAATTTTTAAATATGGACCCCATATTTGACTCATAACTTTTAAATATGGGTTCCATATTTAACTCATAGCATTTAAATATGGACCCCATATTTAGATGACTGGACTAATATGGGTTGTTTTATTATTTGGGCCACATTTTGCCACTAGCAAACTGGATTGAATCCTCAAGTCTGGCGTCCCTGTGGCTGGACACCTAAAAGGGTTTTGAAAATATTTTGATAGAAAGAGTTATTACTCAAAATATTTTGAAAATATTTAGCAAGCAGTTATCACAATAAAATGAGTTATTGATTACACATGTTAAGATTCGGTACACTCTCTTGAGTTGCCTCACCCCTCATCTATAATGCGTGCCTAACGGTTTTATCCTTAGCCCAACTAGCTATACTACCCAATCTAACTAGACTAATCTACTTAACTGAACTTATTTGCTCAACTGAGTTCCCATACCGCCCATACAGTATGCTAATAGTAAACATATTTCATATGTTATATACTAATATAACTTTTCACATCTTCTTATCTTTAACCTTTTATAATTAAGTTTCACTACTTAATTCATTCTTAAGATATTCACCTCTTTCGTTGAATCATGATAATTAAGTTTCTCTACTTAATTTACTTTTAGATATATTCACGACATCTTATTATCTACCATCTCATATATGTAGATTATTTATACAGTATACATTTCACACACAATATATACTTATAAATCCATTATTCACTATTATGTCCTCGTAGCACACATTAAGGACTCTTGGTTCAGAATAGCTCATCGACCTCAAGTAAAAGAATTTGGTTCGGAATATTACCTCGACCCCAAATTTTATTTCATATATTAGTTCGGAATCCTACCTCGACCCTAATAATGAAATTTTATATATTGGTTCGGAACTCTTTCATCTCAGCCCCAATTTACTATTTCCATATATTAGTTCGGAATTCTATCTCGGCCCTAATATAGGCAAGTATACATTAGGTATTCTCTCCACCTAATTATCTATATAATTCATTAGGTATACACGCAACCAAATGATCATACTCTTACGTAAATATATTTCTCTCAAATATTCATCGTACTCCTTAGATTACATTATTTTCACATACTAGTTCGGAATCCTACCTCGACCCTAGTATAATCAAATGTACTTTAGGTATTCACTCCACCTAATTATTGTGACACCCCGCCTAATTAACAACCGGGTGATCAGTCCTTAATTAATTAATTTCAAGTTGGTTCAGATAATGCCTCACTGTCGAAAGCTCAAATTTTAATTTAATAAAAACTAACCACCTGATATTTAAAAATATTGGTGTTAAAATTTTATCTTATTATTAACCATCATCATTAAAGGGAAATATCTAATCATCACCATACATCACAATAGTATAAGGAAAGAACTAACTGAATTTAAATAAAGAACTGGAGTAAACACTTCCAGTCAAAATCCCATACAATAATCTAATAACATGAAATCACAGTCTGATGATAGAATAAAACAACTCTAAATCTCCAAATGTAAAATAGGAGGGACGACATGTCCAACTGAAATAAATTACTCATAGATAAGGAGAAATAGACTTAAAAGTGTTTACTAGCAAAATCCTGTAGCTTCCACGGCAGCTAAAGCTAGGCAAATGAATGGAATCTCCTAAATCTGGTGTCACTGTGGTGAGCACCTAAAATAATAGAACAAGAAAAGAGATTTGCAGAAAAATGGGTCAGATCCCGAGTAGAAAATAGTTTAAATATAGCGAGTGCTTAAGTTGGTTAATTAGCACATTATTATTCATGTTAACTTTAGCGTACTCACTTGGGATGCTCACCTCTCATCTAATGTGCAAACCTAGTGAGCTTAGCTGCCCATACTAGTCATGATGCTCTACCTGACTATACGTAGTACAATCACTATGCCGGATGTAATATTTCAATACCTCGAAAATAATATATCTCTATTATTTAGGAATAGGTTTAAAGAAACTTTAACTCATTCTCATAGCATTCTTAATTCTCAACCGGTGACCCAATAAGTATATACTTTAATGAAGTAGCCAAAATGAAACACAGAATAGGAACTCAGTAAACATATAAAAATCTCACTGTGTATACATACTAATACATATATCAATACTGCACCCATAGTTAAGAAACCCCTGGTGTTAGGCATACTCGGCTATCTAGTCCCATTGCAAACGCTCACGCATGAAGGACAATAGGTTCAATCTCTCAGGAACCAATAAAATATATACACATATTGGAGGCGAACATAGTTCCAAGACGATGGGCTACGCACATACCTACGCACCCATACGACCGTCATCACTATCATTCTCATAGATATCTCGTACCTAGGTTCCATGCTCTAGTAGTACGACTCAAAATCCCCCGAAGGCACACAAGATATGGTCGTCCACAATGCGCTAACTTCCGTTCGATAGCCAGTAACTAGGTATGTCAAACACATAATATTCCAAGTAATAAGCATGCACACAACTTATATAACTTAATAGGCATTCACGCAACCCAAAAACCATAATATGTAAGTAATATTAACGTCATTACTCTCCACGATATCCATTTATATATAACCTCTCTAGAACTTACATTATCTCCTAGATTTTTATACAAGTTCAATACCTCGAGGATTATTACACCCTTAATTCCCTAAAACTTTAGAATTTAAGTCACCCTTTACTCACGTAGGTTAATACACTCGCTTGGGTGAACCTAGGATGGGTTTTAACTAAATCAGACCCAAAAATAAAGTTCTGGAATCTCGTTTGAAGTTCCAGGATTCTCGTTCGAACGAGGTCATTCGAACGAAGTTTCCACTTCGAATGAACTTCAACATCTTGTTAGAAGGGTCATTGGATTTCTCGTTAGAAGGCTCGTTCTAACGAGGTCGTTCGAACGATCTGGGCTGGTCTTCGAACGAAAAATCCGAACTGGCCCAGTTCTTCCCCAGATTTGATTCTTCCTATATATCAAACCTCAAACTCAACCCAAATATCATCCAACATCCAATTAGATAGTTCTAAACTATTCCGAATCATTATGGGGCACTTTCTAACATAATTTAAGGTTCCAATCTATATATTTTCAAAGGGAAACCCAACCATTTCTTAAATCTCTAAAAATTTGCATAAAATGAACCCAACAATTTAAGTACTCAAAACTCTCATTATGATTCGTGATTTAGACATAAAACCTCCAAGTTTAATAGTTTAACAAAAGGGCAAAATCTCTACATGCATACCCATCTCCAATTCATAAGATTTCTTTGCAATTTAGTTTAATTAAACCCTAAGATTTCATTGTAATAAATTTATATCATTTAATCTAAATCAACAGGAAAAATATTTGCTAAAAGATGAGCAAGATAAACACTTGCCTTGGAATGGACTTCTGATTCTTGGGTTGAATTTGGTATGTGGTTGATCCTCTCATCGCGATCTACACTTTGGCGCAACTTTTGGTGGGAATCCTTGAGTTATTCCCTTGTTCTTTAATGGAGTCTTCTTCCTCCTTGGTTCTCTCTTTCTCTCTCTCTCTCTCTCTCTCTCTTTCTTGTAAGTTAAAACTGACAGTAACCTCTAACCCACGTAGCTTTCAATTAAATCCTAATTTTCGTCCATTTAATTACTCAAAAATCCCAAAATACTCAAATACCCCTCTGGGGTGTCATTTTGGGCTAAAACGACCCGGAGTCCAAATATAACACCCGAGTAATATTTTATGACTATTTCGACCCTTTCGGACACACTGGTGCACTCAAAATAGTCATTCGAGTTATATAAAAATAATTTACTTTTTAACCCCCAAATGTATAATAGTGACGTGCATCATACACGCGTTCCAAATAATTATATCTTAAATGTCGTGTATCTCGTCCCCGGCCATAATATTATTTCTGAAACCATTGATTACGTTACTCACTATGTAATGTTCAACATAATTATTACTCAACATGATTTCAACATAATTATTTTCGATAACTACTAACTCTCATCACGCTAGTAATTCTTACAATTAAATCGGATTAATTATAAATTAAATTTTTTCCCTTTAAATTAATTAATCCCAATTTCCATAATTTCATAAAAATTAATATGCATAAATTAATTAATCCTACGCATGGATATTATAACTCAAAATAGTTTGCAAATAACGACTTGCCTTGATTATAGTAGGGTCTGATTTCATGATTGTTGTGGGTGATTGATTGTCTTTCTCCTCCAATCTTCCTTCCCAACAAGTTTGTGGTGCAAGCACCCATTTAAATCCTTCACCCCATTTATTCCTTAGGCTTAGAGAATTGTTTCTCTCCTCTCTAATGGCCTCCCTTTGTGTTTTGAGGTTTGTCCCTCTAGCCCTACTTCCCATTAGCTGATAAAACACTAAAAAATTCATAGGTCTTCTCACCCCCATATGTAAAAAGACCAAAATGCCCCCGAATAGTCCCGGTTTAGCCCAAAAATATCCCGGTACCCGACTAGTACCCCCGGGTATACTATTTTGACTATTTTGACCCTTTAGGAGTCATTCATGACTTCTAAATTATCATTCAAGTCACTAGAATATATTTCTCACTTCTCACCTCAAAATAGTCTACACACGACTCACAGTGAGACAATAACAAATACGTCCATATCACTCGCTATGACGTATATCAAATTCACTATCAATATTTACTATTCACATACATAGTAAATCTCATAATATAATATTAATCAGTCTCTGTCTCTCGATTAATATATAAATCCTCACATTTATTATTTAATCACATTAAATTACGTCGCACATGTAATTTAACTAAAACGTATTGTTTCAATTAATTTCTCCATTAATTAAATCATAAATACGTAAAAATACGGGGTATTACATAATATATCTACTACTGGCATTGGATATTAGTCCTTTAGAGTAGCTGTATTTAGATTTCTAAAATCAATACACACTATTAATTTCCTATTTTTCTTGATTACCGGCACTATATTAATGATTTACTCAACATACCTGGAAGTTCGAATGAATCCCGCTTTAAGCAGCCTCTCTAATTCTTCTTTTATATTGGCTATGATTTCTAGAGTCATTTATCTTAATAACTGTTGGTTTGTATCCATCCTTGATTAGTAATTTGTGATCCACTAATTTCTAGTCTAAATTAGGTAACCCGTCATATTCCCAAGGAAAATAGTCCTTATACTGATGTAAAAGGTTTATAACCAACTACCGGTCTTCTTTGCTTAGGTTAGCACTAATGTAGGAGACTCTTTTGTTTTGTTTGGTCCCCACATTAACTTCTATCAAGGGATCCAGTCGATTCGATATAAGCTCTTCAAATTATATTAGCGAACTTGTTGATTCACTACTGTCTTGAGGAATTTCATTCTCTATATCATCTGCGAAGACATAGTCAGCCCAATTTATGGTCTTTTCTTTACCAATTATGGTGCTTAATTCCAAATCTCTGATTTTGTACAAAATCATGGCCAAACTTTCATTGGCCTGCTGAATGTCAATAAGAGTGTTATCCATTAAACAACAGTTATATTTTCATTAATTGGTCTCATAAGACTAAAAAGCAACTCATTTCAACCTTCATATGAGACTTCTCCTTCTGATACCTCTGGTACAAAAGCATCTACATTAACTGTGGCCATATTCTCTTAGTAGATCCTTGCCTCAACACAGTTAGGATTTAATGAAAAAGTAATGGATCAGCCTTTACTTCCTCCATAAGTCCATCTTCCCTCATTACAACTATTTTTTTATGCATGAAAGAAGGAATACATTTATTAGAATAAATTCGATCCCTACCAAGCAAAGCATTGAAACTTGTTTTGCCTTCAATGATATAGAAAGCAATTTTATATTTTTAGTGCCTACTATAACGTCAACTGGTAGTACACATTTGGTAGATTTTTTATCTCTAGCAAAGTTAGAGATAATTATTTGAGTCTGGACCAATTTAGTAGTTTGTTTGTTTATATATTATAGAAAATCGCATTATGTTAACAACTGAAGCATTATATACCAATGTAATTTATTAAAATCCCATTTATCCATTATTTCATAACAAGGTTTAATATGGTTAGTCGTGTTCTCAATAGGTTCTTCGAACCCATATACAAAGTCAAGAGCATAAATAAATATATCAATTTTTTTACCTATGGCTTTTCATCTTCATCCATTTCCATGTCAAGTATCTCTTGACATTATTTATCTTCGAACCACTTTGGGAGGATCACAAACATATTGATTAACACTTGCTGAGGTAAAGAACTAAACAAGATGATTTTGTTCTGATCAACTTCTTGCCCATAAATTATGGCATCAACTGTCATTAATTTTTTTCTTCTTCACCAAAAGAGCTATCTCCAGTTCAATTGTCCCCATCGCCATGCATGGTCTTCTCTAGATCTTTAAGCCTTTCAGCCAACAGGTCTGAAGAGGAGTTACTTAGTTATGTTTTCTTGTGAAACCTTTTATTTGGCTTTGATTATGAGAAGGCAAGTCCCTTTGATCCACTGGTACGTACAATCTCAAGGCCTCTTTCCAGGCCTTGTACTTTCTTTGGATCCTTCTTTATTGAGTATGAGATATCATCACTTTTTATTCCTTCCTCTTTGACTTAGGTTGTTGCATCATATGCCACATACAATGGGCCACTTATTAATGTTTAATTGCCTTTGGTTACTTTAACATATCATTGAATTATTGTGCTACCTTTGGATCTTGGATTACAAACTAATCCGTTATTCCTTTTACCATTAAGATTTACTTTGGAACCTTTGTAGGTCCCGAGTTGTTCCTAAATTGATGAAATTTAGCTTATTTGAAACCATGCTTGATGTATTTGTTAGTTCTTTGCATTTTAGCATTCCTTTGGGGATGAAAAGGACCAAAGAATGGTTTCACTTTCCCAAAGGGTTTACTTTGAACTTCCTCTTGATTTTGGAACATTGGGATTTTGGTTGCATAACCATTAATCCCATTTTTATTACTCATTTGTTGTCCATTTCCCTACAAAACCACCAATTGGCATATTTTAGCATAATATTCACCATACTTGATACATAGGTGTTTCATCACCTTTAAATTAGGGTCTTTAGTCACTTCAGACTTTGAAGCCTTAGGTTTAACTTTTGTATTAATTCTGAATTCGACATGCCCTTTATTCCTTGGCATCTAAATGGACTGCATATTTTTCCCCACTTCTTTTACTTTGGGGAATATGTCATCATCCACACCCATGATGATTTCTTCTTTTATAGGGAATTTAATTTTCCTTTGCCTGATTAATTTTATGATTTCTTCTTTTGTAAGAAATTTGATTTTCCCACACCTGATCAATTTTTTAACCTTATCGCGAAACACGGGACAAGCATTAGTTGAGTGAGAGAAAATATTATGCCATTTTCAATAATTGCTTTGTATTATTTCATTTAGGTTTTTAGCATCATCTAGGTGGTTTTAACATTTTAGCCTTTAAAGATAGTCAAATATCTCATCGACATTATAAATGTCAAATAAGTATTTTTTTTTTATCATCCCCTTTGATTTAGGTGCAAAAGATACTGTTGTTGGGTCATATAGAACCAATGGTTCATAGATTATAATTTCAGTTCATATGATCTCAGTAGCATACATTTCAAAGTTAGGATCCTTTTAATATGTTTTAAAAAAAACATATTTCTTTTGTCATCTTCCTCTAGAAGGGCTTCGTATCTTGATACTTTGGCAGTTAATTCTACAAAATCTCTTAATTTAGTGGCATAAAATTTCTTTCAAATCCTAAATTCTAGACCATTTTATGACAACTTCACAAACTATGATTCAGGTAAGACTATTTTATAATTTTCCTATCCCTTTTGAACCTGTTTATAAAGGTAATAACATTTTCGTCAAGTTTTTTACTTAATTTGGCCAAATCAGCCATGGAAACCTCTAGCTCGGTTTGGAAGAATTGTACATGAAACATATACTCCATTTGTTGCCATGTTTGGATAGAATTAGGTAGAAAACTTATGAACCGTATGAAGTGTTCATCAGTGAGTGAAGTGAAAATTAAACGTAGCCTGAGGTAATGATTTGTTCCAGCATCTGCACATTTACTAGTGAACCTAGCAATGCGTCTATAGTGAAATGACTTCCATCCCCTGAGAAATGTCAAAAGTTGTAAAGTTAAAGCCTTTTGGAAGTTTTATCCTATTTATCCATTCTGGGTATGGGTTACTATAGATTGGGGTCTGCACCCCTGAGTAATTGGTCCATATATTTCATGCATGAGGTCCATAATTTCATTTTTCCCAACTCCCCCAGGTAATTGCCTATTTTGTGGGGCTGTTACTTGATTCAACAAGGAAGTTGATTTCACCAAAGGTGGTAGACCTTGCGGAGGCACAATTTTTTATGCTTGGTAAGGCATAGACTGGGATCCTTGAGGGGTTTGGTTATCAAACCTCCTAGGGTTCCCCAACCCCTGAGTTCTTATTTGAACATTGGATTATTGATAATCCCATAGTTCGAAGCACTTGGGAAGCCATAGCTGATATCATTTTGATGTGGTATGGTCCTCCTTACCTCTGGAGATGTGTTTTCCCCATTATGTTACTGTAACCTTATTATTGGTAAGTGTTAGGTAGTCTTAAACCTTCTAATGGGTTGTTGATACCTAGACTATGGGTATTGGAATATCTCGCCATCCTTATATTATTTCTAAAATTTGTGATATACATAAGTGTGGTCTCGTCTAGATGGCACCCAAGAAGAATAAATGATGCAGACTCATCCCTCAGAAGAAACCAACATTCACTTTAAGCCTATATGAGTGGCTCCTCCCACGTGGGGAATATTCTTCATGATGGTTTTACTTTATGCATATACAACTAATACTCTCTCACTGGCCACGAGCTTAGTTGGGCGTGGGATGAATGCTTAGGGTGACACTGCGCGCCCCCAGCCTATATAAGACACATAACGTCGAATTCTAGAAACCTTAGAGTTACTTTATCAAATTTATATTAGAGAGAGAAAGCTTACATGTATGTCTTCCATGACCATTAGTGCCTGATTATAGTGAAAATCGGTCTCATACTCCTTACAATGGATGTAAACTAAGGTCGAACCACTTAAACACCTGAGTTCATCTCCTTTCTCTCATCTCTTCCGAGAGTTTGTTTGACTATTTATTGTCTATTTACATTTGTGCATATCTAAGGTGAATCCATTGTATGTTATCAGTATCATCAAACTGGTTTCACCTGTATTAAGTAAATAATAAATAAGATGGTAGGGGTTAGGTTGAGTAGTTACATTTGAACCAATTTGTAGTGCATATGTATAACCATAGATTGCCACCCCATTAGGTAAGTCAAACCTATTGGACACTGTGGTGAGTATGGCATATAGATTTTGTACGATATTTCTAAAATGATCAGATATTATGTTCATTTGGTTGACCAAATGCAAGAATTGTATTGAGTTGTGTTAATCAACTAGGATAAAAGAAACTATAACTTTTAGGAATTGAAATACACGTATAATTTTGGAATTTAAAGAAAATAAAGTGCGATAATATAAAATATTACACTACAGGTTGTAAAGTAAAAATTTAGAGACAACAAAAGTAAAGGCAAGAAACTTCTAATAAATTTGAAAGAAAGTTACAAATTACCTTACAATCTACTTCGAAAGAAACAAATGTAGTAAAAAAAAGGAAAGGAAATAAAGGATAAAAGTATGTAAATGCAGTTTTTAGTGAGGGAATCATCTCTCTCTTTGTGGACTCACTTCTTATTTATAGAGTCTGTTGTTATGCAACGTAACTACTTTGGTAACTGTTGGGTAGTTATTCATCCAATTGAGTTTTTTCGCTTTAGGTGCACTAACGCCCCTATTCAAATTGTCTCATTTCATTTTTAATACTACGTCCAAGCAGTGACAAGTGTCAGTCATGCATGTTACCAGTCACCTTGATTTTTTATACCATAGTTAGACTGTATTTCTAACTTGCATGGTAACACCTCATTAGGACGTGATAATGTGTAAACAATTAGCCATTTAATTTTTCAATGTAATGTAAATATTTTATGCTATGTTTTTTATATCCATTGATCCCACATCAAACTGATAGCCATTAAATATTTTTTGTGAGGCGCCAGTGTAACCACTCTGCCGTTAATCCCACATTAAAATTGGTTAAAATTTCAGAAGTGTTCCCACAATAAGGGGTCTGTTAAAGTCTAGCCAAACATGATTTTATGCTTTTGTAAATTCTATAATTGATCCCACATTAAAATTGGCTGAAATTTTCACAATTAGCGGGTCTGTTAATTGATTGGGTAATCAAATTTAGTCAATAATCAGACATGTCAAGACAAAATTTTAATAATTAAAAGAAACATTAAATGGATCAAATTATAGGATTGGAGTATCGGGTCCTTAACAGATCTGGGTCAGGAACATAAATTAGAGATCCGTCAGATAATCAGGTGAGACCCGATCTGCCATTTTTCTAATAAACAGGTTAGGATCAACCTCGAATCTCTTCACACCTAATATATTGATGACCCTAGCCATATCTGATGGAGGAGTGCTACTTTAAGCATCTATATTGTGCGGAGGGGGCGGTGGTGGTAGATCTGATACCATTTCCAACAACAGATTTGGAGATCAAATGATGAGATCTACCCATAAATTTTTGTATAATATGATGAACAGTAACAATGAGTTTATGAACTTGAACTAATAAATTCCCTATAAATTTTAGTATCCAATTAAACAAACAAAAATAGAATTGACCTGGTTGGAATTTTATGATCAAATGATAATATTATAATGATGAACGAGAATTTCACCAAGATATCTACCCAAGTGAAGATCAAATAGATGAATCAGCCCACAAATGAGCTTACGCTGAGTGTTACGAAAATCCTTAATTCAATCCCTAAAATTATACATCCGGATTTACAGTAATCCCGTTTTGTGCCTATAACTTTTAAAACCTCGCATATCTTGCCACTGTGGGTGATAAGGACACAATGCCAATGTATGCAGGATGTTAATATTAAAATATCATTCTTAGCATGTGACAGAAATATAAGACATTTAAAACTTTTTTGTATGATATAAATTGAAAGATCCAGATAATAAAGCCATTAACTACAATATAATCCATCACCATGCTAAAACTCCAATTATAAAATCTCAACTCCAATAATAATAAAACTCGAATGATATAATGCCAACTATAAAATTTCTCCAACTAAAATCACAAATCAAATATGGAATTTAATGACCCACTAAATTCAATAAAATTATCTCATAAATAAAACGGTTAGAAGGGAAACTAAACTATGTAATAAAATGAACACCAGATGCAAGTCTGTCAAACTCCAAAACTATATAGCTACTCAATAACCTATCCGGAAAGGTTAGTCAACAACAATGGTTCAGGGCTCACTGCAAGAATACCAACTACTCTTTCCAAATAGGATACACGAATCCAGTCACAAGCATTATGAGAGAAAAATATCACAACATAATATTTTAATGAACGAAATAATATAATGATGATGCGAGAAATGTAAATTATAACAATTACCCATATAAAATAAAACAACTCTATTATCCAAGTCCATTTATGCTTCTTTCAACATTAATAAAATCTACTTTCATTACTCGATATCAATTCTCTTTCACAATATTAATTAATTATCGATGCAACACCATTATAGCCAATTTGTCTTTTTATTGGTCCTGCACATACGCATGGTTCGCCTAACATCTGATCATATCAAATTCATAAATACCATTATAGCTCATTGGCCCAAATTGTTGGCCCACATATATCGCGATGTTCCCCACACAATACACGTCATTATAGCCAGTTTGCCTAGATCCTTCACACATCGTAATGTCCAATCAATACCAGATATTATACATACTCGTGATGCAAACATAAATCTGTCAAAGTAGCCAAGACAGTGTAAGCCTCGCACATATAGTGTAGCTAGTAAACCCAAACCCACACATACAATGACACCACATCAAGTCGTCTCTAATACCCTTTTATTATCTCGGGTATTTATTATTTTTTAATTATCATGTTTTCGTCAATTATAATTTGCCCTCAAAATAATTCGGGCATCGCATCAAATCCATCACTAGTCTCATACCTAGAGATCACGAAAATCATAAGTATCATTTAGTCCCTCACCTGTGAAAATACCTAAAACCACTATCACCCTTAGTGCTAAGCGTAGGATAAGATAACGTAACGACATACTACCTAGTTCCATAACTAGAAAATACCCAAATGCACAAGTGAACACTTTCCAGTCATATACCTAAATATCGTCAACAATAATTAATATGCCTACTCGCTAGTCTCATACCTACAAAGTAACATACTAATAACAAGGCGAAAGTACAACTACGTACGAAATCCCAACGTCCTAACGGTGTCATTTTAATAACATACACAATTTCTACATTTATTACATTCTTAAATCAATAATATAATACTTTATTTCATAATTATACGAATCTGATTTCATATGCATTAAACAAGTTTAATTATGTGAGGCACGAGTTTTACAAGATATCCCAACAATTTGTCCAAATATAGAATTTCAATTCGAATGACAATATAGCAATTTAAATCTTAAACCTATTTAAACACGCGTATTAATAAATTTTAGCAACACATTAACACATTCTATATCATATTCATAATCTAAATGATTTCATAAATCAAAACATATTAACGAAAAGCATATTTTATTTAACATGTGATTCATCCCAACATCCAATAATAACAAAGTCTAATACTCTAGGCATGTGGTATTTTAAGTATAAAAAACAACTTCATGATTTCATAAAAACATAATCATATGTAAGCTATCAATTTTCCTAATTAGGTTTCTTTACATCCTTAGAAAATATTCCTATCTAACATTTAGGCAATGTTAAAATGAAATGTAATTAATCTTTTTAATTAATATTTAATTAATTTTATTGTAATTAATGTACATTGTAGTTTAATGTAATATGTTGATTTTGATGATCACAAACATATATTTATTGAGTATTATTTATTTTGATGATTCCAAACCTTGATTAAGCTCTGTTGCACTATATATATTTAATTAGTTTTTATAGCCATATATTTATACATCTATATAATTTTATAAATCCATTTTTTTTGTATATGTAATCTGTTAATATATAGTAGATATTATATATTGTTTATATTTACTGTTCTTATATATATTCAATATATAATTATATTTATTATGTATATACATTTATAAAAAAAATTAGTTTGTATATTTAATTACTTCATTATATTATAATTTTATCAATGTACAACTATATATGTAATATTATATCAGATTTTGTTACCCTTATTTTCAAACATATCAGCTCTTGGTCCCCGCGTAGATTTTGACTGCCATAGACAGTGTACTATTTTTTTTATTGAATTATGTCAACTCGATTTCAGCCATATGTATATTCAGACCTCTAGCCACGCAAATGTCTTACCTGTTTAGTTTACTTACCGTCGGTTATGCCTACTAAGGCTCATTCCCACTATTCTTACAGTAACCTTGTTATCTTAAATAAAAGACCTTATATATTCATATTATCATTCCTTAAATCAGATCAGTTCAAGTAGCATGCACTTGTTTCCTTTAAGAACGATTCTCTTATTTTATGTGCATCATATATGTGTTTTTTAGACTTATCCCATCTATTCGTATAACAACCCTGACTTGTTAAGTTTACTTTGGCAGGTTAACATTGCTTTCATTTTTAGCCACGCATTCGTCTGTAAAAAGCTTTAATGAAATGATAATTGCATTTAACACTATTCTGCTTATGCATGCTTTATTATTTTCGCTTGTCTTGGACGAGCTCCTTTATAACATTTTTTATATCATATATATCTCAATCTGGATAATAACTTTGGACAAACATATATTTCTCTCTTTGTAGAACACTATATCATTTAAACATCAAATGGTTTACAGTTCATTGCATATTAGATTATTGGTTTTCTCTCTATTTTTTGGATTAATAATTTAAAGTAGCTATTTTGATATATTTCAAAGCCTCTTTCAGTCCTGCATTTTCAGAGTGACATTTCATGCTTCAACTGCTACAATTTTATTGAGAATCAAAATAATAAATCAGAAGATCAACAAATTCAGACTATCTTCATCTCAAAAAATCAAGAGCATTTAATGATACGAAGAAATGTGTCTAACACCTAGTTTTTGAAGATTGATTTTTAAGCATTCAAGAGCTTCATTGAAGAGTATGAGACCCGGAGACAAAGAGCAAAAGCTATAAAATTTATTGAAGAGCATTTGGTTTCATTATTCAACTTCAACATTAAAGAGAGCAATCAATTTTATATTCTGCTCAATCATTGAAGAGAAGACTAGAGCCTACATCGATATCATTTATTGAAGTCTCGTTCAAGAAGAAACTTGTATTAAACTTGTATTTTAAGGAGTTTCATTATTCAAACTTGTGCTACAAATTCAGATTTATATTGTAGCTTTGTTGAAACTTCCGTTATAATGGTGCTCGATCCTACCCGTAATTGGATCGCATTATAAACGGTGATTAGTTCTTACCCACAAGTGGGCCATGGGGTTTGAAGCTTGGTATTAGCTTGCAAACGGTTGAAAGAGGTGGTCTGATCTTACTCGCGAGTGGATCACGTCAGTGAAGCGCAAAGTAGACGGGGGCTCTAGGCGTGTGTGGTGAGATTTGGCCGAACCACATTAAACTTCGGTGTCATTTATTTTCTACACTTTATTTATTTATTTGCTTGTGCTTGTTTTATCTTTATATTTTCAGCACCTATACTTGTAAATGTATTAATTCTGAAATTTAACAAAATTATTTTTAAGGTTAAAATAATTATTTTTGAATTAATTAATTATTTCCAGAATATTAACTTGTATCAAATACGAAAATTAATTTGATACTTATACGGTGTTTAATTCTGTATTTTAACTTATTCAAAATTAACTGGTAATATTTATTTTATGGTCATTGTAATAATCATTTAATATTTATTAATCTGAAATTTGAATTAAGTGTTTAAATTAAATATTTTCTGAAATTTTAATTTAACCCAAAAGTTTGTAAAACCCTAATTCACCCCCCTCTCGGGTATTTTTTGGGCAACAATTAGTATCAGAGCAAGTGCGCTAATTATTTTTGGATTTAACAATCTTAGAGTTAAAGATCATGACAAACTTTTCTACATCCCTCAGTGAAGGTCAATCTATTTTTAAACCTCTTTTGTTTTCTATAAATAATTATAATTATTGGAAAAATTGAATGAAATATATTATCCACTCACATGATCATGAAGTTTGAAAAGTTATTATAAATGGTCCCTTTCTTCCTATGAAAATGGTAAATAATGTTTCCGTTCCTAAAGATGAGAATGAATAGAACGAAGTAGATATTAAAAAAATTCAAATAAATACTAAAGTCATGAATATTGTGCATTGTGCCATTAATGTAAATGAGTGAAATAGAATTTGTTGTTATGAATCTTCTAAAGAAATTTGCGACAAATTATAAGTCACATATGAAGGAACAGGTCAAGTGAAAGAAGATAAAATCAACACGCTTGTTCATAGTTATGAGTTATTTAAGAGGAAACTCGATGAATCTATTAGTGATGTGTTCACTAGATTTACAAATATTATTAATGGTTTAAAGTCTCTTGGAAAAGTCTATGCTAATAATGAGAATGTAGAAAAAATTCTAAGGTCTCTCCCAATGACTTGAATGCACAAGAAGCTTGCCATCAAGGAAGCTTTAAGAGACAAACAAGTCTCTCTTGAGGGAATACTAGGTTAACTTATTACTCATGAGATCGATATGAAAGAGCTTGAAGAAGAAGAAGAAAAATAGAAGGTTAAATCTTTTGCTTTTAAATCTTCAAGCAGTGTTATAGAGGTGCCGATGATGATGATGTTTCCCTACTGGCTAAAGATTTCAAAAAATATCTTGCTTCCAGAAAGAAGGCTAAGGAAAGAAAAAGAAAACATTTTGCAAAAGAGCTCAATGATGATACACATTCCAAATTCGAACCTAGATGTTATCATTGCAATGAAGTTGGACATATTAAATCTAATTGTCCAAAGTATAAGAAAGGGAAGAAGGCATTAAAGGTCACATCATGGAATGATTCTAACACTAGCACTTCCGACGAAGATTCGAACGAAAATAAAGTTGCTCATCTTTGATTCACAGCTATGAAAGATAGGGTACACTTTAACCTTGAATCCTCTAATGATAGTGATGATGAAAATGTTGATGATTACGAGGAATTACAACATATTTTTGATGAGTTTTGTGATAGTTTTGAAGAACTTAAAAATAAAACAAATACATATAACTTAAAAAGTCTCATTCATTACTTTCTACAAAATATTATTTATATTTTAAAGAAATTAATGAGTTGAAATTAGAAAATATTTATATAAGAAAATAAGTTGATGATTTGAAAATAAAAAAATAATAGTAGCATAACCCTTGAAAAACTTGAGTCTGAAAATAATAAACTGAAATTTAAGTTGAGTATTTAACAACTAGTTTTGAGAATTTTGCAAATGGAAAGAAAAATCTGGACATGTTACTAGGTAGTCAAAGATGGATGTTTGATAAAGCTGAATTTTGTCACAATGCTAATGAAAATGAGAAAAGATTTCAAAACTATTCCAACCATAAGGATAACTCATTGTGTACATATTATGGTAGACATACACATTTTTCAGTTTTATGTCCATATAAATTTCAAATGAGAAAATTAGCTTGGGTTCCTAAAAGAACCATCACATATACTAACCCATATGGACCTAACACATTTTGGGTACCAAAAGAGAAAATCTTCAAAGTTGCGTAGGTTGCATTTGAGATCAAATGTGTATTTTCAAGGTGTATGATTTGGTATCATTACGAATTTCAAGTATCATTTGCCTAATGTTGTAAATGCCACACTTCGAAAACAAATTCATGGATATGTCTTTGGTATTGGTAAGGTACTAACGAAAACCCTTCTTGAATGTTAAATATCATATATCCATTGTTGATTTAAAGTAAGATCTTAATTGATATTATTTCATGCTTAGATTATTTGTTAAAGTATGTGCTTGTTATTGATGACTTAGTCTTCACATTTAAATTTGTATATTTTACCTTTGATGATGTTATGATGTATGACACATGCGCTTGATTTTAATGATAAATTATTCAGATGAAAACTCATAATATTTATTGTTATGTCTAGACATATATTTGTGGATGATAATATTGGATTAATTCATGACTTTATTTTATATTATTTAAAAACAAAAATGTTAATTGTAGATTTTAATGATATGAACATATTGATCTTTATGAGTTAGTTTTATTGCATGTTATATGACCCATTGTTTAAATATTAGTAACATTCACGAAGATAATATTTTTTTTATAAAAAGTAAGGCTTGTGCTATTTATGCTTGTTTTGAAAAATCATATGATTATTGAAATTAAAAATAATTTGTGAATATATTGAAATGATTTTATGGAAGTAAATATTAAAAATATTGTATCTCATGAAAAAGATGCACATTATTTATTATAGGCATATATGCTTTCATTGATATCTCTTATGGGGAGATAAATGCTCATTAATTTTGATTATTAGAGAAAGTGCTTGATCGTGATTTTTGATGCATTATTATGAACATTGTCATACGATTGATAATCCTGAGAATTTTTCTATGATCTAGCAATATATATCTGAGGATTTTCTTAGCTTATTGAACATTTATGATGAAATATGTGCCTATTGAAAATTTCATGATATTTGTATATACCTCTTATGATTTATTGATGTATTTCATACGGAAATTATATTCGATAGGGAGAGCTTCACATTGTGACCTTGATACTCGATTTAAAAGAAAAAACTTTTTGATAATGTCAAAGGGGGAGAAATATATATGATTCACTAATTATGCTTAATTTATTCATTTTATGGATTATTGTGAATTATTGTTTGTCATCATAAAAAGGGGGAGAATGTTAAACGAAAAATGTAATTAATCTATTTAATTAGTTTTATTGTAATTAATGTACATTATAGTTTAATGTAATATATTGATTTTGATGATTACAAACATATATTTATTGAATATTATTTATTTTGATGATTCCAAACCTTAATTAAGTTGTGTTGCACTATACATATTTAGTTAGTTTTTATAGCCATATATTTATACATCTATATAATATTTATAAAATTGTTTTTTGGTATATATAATCTGTTAATATATAGTAGATATTATATAATTGTTTATAATTAATATTTATATATATATATAATATTATATCATATTTTTTACCCTTATTTTCAAACATATCAGCTCTTGGGCCCCGCATAGATTTTGACAGCCAAAGGCAGTGTACTATTTTTTTTATTGAGTTATGTCAACTCGATTTCAGCCATATGTATAATCAGATCTCGAGCGACGCAAATGTCTTACCTATTTGGTTTGCCTACCGCCGATTATGCCTACTAAGGCTCATTCCCATTGTTTTTTGACACTAACCTTGCTATATTTAATATCAAACCTTATATATTTATATTATCATTCCTTGAATCAGATCAGTTCTAGTAGCCCACGCATATTTCCTTTAAGGACGGTTCTCTTATTTTATGTGTATCATATATTTATTTTTTAGACTTGTCCCATCTACACGTACAGCAGCCTTGGCTTGTTAAGTTTACTTTAGCAGGTTTAAGTTGCTTTCATTTTGAGCCACGCATTCGTCTGCTCAGTACTGTCAACCTAAAAGGTTTGAATGAAATGATAATAGCATTAAACATTATTCCTCCTATGCATGTTTTATTATTTTCACTTGTCTTGGGACAAGCTCCTTTATAACATTTTTTATATCATATATATCTCGGTCTGAATAAAAACTGTGAACAAACATATATTTCTCTCTCTGCAGAATACTATCATTTAAACATCAAATGGTTTACAGTTCATTGCATATCAGATTATTAGTTCACTCTCTATTTTTTGGACTAATATTTTACAGGGGCTATTTTGAGATATTTCAAAGCCTCTTTCAGTCCTACATTTTTAGAGTGCCATTTCCATGCTTCAACAGCTATAATTTTATTGAGAAATCAGAAGATAAAAAAAAAACAGACTATCTTTATCTCAGAAAATCAGGAGCATTTAATGCCATGAAGAAATATGTCTAAGAGTTAGTTTTTGAATATTACTTTTTAAGCATTCAAGAGGTGCATTGAATAGTATGAGACCAGGAGACGATGTGCAAAAGCTACAGAACTTATTGAAGAACAACTTATTTCATTATTTAGCTTCAACATTAAAGAAAACAATCAATATTATTTTCGGCTCAATCATTGAAGAGAAGACTGGAGCCTACATCAATATCATTTATTAAAGTCTTATTCAATAAGAAACTCAGATTAAATTTGTATTTTAAGAAGTTTCACTATTCAACCTTGTACTACAAATTCAGATTTATTTTGAAGCTTTGTTAAAGCTTCGGTTGTTACGGTGCTTGATCCTACCCGTAATTGGATCGCGTTGTAAACGATGATTAGTTCCTATCCGCAAGTGGGCCACGGGGTTACTCGTAACTGAATCACACCAGTGAAGCGCAAAAGTGACGGGGGCTCTAGGCCCGTAGACAAAGCTCGGGATTTGGCCAAACCACGTTAAATTTCAGTGTCATTTATTTTTCGCACTCTATTTATTTATTTTCTTGTGCTTGTTTTATCTTTATATTTTCAGCACTTAAACTTGCAAATATATTAATTCTGAAATTTAACAAAATTATTTTTAAGATTAAATAATAATTTTTGAATTAATTAATTATTTCAAGAATATTAACTTATATTAAATACGAAAATTAATTTAATATTTATATGCTATTAAAATCTGTATTTTAACTTATTCAAAATTAATTGGTAATATTTATTTTATGGTCATTGTTATAATCATTTAAGATTTATTAATCTGAAATTTGGATTAAGTGTTTAAATTAAATATTTTCTAAAATTTTAATTTAACCCAAAAAGTTTGCAAAATACCAATTCACCCCCATCTTGGGTATTTTCTCGGTAACAACCAACATTTAAATCAAATAATACTTAAGGAGAAAAATAGAGATATTTTTTCCTCGAAAATAAGTATTCTGAAAATACGAGTGTACCGTTGAGTTCGTCTTGCAAAAATAAGCAACTTTGCTCATATGACCTTATTCAAAATATTTGTGTAAATCCTCTTAAAATAAGGTTGAAGTTTAGTTTCATGGAGGTTTAGGGTTGAAAATATGGGGTATGTAGCTTCTGTTTTGATTTGAGGAAAAATGGCTGAAATAATATGCGTAAAAGAAAATAAAAGTCCGAGACCCTAAAAAATAGGCTTAATAGGAACCTACTAATTTAAGGATTAATTAGGAGTGTTAGACCTTATTAATGACATAATTCACATTAGAGAGTTAAACCTTGAGAGCTTTAGACCTTTAGTAGAACTCAAGGAAATTTTGGGGGAAGAAGGAACAAGGATCGCATGTAGAAATTTGACGTTCATACTTTCAGGCAAGAAATCTCTTATTATATCACATATATAATTTATAATTTATTGATAATCCAAGCTATGTTTCAATTCTAGGATTTATAACGCATGTTTAGGATTCGAATATGACATTTTAATCAAGTTTATCACTGGATTAATTAAGTTTAATGTTAAGAAAATTAATTTTGAAATACTTGGGCATTTTGATGAAAAACCTTAAATTGGAATGTTTTAATATATGATTGTGTGATTAGAACTAATGTTTTAGGATTTAATTTTGTGCATAAATTGAATCCCCATGTTGATTTGATGATTTGTACTGAATTCGTAGATGTATTTAGACTTCATTCTGTAAGGGTAAAATTTTCAATTTAGTTAATTTGTATGTAATTGACTTATTTTCGGAACAAAACTCGTTTGAGTCATAGATAGATTTTTTATCTTGTCATGATACCCATATAGTCTATGACGTGTTGTTTGGAGACGCAGCGGTCAAGCTTCAAAGATAGATCATGTCGCGTTCATTGGTGCTCGTTTCACGTTTTTATATCACATTGCATTTTGAGATACTCTCAGGTATGAATGCATAATTTTTATGGGACTCGAAAAATATTTTAAGGATGTTATTTTGTTTAAAAAATAATTCTAAAATGTTAAAAAGGTTTTTAAAAGGTTTTATCTTCGTTTATTCCGAGATAAACACTATTTAGAGTCGTATGAATTCTCTCCTTGTGTTTAGATACTTCAAACGACATGTGATGTCTTTCGAACAACATCTCACTGTCATTAAAACGACATGGGGATCTCGTTAGAACGACCTGCCGACTTAACTTTTTTATTTAAGGCGTTTTTCTCTCAGAATTTTGAAGTGTGCAGAACTAATATACAAAATAGAAGATTTACGTTTTTCTGCATAATTTTTTTAAGGATTTCAAAGTCTAAAATTATCCTTAGTGTTTATAAGATCCGAGTTTACATAGCATATGTTATAGAGATCTTGTTTGCACCATTGGTTTGTTCATCCATATTGAACAAATTGTTTCGTTGGAGTTTTGTGGTGAAGAAACGGTGAAGGTCATGCTCTGAATCGTAGACGGATCGATGGACACCGAGACACTCGTGGACGTGTGTGATTTGAACAAGTGTCGTGGAAGGATTCTTGTGGGGACACTGTTTAGGAGTGGTTAAAGAGAAGAAGAGGGCCAAGGCTTATGGGGATCGAGTCGTTTTGTAAGTCTGTTTGTCTTCCTTTGTAATTACCATATCATAGTGATTGTCTGCCTTGGGTCGATTGAGGTTTTTTCCTCAATTGTTTCCTCGTACATCCGGCATTGTGAACTTTAATTTATTTTACTTGCTTTAATCAATTAGATGCATGTTTAGGATTAGACAAGATAAAATTGGGCTTAAGTAAAATTGGTCCACAAACTTGGCGCGTAATTAAAATTTGGAAAAAGGGTTTTGAAAGAAAAACTATTTTCACTTAAAGCACACTTTGAAAAAGGGGCCTACAAATTGGCATCAGAGCTAGATACACTTTTTATCGTGTTGATTTATTGTGCTTGTAGGATGCTTTTCGAACTACTATTTTTTTATCGCAATAATTATGATTATTGGAAAATGTGAATGAAAAGTGCACTTAAAGCTATTGATGAGCATGTTTGGTTAGCAGTAGAAAATGAGTGGTCACCCCAGTCACGATAGAGGGAAAGGGCACTAGTTTAAAACGTGTTGAGTCATGGACTGAATCCTAACATAAACTTTCACTTTATAACTCTAAAGGTTTAAATGTTATTTCCTTGTCTGTCATCTCGAATTAATGTAATCATATTATGATATGTGAGATGTCGAAAAAGGCTTGGGATGTTTTTGCTCTCACTCGCGAGGGAACTAGCACGGTTAGGGCGTCTAAAATTCAAAACCTCACTACACAATTTGAGACGATTAAAATGTTAGAGAATGAGATGTTTGATGAGTTTTACACTAGATTGTCCATATTTTCAACTCGTCGTTTACCTTGGGATAGAAAATGCCCGACAACCGAGGCATAAAGAAAATCTTAAGGTTGTTGCCTAGTAGATTTGATCAAAAAGTGTTTGTTTGAAACTCCTTGGCTATGATTGATTCAACTAAACTAGAAGAGATTATAGGTGACTTAAAAACCTATGAACTCGATATTTTAAATCCAAGCAAGTGCCAAATAAAGAAAAGGACATTGCTTTGAAAGCCCAGAAGGAAGAAACTAAAGTTTCGGATGATGATTCCAACACCGATTTCGAGGATGTAGCCTTGTAGGCAAAAAAGTTCAAAAAGTTTTTAAGTTCCAAAAGTAATCGAAAGATGCCAAAAGACTTGAGAAACTCAAGAACAATAAGGTGAATCACATCCCTAAAAATAAAAGAGAGAATGTTAAAAGGGATGAGTTGGATAGGTATTTTGGTTGTGAGGGATGTGGCCATAAGGTAACGAAGTTCCCCACTAGACTTAAGAAGGAGGGCAATAAACCGATAACATATAATGCCACCTTAAGTGATAGTGAACCCGAAGAGGGAGAGAGTTCCCCCGTTGAGCGCAACTTTGTAGTGTTTATGGCATGTCATGTGAGCGACGATGATAAATCTTCTCATGAATATTTTCATTTGAATGACACTTCTGAGATCGTTTTGTGTGAATCCTAAGAGAGTGAAGGTGAAACTAATGAGGAGGAGGAGAGAGATGTTGGAGAGTTGCAAGTTGCCTTTAATGATTTGTGTGCGAAAGAGGTAAAGGTAAAAAAGACAAACTTGAAGTTATGAGCTACCGTAAAAAATAATGATCCATTGATTGAGGATCTTAGGGCACTGGAGAAACTAGAATACGTTGAGGGTGAGAGAGATAGTCTTCGTGGTTTGATGGAGGCTTTGAATAAAGAGATTCTAGAGTTTGAGGAGTCTAGGCATTTGCTTGAGCATAGGATTAATGAGCTTGAGGAGAGATTAAAAGACTTCAGTAAGGTGAAGTTTGATTTGGAGGCAAGGTCAGAAAAGTTGGATAGTATTTTAGGTACCGTCTAAATCAATGATGATAAGTGTGGTATAGGCTTCGATGATCGTATTACACCCATTCCCAAAGCCAATACCAATCGTGTGAGAGAGATGACTAGTAACTTTAAGAGAAATCCACATTTAGGTTACATTCATCGCCGTGTTTACACTTACACTCATTGTGATAGGAAGGGTCACTTTAGGCGATATTATTATGACTTTAAAAATGCTCTTAAGAAGTTCAAGAATAAAGTCGTTTCGGTTCTCAAACCCCCCATGCTTCATTACACACCTACTTGAGTAAGCAAATCGGACGCTTTAAGAATTAAACTTCATGGTTCTTATTTGGTTGCACTTGATTCTTCTCATGCTAAATTTAAAGGATGATTGTGTTGACATGTTGTCATACGCTAGTCATTGCATCATGATATATATTTTGTTAGTGTTATGACATGTGTATCTCTTTGTATTGTATTTTTCATTTATTTGAGTCTTATTTGAAAAATTCAAAAAGATTTTATTTTGATAAAATTTTTGAAAATACAAAAAGATTTTTTGTTTCATATATTTTTGAGAAAACACAAAAAATATTTTATTTTTTTAGTCAAAAATATTTTTGAAAAACACAAAAATATTTTCGATTTAGTTTTATGTCATGATTTTTCATATTTGATATATGGCATATTGGTGTGCTTGGACCCATATCATTTCATTATCCATGTGGCTAGGACACTTGGTCATAATTATAGATGCTAAGAATGATCTTAACCATTGATTAATGGGGTTGTTTTGAAGTTGATTTGCATTTGGATTCGATTTTGTATCATTGCCATCGCACTCACATGCATGAGTTTATATGAATGTTTGATTTCTCATGCATATTTGAGTTTGGTGAAACGTTTTCCTCTTAATTTTGTCATCTATGCGTAATAAGACTTAGGAGGAGTTTTGCATGTAAGAACCGTTTGTCGTGAGGATTTATATTGATTAAATTGAAAAAATGACAAGTGTTCATGGGAAAGAGTTGCGAGAGAATAATTATCTCGTCATGAAAGTCACCGTTTAAAAAAGGCCAAGAAAAAATTAAGGCAACAAAAAGAATTATATGCCAAAAATGAGGCCAATAGGATTTCTCAAAGGTGAGAAAAATAGAAACCTTAAAATAGCTTGAAAAAGAAAATATGAATATATGAGGATTTTTGGATGGAAAAATAACAACGAGTTTGCACCACGAATCCTAATATTGAAAAATCGTATCATGAAGCTATTATTTGTTGAATCGTCAAAATTTCGAATTTGTGTGCATGTTGTTCGTTTAGTTCATTAAGCTCAATATATTAATTGCCACATATGGATAAAACTAAGTTTGATGGCATTTAGCTATCAATTAGAGATTCTTGATCTTTTTTATGTGTTCAAGTTGTGATTCATTTATTGTAGTTCTCGCCCATTCATTCCATATTCATGTTTGAGCACATTTATACTATGTTAGAATGAAACTCACACTTGTTTTATTTTTCTTTTATGAGTCTATTTTGCTACTGTTTCGCATTTCCAATACCTGTTTTGATCTAATTTTTTTCACTGGGCAAAACTTTGCCCTTTTTAGAGCTGGATACAGATTTTTTTTAAGTCGTTCAAACGAATTATGGACGTTGTTCGAACGACATTTTTAAGTCGTTCGAAATTTATTTTTAATGACAAGTTTTTCGAGGCGTTAATTGTGTTAGGTGTGGTCGTTAGAAAGGGTCATTTGTAAGGTTGTTAGATAAGTGTTTCGAATGAGACCTTACTGTTTTAGGTCATTTTTGACCTCGTTCAAATGACATGGCATAGTAGTTATAATGATCTTGTCTCGATTTTTGAGCCTTTATTCTGTTTCAGTACCTACTTCGTATAGGTGATGATTTCATTTTGTTTTGGAACTTCTGGGTTCATTTGGACAGTTTACATGTGGTCGATAGTGCTTATTCATGTTTTGATTCTTATATTACATTGATTCATTTAGTCACATATTTGTTTAGATTAATGATTTATGTTATGTTACTATTTGCCAGCTACGAGTTAGTATCTTGTGATTATTTTTAGCTGGCTTTTCATGTTTATCTATATATGAATTATTGATTATTTCAAGCTAGATATTCGTTTGTTTATCTTTTTCACTTATTGTTTATTCGATACAAAAAAAAAAAGGGAGAGATGGTATGTGATGTAGAGGAGTTTGTGAGCACATATGTTCTTTTTGCATTGCAAATTGGTATCATGTTTTGATCATATGTATGTTTATATTTTGGTATCTTATTGTCTTGCAAAAAATGGTATCATGTTTTGCTCGTTTAACAAATGGTGTGTTTTACATATTGGTATTTTTATATGTTTTGTTCCTCCATACTTCACTGGGTATTTGTCTGTTTCATGTGTATAGGTATTCTTTAGCGATGCGAGATTTCGAGACTACATCACATTCAGACAGCTTATGCTTACCGGACCTACATATACTAGTCCTTGTCCTATCATTCTTTATTTTTGTTATTATGGGATGGAATTTAGATGTCATACAGCTTAACGACCCGACTTAGGCATTGGGGGAGATTTATAAGGGCAAAATTTCCAATTGAGTTAATTTGTATATAATTGACTTATTTTCGAAACAAAACTTATTTGAGTCATAGATAGATTTTTTTATCTCGTCACGATACCCACATAATCTATGACGTGTTATTGGAGACATAGCGGTCAAGCTTCAAAGATAGATCAGTCCATGTTTATTGGTGCTCATTTCACGTCATCATATCACATTACATTCTTAGATACTCTCAGCTGTGAATGCATAATGTTTATGGGACTCGAAAAATGTTTTAAGGATGTTATTTTGTTTAAAAATGATTAAAATATTAAAAACGTTTTTAAAAGGCTTTACCTTCGTTTATTATGAGATAAACATTGTTTAGAGTCGAATGAATTCTCTCCTTGTGTTTAGAGACTTCAAACGACATCTCACTGTCATTAGAACGACATAGGGATCTCGTTAGAACGACCTGTCGATTTAACTTTTTTATTTAAGGCATTTTTCTCTTAGAAATTCAAAGTGTGCATAACCGAAATATATAATAGAACAATTAAGTTTTTTTGCATAAGTTTTATAAGGATTTCAAAGTCTAAAATGATCCTTAGTGTTTAAAAGATATGAGTTTACATAGCATATGTTATAGAGATCTTGTTTGCACCATTGGTTTGTTCATCCATATTGAACAAGTTTTTCGTTGGAGTTTTACGGTAAAGAAACAGTGAAGGTTGTGTTCCGATTCGTAGACGGTTGATAAAGCTACATCGGTGGACACCAAGGCACTCGTGGACGCGTGTGCTGTGGAAGAGTATCATGGAAGGATTTTTTTGTGGGCATTGTTTAGGAGCGATTAAAGAGAAAAAGAGTGTCAAGGCTTGTGGGGATCGAGTCGTTGTGTAAGTCTGTATGTCTTCCTTTATAAATACCGTATCATAGTGATTGTCTGGCATAGGACATTCAAGATTTTTTCCCTTTGTGGTTTTCTTGTACATCCGGCGTTGTGAACTTTACTTTATTTTACTTGCTTTAATCACCTAGATGCATGTTTAGGATTAAATAAGATAAAATTGGGCTTAAGTAAAATTGGTTCACAAACTTGGTGCGTAATTAAAATTTGGAAAAAGGTTTTTGAAAGAAAATTTGTTTTCACCTAAAGCACACTTTGAAAAGGCCTACACATTCGTGTAAAAGAGGAACTAGGTTTCAATTTGTGAACTTTGAGGAATTAAACCTTATTTGATATTTTTAAATCTTAAATCGTTGTAGTAAAACCCGTGCGTGGATTTGGTTAGGGTTAAGTTTGGATGGCTGGGAAAGACTTTGGTATTAATGGAGGTTCTTGTTCGATTTGCATTTGTGGGCAAAATGAGACAATTATGTTAATACCATTCGAACGAGATTGTTGCCTCGTTTTAACGAGTTGACCTGTTTCATTCGAACGACGCATTAAAGTCATTCGAACAAGGTGTGTAGTATCATTCGAATGAGGTGTGCTGTTAGCGATAATTTGGGGCAACAATGGATGGTTTTGAATTTTAATTGCATAATTAATTAGTAGGTAATTTTTTTATGCCCATAATTTTCAGTCTAAGATAACAATTAAACTAGAGAATACTGAGATGAGAAAGTGATGTAGGTTTGGAGTAGAATAAACCTCAATGCGGTAGTAAGATACGACGTTTGGGATTAGGACGATTCAGGTATATATGAGAGTGTGGGACACCATATTTGTATATATATATATATATATGTATGTATGTATGTATGCATGTATTATGATTTGTGTGAATATATCGTTACTCGTGATGAATCTATTGGTTGGGGTTGCTTTAAAGGTTGTGATCGTGTATTGCACACCCAACTGTTGATGCGAGCCGTTGTAGAGGTTGTTGTATTCTATCATACATTTAATATGGTCTCCGCTTCCCAGCGACAGAATGTGGATATACTCGATCCATTGAGTAGGTTTGGGTGTGGGACTTGTTGGTGGTGTTACTGCGTAATTATCTCCCCGTTCTTATTTGTATTTTTTTAAAGTCCGTTAGGTGAGGGATTCTTACGAATTTATCGATGGAAGCACGAGAAGGTCCCCGGAGGTAGATACCTTTGTATGATGTTAATAATATTATTAAAAAAATACTTTGGTCCAGCAATGGATGTTCTATTAAATGAACCATATATCACGCCTATGTGTTGAAATTATAAGGCTGTGTATGTCGTACTTGTAGGTGGCATTACGGGGGTTGACATTCTGTATTCTCAAACGTGTAGTTAGTTACATCCTAACTGCATTTGATTATCGGTTACTTACTCACTAGTCTAGAGATGAAGACTCATAGTATAGTTTATGCCTTGGGTCGAGATAAGCTCCTACTATTTCGCTTTAGGTAAGGGGTGATATATTTACTGCATGCGAGAGTCGACGGGATGTCATGTTTTTGTAAATAAGTTGCAAGATTATTATTGTTGATATTAAAGATATTTCTTAAAAAATTAGGGCATTAACCGAAATTATATATAATTATTTCTATGCATTCATAAACAGGGCCCGCAGGGTTAAGAGGTTTTCATACTTACACCTCTATTTAATTTCGGCTTTCAGTTCAATTGATTTTTAGTATAGGTTGCTACTCTTTTTCAGTCCTAAAAAAATGAACCAAGACTGGACCGATTGTATCGGTTACCCGACCCTTGTCGGTCCATTTTTTTATAGGATCGGTTCGGTCTAACTTGTCCGTCCTAATCTTATTAAATTAATAATTTTAAAAATGAAAATCACTTTTAAAAAATGTCCACACTTGTCCAAATTTTTACATAATTAGTGTCCATTTTTTAGCATAAAACCTGTCCATTTTTTAACCCAAGTGATGTGCTATCAAAATCAAATTTTAGCATAAAAAGTGTCTAAATATAAGTAAAAAACTGTCCAAATTTAAACAAATAAACAAGCTGTAAAAAACATTCAAAATTATCCATAAAGGGCTATCCAAACCATCCAAAATTAGCCATAGAAGGCTGCCCAAACTGGCCAAAATCAGTCGTAAAAAGAGCTGTCCAAAATGCAGCCCAAAAGCCATAAAATGCAGTCTAGAAAGAGCCATAAAGAGGGTTGTCCAAAAACCATAAAATGCAGTACAAGTCCACAATAAAGTCCACAATAAAAAGCAAAAAAATAAATGAAATGTCCACAATAAAGTCCGCGATATTGCCAAAAATTGTCCATAACGCTGCCCAAAATGATCTCCATCAACCTGAAATTCCTCACAAAAAATTTCAAATAGATAAAAAAAGGGTCCAAATTAAATGCGAAAATATATTTGAATTTTTTTTTAGTTACTCACTATACCTCAATAGCTCATCCATATCAAATAATGTCAATCCACTTTTAGCGGCAGCGGCAGAGAGAGATGAGAGGTAGAAACAGCAGCGGCAGCGGTGGAGAAAGACGAGAGCGGAGCTGTAATGGCAGCGTCGGAGAGAGGAAAATTTGTTGGCAGCCGTGGAGAGAGGAAAATCCGTAGAGAGGGATAAGAGAAAAACGGCGTGGGTTGTTGGCTTGGCACAAATGAAGAAAAGATAGGTTTAAGGCAGCAAAGAGGCATTAGGCTTTTGTTTTATTTACGATCATACCCTCCCTCTTTATTTAAGTTATTTTATATATAAAAATATAATAAAAATATATAGTAGTATAAACAACCGGTTCGGGTCGGTCCGAACAGATTATTTAATGTGGCGGACCGAGGACCGGACCGACTAGACCGGTCTGGGAAAAAAAAACCCTAGACCGGACCAGTGATAAAAAATAACCAGTAAAAATAGGGGCGTTTCGGTTCGGCCCAGTTTGATCCACCGGTCCAATTGATTTTTTGAACACCCCTAGTGGGACCGTTCCAAAAATTAATCCATGTAGTCATTTACACACTCACATGGATAAGGTTAAACTTGGAGAGATCTTCTACTTTTGAATAATATGTGGTCTACGCAATTCTCTTGGTACCATTTTCACTGTCATACCTAACTTTGTATCAAGGTTGGGTCCTACTCCTCTCCTCATGCAACGGTCTCACTGGTGGCCTAGGTATGATATGAACTCGATTGGCTTGTCGGAGCACATGCCCGGGATAGTATGGTTCGAAGACATCATATTAAATTAAGATGCCATTATAAAATGACACCTCCTGAAATTGGTTTATGCCTGGATTCTCCTTATATGGATCCCAAATAACCTAAAAGTAATACATTTTAGAATATTAATCATCAACGGATGATATGCCCTAAATGTACCTGACAACTCAGAGACGTTAACCTCAGCATATGAGAGGTCCTAGGCAACAGAGGCTCCTTACTGGCAACCATCACTCTCGTCCTACACAAGGTCGGCTATGGCCGACGTCACTGATCACCTCATTGTCGGGCATCATCAGAGATCGCATCTACCTCATTCATGAACATCGGCTAGGATAAAGCCGAGATAACAAGGATCACCTGACCACCCTCGGTTGGGAATCAACCGAGATAACAAGGATCACATAGCCAACCTCGGTTGGGAATCAGTCGATATTCCAGTTACTCCAACATAACCTTGGCCCAGGCCTACGTTATAACCCCACCTGCCTTACCTCAACTTTTCTACTGAATCGAGATCATCATGAATAACCTCGGATTGAGCAGCAGCCAAACTTCACCAACCTCGTACTCTTCTAGGCCGAGGTTGGTACCAATCGACGACAGCCAAGCCTTTACGCACATATGTGTGGCTGGGAACACGTGGACAAATCTGTTATAACCAAATTATTCCCCCCACGTGAGGGAATATTGAGGTCATCATTACTTAATTGAGATCAGCCAGATGTCACTCTCATATTGGCTCGATGCTCATGCACATGCTCATTGCATGCTTGGGGGGCACATTACACCCCTCAAGCACTATATATAGAGGTCATCCTCTACCTTGTAAAGGGATCGATAATTACAACCCTAGCTAAAACTCTATCATTTTACACAGTATAGAGAGAGAAAGCTTGAGAGATTATATCCATGGCTGCTAGTGCCTTATATCAGTGACCTTACTAACTCATTTGCACAATGGACGTAGACCTAATTGGCTGAACCACTTAAACATTTGTGTTCATCCTCTTCTCCTCATCTCTATCTCTTATGCTTGTATATACTTGAGCTACCATTATTATCGCTAATTTGAGCTTACGAACACCTTGAAGGGTGGTTTTGTTTCCAGCATCATCAACGGACATAATGTGACAATGTTTAAAATACGCATATGATTAAACTTACATCAGATTGATGTATATCCTCAATGGTCTCTCGTAGCTCAATTATTTAGGCAAATGCATCCCTATAGACTGTTTACGCCTTCTATTTGCACAATTGGGGTTTCGTTTGGTCAAACTTCAAGTTTCGGACCCCCCGCTTGAGACTGAAATGATCCTAAATCCATGGTTGCAACAAATAGTCTTTTAATTGAAATTTGATATTCGCATATATAATAATGAAAATTTAAGAAACAAAGAAGAAAATCCTTACCATCACAAGGTGGAGATATCCCGTAACCTACAGAACATCAACTTGGGATGCCACATCCAACTAGCGGTACAAATGGGATAAGACAACCATACCCCATGCATTGTCTCGACATTTGTCGAGTTCCTTCAATGATTGAAGGTAATATAGAGAAACTCTATCACTAGATTTGTCCGAAAATAAGAAATAACCAATGAAAAACAACAAATTTCCACGGACACACTAATGGATATAATTCTTTATAACAGCCTCTCCTAACCTCTTCACCTCCCCCCTTGCATTGTTGCACAAGCTAATCTATACAGACGGATAAAAATATCTTACACTTGTCATGAGCCTCCTCATCCGTACATCCTACAAAACTCTTCAACCTCTTAATCACATTGGCCTTGTTGGCATTCTTCCGAACAACCTCACCATACAAACACTTCCCCTCAATCGGTATCTTGAGTAAATGGTAAACATTATTCGGTGTAATGATCATATCACCAAATGACACATGGAAGTTAGTAGTTTTCGCTTGCCATCGTTCAATCAAAGCGCATACTGCAACGTAATCAATGTAATGGTAAAAAATGTTTAACTAGGCTCCATAACCGTGATTTTTAGACCAGTTGTAGGATGCTCGGGTCCTCCTTCTTAATTTTCCACTTGGATTTTTTAGTAGTGATAGACAGATTTCATAATGCCTCTTTCTTCATCTTGATTCCATATTGTAAAAGTAATATGGTTGTTGAAGTGTTTTTAATAACTTTGGGTTTTTCTGTAAAGAACCCTCAATAAGTTGAGAGTCACAAATTTTTTCCCGCACTTTTGCTTTCTTTACCGAGGTTTTCTTTAGATTTTATAAAGATGCACCCTTGTCATCATTTTCATCTGGGCTAGTAGAATCACTACTACCTTATTTGTTCGTCTCTTCCAGTCCATCACTATTTAATGCACTATCCCCTCCCTTATTACCACCTTAATACTCTTACTGTTGCTCGATTGTTCACTATATCGTTTATTGATGAACTCCTCAATTGCTCATCCTTATTCTTTTCCTTTACCATTATCTATATAGCCTCCAACCTACGCTTCCTTTCAGAAGCCGTAGGCTTTTTTTTTATCTCTTGCCATTTATATTTCTGTAAAAATATATATATATATATATATATATATATATATATATATATATATATCAAACTAATAAACAGATAATATCAAACAGGGTGGGTTGTAACCGTGAGAAATGAACAACTCACAGTGATATATAGTCGTAATTATGGACAAACCACGGTGACATCACACCGCAAAAAAAAATACAACGGGCACAAGACACCCTGGATTTTTAAGAAACCACGACAGTTAAACACCGTGTATAATGCCCAACCACGACGACAACCCACCGTGTAAATCTTCATATTAAGATTTCAAGGCTACACGGTGTATTTCCACTGTGTGTTCTTAACAACACACGATAATGACTCGCCGTGAGAAGTCATCTCCTATGGTGACGGGTTACCGAGATTGTAAATATCAGCGAGATTTTTACTTCCTTCGTTTGTTGAGTTTTCACAGAGTGTGTTCACATTTTGGTACTTCAGTCTATTCGTTTAGTTTATAATACAAATTTTAGGATTTTACAAGATAAGTTCTTCACATGCAATGTGATTTGTTTCAATGGTTATGATTTACAAGCAGATATTGGGGTTTACAACTTAACAAGTTAAGAAATGAAAGGTTAGGGTTTACATGCATACGAGACTAGTGTGCAAGCTCGAACTTCTAATGTTATGTCTTTGGTTTAGAGAGAGAATGTAGATGAAAAAAATGAGAATTTCAGTCAAATTTCATTTATATATGATTTGAATTTGGGGGTACCTCTTAGTTTGGTATTTGAAATAACATTTTACTTAAGCTGTGTTTGATAGGCTTGTTTTTCCATGGAAATTAATTTTTCCATACATTTTCTGTGAGATGGTGTTGTTTGATACACCAAAATTTATGTAGAAAATATTTCCATAAAGAGGTCACGTAACCTTTTCCCCCCATTTTTGTGGAAAATAAAACTGGCACCCCCCTAAAAAACTAATTCCATGGAAAATAATATGGGTTCGTCGACTTAAATAGTCCCCCAAATCTCATTATCTCTCAAAACTCATAACCGATTTCACCACGATAGAGTAAAATAAAGAAAAAGTTCATCATCTCTCAAACAGTATGTCGAAGTTACCCAGGGTTTCAATTTCGAATTTGCACATTTATTTAATCCTCTATTATTTGATCTATTATGTTCATAAGTATTGAAATTACCTAGGGTTATAATATTTTATTTCTAATATTCACATTTACTTGCTCATCTTTTTCTTCGATCTATTGTGTTCATAATTATTGAATTACCTAAGGTTTATTTGATCTGGTATGTTCATAAGCATTAAAATTACCTAGGGTTCTAATACTGCTAAAGTTTGGTCCGATCTAGTATATTGATGTAACTCCTTAGGGTTTATGTCTTTAGTTTTATTAATCAGTACTAGTTTGGAACTTTAGGTTTGAAATATTGAAGATCGGGATTATATTTGATTTTCAGGTTTGAAATGACTCATCTCCTTGTTTATCTATTGAATTTTATTCACTCCATATTATTATGATATTGTTTATATTAATGCTTCAGTTGCTGTTCTTAGTATGTAAAAAAATTCAAATGCAGTTCTTAGGCGTCTTGCACATGATGTGTACGTGAAATTTCTAAAAAGATCTTTTTAGACATGTTTTTTTATTAATATGATAGAGTTGTGCATGTGATAATAATATAAAAGTTTTCATATGGATTAAATATTATTTGTTTTTATAATGTCGAGAGCACCGAGACAAAATCAATTAGTGGTCGTGTTTTGGACGATGGTCATGCAGGCAATATGAGGCGTTACCATTATAACCGATGTCTCACTAGGGTGACTCACATTGATTGTAGAGCTTATAGAGAGTTTGAACTAAATCACATGTTCAATTCTAGTGATAGAATTTGTCACGAGCAACTTATAATGAAAATGGGTCCATTCCATAGGTTGTGAACTCGCTTACGTAGATATGCGTTGGCTGATAACCGACCTGTGCACTTTGAAGAGCAAGTGGTCATGTTTTTAAACACAGTTGGCCATGACCATCGTAACAGAGTCGAAACTTTTACATTTTTTCAGTCCGGACAAACCGCGAGTCATTATTTCCATAGTGTGTTAAATGCATGTCTTATGCTATATAGAGATGTTATCACCAATGTCACTGCTAAAAACTCCCCCTATGATACGCAATATTCAAGACTGGTTCCCTTACTTTCAGGTTAGGTGTTTATTACTTTTATTTTTTGTTGATTAATATTTATTTAGACATTCGGTGTTGGGCACTGAAACGAAGTGTATATCTCAAAAGGATGATGTGGGTGCCATTGACGGCACTCACATAGCAGTAAACATCCCCATGAAGAAACATAATAGGTATCGCAACCGAAAACATGTTATTTCTCAAAATGTTTTGGTGGCATGTACATTTGATATGAATTTCACATATTCCGCTTGGTAAGGGTCCGCACATGACGGCGGTTGCTAAGGAGTGTAGTCTTTCGATAAGGACCTAGGCTAACTGTTCCATTTGGTTTGTCAAATATGTCCCCTCTTTCAAAAGTTAGAAAAACTTAAATATCACTGTTTACTAATAACTACTCATAATAATAGGTAAATACTATCTTGTCGATGAGGGATTCCCCTTGGTCCCAAGTTTCCTCGCACCATATCGTAGCACACGTTATCATCGTAGAGACACTAGGGCTAATTCTTGAAAATTGCAGAGAGTTATTTAATGTTCGCCATTCATC
The DNA here is from genome assembly GCA_949130495.1 of Sambucus nigra. Lineage (NCBI taxonomy): Eukaryota > Viridiplantae > Streptophyta > Magnoliopsida > Dipsacales > Adoxaceae > Sambucus > Sambucus nigra. The sequence goes on from OX422210.1 coordinate 303,061,809, forward strand.
TCTTCGTAACCTTGTTGACAGGACCATCAGATTGTTAAAAAAAATTATTTGCTTATCTTAGACACCAACATTTCCATGACATTAAAACGCAAGTGAATATTGTCCTCGCATGTTGTGCACTACATAATTTCTTGCGAATAGATGACATTGATGATCCATGTGACGAAGATGCAATTAGTAATGATGAAATTGACCCTCCACACATTGATGTACCCGAAGTTGTACTTGCCACTGCCCACATCACTGTCACACCTAAAGCTGCGTGGACTAACCAAAGAAAGACATTGGTTAATATTATGTGGGATGACTATAATCCCTTCAATTATGCGTTGGCCGTCTTTGATTAAAGAATTATCTTTTTGGTAATTACTTTGAGCTTTTAAATTTGTATTTCCTTGTTTGTTACTGATGAACTTTTATTATAATGGGATGTGTTGCTTTTAAGCTCATCTTTATCTTTGCATACATTCAAAAATATAGTTCATGTTACTCATGTTGGGTTTTATTATTCGTAGTTTTAAATGCATAAAAGATACTCATTTACTGTAATGGGGGGCTTCCGTTGCTGCACATACATTTTTATACTGTTTAATGTTCATTTACCTCTGTTAATCTAAATATGCTTCCATTTTTGTTCAACTTAAATGGTGTCACTAGTAATTTTAAAAGCATTCAATGGTGTCAACTCAAATGTTATTACTATGCTTCTGTTTCAATTCAACTTAAATAGTGTCACTAGTAATTTTCATATATTTCACTATTAATTTGGGTTTCAAAATATTGTATAAGGACACCAGCTAAGAAATGAGAACGAATTTAAAAAATAATCAACCGTCCAATGTGCCTAATTCCAACATGACATGGCGGGTATGGGGTTCATTCTTACTTGCCTTTGATCAGAATATGACTATTATGTCATGTTATAAGCTTTTATGTTGTTAGAAACTTTGACTATAATTTTATATACTAATTTTAAATCCAATGCTTTTTAGCTCAATTCGAGCATATATTTATGTATTCACAGCATGGAAGTTTTTAATGTTAACTACAGGTGAAATGGTTCACAGTATTTTTTTTATATAAAGTTTGGATGAATAAATGCTCATTTTAATTGTTCAGATGCCTAATATCGATTAAATTATTAATCAACACATTGGACTCCAGAATGCTGTTGTTTTGTTGTCGAGATTATTTTAAGCATACTAAATAAAAATTACGTTTTTGTTTGTTGCTTATTCTGTTGATAAAAATTCGATGTACCTTTCTATAAAACAACCACTATGGCAAGTCACCAACAAGTAAATCAAGGTCCATTTCGTGTTCCTAGGCCTACTAATATTCCAAACTCTCAACCAGAAATTGAGAAAATTTCTCCAGTCTTGTCACAAGTTGGTTCCCAAGCAAAAAAATGCAACTTCGGTGGAGTGATGAAATGAGTTAAGTATTAATCAATACTCTTCTAGAGGATTAGGACCAAAAAGATCTGACAATGGATTAAAGGCAGAAGAACTATCAAAGGTTACGAATAAAGTATGGGAAAAATGTATCGTCGTTGTCCATATTCCACATGTAAGGGGGAGGTTGAAAACATTGAGAAAAGATTATATATCACATAATTATTCAAGATTAATGGGTTTGGGTTGGACTCAAGTGGACGAGTTACATCGGATCCTATTACTTAGGACACATACATCAAGGTAAACCTTTTTATTCGTAGTTTTTCATTAATGTGATTAATAATTGGGTTGAAACTAGCGTGCAAATGTTTATATTTGACTTATTTGGTCATTTCTTTGTTATTGTAGGAGAAACAAGATGGAGCAAAGTCAAAGGGAAAGCTTTGTCCACGGTATTACGACTTGGTTATTATCTTCGGTAACCAATCTGCAACGGGGGACCAAGCTGTCTCAAGGAATGACTTCCCCCCAATGAGTGAAATCGATATCAATAATCCATAAACTTGGGGGATGAGAATGACTTTGATGAAACACAACCAAGCCACTCAATTACGTCAAATCGAATAACGCAGGGGGGAGCCTCCGAAGGACGACGTAAGTGAACAAAGCGTTGGATGCTGCTGCTTTGGCCCTTGCGAAGATTGCACAATCTTCTGAGAAGATTGCCCTTGCTTTTAAAAAACAGGCCACTCAAAATCACGTGAATGGACAAACCATCTTAGAGAAGCTAGAAGAGATGGGGACTAAGCAAGGGGATACAATGGAGCTCATGCAATTGTTTGAACAAGATGAAATGGCTGGATGGGCTTTCTCGGGATTACTAATGATCAATTTCGACGTAATTGGGTTTATCATAAGCTTGAACGGGTTCCTACACATTAGTTTTGATTTTTAGCATGTTTGAGTATTTTTGGAAATTGTGATCCAATGACTGAGATCATATTTTGTTAGATGTAAACTTTGATGTTAAATACTTCTAATTTTGGTATTAGACTTAGATTATTGTTCAAATTGTGTTTTGTTATGATTAAGTTTGTAAACGACTTGTATTTGAGGCTCTAATGAGGTTGTATGCTATTGTTATCCATTGGTTTGAAAAATGTACATTTTCCGCGAAAAAATATTGCAATCAAACAACAAATTAACATTTTTTCACGTAAAATGACAATTTTCAAGAGGAAAATATTACCAATTAAACAACAAAATTAGATTTTCTATGGAAAAAATTGAATTTTCTGTTGAGAAAATAATTATAATCAAATAGCGCATATAAGAAAAAATTCTAATTTTCGTAGAAAAAATTTCCTCATAAAATTTTTCCATAATATTTTATAGCTTGCAATCAAACATACCCTTAATTTGTGATGGTAGAAAAATATTGGCGTCATTATGTGTGAAAGACACCATATATCCCTGGCCAACATAAAAAATAAACGACATATACACATTTCTCTTAGGGTCCGTTTGATTCAAAAGTGAACAAAAGTGGAGATTGCAAAATTTTTCATGGGTAAAATTTGTCATGGCAAATTTTACCTAATTTTTTCACACGAAACTATCAAACAACAATTAGGCGAAATTAAAGTCAATCCAATTAGTTTATTTAAATATTTTATAAAAAGCTTTTAAACAATTTTTAAAACCTTTCTAAAACAGTTTTTTTTTAATAATTTTGATAAAACAGTTTTTTAAAATAATTTTTACAATATTCAAAACAGTTTTTAAATTATTCAAAACAATTTTTAAACCTTTTAAAATGGGACATATACCAAATAGTCCCTCGGACATTTTTTAATACCCATTTAGTCCAAACTTTTTTATTTTGCCTCGAAAAGTCCTTTGCCACATATTTTGGAGAGGGAGTGCCGCTGGCGCGGACCTCTAAAAATAAGAGGATATTGAGTGCTTGAGGGACTAAATGGGTTAAACTAAAAATATGTGTCCTTTTAAAAAAATATATATTTATAGTAGGGACTATTTAATAATTGACCATTTTAAAATAGTGTTTTTAATAGTTTTCAAACAAGTTTTTAATAAAACAGTTTTGTAAAACATTTTTTTAAAACCGTTTTAAATAGTTTTTCAAACAGTTTTAAAACATTTTAAAAATATTTTTTACAAAACAGTATTTTTTTTTAATATTTATAACAGTTTTTAAAACAACTTTTAAAACAGTTTTTTTTAAACATTTCAAAAACAGTTTTTTATAAAATATTTTTTAATAAAACAGTTTAAAAAAATATTTTTTAAAACTGTTTTTAAAACAATTTTTTAACAGTTTTAATTTTTTTTTAAACAGTTTTTAAAATAATTTAAAAATATTTTTTATAAAACAGTTTTATAAAATAATTTTTAAAATATTTTAGCATAAAAATATAAAAAAAGCACTTGAAGTGATAAATTATTTGGCAAATAATTCTTCCACAAATAGTAAAGTAAAATTTGTCCACTTTTCATGCATTAGAAGTGTTGTATATAAACAAATGAATTATAGACAAATTTATGAATTAAATTGATCAAAAAATTAATAAATGCTATATTTACCCACTAATTTGCAAATGAAATGGTCACTTAATACTAAAAATATGTGGAATAGGTAAGGCATTCGTATCGTGTTATAATCTCTCTTAATAACGAAAACATTCGAGGATTCCGACCATTTTTCGTCTCACTATTCTACTTAACCGAAGAGTGCACGCCCGTTTGACCTTTTTGGTGAAATTTAGTGTCCCCCAAAGAAGAACGATTCTAGGGTTTACTTCAATCCAATGGCGTCTCATCCCCATCTCGACGATGTAAGTTCTTTTATTCACTGCCATCTGAATTTTATAACCTCTTCTTCAACATTCGGGTTTATTTTCGTATCCGTTTTGACTGTTTATGAAAAACCCAGGATGATGATTTCGGTGGAGATTTTCCCACAAGGCGCCCAGGTTTTGTTTTTTCACCTCCAAAACATGATTTTTCATTAATGTCTAATTACATATGTAATCTATTTTTATGTCCTAATCTGATTTTAGGCAATAAAAGAAGCTTTGGAGATATTGACGACGACGAAGATGATATTTTTGACTCCAAAAAGGTATTTTTGACTCTTTGTTTTAAATTTATGTGGTTTTCTAAGTATGCAATTATGTGTAAACAAAAATTCTATTTGGACTGGATTTTTGACATAAAAATCATAGTCACACTGACGCGTCAACTTATTATTGCTGGGTTTTGGGGAGTTCGAGCCAGTGAGACTCAAAAGCCAACCAATATGAGACCGCCACATCATTTAGTCTCCCAAAGTTCAGTACCATTGTCGGGCACATGTACGACACGACTCGGACACTTGGGCATGTCAGACTCTTTTGGCATTTTAAAGACAATGGACGCTTCGCATACATAGTTTAGACACTCCGCGGACACGACTGAGGGCAAAAAATTAATGAACTTCAATAAATTCGACTGTCATTGTGTAAATTGAATTAATTCGGAGTTCCCGAATAATAATTAGTAAAGGTAAAAAGAATGAAGTTATTCCTCTCTTGATTTCAATGGATACTCTAGACTCACAGTTTAAGTTTAACTGTTATCATGAAATATTTAACCATGTTATTTTTGATAAATTAGCTTAGCTTGATAAATTAGCTTAGCTAATTGACTCAGGTATTCCCATTGTTGCCACACATACACCACACATCTAGCTACAAAGAAAGACAGAACTCATTGATTGGTTCAGTCACCTTCTGTCATTTCACTTCACTACTAGCGAAATCATAGGAGCTAATCCAAAATCACTTACTCGATTTACAAGCGTAGCCTTTATAGCAGCTTTATCTGCTTGAAGTCATGTAAATCAGAAATGAATCAACAAATATGATGCAAGACCTATATTTTTGATAAATTAGTTTTACAGCTAAGGTTTGCTTTTGAAGTGCAAAATAGATGAAACCTTAATGTATGCATAATATAAATATATTTTTATTTTTGTCTTGTCTCTACCGTGTTGTGTTCTAATTTTTTGAGATTTGCTGTGTCAGCATGTTCGTGTTCAACACGACACCCGTACACGTATTGTGCATGATATTTTGTTTGATAACTTCCAAGGGAGGTGAGACTGAGCAATAGTTTTGCTCGTTAAAGTTAGATCAGAGAAGGGTCTTTGTAATACAATTTTATTTAAAATAAATGGAAGTGGGAATGTGGGAAAAATTTAGTAATGAAACAGGAAGTCTTGGAGTAGTTTGATATTTCTGTTGTGCAACGTCTTATTAGACGTGTGAAGTCTGTGATCTACTTTTCATATTTCATATGGACATGGAGAATCGCAAATCTGAAGTATACATTTTTGATCTTCTTCACGTTTCAGGGTAAAATAAAAGTAGAAGAAACTGCACCTGGTGTGGCAACAGGGATGATTCTATCTCTTCGTGAGAGGTATATTAAATGAGGTTTTGATTCTAATCTAATGATCACAGTAATTAAATAAATCTGTCAGTTTTGTTACTATGAATCAATAGTATTCGGTCCTTACATCTTCCATTTCTTTTGTGATTTAACTTTTGCAGTCTTCAAAACTGTAAAGATACCCTTTCAACATGCCAAGTATGTTATAAATTCAAGTATTGATATCATTTTATTGGCTACATCTGTATGTTATGTTTGCAAGTTGTTTTCCGTTTCACTTTTAAAAACCATGCCATTGAATAATAATGTAAAAAAAATTAGTTTGTTATTCTTGCATAAACTCGTTGTTTGTTTGGTCCATGTATATTATTCCATCTTCTTCTTGGCTGCAAATATGAAAATGAAAATTAAGGGTGCAGAAAGCAAAACGTTAAACCTCTCTAGGCATTAGGTGCATGATTGTCCTAATCTCGTTGTTCACATATCTCATACATACATAATTAGCCTAATCTTCATATATATATAAGTAAAACATGCACCACAATTATGCCCTCTTCATATTGGTCTTAAGTTGTGAAGCAGAAACAATTAAAATAAATTTTACAAGAAAATATAATAAATAAACCTTCTCTCTCTATTTTTCATTCATTTTTAAAAGTAATAACATTCACTACAATGGTTGGTTAGTGCCTTTTTTATAGCCTAAACGTATGCCATGATAGTCCTAAAAGATAAAATGACTAAAGAGGGTACACTAGAATATTTCGAAGGAACATTACCCACAACCTAATATAATAACTAAATGAGTGAAATAACCGAATAAGATACGTAAATAGAATAAGAACAAATATAATTTAAATCCCAAGCCTCATGCACCCTTTACTCTTTCTCCACTTGAGAAAGCTCGTCTTGAGCGCAGGAGGATAGCGATATTCGAGCAAAACAACCACTAGTGGACTTCTAAAGGGAAGCCGTCCTCGAAAACGCTTAGCATACCGACTGGAAAAAAGATGGACCAGTGATAAAAACCTCAAGCAAGACTGCCAAACCTGAGCTCGTCCTGGAGCTTTCCACAATGTTATTTAATGCACGAACTCAGGTTGAAATAATAGATGCATCCCAAATTGGGTCCACATGCCTGAAATCAATCATGTCCTCTCAAAACAGTGTTGCACACCAACAAAAGAATCACCCTCAACAAAGTCATCAACGTTCACAAAAAAATGGGAAGAAATCAACAACGTAATACTAACCAACGCCTCGGAAATGAGCGCGGGTTGTCTAATCATTCTCAAAAAGATGTCAAAATCGTCAACAGAGAACCCATTCTTCTCTCCCTTAAAGATGGGAAACAAGTCTCCGAGCTTAAACACCCCCAAATCTTGGAATCATGTACGAGTAATATGGTCACTTTCCGAAAAAACGAAAAAGAGATCACAAGGAAAGAACTGGAAATCTTACTCTCCTCCGGAGGTCGCTCGGCATCTTGGGGTAAGTCATCACAATGCGTGACAAGCGGTCGCAATCATCGTCATACCTAGGAATAACGGATGTTGGAGAGGCTGTCATACTCGAATACAAGTAGTCAAAATAGCGAGCTAAACGTCTCTCACTTTTGCGCACCCAGTAATCATGTGCCGTTTTCATCTCAAAAAACTCTGAGCGACACTGAATTAGGAGTTGCCGCTACTCACATTGTCCGATGGAGATGACACTGAACTGATAACTCTGGACCTCCCTATATAAAGAGTCACCTTCATGAGTCCAACATTTTATGTGAGCTTGGAGATCCTCAATGTCGGTATGACATACCTTCTCAAGTTCCGCATAAGTTTTCACCTCCGATGCATACGCGAAATCACCATTCTAGTCCCACATTAAATTGGGCAGATAATATGTACTAGGTGATGAAGTTGTGCTTGAAACGGGGGTTTGGAAAGTTTAAGGGAAGATTCGGAAGTTTAGAAAATTTTGGGTGATATAATTTTCAGTAGTTGGGAGTTGGCTTGAGTAATTTTTCTGAAACTTTGGGGAAGGGGGTTTGGAGTTAAAAAACTTTGATGTCTGGTTTCAAATTTCTTGAAGTGGGCTGGAAAGACAGCCGGGGGTAAAGAGATAATTTTGAAAACCAAGGGCGGGGCGGAACTAGGCTCAAAAAGAGAGAAGTATTGAAATTTACCTCACAAACATCTAACTCCCTTTACTAACTGCTTGGGACTCCAAATGGATCCACTTCAGGCCTATCGGTACTCTGGTAGAGTTCTCTTCCTTCCTTTCGACGATTGCCTGGTGTCGGCAATGGCGATGACTTATCGGACAGGATGGTAACACATGATTAGAACATTATCATAACAAAAAGCGCTAAAATAACTCTTAAAATCCTAGTAACATCTCAATGATTCCAAGGGAAAATGAAACAAAAACAAAATAAATACATAAATTTCCACTACACCCTCGAGTCTCTTTCACATTAAAGTATGTGCGATTTGATGCTGAAAATTGGCTTAAAGATGCGGTCCCATGCTATTTAGCTAATTATTAACTATGAACAAATGTACAATTATCGGCGATATAACCAGGATACGATATATGTCGACGTGTATGATGTCAATCTGTTCTATAATTGGAGGTGGGTAACAACAAAGAATCGAAGATACAAATGGTCTAAATCATTGTATAAATACTCAATTGCTCTTAATGCGGAGGTCTTTATGATAAATTTCTCAACAGTGAAGATGAGGCCGGTTATAGGGTTATTGACAATAAGGGATAAGATCCGAGGGGACGACTAGTGGAGATGAAGTCAAGTTGTGTGGAGAGCCTTCGTGGAGTACGAGAGTCTGGAGCAAGCTTGGAATCAAGGATCCTGGATCATATTTGCTGGAGCGGGGTCACATGACATTTGGAGAGCCTTCTATATTATCCTCGATAATGATCAAATATGTGTCGTCCATCCTCAGGATGTGTGAGAGGTACGATATGATAGGGCATGAGCAATGATCTGAAAAAAATCTCTGACCTATGATGACTCATGTCTAGTGTGAGAGCCTGGAGGAAGCTTGGAATCAAGGATCGTGGGATCATATTTGTAGGAGTGAATTGACCCTTGTAGAACACCCCCGACCTGTAATGATTGTCTTGGGGCCACGGTCCCTAAGCAGGACACAAGTTGTGCCTGGAGATGGCCTTGGCTTGTGGCTAGGCTTGGGCCAAGGTCTTGGGTTGTGGTCTTACACGACATAGTTTACCGACGTATATGTCACACAGGCATTTCCAAAATTTACTATATTAGGGCCTATGATGAATCACAATTTACTATATTAGGGCCTATGATGAATCACTTACCTGTTTATTTAAGTTTTGTGTTTTACACTACTTGTGCGTAAGAAGAATTATTCAATACCCTCACATTTTTTTAAATGAAAATTTTATGACTAGGCAAATATTGTTTTAGTTATAAAAAATTATTTTAAATAATATATAATTATTTTTTATATTTTTAAAACTTCAAAATACTTTTAAATGAAAAATCAATTTCCAAATATTTAGAAATGTATGAAGCACGGACATGGACACGACGACACGACAAAACCAAAAAAGATAGGACATGACACGGTGGGTACACGATGACAAATAATATTTTTAAAATATTTTTCACATTTAAAAAGACACTCAACAACACATTAATTCTAAATCATATACAAATTACAACCAAAATGCGAGAAAACATATAAACTATTAGAGTATTAAATTCATTATAAATATTAAATATCATGTAACACCTTGCGTGATCTGGTAAGCGAGGTGGCCAGCTGCCGCAGCCAAACTACGCCGGGCGTCACTAAAAGTTATCATTCTTAGAATGTGACAGATATGTGAGACATAAAATTTTTCCACAAGATAATAATAAAATTGATCCAATAATCATAATCATTCATGCAATAATAAAATTCGTCACCATGCTAATCTCCAAAATAATTCCAACTCTAAATAAATATAAACTCAAATGAAATGATCCGACTGTAAATATTTGACAGAAACCGTAAACAACTGTGGAACCGATTGACCCACAAAATCTATAAATAAAAGTCTCATAATAAGAGCGACGGAATAGAAAGCAATCCTAAACTACAAAAGCATCTAAAATAAAACTCCAGCTGCATCTCCAAAAATATCTCCAATAACTCCTATACCGCTATACCTGAAATGCTAGTCAACGCAATGGGTCAGAGCGCACTGCATGAATATTAGCTACTCTCCCCAGTTAGGGTCCATGAACCCAGACAGTAGTATTATACATGATAAACACCACAATAGAGTATTTTAATTTAAACGATATATAAATATTAACATGCGAATAAAAATAACTATCACTATCGGCCCACATAACTAGGTCACCCCATTATTTAAATCCAATTATCATGTGACAATATTTAACTAACTTTTATAATTTAATTTAATTAATCCATCTCATTTTATTTATGCGACACCAGTATAGCTAGTTCACCCTCTCCTGGGTCCTGCACATATTGCTGGCACGCCCAAAGTTTTACACCATACACAATCCCCTGACTATAACCAGTTCTCCCAATTTCGTTAGCCCTGCAAATAATGGTGAGGTTCTACACACGACACGACACGCCACTATAGCCAGTTCACCTGTATTCTGTCAGTCTTGCACATATTGGTGACGCAAACACACACCCACGTCGCTATAGCCAGTTCGCTCCTTATTGTTAGCCCTGCACATATTGGCGACGCCAATCCAATTTAATACCCATTTATTATCTTAGGCATAGTTGTTAAATCGCGAATCGTATCGTGGATCGTTTACCCCCCGAATCGCGAATCGTGAATCGAACCGGTCGAATCGGAATCAAATGTTAAAAATGAAATAAAATATAAGTAAATGCATTGTGACACTATAGAATTGAGCATAATATGACAAGAAACTAATCGTAGCACATGATAAAATACCAAAATATAGCACAAAAATTAACCGTAGCACATATTCTCATTCGTTTTAAGCTTAAAAATGTAAAAAACAAAAATAAATCATAAAAACAGCAAAATAACAAAAAATAGGGTTTTATAACCTAAAAAAAGCATAAAAATAGCAAAATGACCTATAAAAAAAAGAGCAAAATAGTGTTTTAAAACCTAAAAAAAAAACAGCAAAAATATATAAAAAAAAAAAGACAGCAAAATAGCAAAAAAGCACAAAAGTCCGCCTTCGTTTTGGTTTTATAACAAAAAAAACATCAAAACGTATGGTTTTATAACCTAAAAAAAAAAGGCAAACGAAAACAATAAATCAAATTGTTTGCTTCGGTCGGCCATCGATTGAGCAAAATAAGACATGAAAACAAGTTAGAAAACATGCCGTATGGGTTTTGCAGAAAAAAATAAAAAAACGTTTGCTATATTGCTTTGATTTACTGTATGGGTTTCAAACGGCCTTCGATTTGCAAGAATTAATGTTTGTTTGCTTTGGTCGATTGTGGTTTGAATGGGTTAAGGTTGAAATTGCTTTTTTTTTTTCCTTATTTGGGTTAAATATATTTACGGTTTAAGTAAAAAACCCTTTCCCCCGAATCGTTATTAACACGATTCATGGTTCGATTTGGAATTGAACGATTCAGTACCGATTCGGGCGATTCTTTAGACATGCAATTCTTATCCTGATTCGAATCGTTTTGTGTCCGAATCGAATCGAATCGTACGATTCGACTCGCGAATCGGACGATTTTAACAACTATGATCTTAGGCATTAATTCTCAATTTCTCATTATTTTATATTAGCGCCACCCTATTATAGGGCGTAAGTCCTCAAACCTACCCCTAGTCCCATACCTAGCGGTCTCCAAAACACAAGTACGTCCTACCCTATTATATATGATGAGTCTCTACCATTAATTTCCTCCTAGTCTTGTGCCTAGACTATCGAATCAACGGAACGACACAAAAATCAGCCCCACCTCGGAACATCTCATCCGTAGAAATCTACACTAACTAGTCACATACCTAGAAAGTGTTAATAATCACGAAGCCATACTCAGTAGTCCCATACCTAGCAGGCACTCCTAAAATTTAGGTGAGAGCATAACTTATCAAAAATCCCGTCGTTCCCGCGGTGTCAAATATAATTAAAATCAACAAGTCGCATAAGAGGTTTTATCAACAATTCTACCAATTTCTCATAAGGTCACAAATAAATCTAATTTCATCCGTTCAATCAATTTTCGAAATTAGACAACTTACTTTATGCAACTAATATAATTTTAACATCATGTAAGTTTATGGTGCACACAACAAAATTTCCCTTTTATCACACTTACATAATTTTATTTGATTTTACAAGCCACTTTCAATTAACACATCTACTATGATTTTCTACATGCAAATCTACATCTATATTAACAAAAAATTTAACCTATACCCTAAGCACTCAAGGGTTATAAGTCTTAATTCATATAATTTTTTTTTCATAAAAACAGTTCCAATATAGATTTCACTTTCCCTATTTAAGGTTTCTAGTTAATTTTAAGAAAAAACATGTAATTTAATGTTTAGGCGATATTTAAAACGCATAATACTAAAGAGAAAGAATAGAGGTATTCATGCCTGTTAAGAAGTCTTTTGAAGGACCATATTGCACAGTTGCGTTAAATAAAGTATTCATGCCTGTTAAGAAGTCTTTTGAAGGATCATATTGCACAGTTGCGTTCCTCTCGAGAAAGCAATAAAGATGCGTTCTTGGATGATATTGAGAAAACTTGATTTAGATCTTCAAAACTTGGGTTGAAAGTTGTGTTCAATGGGATTTAGGTTTTGTAGATGAGAGAGAATTGAATTATGGGAGGCTACTGATTTTTAAGAAGACTAAAATGTGTTTTAAAAGTCCTAAACCCGTTACTTTATATTTATATACCAAAAAGAATTTGAGTCCTAGTCGAACACAAAGACTAAAAAAAACATTACGGACGATCGAGTCGTTGGAATTGGCTGAAATTTTAATATGTTGTAGCTGAAGGCGAGACGAAGCTGCTCAAAAAATTTCAGCTCGATCGGACGGTCGAATATATATATATATATATATATATATATTTTTTTTTTTTTTTCCCTTAGGTCGGATCCTCCCCCGATTTTTATAAAAAAAGTTAAAATTTTCAAATATTAATCCCGATTTAAATTCCACTTAAAATCTTATTTTAATATATAAATACTAACCTTTTTACATACCAAAATTAAATGAATTCCAAAAATTATTTTTTCGAAATTTTTAATTTAACAAAGATTTTTACGGCTAAAAAATCACGGGGCGTTACATATCACATTAATCATACTAGAACACACACATCATTAATCTTAAATCTGGTCCCACAAATATTATGTTCCTTCTGAGTAGTTAAAAAATATGTTCTAAACACTAACTGTCAACAAATAATATACACTTTACAAACAAACAAAAAAATCATTCAAATGTTTGTGTTAACTGTTAACAACACACATTTGATGTTAGCACGTAACACGTTATTGATATTAAAGTATTAACTGTGCCGAGAGGATGTTTTAACACAACTATGAGGGAGAGAACAAAGTAAAATAGGAGGGGGAGAAGAGAGTTACCAGTGAAAAATTTGTGAAATGGAAAAGGGTTAAAACCCTTAATAACTTGTGGAAAACTCTAATAAATTATTAAAAAAAATTGATTTTGTAAAGTTGCCCTATTTTTTTAAAAAGTTATTTTGGCCCTGCCGTGTCCTTCCCGTGTCCCTCTTGTGTCCAGCCTGTTTTTAGTGCCATATTTCTCCGACACGTGACGTGACATGTTGAACACGTGTCCATGCCTTGTCCTATGAGTGTCCGTGTCCTTTGAGTGGTAAACACTTGTACGAGGCCTCTGGGGAAGTCTCCATGCTTCATATGAAGGAACTCTTATTATATAAATTTCATATATAGTTTATTTCCTATAATATCTTTTTTTATAATTTTTTCAATTTATTAAATGCTTAAGTTTTATTTTTCAAAATGTTTTAATAATCCAGGCATTTATGGGAATATTTATATATATTGCACTGTTAAATCTCTACACTACTTTTAATTTAGCGATGTATTATCATTCATAAATAAAGGCTGCCCTGATTTGTAATAATACACAACTAATGAAAAAGTTAAATTTGCGTATATCTTTTAATATTTCCATATTTCCATAGTCTATGAGATTCTAATTGCTGTGGGACTTTGAATACAATGAAAAGGACCTTGTTGGGATGTATTTCTTTTAAGAATAAGATTCAAATTTCAGAATTGAGAGGGAATTGGGTGTCTCAGATTCTTGGAATGCCTTGGGAGTGTTTGTAAATTGCTTGCTAATGTTCTGTCACTAATGGTTCAAGAAGGTGGTCGACTTGGGTGTCTCATATTCTTGGAATGCCTTGGGAGGAGGTAGACAGATTCTAGATGCACTGCTGGTGGTGAACAATTTTGTTCAATCCAGACTTAGGGGGCTTACTCCCAGCGTTATTTGTGAGCTAGATATTGTTAGGGCTACAATCAGATTATCTGGGAGTTTCTTATGCATATTATGAGCAGGATGGGGGTTTATCTAGAGTTTCATTTATTCAGTAAAATTTTCTGTTCTGGTTAATGGATCGCCAAAGGGATTTTTTAGAGGTTTTCCTGATCTCCTCTCCTTTACATATGGTCATGGAACCCCTGGGCAGACTTCTTGAGAACAAAGCGGTTGAAGGGGGAGTGTGAGAGAGATTTAGTCTGTGGTTCTCTATTTTTTGTATCATACCTTCCCTTTGCCGGCTACACTTTTTCTCCTTACTGAAATACGAAGGAGATTCAGTTAAGATCAATGGGGATGCTTTTGGTTTTCTTCAAGATGGGGGTCGAAGATGAAGATTTATGTCAGGACGAACAACCTTATCACAGTTGGTCAGGCGACTAATATGGGCAGTTTTGTAGATATTTTGGGATGTAGAGTGGGATTTTTTTTCCATTTTCTTGGGTTTGCTTCTCTCTCAGCATAAGTTTTTAAGGCCAAATATATCGGGGACCCGGTGTTGAAGAAGGTCGAGAAGAGGTTGCAGGGTGAGAGAATCTTTTTTAAGGGTGAGAAGTTGGCTCTCATACATTATCCAACCAACTACTTGTGTTTGCCTCCGAACAAGCCAAATAGAATTTTGTGAAGGAGGGGCGGAAACAAGTATGTCACATGACAAAATTCGTCATTAATAATAACCAAAACAAATTTCTTGAGGAATAAAACTAAATGGAAAATTTTGGCCTTAGAGATAAATCGTAAAAAAATTATTATGGATAGAACCGTTAGAGGTCAATGTGCAACAATTGTCCCGGTAGAAGTTGTCACAAAATGTGACTGGCATAATTGTCATGACAAGTTTTGTCACGAATTTAAGCTGGGACAATTTAGTCACGGACACATCCCATCGGAAAATACCAAACATAAATATTAATAAAAAAAATTCCAAAAACTAAGAAGGGGCGACCGTCCCCCCTCGGCCTTACATAGGCCCGCCCCTGTTTGGGGCCCTATGTTGGAGAAGGTCGAGAAGAGGTTGGTGGGGTGGAAGGGGCTTATCTTTGTTAGGGTGAGAAGTTGACTCTCATCAACAGTACATTGTTCAACCAACTACTTGGGTTTGCCTCTGAGCAGGCCAAATATATTTTGGACTAGTAGTGGATTTAGGAGTTTTGTTGAGGAGGGGTGGAAACACTATTGAAAAGTTGAATTTATTTTTGTCATAGGTGTTATAGTTGTGGCAAAAGTTGTCATTATTGAAAATCGAAACAAATTGTTAGCCCAGTCTAGATTGCATCATGGGATCGGTTTGTGGAAACACATCGCTGGGGTTGGAATAGTTTCAACAAGCTTGTCTTGTAATTCTTGTTCAAGGTGGGCAATGGGCTAGGGGAGATTCGAAATTCTGACAGTATCTTCGTTGTAGTGATTCTTTGCTGATGGATAGGTTCCTACGACATTTTGGCAAGTAGTGGGCAAGGGGATTTGTGTGCCGGATTATGTGGAATTGGTGGGAGGAGGTAGGTTTGGAATCCTTTGATGGGGTAGATTTTTCAATATTGGTAGTTGGAGGCTATTAGCGTTTTTTGGAATCCTTGATGAGGTGGACTTGCTCAGTGTAGGCGAAGATATTTTTAAGGTGGGGGGGAAAAGTTGAGGGTTGTTTTTGGGTTAAATCGTTTACTCCATTCTGGTTGGTGATTAGTCGATTTCGTTCCCTTGGTGGGCAACATGGCACATGAAACCTCCATTGAAAGTGATGTTTTTCTCTTGCACTTACTGCCGAAGGGGTTATCCTCACGGTCGACAACTTAGGTTTAGGAGGTTCTTGGTTATATGGTGGTGTTGGTGTAAGAAGGATAGCGAGTCGGTGGATCATATTCTCTTATACTGTGAGGTGTCAAGAGGCCTTTGGGCCTTTTCTATGCTCTTCATTGGGTGATGCCAAAATCTGTGGTGGAGACTGTTGTGTTGGAAGGAATCTCCTCAGGAAGTCAGCCTGACATGTGGGACGCAATCCCACTTTGCCTTATTTGGTTTGTTTGGAAGGAGAAAAACATTAGATGTTTTGAAAACATGATTGTTGGCTTATGGGATTCCGTCCTTGATGATGTCTACATTACATTTATGATTTAGGGAGGGTTTACCCTGCTTCAATCTTTTCTTTTGTTGTGTTTTTGAAAGGCTTGGCCTTATTGTAAGGGAATCGTTCTTTCTTTCTCTGCAGTTTATTTATTTTTATTTTGTAATTGTTTTTCTATACTTGAGATTTAAGAGAACCTCCAGTATTCGCTGTTGGACTACATAATTTTTTTTTTCATTCTACTTCTAGGGCTATGACCTCAATTCAATCATATACTACCATGTCTTTTCATGTTATCTCGTCCCATATTAGTAAGGTATGATTTTATGCAAAAACAATTACAGAGCAATCTGGATAGGAACTAGGGTAAATAACAGAGTTTTCAGTATCAGAGTTTTTATCAGAAGGAAAGAAAGAAGAAATTATCTCAGTTACAAATTGTGAGGCTCCTTTCTGTGCCCTATGAGAGGAGAAGCATGCCTTGATACAATTTGATAGTGTCATGCATGTCAAAGCATATCTAGAGTTGCCATATGGGGAATCTGACGTAAACTGCACGTCAATGGCTAAAAGAAATACACCAAACCCAAACTGTAGAGAGAGAATCAAAAGATTTCTTACATTCAAAATGGAAAGTGTCATCAAATGAAGACTACATGGATATTTAAAGACTAGGAGTAGCTTAGACTCCAAGCTAAGGCCCTAATTATAAAAATGCCATTATTACTCATTCCCTAAATAATAAAGTAAAAGAAAGAAAAATACAATAACAAAATTAAAGAAAATACAAAAGAAAATAAAATGACAAATAATCCCTAAAAATGGCCTATTTCCATCACTCTCCCTGGCTTCGAAAAACTCGTCCTTGAGCGTAGGAGATGAACGGTAAGAAAGCAAGGCATCCATTAAAGAGCTAGGAAGAAGAGTTGTCCTCGGAAACGCCCCTTGTACCGGCTTGCAATAAATCCAGGGAGAATAGGAACACAATCCAAACACGGCCGACTAACAAAATCGCGACCCGAGATTCCCGTGATGAACCTCCTTAATGCTACGCCGCGAAAAATTTCCTCCGAGTGCATATCAAAAGCTATCATAAATGGGTCTACATACCCACCACCTATCACATCACCCAAGATCACCACCTCATCCCCGGGAGAGATAAACACCGATCCAACCTCATCAAAATCGTCATTCCAATGGCCAAAGATTGGGAAGAAATTGTTCAAATCAAATGTTTATGACTCGCGAAAGTGCGTGCGAGTCATCCAAACATCCTCGACAAAAATGTCAAAAAAATTTCCAATACACAACCCAATTTCGTCGTTTTATCTTTTTGCAATCAACCGGTTTGGGAGGGGAGTTTTTATCGTTGATTTGACCCGCTTGGGTGAGTGAGGGAGAGGAAGAATGATTGGTTGGAGCAACCAATCTTGGACTAGCTGCCGCTAATCTTGAATTGAGCCTTGGGGGGTTAATTGGGACGGAAACGTAATTTTTTTGATGATTGGGGTTTGAAAAATGGGTGGTGGATTGGAGGGTTCGGAGTTGAGAGGGGAGTGGGGCGGGGGTGAAGGGCCGGCCAGGGTGGGACAAGAGGTGGGGAACTCCGGAAGGGGTAAGGGGTGGTTGGATGTGTTTTTTTTAGGCCGATGGGTAGGGGAAGAGGTCAGAACAGGGATGGGGGAACAAGGGAGGGGCTGAGCTGAAGTCGGTAGCGACTGGGGGGTGTTTCGGGGTCTGCCCTGGGTTAGGCTCGGCAGTGACCGGGGTGGCCTCCCCCTCCTTGGGCGGCTAAGGTTTGGGGCGGAGTGTATGGGTTTGAGTGGATCAGGGCCTGTTTTAGGGGCGGAGCAGCAATGGGGTTTGGGCAGAGAATTTGAGAGGATGAGGTGTTGGCGGGAGGGTCTTGGGATAGAAGGTGGGTTAGGGCGGGGGTTGTGGGTAGGGATTTCTAGGGTTAGGGCTAGGGTTTTGAAAATGGGTATATATTTGTTATTGTGATTGTACCCACTCTTTCGTTCGTTTTTGAATCTCCTCGTATAGTTGTTCGAATCTTATTGGAGTCATTGATTGTAGCATACGATTTTGATAACAAAAGTACACCGATACACCAACACCAATGTGGAACGACACCGGCTCTGTTACCAATTTGACTTAAACGACACGTCAATGGCTAAAAGAAATACACCAAACCTTTGTTATCGGCCGATTCACGATACGTATAGGCCGATTCGGTTCGGTACTGCCCTAAATAGATACGTATCGGGACTGTGAATCGAAAATGTAAATGTTTCGTGCGTATCGAGGCTGAATCGCGATTTGATAGATGAATCGGGCGATTCGCGATTCACTCTCGATTCAGTTCGTCCGGGTCGGGTTGGGTTATTTCGGCACAAGGGCTTAAAAAACTAGAAAAAAACGTTTTTTTTTATTAATTTTTTTGGCCGAAAATGATTGTAATAATGTTTAAAGACTTTTAAAACCATAAAAAGAACAAAACTCTAGGTATAAAGGTCCATTTCTCATTTTTCTTGTGATCCCCACCATTAATATTTTGTCCACCTCTTTCCTTTCCCGTCTTTTTCCTCAAGTTTTTGCAAAGAGAAGCTTCCACCCTATTTAATATCCTTTATTTTGGTACTTTGGTAAGTAACCTAGTTTATTTATTTATTGTTTCTCACTTTGTTAACTTATTTAATGTCTCTCGACTTATTTATTAAGTTGTCTTTATTTATTCATTGTTTTGGTAGCTTTGATCTTTGATATTTCCTCTTTATTTATTTAGGAAATGACTAAAAAAAGAAAAATGCTATGGTTGACCCCACATGGGATTATTGTGAAAAGGTGAATGATAATAGATTGCATTTAAGATGTAATTTTTGTAAGGATGCAAAATAAGGTGGTATTTATAGAATGAAGCACCATCTTACCGGCACGGGGAAGATGCAAAAAAGAGTATGCAATGCCCCCAAGATGTTAGAAAAAAGTTTGCAAACATTTTTGGAGTAAATGAGGATGATTGTAATGAAGGTGGGCAACAAAATGAGGGTGAAGAGGAGTTTGAAGTTTAACAAAATTTCAAAAAAGCAAAGGGAACTATGGATGCATATGTCACTAGGAGGAAAGGAAAATCGTTCGTGTTGATGACGAGGAGGAGGAGGACAAAAGAGAAGAGGAGAGAATCGTTATAGAAGATGATGATGAAGATGATGATGATAATGAACTAAATATTGATGATGATGATGATGATGATGATGATGATGATGAAGAAGATGATTAGGATTTATGAATAATTAGAGGAGTGATGAAGATGATGACTTTATTGGATATATTTTGGCTTTTGATTATTATTTTTTGGATACTATTAAGTTATCATCATCATAGTTGAGGATGACACGATGACGATACCTTAATAGTTACTTACTATATCAAAATATAGCTTGTGGATTCTTTTTTGGATATGACTTTTCGACAAATTAGAAGTTTGAATCATATTATGTTATATAAATGATTGTAAAGTGTTCTCTATATTTTTATTTAATTTTTGCAATTTTATTTATTTTTTGTGCCGTATCATACGATACGTATCGCGATACGATTCACGATACATAGGGTTTTCGATACACGATATGTATCATGATTCAACAACTATGCACCAAACCCCAACTTTAGAGAGAGAATAAAAAAATTTCTTATATTAAAAATGGAGAATGTCCCTAAATTAAGACTACACGGGGTATTCAAAGGGTAGGAGTAGCTTAGGCTCCAAGCTAAGGTCCTAATTACAAAAATGCTAGTACTGCTCCCTCCCTCTAAATAATAAAGCAAAAGAAAAACAATACATTAACAAAATAAAAGAAAATACAAAAGAAATTAAAAATGATAAATAATCCCTAAAAAGTGCCTATTACCATCAGAATCCTTCATATGCATCTACAATCTTAGGCTCCCTCCTATCTTATATGTTGACAGATGTGTGCTGAGGCGGAGTTAATGTTGTTAAATTTATGCTCCTTTATTTCATTAAAGACTTGTAAGCCCAAAATCAGAACTATCAATTCTCCTTTGAGGCTGTGATTAGTCTTGGGATTCATAGGATGATGCACCATTGTTTCTGTTTTCAGTCCTACACTACTTTTGATGGTTTTTTCTAGATGAGTTTGTATACATCAGATTTAGTTCATTCTATTAACTGGGTTTTCTGGTGGTATGCTGGGTTTCAGTCAGAGCTTGAAGCTGCAAAGTCTGAGATTCAGAAGTGGCATTCTGCATTTGAAAATGAGTCCTTCATACCAGCAGGCACATCCTTTGGTTAGTCATTTGAAAGGCTGCTTTACTGTGTTCTAAATATTTTGTATATTGTCTTTTGTTTCATTAGGAGAACTAAACCTGTCTATGGTCATACACTGTCTTCTTCATTGTGTTATCTGTAGAACCTAAATCGGTGGTCAGTTATCTTCAGACTCTGAAATCTTCTGAGGAGTCATTAAGAGAGCAGGTATGGTGTTTAATATTATTGTCAATGACCCTAATCAGTAGATAATTGGTTGCAATGTTTATTTTATTTTTCCAGCTAGAAAAGGCAAAGAAAAAGGAAGCTGCATTTATTGTAACTGTGGCAAAACGAGAGCAAGAGATATCAGAGTTGAAGGTCAATATCCTTCCTTTGCTTGTCCATTGTGATATTGTGTAATGCATACAAAATTAATTGTTCTGTTACTGGCTTGATCTTTTAGGACAAGACTTAATCGTAAGGAATATATATATATATATATATATATATATATATATATATATATATATAGGGAAAGGATCAAGTGAGGTCCCAGTTTGAGCACCCTAAATGAGGTCCATTTTTTTAAAATAGTAAAAAAAATATTTTGGGGCTGTTTTTTTTTTAATGGTTTTAAACATTTCAGTAGGACCATAAAAAAATAATCAGCTCAAAATGAATTTTTTTGCTATTTTAAAAAAATCGGTCAAACCGTGTCAGTTTTTAAGCTTAAAAAACTGACAAAGCTTGACCGATTTTTTAAAAATAGTAAAAAAATTCATTTTGAGCCGATTATTTTTTTACGGTCCTACTGAAATGTTTTAAAACCATAAAAAAAAAAAAAATCAGCCCCCAAATATTTTTTTTACTATTTTAAAAAAATGGACCTCATTCAGGGACTTCAAACTGGGGGACCTCACTTGATCCGCTCTCTCTCTCTCTCTCTCTATATATATATATTTATATTTGAAAAGGAAAACTAATTCAAGAGAGGAACTCGTGTGGATGGAGTGTTTTCGCTTAATTGTTTTTTTATTGATATTTCTCTTAATTTTTTTTGTTCGGAAGCAGAAGAATATTTTTAGAATATGAAAAGAAAAGGGAACTACACGCTAAGTTATACAACAGATCTTCAAATACAAACAAAAAAAGAAAGGAAAAAGTAGACGAAACCATTTCTCATATACCTAAGAAAGAGATGGAAAAACAAGAAAGAAAAAAGAAGCCATCAAACCCCTTTACATCAGCTCAGTTCACTGTCTCACAGCATGCCAAATATTCCCCAATTTCCTTTGCATCAAGTGTGGCGGGGTGGCCTTGATGTTCTTTTCCATCCTAGTACTCCCAAATAGACACTTTGAGTTGCGAACACACACGAACCTTTGATTGACTTCCAGCTGAGTAGAAAATCAGTCATAGAACAGGGTAACCCTTGAGAATCTAGGATAACTATTAAGTTCACCATCTTTCATATCCTTTCTATTGATGTAATGGTTATTCTCAATATTATAGTTTATGATTCTGAATAAGGCGCAATATTAGTTGCTGGTTGATTAAATTAAACACTTGGAATTACTTTACTTTCTACCTTTTTCTGACTCTATTTCTATTTTAATCTTTTAGTCTGCAGTTCGGGATTTAAGAGCTCAACTTAAGCCTCCATCTATGCAGGTTTGATCAATTATTGCTAGTTTTCTCAAGTTTTATTATGAATTTTTGTATTGTTCAATGTCTTCTATAAGTTTGGATTTACGGTCTTTTAAGTTCTTGGTTAATGTTTTTGCTTAAGAATGGGTTTCTATACTACTACTCAGCTTATGTAAATAGGTGTTGTTTCTGTTGAAGTTGGCATGCAATTAGTTACCTATATAATTGTTTTTCTCAATTGTTGGAAGTTTTACCTGCAAAATTTGCAGTATTTCTAAATACTAACTGCTTGCGAACATGGCACTAAACATTTTATTATATTTAATATGAAATAAGTTGAAGTTTTACGGAGTCAAAGATGGGTAGCAAAAATTTCTCTCACAAAAGGTTTAAATCACATGATCTGAAGTTTTGTAAGCCTCACTATATTAATTATTAAATTCATTAGAAATTTAGAATCAAAATTTTCCTTTTTGTGCAACTTCAGTGGACCTTTTGTGTTCCAAATTTACTTGTAATATCTCGACTATTATTAATAAAATGTGTTTCTTAAATGAAGAAAAATAGGAGAATCAGAACCAGTAAGAACCATTATTACAATTGTCAATTATCTTTGGTTAGTCTGAGATTCGTCCTTTAGATATTATTGATAATCTTATCAGAGTATTACAAAGTAAGAAGTATCATAAAATCAAGGTTCTAAAAAACGCGGGGCGTGATCGAGGCGTAGAGGCCAAACCTTAAGCCTTAGAAGAATAGGCGGGCCTTAGGCGTAAAAAGGCGTTTAAGCCTTAATATATTTTAATATTTTTTAACCATAACAAGGCTATTAAAACACTAAAATTGTACATATCATAAAAATATGTCTGAATATATGCAAATTAAAATACTATTTGATTATTTTGGATCAGATAATGGTCCGGTTTGTAAAAAAAATCTTTAAAGGGCGATATTGTTTCACTAAAGCATTGTTGCTTTTAGAAAAAAGTGCGTCTTAATGGTTTTACCAAGCGTAAAAAGCTTAAGGCGGAGCGTTTCTCCCAAGCCTCAAGCCTAGGTGTGCCTAGGCGGGTTTTTTAGAACGGTGCATAAAATTATTTTTTTGCGGCACCAAGATATTTTGAATATAACCGTTCCTTTATACCAAAGAAAATAAAAAAAGACCTAAAGGTGCCTAGTATTTTGTTTGTTCATGGTCTAGTATTTTCACCCCATTTGACAAAGTTGAAGTTGGATTGTTGTAGCCCAAGTTAAGCTTTGCTAAATACATATGACCTATTTTACTTTTATATCTTCTTTATAAAGCTCATTAGAAAGAATGCTCTGCGTTTTAAATCCGAAAAGATCAAGTGACGTGAGACCAGAAAGGAACCACCCCCATCCAGTGAAGGGGATAGCTTATTCATGAGCTCGAGATGGGAGGATAAAATCTGAATGTAGTATACTATTGGCTGGGGATTCCATCATCCAAATTGTTTTCTCAGATGTAACTTGACTTCTATTTTTCAAATAAGATCTATTGAATTTTATTTCTCATGCCAATAAAAGTTCATGATTTACTATAAATGATCTGTAATTCAATATTCTTGATGTTCCGTTCATCTTAATTTCGTAAAGCCACCACAAATAGTTTTTATTACTTGGGCCTGGTTGTGGAATAATCCGTACTGTTCTGGCTCTATTTAACCTACCCTTCTAGTGTCTTATAGGAATTTTTTCCCCGGTTACGACAAAACTTGCAGGCAAGAAGGTTATTACTTGATCCAGCTATTCATGAAGAATTTACACGTTTGAAGGTGCATCTTCTTTATTCCTAGATCGTGTCTGCTAGTTGAATTTGGTTTGTAGTTGATGCTTTGCTTGCATATATTAGCCATCTCTTTGTTTATACACATACTGTCAAGTTGACCCTTATATATTACAATTTGTCATGTTTTGGTAGAATGTGTACACTATTTGATATTTGACGTAAGCGGTGTCAATGACACTCAATGAAAACACACTCAAACATTGAGACTCTCCTAAAAAACTACTAATATTGATTGATTTGCCCCAGATGGGGAGTGCAGTATTTATAGGCCTAAAGGAAGGATATGGAAAGGGTCCATTACTTGGCCACTAATGAATGCTTAGGTCAGTTATGGGTGACATCACATGGACTAGAACATTTCCATCACAAAATACTTATTCTAGCCCTTACTAAACCTCAAACTACAAGTTAAAAAATGGAAAATAATGAAGTGAAAATTACAATATTAAAAATAAGAAAATGCTAAAAATGCCCAATATACAATTCACATCAGTATTACTTTCGGGTTGTTAAAAATTTGAGTTATAATGATGTGGCATCCAACTTTGGTTGGTTGATTCAACAGTTCACAAATCAATGAAGTTTCTTCATAATACGAATTTTCATAAGAAATTGTAGTGGATTTCATTTCTAACTTTAGATTATAGGGAAGTAAGGTTCTCTTGAAAAATGAATCACTGAAATTAGGCAAGCGATTTGACTAAACATATTAAAGCAGCTTTAAAATGAATCATATTAGTTTCTTCTATCAAAAATATAGATCTTGTGAAAGAACGAATAAAGAAATTGCATAGGTTCAGCGCCGTGTGACCAGGTGACTCAGGACCGCATGTGAAATCATGACAGTTTCAGCTTTCTTAAACATTTATGGTACATATGATAACTGTGCTTTATACCAGACTTGTCTTCAATGCAGCTGGACAGTTTCAATAATGTGGTTGGGAATGAATGGTTTCCCTTATGCTGGACACGTGATACTGCGTAATTTTTTGCATAATTTGGTTGTAAAATGAGACGTGGATACAAATATGGGATTTGGATACGACACGACATGACATGACATGACACGGATATGATGACAAATCCTAAGAAAGTAGGATGCAAAGACATTGATGATATGATATGAAAACAAATATGTATTGGTTCATTGAAGTAAAATACGTTCATAAAATATTCCCTTATGATAAGTATTAAAATTTAATCACTAACCAATAATTAGCCTTGTTGCATAGACATAATAAAAAATATGGTTATGTATGCGTGTCTTTTATTTTTAGAATTATAGCGTTATAGAAATTGTGAAGATTTTTATTTCCCTCACCTGTCAGCTCCTCTAGTATAATATTATTTAGTCCTACTTTTATTTTGATATAACCTTTAGTTCGATTTGTCGTACGATTATAGTTTTCTGGCATGCTGAAGAGAAAGGTTATATCTCAACTCTTAAGGTTTGTAATCACATAATGGCGTGCGTTCAAGAAGTATTTTGAGTATCCTAAATTAAGAACTTCTCCATTGAGTATCCTAAATTTTTTATACATGCCACTGTCCAACGCGACATTTGCTTCTTAAAATTATTCCATGCTTTGTAAGACTTCCCTAGTTTGAAAATCTTTTACCTTTTCTTTGGATGCATTTAATATAGAATTATAATGCTGTATTTAAAAATTCCTCTTGCCTTTTCTAGTTTGCTTTGATCATATAGGTACATGTATTTAGGCTAAGTACCTTTTTATAATGTCACAATGCCAGAATTTGGTAGAGGAGAAGGATAAAAAAGTGAAGGAGTTGCAGGATAACGTTGCTGCTGTAAATTTTACTCCTCAAAGCAAGATGGGGAAGATGCTAATGGCTAAATGCAGGACCCTGCAGGAGGAGAATGAGGAGATTGGAAATCAGGCTAAGGAAGGAAAGGTACTACTATATAATTTGAATGGAATCACATCTATATAGAGGAGATTAAATTAAATTGTGTGGATTTTAGTATAATACGGTGATCACATCCCTTTTGTGGGAGCCGAACAATTTTTTTGATGGATATCTTAGCATCTAATATCCTTCAAACTTTATCAATATTGTTGATTTGATCTATAGGAACAGTTGTACTACTCACAAATTTTGTCACTTATTGCCCAATTTGCCATGTAGTTAGGCCTTCCAAAACAGGATGTTTTTTTAGCGCACTAAACCATGATAACCATCAAACTTGATGTAGAAATAATACAATAACCATTCGAAGCTTGCAATGGGGTGCATGATCTTCCACCCCTAGCTATTATTACTTTCCACCCTTAATTTATACCTTGGGGGTGGTGAAGGATATAATTCCCCAAGCTGGGGTGTACAAGACTTATCACCCCCAATGATTGGGGGCCCAATTACTTATAAATAAGCACAAATGAAAGTTCTTGTATGTTTAATGTACGAGGAGTTAAATATAGTATTTGTGTTTCTATTGGGTGTTTAGTGTATCAAATCAAATGCGTTATTGTTCCCATTGTGGATGGCTTATGAACTCTCGACTCAACAAAATACTATTTCAACTACTTGAGATCAACTGCATGGATCACCGTTTTTCGATTTTGCTCTATTTAGGGTAATAGTAAGATGACTGATTCACAAGCACATGCACAAGAATAATTATAAGGGAAAGCCATAACAATCTGTAAATAGCATACCAAGAATAGAGTAATGTTTAGAATGATTGATTACAATGGATGTTCAAAGGCCTAATTTTTAGCCTAAATAAATAAAAAGTAATTCTAACAAATAATTAGAAAGATAAGTTTAGATAAACTAAAACACAAATCCCAATCAAAATCTGATTTCTAAATTATTTGTTCAATATTATCCTACAAATTGTCAATAAAAATAACTCCTAATTAATCTCACATTCACGTCATTCTTCCCTCTTTCGAAAAATCTTGTCGAGGAAGTAAAAAAAAGAACAGTGAGGCAGTGTAACGATCCCCCCCCCCGGAAAGGGGTCCTCCTACAAACACTTCCCTTGCAACCATTAGCTAAAAGATGGACACAAGTTGTCCTGAAGCCAAATCAGTGTTGAGAGAGGCAAATTCTTCCTCATAACTTTCTGACACACACAACCAATTTCCTATTAACTTTTTATGAGGGTAATCCAACCCTCTTCATTAAAAATAGAAATAGTTATCCGAAAAACACTACACTTTTATCACGACAATCGGGGTGTGAACAAGTTCTTGATTCGACTTGTACCCATAATTGGTATGTGTACTGTAGTGACTTCGGCGGTCATGGTTGCACTGAGCTCTCAGACAAGCTTCAATTTCACTTTACAGCCTCATAAATGGACTTCTATTACGGCACCTTTTTGTCATGCTCTTCCACATTTTTACAATATTCTTTGCCCTGAATAGTTGAGATAAGTCAACGCTTGCATCCCGAGCCTTGTTGTACCGATTGTCAGCTTCCCTCTCCCACTTGACTTTCTCCTAATTTTCTTCAAGAGCTTGCTGATAACATTCGTCCATCTCATGGTATTCCTTCTCCGAATAGGAAAGACTGTAGTCAATGTGCAGCGGAGGAGTTAGGGAAGCCAGAGCTGCCGTTGAGGGTAGGAGGCTGCAATTTGGCTAAAAGTTTAGAGGGTGAAGTTTGTAATTTTCTATTGTCTTAAGGTTTACAAAAAAGGGTTACGGGCTGGTTTACGGTAGTGATGAGACAAAGGGATGGGTAAATGAGACTTTCCGGAGCTCTGGTATTCGTTGCGTGATGCCACTGGGATTCGCCGAATGTCGGTGATGGAGGTGCTAGGTTAGGATGAGGGTTAGGTGGGGTGGACTTTGGGTTTTTAAGTGTTTTGATTGCTGATATTTGAAATAAAGCTTCTGACGCTGATGATGACTGTGTGGGTTGATTGTGGATTTAGTTGATGGTTCGAGGTGTTTAAAGGGCTAGGGCGAGAGTTTTGCAAGGGTTGCAGCGGGATTTGTGCTGATGCATCACGGTGTTAGGTCGCAAGGGCTCCGATATGTCGCCTGGGTCTGGCACCCTTGCTGGAGGGTGGCGAAGACGGGGAAGGACTATTGTTTTGGATTGGAAACGGAGGGTTTGTGGTCACAGTTTCATGCCAAACAATAGGGCCTATTCCGAAAAGTGCGCACCGGCCCGCTGCGGTGTTTGAGTCCGTGACTCTAGTGGAGGCGGTTTCTAGCTCCTTCAGTCTGATGCATATTACACAAACGAAATTTCAGTTAGATGTTAACGCAGCATAATTAATACTCAAAAGCACACATAAGACTATCACAATGAAAAGGCAGAGCAACCTCATACTACACCATACCATATCATACCATACCAAGAATAGTGTAATGTGTTGAGTGGTCACAATGGACGGTCAAATGCCTTTCTTATATCCCAACTAACTAGAGTACTGATTATAACAAATAATGAAGAAGATAAACCAAGATAAATTAAAGCATAATTAAAGATAAATCCCAATTTAAATAAAATATCTAAAATCCTACAAATCATCAATAAAATAGCTCCAAATTAATCTCCTATCCTCGTTTGACGTGAAAGTGTTTCTTTCTTTCTTTCTTTTTTAATAAAAAAATTTCAGCATATAATTTTTTTTCATACGTATGTCCTGAACTGGTTTGGCTGGTTTATGTTTGATATTGTTGCCTGCCAGATGCACGAGTTGTCAATGAAGCTTGCTTTGCAGAAATCTCAGAATTCCGAACTCAGAAGTCAATTTGAAGGTCAGTGTTTTTAAAATGGCTTTTTTGACCATCAATGAGTTAAGCTGTTATACTTAATTGTGTGTCGTTTTCCCCTTTTTGCTGATAATTTCACGAATGCATTGCCAATTTGATCGTAATTGGCTGATCTACCAGACCATACAAAAAAAAAGTAATAGATGTAGAATTGTTCAAACTTTTGTTGTTTGAAAAGTAATTGTTTTCTTGAATTTTTTTCTAAACTTGTGTACAATTACCTGAGATAAATGAACTCCAGATTTTGTAAATACCATAGCAGGCAATCTAATTTTGTTAGTTAAATGTAATTCTTGCTCATTTAATTCATCAGATCACTAGAATACTAGGGTACAATGATCATCGCATGTGACTGATGGAGAAGGGTAGTCTCAGGAAGCATTGTATCTTATGTTAGCTTGTTATAACCATTTGCGTGTTTCTTTTAATTAGTAGGTGTACTTCTGCCCTTATACACCCTTGGCTTATAAAGGGGATGGCTCCTCTCGTATTTGAACCACTACTTTGGAGAATGAATTGAGGATTGAGATTGAAACCCTAACCCTAAATGTTGTTGTATTTATGCTTCCGCTAGTTTACATCATATTGATATAAGTGCTACGTTCATTCTTGGGGAGAGATCACCATCGATGACGAGGATCCGGACTTGGGGTGACTCAACCCAAACAAGCTGCCGGCTGAGCAGCAACTTCTATCCTGATGTCTGCATCCACCATGGACCTATCGTCCCAGCCAGCGACTCTGCTGGTAGCGTCGATCCCTACAGACATAATCTTGTTTTTAGTTTCGTCGGTCATTGAGTCTGTCTTACGGAGTTCCCTAGCCCTAGGAATTGTGCCCCAATCGACATCAACATTTTCATATGTTGCCTCCTCATTTTGGAGGAGAGAGTCACACTCGTGGGTGCCAGCTCATTGCGCTTTTTCCCTAGCAATCAAAACTGCGACGCCCCCATTTCTGCATTTGGAAACCCGTCTCAAACCCCACCATTGACCTCCCAACTTCCTCAGACCATCACCCGATCAAGTCCAGACCCACCATGCGCCCAGCATGCTGACCTCCTCATCTTACCACAATCAGCAATTCCCTACCCCTTGTTTTACCCGAGTCAGGTAAACAAACCTCACTTTGTGAATCAGTTGTTCAGGTGATGTCACAACTCATAAGTCCTTGCATCACCCATGGATCAGTCAGAGGGGTTCAACTGGTTGCTTACCGGCCTTTCCTTTACTTGGTACACTATAAGGGGATGTCTCTGTACCTTGAGATGGTGGATAGACTAGGTTATAAGTAGAGCCGTGGGTCAAGCTATATGATGGAGAGGAGGTAGCAGAGAGGTTCCAAGAATTAGTAGAACAACAAAAGAAGAATAATCGACAGAGACGTTTTTTAGAGAAGTTCTTAGTGAAGTAGGATTAGGGTAGTCTGAATTTTAATTTTATTCGCTTCTCCTTAGTTAGATAGGTTTTCTAAATAAAATAGGATTAGCTTTAAAGTTCTAATAGATTTCCTAACTGGAAAAGGATCAGCTTTGAAGTTCTTCTACTTCTAGTAAATTTAGCAGCAGTGTGGGCAGTCTATAAATAGGCCTCCTGTAGACAATTTATTCAATTGAATAATATATAGTTTTCAGACTTTTTTTTTTAAAAGAGAGAATCTCTGCATTTTTCTTTAAAGTTAATTAAAGCTGATTAATTAGCTCCTGTATCATTTTCTACTGCGTTAGTTGGTATCAGAGCGAGATCTCCTTATTCGATCGCAACTAATGGAGGAGAAAACCCCAACCCTAACGACACTAGTCGAGGGGTAGTCAACCTGTGGCGTGCAATTGAGATCCAGCAGCAACAACTCACCCAGTTTCAAGAGTTGCTTGGCCGACTGCGACTGGAGGTGCAAAACAGGCTGATGAATGTTGACGGGAATCGTGCTGAGGGAGTTGCCCAAGGCCAACCTGGAAACAGGAACCAAAGAGGTCACCAATATCGCCATGTCGGCAACAGTGAAGATCTAGAGGATGACGGAGGACGGGCAGTTTGGCAACCTGTCCGAAGGGATCAAGACTTCGAAGATTACAGCTGAAGGTAGACATTCCTAACTTCAACTGGAATCTACAAATCGAAGAATTCCTCGATTAGGTGACCGAGTGTGAACGCTGTCAGGAATTGATGAATGTTCCTGAAGTAAAGATGGTTAAGCTGGTGGCTTTTCGATAGAAAAGTTGTCCAGAAGTTTGGTGGGATCAATTCCAATCAATGTTTAAAAAGGCGTTTGAGGCTTACGCCTCAAGGCTCAAGCCTCAGGGTTGAATTTAAGGCTTACGCCTCAATGCGCGTCACGCTTTTTTGCTGAGGTGCAGAATTTTTTTTTTCTTCATTCACGAAGTCTGTTTTTTAAAGGTTAAAGTTCTTCCTTTTTCTTAAATTACACTTCAACTTAAAAAAATGTTATTTTAATCTACCGAATCTTATTCTTTTTTTTCTTTTTTTGTTTTAAAGTTGCACTTAACTTATACTCTTTATTATTATAAATGAAAGAAATTTTAAAAAAATAACCAATATGTGAATGAAACTTAAAAAACTGATTTTGTCAATTTGATTTTGCATTGATTAATTTATTGCCATATTATAAAATAACCAATGTGAATGAAACTAAAAAAAATGATTTGGTCAATTTGATTTTGCATTAATTAATTTCTTGTCATGTAAAAAAATTAACAAATATGTAAAAAAGTTATCTCGGGGGAAAAATGTTTTACTATATGAGAAAGTCCTCAAATATGTTTTTTTTGCAGTTTTATTTTGTATTTCTTTGTTACTTTATTTTTTATGGTTTTATTAGTATTTTTTTAATATTATTTTGCTCCTTGTTTTTTGTTGTGGCTTACACCTCAATACGCCTCGAGGCTTACGTCTCGCCTCGCTGAAGTCAAAATGCCTCGTGGCTTTTTAAACATGGACTTCAATGAACCAATCAACGACAAGGGAAGCAACCAGTCCTAAAATGGAGGCGGATGAAGCAACTATTGATGGAGAGATTTCTTCCCCTGTCTATGAGACCTCTTTAAACTGTACCAACGGTGTCGTCAAGTTAACAGAATTGTGATGTGTGAATGAAGAATAGGGGTTAGGTTATTTTTAGTAATTTTAGGGTTTTATTGTATTTTTGTTTTTTTCTTTTATTTCCTTTATTTGATGTATTTTCTCTTATTAGTTGTTTGTTTGGTATTATAGGAAGGAAGTAGCAAAAGGCTAATACGGACATAATTGTAATTACTTCTTTAGCTTGAAGCCTAAGCTACCTTCCTCCTATAAATACCCCTTATGTAGACTCATTTAAGGCATTCTTCCATATTTTGAGATTTGATTAGAGAGAGTTTGAGAGAGAATTATCTTTTCTTCCTTCGATTTGACGTCATTTACGTCAATTGGTATCAAAGCCTAGTCGCTCCACCCGCCGTTGTTGTTGTAAAACAAAAACTCGTAAACCACGAAACGACACGATTAACATGATTTTTTTTTCAAATTACCACGACAAACACGGTTAATTCAAATTAACACAATTTTTGTACAAACTATTAACCCATTAGTTACAGTAGGAAATTATTTCAGCAACAAATTAAACCCAGATCTTCAACAACAAAAATGACAGCAATCCATATATCTTC
The DNA here is from genome assembly GCA_949130495.1 of Sambucus nigra. Lineage (NCBI taxonomy): Eukaryota > Viridiplantae > Streptophyta > Magnoliopsida > Dipsacales > Adoxaceae > Sambucus > Sambucus nigra. Next base: position 303,094,446 of record OX422210.1, read on the forward strand.
AACAACAAAAATGGAAACCCATTAGTTACAGTAGTAAACTATCAAATGGAAACCCATATATCTTCAACAACAAAAATGACAGCAACAAATTACAGCAGCAGCAAACCGGATGGAAACCCATTACACATTATTTCAGTTTATTAAACCAAAAATTTAACCCAGATCAAATGGAATCTTCAACAGCAAAAATGGCAACAGCAGCAAACCGGATGGAAACCAATTACAGCAGCAAACCCGGATGGAAACAGAAGCAAAAATGAAATAAAAATGAATATAAACCAAAATAATGAGGCGCGGTGGGGCAAAAACTTCCGGGGCTGAGAGATGAGGTGCGATAGGGCGGTGGGAAGATGATGAGGTTGAGAGATGAGGTGCGGTGGGGCGGTGGGAGATGAGGAGGGTGAGTGAGTTAGAGAGAGAGAGATGTTAGGATTCGGTAGAGAAATGTGTGGCCGTAAGTTTTTGTTGGGGTGAATTAGATATTAAGGTTTTAACAGATAAAATGTGATAGTTGATCTTTGGACAAGTGTAGGGCTAGGATCCACTTAATTTTTAATGGGTTTAATTAGGTGTAATTGGATCGTGTCAATTGGTTTCAAATCGTGTTAAATGGGTCGTGTTAATTGGGTCAATTTCGTGTTAAATTTTTCAACACGAGCACGACACGACACGACTTCATGTTAAAAAACACGAACACGAACATGACACGAAACATGACAAGTCGTGTTTTTTGGGCCAATTTCGTGTCGTTTCGTGTCGTGTTGCCGTGCCACCCCTAATTCTCAGTGTATACTCAGACCCCAAGGCACGTTGTCGATCTGGTTCGAGATGGTCAAGGAAATAACGTTGCTGCAAGAGACATGGTGGAGCAAGTTCAAAATGTTCAAGAGGAATAAAGCAGAAGCTAGAACAAGCTAACGCCAAGTACAAAGTTGCTGCAGATCGACACTGGAGGCAAAAGGTGTTTAAAGTAGGTGATGAGATAATGGCATACGGCGAGAGATTTTCGGTATGTACTTATCGCAAGCTACCACCGAGGAAGTATGGCCCATATAAGATCATCAAGAAGCTCAACAAAAATGCTTATGTAGTCGATCTACCCGAGGGCATGGGAATATCAAAAGCTTTCAATATCGCAGACTTATCCAAGTATCATGCAGAAGAAACTCTCTATCCCAACTTGAACTCGAGGTCGAGTTCTTTACAAGTGGAGGGGCCTGATGTAGAGGAGGTATCAGAGAGGTTCCAAGAATTACTAGAACAGCAACAAAACAAGAATAATCTACAGAGACGGTCTTTAGAGAAGTCCTTAATGAAGTAGGATTAGGGTAGAATTAAGGGATTAGAGGTAATTAGTCCCACTTTTAAAGATTTATTTGTATCCACTCCTATGTTTTTACTTTTTTAGTCGTTGGTCCTCTTGTAACAAATGTAGGACAAATTTCATTCTGTGCAGAGAGAAAGAGAGGCGGTTACAAGGCGGTTGAGGGAGGTTTTGAGTAGTTATGGGACTAAATACAATTTAAAAAATACATGGGAGGGGAGCCTAATTTTTTTTTTGGAAATGGGACTCAACCCCAAAAAACTATAGAATTAATTCTGAATTTTAATTATATTCGCGTCTCCTTAATTGGATAGGTTTTCTAAATAAACTAGGATTAAATTCAAAGTTCTACTTCTAGTAGTTTCCTAAAAGGATTAGCTTTGAAATTCTTCTACTTCTAGTAAATTTAGGAACAGTTTGGGCAATCTATAAATAGAGGCCTGCTGTAGACAATTTATTCAATTGAATAATATACAGTTTTCGGACTTGTTTGCTTTTTAAAAAGAGAATCTCTGCGTTTTTCTTTAAAGTTAATTAATGCTGGTTAATTAGCTCCTGCATCGTTTTCTGCTGCGTTTGGTGGTATCAAACCTTGCTCTGATACCACCCAACGCAGTAGAAAACGCTGGTTAAATAATCTCTTTAACTTGGAAATCGTATATTTAGGCTTTGAATTCAGCCAATCGTTTATTCATGCCATTTCTATAATTACCGTGTTAATTGGATGCAGGCTTGTGTAAGCATATGGAAGGACTATCAGACGACGTGGAAAAATCAAATGAAATGGTTCCAATCTATCTCAATTACCTTTATTTTCTTTACTTGCTATATTCGAAGAGGCATGGTCAATGTGCCATATGAATTAGTTTATTTGCTGATGTTGCTAGCAGAGCCATTACAGCGGTATATCCATGTTGCTATCTACTTAAAGATCCACAATAATTTTACCCACTAATTTAACTGGAATGTTGAACTTTTAAAGTAATTTTAAAGAAATTTACTAAGATACAACATCAGCTACCAACATTTTGGTACATGTGTCCACCACTACCTGTTTGTCTCGAGTGCATGCTGGATTAGTGGTAAACAATATGCAGATGTCAAGCTTTTGATGTCATTTGCATGCTTGAGAATATTAAATGGCCAAGTGTCTAATATTAGTAGGGTTTGAACACTTCTTTTTAAGGCGTGTCTACTTTTTACTGTGCTTCAGATGCAGTTGATCGTACCTCTTTTTATACTCCAGGTCATATCTCAATTTCCCACTTTCAAACACCATACGGTCTATACCTAAAAAAAACAATCGTGTATGTCTTGGACTCCCAATGTGATTATCTTTCTGCCTATTATCTTTGAGAAACTACTCTCTATCATATGATTGCTGTTCTATGGTGAGCCTTGGTGTGTTAAGGTCGATCCCTTTATTGTGGTTGGTTGTGCTTGCTGTTTATTGACTTGTCTCTTCGAATGTGCCTCGATGTTTATCGAAGTCGCGCCTGTTGTTTGAAGGTGTGTCCGATATGTTTGATGTTGTTTGTATTTTGTGAATTGTTGTTGCTTATGTAGTCATCAAGACCATGGTTAATATAAACCCTACACGTCCAATTGCTTCTCTTTATAGAGAGACTCGTTTGAGTGGGCTTCAATTGATAGAAAACGTCTCTATAAAAAAAGAAGTTAGTGAAGCCTTGTTCATATTTATTTGCACAATGCATGTATGCTTGCCTATGCTAACATGGCAGGGTCTTTTGGCAAAGCACTCATTGAAATTCATTTGGTAACGGTTTAGATGGTTTAAACTTAAGATGCTGTGTGTATTATTAATGTAATTTGATATGGATGCCAAAAATGAAATTTTAAAGATTCAGTTGAATTACTAAATGAAATAGTATGCAAATAATACTGTTATTAATATGTGCAAATTGATAATATTGTGCTACAGGTGCTAATCTTGCAAGAGAGGCTAGAAGATAAGGATGCTGAGATTGAAAGGTTGAAGCAGGATCTGCACCAGAGGAGCACAATGGAGGAGAAGACTGAGTTAGCTTCTGATACCAAAGTTATCGATGATGGAATGAAACCATCATCCGGGGAAACAGAAAATCAGAATCCGTAGTTTGTAGTTTTCAAAATTAAATTTTTAGTCTCTCTTATTCTGTACATTGCTATTTTTTTTATTTAGTTCAAGCTTATTTTGAGACTTATGTTTTGATGGTGAAATTTGTTCAAGTGGTTATTTAGAAGCCTCGTGATTGCTGTTCCTCAACCACCCTCACAGACATTTATTTCCTTCAAATCAATTTTAATTGTCCTTTTCTTTTCGCGATCTTTCAAAACTAGTGCCCCTTTTTGAAAGCAAGTTATAGCAAACTTTATATTCCAAACTTTATCCTATATTAAATTGAAGTAGACAATTTAAATTTAGAAGGGTTGTTGGATGAGGCAACTCATTTTAATTATCAATTCTTTTGAATTGATATTCAAATTTAAAGGCATCCCTTCTCATTTCTCTGTTTATGTCCGATTGGATTGTACAAAAAATTTATAAGACGAATGCTCAACTATTCCATCTATTACCTTGTAAATGAAATATAGCCAACACATGTTCCATAAAGAGAAAATGTTTTAAAACAAGCCAAAGCCTAATTAATCTTAAAAACAGACCAGAAAAAGTTGGAAGTATTGATGATGCACGATTTTGATGGTTCAATTTGGAAGGTGGATAGTTGTGCTACTATGGAAAAAATGAACCCTGTGTAAGCCGACCAGTTTATGGGGAACTCAAGGATTGTGTTGAGTGAAGAGAAAAAATGCACATAAAATGTACTATTAATAATCTCTCCCATAAAAGGTGCCCTCGTACTCTTACTGTAAAACATAAACCTTCCTTGTTGATCCACAATTCCTTTGAATTATCTTATTCCCTTCTCCATATGTTCCCTAATCAATCTCCCGAAGATTGAGTATTTGTCATTAAAAAAGGTCAAAGACTTTATGAAATGGGCGGAGTTCCAGAATGGTAGCTTAGAATAGCGATTTCAATAAGCTCCTCTTTTTCTTGCTTTTGTTGTCCTTGCATTGCATGCCTTGTGATGTCTTTGTATATGCTGGGTAAGTCAGTAGGAGTTAGCCTTCCAACTCGTTCAAAGTTGTAGAAAGAAAAAATAAGGAATTATTTAGATGGCTTGGAATTCTGCTGCGTGCAAGGGTTATCCAACCCGTGTGGTGATCAGGGTCATAAATGTCGAATCTGGATTGTTAGGTGAGATATGGGTAGTAGGGACATTGTGACTAGTCTAGCTGCCCTAAAGGTTAGATTCTCCTTACTCGAGCTTTTGTAATGTGGGCTATCGGTTGCCCACCCTTCCCAGAGTAGAATTGGGCCTAGTCCCGTCGTTGTGGGTGGTCTTTAAATTAGGAGTGTCGTCCCTCTTGTTGAAAAATTGTGGCCACTGTGAGTAGAAATAATAGTTGTAATGGAGGCCTGTTGTCGTGCCTTAATATCCATCTCTTCTCTTGCATCATTATGATGCTGATTCACTTAGGGTGCCAGGAGTCCCTTGATTCGCAATTTCCTCCTTATAAATAAGCTAATTCCCTTTTCGGCTTTTCTTCACAAATTATAGCTTATCGAACCCGCCTTTCGAGTTTTAGAGTGATAAAGTACGTTACATGGAGTCCTTGTTTGCATCCCGAGTCTAAAGTCCATGTTCCAGTTTCTCTAGTTTTTGGGTAACTCTTCTTTCTTGTCTTAATCATTTTCATTTTAAGTTTCTACTTCATCTTTGGGATCGCCCCTTTTTTGTTCGGAGTTTTCAATTCAAAAGTGTGTACTCTAGATTGACCAAAGGTACCTAAATTGAAATTTATTGGCGTAACAAAAGCAATATTTTCCTTTTGATTCCTTTTAGCCACAAATAAGACCACTTATGCCCATGTGACAATATATTTACCAATTAGATTATACTGAATTTTATCTTTAATGTATGGTGAGTAATATAAATACGAAATAAGGTAAAATGATCACATTACACCAAGTCATACGAGGAAAAATCCGCAACAGAAAAAAAATCTCTGGCCACATGAAACGACAAATGAACTATGTTAGAAACTTATAGAGTAACACGAAGTCTTACAATCACACATTGTACTACTAACACTCAACTCTTTCGTACCATATCTTCCATACGAGGGGTCGATAGCTACAGAACGCTTCATAACTGCGATAGGTTTTGGATTTTGATCGCAACCAATATCTTTAGATTTTTGTCATGAAATCAATTCTCCTTTTTAAAATTTGAAGAAGTTTTTGTTGACAAACCACCAAATGCATGCATACCACTCTCTTAGGATGTGAGTTTTTCTAAAGGTTATAAAAATGTTGAAATTACGTTGGCTTAATCAAACCTCACAATGTAATTTTGAGATTTTACAAAAATCTTTGAAGAAGAAGGATATAAATATTTTTGTTCAAGATTAAAGGTAGAAGCGCTGTAAGCTTCAATAGAACTTTTGGTTAAAGTTTGAAAGCAAACATCTCAAAGATACAAAGATACAAAGAGAGAAGTGATTAAGAAAAAAGGATTATTCTCTCCAGATTTAATAACTCAAAACTTCCCTTCTTTTTAAAATCCTCATGATCGAAGTCTGTTTCTCTATAAAAAATTATCAATTTTTCCTCTTAGAGTTTTTGAACGAAAATTTGAATCTTTAGTGATGAGGAAAATTACTTCATATATATTGAAACTCTCTAACTTGGAAGAGAAGAAGGATCACAAGTGCGAAATAAACCTTAATACCAAATCTCAACACTTAAGGTCTAGCAAAGATATGGCTGCAATTTGAAATCTCACGGATTCATAAAAAGTACAAGATCTTTTAAAATATCTTACATCTAGTCAAACTTCTTAACTAACGAAGCAACTTCTAGGAAGTGAACCTTTTTTTTTTTTGCTGCAACAAATAGTTAGTGAGGGAGATCGTGAGTGATCAAAATGTATTTTGGGTAAAAAGTTTTGGCAAGGGGCACGGCCAACGAATGAGAGACTTTACTGAAGCAAAGCCCTTCTTCGCTGATATGAAAATGCCACAAACTGCCTAGTTTTTTTATTGAGTAGAAAAACACTATGTATGTTTGGACCTTGATCAACCACACATATGATAGATTTATACATTGCTCTAAAACATAGGTTTGTATGTATGAAAATTATATATTGCATACCTATATAAACCAAATACCGAAAATCATACCAACACACACAAATCGCTTTTCCAATTATTAAAAACTTTATTTGAATATGATAAAAGTGTTAGAGTCTTCTATTTCCTTTAACCTCAATTTAAAGTAGCAATCTAATAGTGTGATTATGGAGAATGTTAAGATGAGTTTGATGAAGTTTTCTAAAGAATGGCATACGTGAAGCTTTGCCGAAATGACCTCAAGGACAAAAGACACAAAGTATGATTTGGAATAGGAATACGACAGTACAAATGAATTGGGGGAAATGAGTATACACATACTCTTATAATCTTCCCCTTCGTCTATTTCTTAAAAAAATATACAAAGTAAAATATCACATGCAAAGTAAGAAAATCTAACCTATGACACATGGCAAGCCTGGCCAAAGGCAACAATCAACCTAATGCCTATTACCTAATCAATAAAAGCCCCATCAAACCACAATGAGAGCTTGTTCCCAATAACATGTCATGCATTAAAGAAGAGGATGACAATACCAATGTATATATAAAGACATTTAAGTAGGATGCAGTAATATGACTGAGATAATTATGAATGTCAAGATTTATAGCCATCTAATTGCACAAAGTATATAAAAATTTCAGCAAGTATGCCTTCGAAGATATTATAACGATGCATTGCACTTAATTTATTATGTGTATATACTCCTCTTAACTCATTTTTATATAAAACCATATCATAGTGTCTTTTGAACAACTCTCCCCCTTAATTTAACCCTCTTCCCTTGTTGTTATAGAATTGACAAAGTAAAGAACCTTAACTTAAGAACTAGAATTTAGCTAAAGATAATACAAAATTTATCATATTAACTTAATTGAGGTATTATATACCGTAAAGAGATGTTATTCAATTCACAAAATAAAGAAACAAAACTAAATGTATTAACAAGAAAAAAATGACATAATGCATCAACGATAACATTGTCATTATGCCAAATATAAAAGTATCATTACAACCAAAATTGTAGTCAACATGGACTACCTATAAATTATCATCCCAAAAGATACACTAAACAAATAAGTTTATTTTTTTTCATAATATAACATGTGTAAAGAACAACCAACCCAAAATCAAACAATAATTAGCCACAAAAACTAACAACACAACCATAAAAATAAATTACAACAGCTACAAATCACCAACCACCGACAAAAGATTATCTAACCAAAAAAATCACCATAACCCAATCACTTGTAGTCGTTGTCATCGGCTCTCTACTCGTACATTACTCAGAGTATGCATATCTCTGCATTGAGGTCTAACCTATTCCTCCTCGGGCCAGTAAAATGACTTTCATCCTTTATGTGAATATCTTTAATGCGTTGGGCTAGTCGATTGCGCACCTCGGTTTAGTCTATCAAATCTGGATGTAGCAAGTCGGTAACGCGACCAAAAAGATACTCCAACTGGTTAGTGGGTAGACTATGAAAACTAGTTGATGGTCATCGTCGTGAAACATACACATAAGTGGAGACAACGAGCATGAGAGATCCTAAGAGTTCTAGTGGTAAAAAACTCGGGTAACTCATCTGTCGGCGGTGGAATATCATCACTACTACCATATCTACCATGTTCCTCTTATTCATCATTCTCATTGTTCTTGTCAGAACAACTTTTCCAAAGCTAAAAGATGTTAACGTTAACGTGTTGGTGCAAAACATTAAAAATGACAAAGTGTTGCTTTGGTTGTCCCACATCGGTTTGGAGTTTAAAATGAGTTGGGTATATTTACAATTTATTTGGAACCAATGGGCAAGCCCTTTGGGCATTAGATGTTTTGTGTGTATGGGTGGGGGACTTATTGGGCCAAGTCACACACGCGCGCACCGCCGCCGTCCGTCCGGTCCGGGTCTTGGGCTCATTAAGAAATAATTTTTTGGACAAATCCAGAACTGTTTTTTGGGCTTAAAAAAATTATTTTTTAACCGTTTTTTAATTCCGAAAATTAAAACGTTATTATATCTGAGTTGAAATTTTCAACACAGTTGCCCACTACTTACCAGATTTTTCTCTCCACGTTTTTGTCCAACGTCTCTTTTGTTTCCCTATAAAAGAGGTATTCCACCTCCGTTTTTAACATACCTATTCTGCAACTTCTCAACACACAAAAAACTGTTTCTAATTTTTTTTTCTGCACTGGTATAATAAATCCGCCCCAGATTTATTATTAGACTCGAGCAATTATTACGAATGGATGTACATGGACCGGATTGATTCTTGTGCTTTATTAATCCGTATTTTAATTATTGGAGGCTGTTTTATCCTGGGGGTGGCGAGGCTTTCAGACTGTCAGCACACATTGGGTAGAGCCGCGAAACACCTTAAAGAGAGCGACATTATCCGCGACTCAGCCGTGTTCTAGACTGTACATGCGTCCGGGATTTCTTATATTTTTCTGTCCCAGATTTATTTGCTCCAAAATTGGGTAATTTTGTTCCTAATTTTTAATTCTGCATTTAATTATTTGCTGCTGCTACAACAATTTTAAGGTGTTCTGAAATTCTGCCATGGACGAAATTAACTCAAGTAACCTAAATAAGCCTTTCAAATATAAAGGCACCCATTTTAAACGTTGGAGCAAAAAATTGCAATTTTATTTAACTACAAAAAAAGTCGCATCATGTGTTCAATTTGACATACCTGTAGTAAATAATCCACCTACTGTTGAGGAAAGCAAAACAATTAGAACTTGGGAGGAAAATGATTTTTTGTGCAAGAACTATATTCTGAATGCTCTAAGTGACGAACTTTATGACTATTATGCCAATTATAAAACTGCGAAAGATGTTTGGGACGCACTTTTTAAAAAATATGACACGGAGGAGGCGGGTGCTAAAAAATATGCCGTCAGCCGTTATTTGAAATTTCAAATGACGGATGACAAATCTGTTGTTGCTCAAACCCATGATTTGCAAATGATTGCCCATGAAATTATTTCCGAGGGCATGGCTTTAGATGAACAATTTCAGGTGGCTGTAATTATTGATAAATTGCCTCCGCTGTTCAAAGAGTTTAAAAATATTTTGAGGCATAAGTCTAAAGAATTTTCACTAGAGTCACTTATTACTAAATTGAGAATTGAGGAGGAATCCAGAAAACAGGACTATAAAGATGAAATTCTTGTTGTGTCTAACAACAAAAATCAGAAAAAGAACCACACTCCAGTTATTTTAAAAGCAAACGGAAAAAAGATGAAAAATCAGAAAAAGAGCCACAACTAGAATTTTAAAAATCAGACTCAGACTCAGAATAAGTATAAGAACCCTGGAAATGGACAGTCTAGCAACTCGGGATAGTTTCTCTGTTTCAAGTGTGGCAAGCCTGGCCATATGGCTCGCAAATGTCGCAATGTGCCACAAGCACAAGCGAATTTGACCGAAGAGGACCTATGTGCTATGATTTCAGAAATCAATATGGTTAGCGGTGCCGAAGGGTGGTGGTTGGATACTGGCGCTTCCCGCCATATCTGTTATGACCGTAGTCTATTTAAGACTTATTCTGAGACTGCAGATAAGAAGGTGTTGTTGGGTGATTCTCACTCCACTGAGGTTACTGGTACTGGAAATGTGGAATTGAAGTTCACTTCGGGAAAGACTTTTATCCTCAAAGATATTCTTCACACTCCCGAGATAAGGAAAAATTTGGTTTCGGGCTATCTTCTCAACAAAGCTGGCTTTACTCAAACTATTGGTGCTGATTTATTTACTTTGACCAAAAATGGAATTTTTGTAGGCAAGGGTTATGCCACTGATGGGATGTTTAAATTGAATGTTGATGCAATGAATAAAATTTCTCCTTCTGCTTATATTGCTTGTTCATTTAATGTTTGGCATGCTAGGCTTTGTCATGTTAATAAACGACTAGTTAAAAATATGAGCACTTTAGGATTAATTTCCGAATTATCATTAAATGATTTTGAAAAATGTGAATGGTGTAGTCAAGCAAAAATTACTAAGACACCACATAAATCTGTTTTTAGAGAATCTGAACCACTTGATTTAATTCATTCGGATATTTGTGAATTGGATGATGTCACAACTAGAAATGGCAAACATTATTTTATAACTTTTATTGATGATTGTTCCGATTATTCATTTGTGTTTTTAATGAAAAATAAAAGTGAAGCGTTTGACATGTTTAAAATTTTCCTAAATGAAATTGAAGATCAATTTAATCGAAAATAAAAAGGTTACGTAGTGATAGAAGCACCGAATATGATTCTGGACCATTTATTGAATTTTATAAAACCCACGGTATTATTCACGAAAAAACTGCCCCTTATTCGCCCGAAATGAACGGTAAAGTCGAAAGAAAAAATAGGACATAAACTAAATTAGTTGTGGCTATTTTATTAAATTCAGGGGCTGCCTCACATTGGTGGGGTGAAATTATTTTGACTGTGTGTCACATACTTAATAGAATTCCTAAGACTAAAATGAAAATATCTCCTTATGAAATTTGGAAAAATATTAAGCCCAACGTGTCATACTTTAGAACGTGGGGGTGCTTAGCCTATGTACGTATACCCGACCCTAAAAGGTCTAAATTGGCAAGTAGAGCATATGAGTGCGTTTTTATAGGCTATGCTATTAATAGCAAAGCATACCGATTTTATGACTTGAAAAATCAAGTAATTATTGAATCAAATGACGCCGATTTTTATGAAGATAAATTTCCTTTTAAATTGAGAAATAGTGGGGGCGAGTCATCCACTAATATTTCTTTAAATAAAAATAAAGAAAATAACGAATCCATTTTAGAACTTCGAAAAAGTAAAAGGGCTCGTGAGAAAAAGATTTTGGTCCCGACTTTTATGCTTACACTTTAGAGGTAGATCCTAACACTATTCAAGAAGCTTTATCTTCTTTAGATGGCGATTTATGGCAAGAGGCTATTAATGATGAAATGAATTCTTTGGAAACAAATAAAACTTGGCATTTAGTAGACCTTCCTCCTGGGTGTAAAACAATTGGGTGTAAATGGATTCTTAAAAGGAAATTAAAACCTGATGACACTGTTGAAAAATATAAGGCACGTCTTGTTGCTAAAGGTTTTAGACAAAGAGAAAATGTAGACTTTTTTGATACATTTTCACCCGTGACTAGAATAACGTCTATACATGTACTATTTGCTATAACGGCCTTAAATGATTTAATTGTACACCAAATGGATGTTAAAACTACATTTTTAAATGGAGAATTAGAAGAAGAGATTTATATGGATCAACTTGAAGGTTTTATAGTACACGGTCAAGAAAATAAAGTATGTAAATTAGATAAATCTCTTTATGGACTCAAACAGGCACCTAAACAATGGCATGATAAATTTGATAGCTTAGTCATCTCTAATGGGTTTAAAATTAATGAAAGTGACAAATGCATTTATTATAAATATGTTGAGAACATTTGCACTATCATATGTCTTTATGTTGATGACTTGCTTATATTTGGTTCCAATATTCATGCCGTAGAAAATGTTAAATCATTATTATGTGTCAATTTTGATATGAAGGATTTGGGTGAAGCTAGTGTAATATTTGGAATTAATATTACTAGGTCAGAAAAGGGACTTTATTTGGATCAATCTCATTACATTGAGAAAGTTCTAAAGAAATATAATTACTTTGACTGTAAACCTACTAGTACTCCATTTGACCCTAGTGTAAAGTTATTTAAGAACACTGGCGACAGTGTAAATCAAAATGCTTATGCAAGCATTATTGGTAGCTTACGTTATGCTACAGATTGCACTAGACTTGACATAGCTTATGCTGTGGGAGTACTATGTAGATTTACCAGTAGACCTAGTATGGAGCATTGGAATGCTATTGAGAGGGTCATGCGGTACCTTAAAAGGACGATGAACCTCAGATTACACTATAATAAGCATCCCGCTGTCCTTGGAGGATTTAGTGATGCAGATTGGAACACCCTATCTGATGATTCTAAGGCTACTAGTGGATATATATTTAGCATCGCTGGTGGTGCAGTTTCTTGGAAATCTAAGAAACAAACTATTTTGGCTCAATCCACTATGGAGTCTGAGATGATAGCGCTAGCTACTGCTAGTGAAGAGGCAGGTTGGTTAAGAAACCTCCTGTCAGATATCCCATTATGGGAAAGACCGATACCAGCCGTTTTGATTCATTGTGGCTATTGCAAAAGTTGAGAACCGTTATTATAACGGTAAGAAATGACAAATACGTCGTAAGCATAGTACTGTTAGAGAATTTATCTCTACGGGTGCTGTGAGGGTGGATCATATACGGTCTGAACAGAACTTAGCTGATCCTTTGACGAAAGGACTAGCTAGGGAGAAGGTGTGGAACACCTCGAAAGGGATGGGACTAAAGCCCTTGGATAAATGAGTCATTTGTGATGGTAACCCAACATATGGACTGGAGATCCCAAGAAATATGTTCAAAGGGTAATAACAAGTCACAAGTGATATGAGTTGAATCACGCAATTATTAATTAATATAGAACGGGGTTTTACTCCGAGTCCATCCCTAAGGAGCATGATATCCTGAAGCGAGTTAAGGATGAGTTATGATAACTCTTAATGATATCTATAGCTTTATTTTGAGTGGGGTACTTAGCTACAGGAGTATTCTTGATAGACTCACCTATGTGAATGTGGAAGTGTGGCCGCTTCCTATGGATATTTTGGGCAAATTCCTAGAGCGTTCACTATACTGGGATAGAAGAACATGGCCGTAACGCGCTAGCTATTAGACTTACATCCAAGTAGGGCTGTGTGTGGGATGTTGTCAGAGATAGAGTTCAAAACTACGGTTACTCTAGTATATTCTGAATCATCTTTACTACGTAAAGGTTCAAGTCGAAAGACTCCTTTGCTTATGCACAATTCTATAGATTAATGCTCGATAAAAATGTTTTCAAATTTTGCAAGTGGGGGATTGTCAGAACAGCTTTTCCAAAGCTAAAAGCTGTTAACATTAACGTGTTGGTGCAAAAAATTGAAAATGACAAAGTGTTGCTTTGGTTGTCCCACATCGGTTTGGAGTTTAAAATGAGTTGGATATATTTACAATTTATTTGGAACCAATGGTGAAGCCCTTTGGGCATTAGATGCTTTGTGTGTATGGGTGGGGGACTTATTGGGCCAAGTCACACACGCGCGCGCGCGCCGCCGCCCTCCGTCCGGCCCGGCCCGTGCCCGTGTCCGGGTCTTGGGCTTGGGCTCATTAAGAAATAATTTTTGGACAAATCCAGAACCGTTTTTTGGGCTTAAAAAAAATTATTTTTAACCGTTTTTTAATTCCAAAAATTAAAACGTTATTATATCTGAGTTGAAATTTTTAACCCAGTTGCCCACTACTTACCAGATTTTTCTCTCCACGTTTTTGTCCAACGTCTCTTTTGTTTCCCCATAAAAGAGGTATTCCACCTCCGTTTTTAACATACCTATTCTGTAATTTCTCAACACACAAAAAACTGCTTCTAAATTTTTTTCTGCACTGGTATAATAAATCCACCCCAGATTTATTATTAGACTCGAGCAATTATTACGAATGGATGTACATGGACCGGATTGATTCTTGTGCTTTATCCATCTGTATTTTAATTATTGGAGGCTATTTTATCCTGGGGGTGGCGAGGCTTTCAGACTGTCAGCACACATTGGGCAGAGCCGCGAAACACCTTAAAGAAAGCGACATTGTCCGCGACTCAGCCGTGTTCTAGACTGTACCTACGTCCGGGATTTCTTATATTTTTCTGTCCCAGATTTATTTGCTCCAAAATTGGGTAATTTCGTTCCTAATTTTTAATTCTGCATTTAATTATTTGCTGCTGCTTCAACAGTTCTCCTCTATGAGTTGAGGGCCACATGTACTCTTTTTCCTTCCAGACTCAAATATATTGAAAGTGAGCATCGTAATCACTTCCTCTCAAGTCTTATTAGGGATAAAGTAAACATATATGCTCCCCTTCAACCTACTAATGTATCTCATAAAAGGAAATGAAGGCCTCTTCCAGCCCTTACGATTAATGGAGTCTCTCATGCCAATATAAATATCACTCGACAACTCCAGGGAATGATGACACCAAGGGGTGTGGAGGCACTTGGTATAAAACCTCGTAGTGTGGTGTGGTGAGAATTTTGCAGAATATTTTTCACCACTATCATGTGTAGGAGATTCGATCAAATGTTTCCTCTCGAGTTTTTTTTAGTTTGTTGAGTCCAAAGCCCGTTGCTGAGGTAACCCGACTCATCGTCCACACTTATCGACCATTATGGGGGTAATCAATCATTTCAATAACTGGTAATCGATAGTTTTCCCAAATAAAATCAGTATACATACCAATCTTTATCCCAAAAATGATGGTAGGGATACAATTTTTTGGGGATTGTCAAATACGACATTCAAATAAAATTTTCTCACAAGGTTGGGATAAACAATATCCTTTTTTTGTATGTGCATTCAAGCATTTTGTGACACCCCGCCTAATTAAATACCGAGTGATCATTCCTTTATCAAATTAAAAGATGAATCTCATATGATTCATTCTTAGCATCACTGTTGAAAACCTTTTTGAAATTTACTAACCACCTAGTATGAAAAAATTTGATGCCAAATTTTATCTTTTTATCAAACAACAACAAGTGAAATCTTCACAATAACCAAACCATCCATGTAGTAAAATAATCTGAACTAAACAAGAGATAAATAACTGAAATAAAATGCTACCGAATAAACTATCGGTTCTCAATATGCAAATATAATTAATTATCTAATGAAATCAAACCGAGTCCACCAATATAATGTCTGATAAACTGAATAAAATAAATAGCTGGAGCGGCGATATGCCCAAATGAAATAATTGAACTGCATCCTACTCTAGGAATGAAGTAACCGAAGTGACTAAGTCCAAATCCTGCAAGCATCCACACGTGTTGCATCTACGCATCCCTAGAATAGATCGTCAATCTTGGTGTCCCTGTGGGTGGACACCTAAAAGGTTTTGAAAATATTTTGCAAGTACGGGTCAGAGCCCAAGTAAAATCATTTGAAAATATTTAGCAAGTATTTAAATTGCAGTTTAAATCAACAGTTATTGAATACACATGTTAGGTTGAGTACACTCTCTTGAGTTCCTCACCTCTGATCTACAGTGCACACCTAATGTCTTCAACTAAGCCCACCTAGTCAAGCTACCAAAACTAGCCAGGTCCTAAGCCTATAACTAACTATAAACTACTCTATCTCACTCATACCGCCCATACAGTACGCTATAGTATACCCTTAATTATCATTAAGCCTTTAGTTAAGTTTGTCACTAACTCACCCCGTACCTCCCATACAGTACGTTACCGAACAACTAATAATTAACATTACTCTTATGTTGTTATTATTATCCTCATGTTAAGTTCTCACACTTAATTTATCTTTAGATTCGCACTATCTATCTTTTCTACTATTTACACATAAGAAGATTAGGCATTGTGTTAGATATACACTATCTAATTTTCCTATTATCACACATAAGTAGATTAACCATTGTATAGATATACAATATATAGTCTCCTTACTATCACATATAAGTAAGATAAAACATTCATGATTATA
This sequence comes from Sambucus nigra, assembly GCA_949130495.1. NCBI lineage: Eukaryota > Viridiplantae > Streptophyta > Magnoliopsida > Dipsacales > Adoxaceae > Sambucus > Sambucus nigra. The sequence continues at coordinate 303,110,622 of OX422210.1, forward strand.
TATACATAATACCGCATCTCCCGGACTGGTCATAACGATGCGCACTCGCGTACTCTGCCATCAGTCCAAGTACCTTTCGTACTTAATCATGGACTATCTTTTCAGAATGTCTCCTCGAACCATCAATCAAAACTTACATATTAGAGGCGAACATAACACTAAGTCTTTGGGGCTGGGCACATACCTAACGTACCCAAACGACTTGTCGGCATCACTATTTCTCTCATATAGTTATACACTATCAGTACTATGCTCTGGGGCACAAATCCAGACGTCACTGGAATCGTCAAGGTGGGATCAACCTGTGCGCGGGACCTCCGTGATAGCAAGTAGTGTAGGTATGTTAACATACACAAAAGCACATAACATGCATACACAAAACCTAACCATATGTATATTCAGTATAGGTACACACACGAACTATAATAATAAATCTGTATAGGTATACACTCAACCTATAATTATAACCCATCTAGGTATCCTGTCACGTATAATTATCACCCGTACATAGTATTTATATCTGAATACTCACCGTACAATTCATTCACATTTATAACTCTCGATAATATCTATCCGAGCATCATTCTTTACTCGTAGGGCCCAAAGTTACCCCTTATGTTAATTCAGTAGATACTACACTTATAAATGTAATCTAAATCCCGTAATCCAAATCCTAATTTTTCAGGTGTACAATTCACTCGATTTCTATCATCGGTTAATTATCCTAACTCAACCCTTACCAATATAAATCGAATCGTAACCTCATGCCTACTGGCCTCCCCTGACTCTCCACATAATTACTAAACAATCACCAAAGTTCCTCGTAATTCAATTCATGGGGATATATAAACAAAAAGGCAAAGTTGGAATTTTCTGGGCAGATGAATCAATTCGCCAGGAGGCCGAATCGATTCAAAATGTAGCAGTTCGTCTCCTTCGTTCAGTTCTTGCCTTTTTCACCATTTTTACTCCCATAAACCTTCATGCAAATGTCCCAAATCCCAACCAAACTTGACCAAACTTCAAATAGGGCTGTTCTAACAGTTCCTAGCGAATTATGTCATTAAATTCTCAATAAAAACGGACCATACAAGATTTAATCTTCACAAAGCATAAAAAACCTAGTTTTTCATGTTCTTCACATCTTTTAAAAAAGAAACCAAATTTTTTTGTTATAAATCCCTTTGATTTCGTGTCACTAACATAAAGAAATGTAACTACATGCAAGCCTACTTCAATTCACATATTACACCCACCCAAATTCATATTAAATATTCTAAAAATATTTAAATCAAACCTTATTCTACATGGGTATTATAACATGCTTAAATAAATGCAAGAAAACACTTGCCTCTTAATTGAAGGTCTGATTTCGTTTGAAAGATGATATGGTTGTTCTCCATTCGTTCTGATCTCGGTTCCATCACGTTTGGGGTGGAAATTCGTGTAGGAAGCTATCTTCTCTCCTTCCTCTTCTATGGCCTCTCCTCCTTAAGATTTGTGTTAGCCTTAGCCCCTCACTCTAATGGGCAAATATAAACTTATAATTTTTGGAATTCCTCTAACTAGGCTTGTCAACGGGTCGGAGATGGGTCGGGTTTAGGTAGATCCAGAACCGTGTAATCGGGTCTTCATCGGGTTCGGGTTTGGGTCCGGGTCTTCATCGGGTCTACAATATTGGATCCAGACCCAGATCTGTTCGGGTCTTCGAGTCTCGCGTTCGGGTCCGGGTCTGGTCAAATATGTACATTTATTTTATATTTATTTTATTTTATCCCCCTTCTTTATTATTTAATCTTAAATTAAAATATTTTGCAATGTATTGTAGAATATTATTAGTATAAATAAAACATATATTACTTATATTTATTATATACATAAATATATATTTTTATATATAATACTTACATGTTATATTGATAAGATATATTTATAAATATATATAAATTTATAGTATATATGTATATATATACAAAATAATAATGTACAATTCGGGTCGGGTCTTCGGGTCCGGGTCTTGTATAAGATCCAGACCTTACCCGTTTAATAAACGTGTCTTCGGGTATTCGGGTCTTCGGGTCTCGGGTCCAAAAAAATATGCTCAGACCCTATTATACGGATCGGGTTCGGGTCGGGTCCGGGTCTAGACCCGACCCATTGACAGGCCTACCTCTAACCTTAAGTTCTCAAATGACCGAAATGCCTTTAAATAGTGCCGTTTTGGTCTAAAATTTCCCCAGGACCCAAACTATACCACGGGTATACTATTTCAACCCTTTAGGAATCAACCGTGACCTCTAAATCATGATCCAAGTCACTTTATACCATCATCTTATTTCCACCTCAAAATATGACACAGATGAAATTAAAATAGCCTGAATTAATTTAAATCTAAATCACCAAATTAAATAAATTAAATTGTCATAATTAAATAAATTCCAATTCACCAATTTAATTAAGCCTTAAATCACAAATTTACTTAAATCCTATATCCTTAGAAATACGGGGTATTACATAATTCCCCCCTTACAAAGGAATTTCATCCTCGAAATTAGGATAAGACTAGTACTCCCAGGTTTTTACGCTATCTTAATCATGTACTCTTAAGATCACTACATATATTTCGACCCCTCCTAACCACAGATAATATTAAGAATAATTCAACTACTCAGGGCACCCATACACCCTATACCCTGTGCATATCTGCACAAAAACTACCCGATTCCACTAGCCTCAAATTATAATATCGCTATCATTCCTCAGATATAACTGCATAAACGAACAATAACTAAGGTACTAAACTCATGTCCTAATGACCATACATATCCCCACTTCCAACGTTGCGCTAAGTTTCATGCGTGGGATGTATCGCAACGCGATACACTACTACCTAACATTACTAGTCGTCGAGATCCGTTAGGCCATCAGTCCATAGCACGTACTCCTAAATCCTCATCTTTTGACATAAAAGTATACTTGCCCACTCCCATATTTTAAAAGACAACATACTCTACGATGCTCTTACTATCACTAATTTCATAGCATGAATAAATCACGAGCTATATCTCAGCTCGATAATATGCCAATCTACTCTGAATCACATCAGTAAATGTCCCTACTCACTGGGATCAAAATAACAATACAAACATATTCTTATAAGTACAATATGCAACACACTATAACATATATATAGGCTAAACCCTCTTTCAGGTGATACCTAGCAAAAATAAATCATACACTAGAACCGCGAACCCAAAGTTCTACCATTGCTCAAACCATCGCTAACCAGTCGAAACTCGAAAATAGTCTACTATATTCTCCTAATTCTCGAAAGCAGTAAACTAACACGTAATGCAACCATCCTCTTAGTGTACATACCCTCTCTCTCATATGCGACACCAAAGAGCCTCGCTACCCCATGATAATTAATAATATATATACATAATAAGGTTATTACGGCCAACGTACCCACTAAATCTGAATCACTTACGAATTCTAGTCATAATAATCTTACGTATGATGACCCCATGCCATTTAAAAATTTACTCCATACTTATAGGATAATAAAGACAATTTACCTCTAAGTGATAACTGCATCATCTAGTCGATGGGCTCCTGATCGTAAACCTCGTGTCCAAACTGACCCATGACTCGCTGCAATGGTTGTACGTCCAGAACCTCATGTTAGGTTTGCCCCTGCCTCGCTTAGGGAAATATCTCTTCCTATGTCTTGTATCTCCACAAATAATTTTTTTTCCAGGAAATCCTCCCTACCACTGATCCTGTCCTTGCTGGCCTCCCCCGCCATTCCCTTGGCCCTGACGACCCTAAGGAATGAAATGCTACTATTGTTATTGATGAGGGCCCTGTTGAACCTATCTAAACACAACACACTCGAATCGGTAACTCCCAAACCTAAATCTCTTGGCCTGGTTCTCTTACTGAAGATCCCACTCCTGTTGTTGTTGTTGTTGTGACCCATGGGCACAACTCCCATCTACCTTTCCAGTCTTGCTGGACCCACTCACATTGTTGCTATACTTCATATGAAATCGTTAATCATGGCGATGAAGTAGCGTCGCATTGACAACCTCTACGTATGTCTCAAACACCAGATTACCCAATAAGTATAAGTTTGTTCATGGACTTATGCATTCTCTTCTCTTTAGTGTTTACTTAATCTTCTATGAAATTTGCTAATCGAGTAAAATCTTCCTCGTATTCTGCCATAGTCATATCTCCTTGAGACACATTGAGAAATTTCTTCTGCATCACTGTCTGAATAGCGGATGAAAAATACTTGAGGTCAAACTGCACCCAGAAATCCCCAATGCTCATCACATCTCTCTCATTTGCGGTGGTCATAGACTCCTACCACTGCAAAGCTGCACCCACTATCTTAAATGTTGCCAATAACTATTTCTGAGTGTCGCTGCACTCCGTTATACGCAGGTGGCACTGCATGTCCTTCTTTCACTGACTGGCCACTAATACATCTGAATTACCATGAAATTCCGGTGGGCGACCTTTCTGAAATGCTTCCCTCGCTCTCAGCCACTTAGACAACCCCAAGTGGGCCAGAGCGTCGTGTGTCACCAACGACTGTGGCTGATTCTGCAAAAAGTGTCGTGCCATTGCGGTCATCGCCGTGTTAACTGCCTTTGCCTAATCTCAACCACTGGTGCGGTCATCACCATTACCGGTGGTGGCTGTGGCCGAGGTACCTCTTGCTCTTGTTGAGACTCTCTCACCTCATCTCTCATTGCTGCTCTAACCTGACGTCCCCACTTAGGTGGCATCTGAAATGAGATTTGAAATATGTATAAGTTCACCATGAAATAGATAGTAATCGACATAAGATCGTAAATATGCATACACAATGAGGAATGCAACAATTCTACAATAGGGCACTATATCAAAGAACACTAAGCTGAAACGTAGAAAAGCCGCACAGATCCTAAGAAGACTAGAACCTGATGCTCTAATACCATCTGTGACACCCCACCAAATTAAATACCGGATGATCAGTCCTTTTTCAAATTAAAAGAGGAATCTCATTTGGTTCATTCTTGGCATCACTGTCAAAAATCTTTTTAAAATAAACTAACCACCTAGTATTCGAAAAGTTGATACCAAATTTTATCTTTTTATTAAACAACAACAACAAGTGAAATCATCACAATAACCAAACCTTCCATGAAGTAAAATAATCTGAGCTAAGCACAAGATAAATAACAGAAATAAAATAGTACCGAATAAACTATCGGTTCTCAATATAAAAATCCAACTAAACATCTAATGAAATCAAACTGAGTCCACTAATAGAAAGTCTGATAAACTGAATAAAATAAATAGCTGGATGGGAGATATGCCAAATGAAATAATTGAACTACATCCTACTCAAGGAATTAAGTAACTGAAGCGACTAATTCCAAATCCTGCTAGCATCCACACGTGCTGCAATTACGCATCCCTGGAACAGATCGTCAAGCTTGGCTTCCCTGCGACTGGATATCTAAAAGGTTTTAAAACTATTTTTCAAGTACGGGTCAGCGACCAAGTAAAACTATTTGAAAATATTTTTCAAGTATTTAAATTGCAGTTTAAATCAACAGTTATTGGATACACTTGTAAGATTGCGTACACTCTCTTGAGTTCCACACCTCTCATCTATAGTGCACACCTAGCGTCTTCTACTAAGCCCACCTAGTTAAGCTATCCAAACTAACTACACTACACCAAAATGGGCAAATTGTCACCTTTCAGCCGGCCAGCCTTGTCAAGGTCATTGATCGTGACAAAAAAACACGCGTTTTATGTCACGGTCATTGACCTTGACACGACCGTGACAACGAATTGTCACGGTCATTGACCGTGACACGACCGTGATAATTCAATTTGTCACGGTCGTGTCACGGTCAATGACCGTGACAATTCGTGTCACGGTCAAAGACCTTGACACGACCGTGACAACTTTTCCAGCAAAAACCCTACCCCCTTCTTTTTTCCCTCCCGCGCCCTTCCCTCTCTCTCTCTCTCTCTCTCTCTCAGGTCCAATTTCTCTCTCTCTCTCTCTCTCTCTTCCATTTATATATATATATTTGTCTGTATATTTATGTGTGTATGTGTGTGCGTGTGTGGGGGGTGGGGCGGGATGGGGGTAGGGGGTGGTGGAGGGGGGCAGGGGGTGGGGCGGGGTGGGGCAGGGGGTGGGGGTATGTGTATATATATATGTGTGTATGTGTGTGCGTGTGTGGGGGGTGGGGCGGGGTGGGGCAGGGTGGGGGAGGGGGTGGGGCGGGGTGGGGCAGGGGGTGGGGGGTGGGGCAGGGTGGGGGTGGGGGTGGGGCGGGGTGGGGCAGGGTGGGGGAGGGGGGCAGGGGGTGGTGGAAATTTGGCTAATACACGAGAAACTGATAATCGTAAATATTATGAATAAAAATGGTACTTTCTTGGAGACTATAAATTATTATGTACAAACTTTGGTTCTAGACCTATGTTGTTGGATTTGGATGTTGGGTGTTGATTAGTTGGTATTATTGGGAAGATTGGGTTAAGTTGAAGCATATGTTGTTGGAGTTGAAAATTATATGTTAATTCATTATTACTATTGGGGGATACAGTGTTGAAAAATATTGGGGTGGGGCGGGGTGGGGCAGGGTGGGGGAGGGGGTTTATTATCGATGGGACTTAATTTGTTGAATGATAATATTTGTATTAGATACTTGCGTGGTTTTACCTAACTTGAATGAATTAATAAATGTTTCAGTAAAGGTTGAAGTGGACAAAAAACGTGTGAATTGATTAATATCCATAATGTAAATAAAAGGTAAAGTAAGTGTGTAAATGGGTGGTTGAGCAAGCTAAGAGGTCTAACCCATATTTAATACATAAGTGTGTTATGAAAGGTTTTCAAAGGGTAATTAAGTATTTTCAAATAATGACCCCGAAACATAGAAATTCAATCTCAAGCAATTTAATTTCAATCTCTACAAATTTATGCATGTATTCAAGGGATTTATGAAGGATTAATATTAAAATTCAATTCCTATACATAATCTAAAAATTATAACTCAGATTCAACTAGAAATAAACCAAACCAAAGTTAGTTAAATAAACTAAAGGATTAATATTAAAATTCAACTCTATTAGTTAAATTATAAATGTAATAGAATTAATCCATATAAATCAGATTTTAATCACAATTAGGTTTTAGAGTTACATAGATAGGCATAATCTAAATCAATTTCAGTCCTACAAATATTCTAATTAACTTGCCTCAAATTTGATGAATAAAAAGGGCTAAAAGTATTGTTCATTTAATTCAATTAGGTAAAACCCATGATAATGAAATTTATGCTACAATTATAATTATCTCATGTCATAATTTTATTGATAAACAATATATGTAGTTGTCACGGTCGTGGTGGGGGGAGGGGGTGGGGGTGGGGTGGGTAGGGGTGGGGTGTGTGTGTGTGTGTGTGTGCGTAGGTGTGCGTGTGTGTGTGGCGGGGGGAGGGGGCAGGGGTGGGGAACCCATTTAATAACTCTTTAAATATTTGGAAAAAACATAATATTACAAAATTGAAACGAAATGGTATTGACGGAACTTACACATACGTTATAATATAGACGGAACATTTTTTTATCTGTACTAATAACATTTTTTTTATCTGTACTAATAACATTTTTTTTACAGCAAAAATGTCTCCTTCAGATGTTAGGGCGAAGATGATGATGCTGTTTATGATGATGTCGTCGTCTGGGTTCGGTTGTAGCGGAGGCGACGAGGGCTCCTCCGCCCCTAGGCTCCCCAAATATGAAAAATTTGGGATTACCGTCGAAAACAAGTCGGATCTTTTAACGAGATCCCTCGAGCTGCTAAAGACGGTCATCGGCCCGGGGTTTATGAGTTGGAAGGAGGTGCCGTATGAGCTCAAGTTAGCTGTTTGGGCGGCACTACAAGTAATATTTATATGAATATTTCAATTTCAATTTCAATTTCAATTTCAATTTCAATTTCAATTTCAATTTCAATTTCAATTTCAATTTATATTTATATTTATATTTATATTTATATTTATTCGCAACTAACATTGTATTTGTTGGACAGGAACAATTCAACTTGGATCCAAAGCTACGCGATTCCTTCTTGGAGCAGTTGAGGGAGCAACACAAGACGTGGAAAAAAAATATGCGGACACGGTACTTTGGAAAAACACGAGAGACCATTTTACAATGGCGCGGATCCGTCCCGCCCAAGGAGCCGATCTCATTGGTACAATGGCAAAAGTTCATTGACAATGAGATCGAGGATCGACAATTGGCATCTCGCCAATCGGGGAGGGAAAATCGGGCTAAAAAGACGGACGTGCACTACTCCGGCCGGACCTCTTACGCTGAGGTGGAGCATAGGATGAAGGTAATATTTAATTTATCTATAACTACAGAAATATATTATTGGATATTATTTTACTTTGCGGGGCCGATACTAATTTTACTTTACTTTATTTTATTTCAGGGGGTAGGGAGTGGGCCAGGGGGTAAGCCACATAGGCTCGATACTTATGTGGCTCTTCGGACGAAGAAGGGGAAGGACAAGGAGGTGTCCCCAAGCGTCGCGGCCACGATTGTAAGTAATCCGACAGTTTAATTATTGTTAATTACGTTATAATTTTTTAGTTTACTTATTTTACTAATCATGTGCTTTTTATCGTTTCAGGCAAAGCTTAAGGAAGTGCATGAGTCGCAGTCTGATGCCGACAAGGCATCTTTGTCCACAGACGCACTCAGCCAAGTGCTTGGCTCTGATCGCAAGGGGAGGACAAGGGGAGTGAGCTCGCGGGTGGCCAAATCTAGGATCATCGGATTGGAGACGAGCGACACCGGGTTGGCTCGAACGGTGGATTCACACGACGCGAAGCTGTCCCGTTTGGAGGCGACGGTCCAAGATATGTACGCATTCATGAAGTGTACGTTGGGTGGAGACCGTAAAGAGAAAGGGAAAAGGAAAGGGAAGGAGAAGGCGGTGGAGGAGGAGGTGCGGGAGGACGAGGCGCAGGATGACGAGGATGTGGACCTCGCTGCTTCATCACCGACACGTTCGTACTTCGACGATCCACTTCCCTATTTGACGCCCTCCAACAGACCATTATCGACAATTGGTTGGCCGAGCGTGTTCATATTGGACATATTTGATGGCCAGCGGATAGGGCGGGGGTTGAGGGACCCGAATATCGTCGATGGTGGAATAGTCCATGGACGTGTGCTTCAACAGATGGAGTCCAGGGTGCTCGTCACGCATGTCATACCCGGGAAGGAGAACTCCCTATTGTGGTTGCGCGAACAATGCGGCACGACGTATATTAGTGGGTGCGTCAATTCGTATGTCGTGTGACCTACTCACCTCCTCAGTTTTATCCAAGACATGTAGTAACATTATTTTCTAGTTTGTCCATTTTAATTATATTTGGATTATATCGTCATGTATATTATTTTTACTTTGAAGATTTGGATTATACTGTCATGAATATATATTTGCATTATCTTTAGTTTGTGTTGGATATATGATGTTTGGAACAGGTACAACGTTGCTATAACAGGTACAAATATACTGCTGGGCAGTGGCAGTGGCCATACTGCCCAGCAGATTTTTTTTAAATTATGCCCAGAATTTTCACGGTCATTGACCGTGACAAGTCCGCGACAAAAGTTGTCACGGACGTGTCACGGCCAATGACCGTGACAATTTTTTTAAAAAAGGGTCACGGCTTTGTCACGGTTATAAACCGCGACAAACGTGTCACGGTCATTGACCTTGACACGACCGTGACACAAAACGCGAGTTTTTTGTCAAGGTCAATGACCGTGACACGACCGTGACAAAAAAAGTTGTCTCGCCTCGAAATGTCACGGTCATTGACCTTGACAAGGTGAATGACCTTGACAAATGGGCAGATTTGGTGTAGTGCTAGGTTCCAATCCTCTAATCAACTATAAACTAGTCTAGTTCACCCATACCGCCCATACAGTACGCTACAATATACCCTTAGTTATCATTAAGCCTTTAGTTACGTTTCTCATTAACTCACCCCGTACCTCCCATACAGTATGTTACCGAACAATTAATGGTTAACATTACTCTTACGTTTTTATTATTATCCTCATGTTAAATTCTCACACTTACTTTATCTTTAGATTCACACTATCTATCTTTTCTACTATTTACATTAAGTAGATTGGGCATTGTGTTATATATATATTATCTATTTTTGCAACTATCACACACAAGTAAATTAACCATTGTTTAGATATACACTATCTAGTCTCCTTACTATCACACATAAGTAAGATCACACACACACACACACACACACACACACACACACATATATATATATATATATATATATATATCCATCTAATAAGGAAGGTTGGTTTTTGATTTCTAATTTTATCCGAGCACAATAAGGGCTAAGATTATTTCTACAAAAATAAAAAGTATAGATTAATCCCCTCATTTTCGTTATCCCGCCCAATTTTCTCTGGCCCACCCAAACACGCCTAAACTCACCCTTCTCTCTCTTATCTCAAAACATTATCTGAAACTAAACCCTTTCTTTCTCTCTCTCATACTGCCTCCCTCAAACACTAACCCTCTAGTTCACTTTAATTTGATTACCATACTCCTCTACGAAAATAACCCAATCTCGATTTCTCACCCCCCTCTTAATTATCCCTATCTCAATCTCGATTCCTCAACAGTCAACCCTCTCTCAACGCTGCCTTTAACCCCCTCTCAATTCACCGTTGAAACATTGTCGTTTCTTGCTCTAAAAAATCTCCGGTTGTAGCTACCAAGACAAAGAGACTGGCGGACAGGTTGAGGTTGGGGAGCTTAACCGAAGATGAATTGTTAGTTTTTTAATATTCACCACTCAAAAGTATTATTTCAATTTTGGATATAACATGTATTTATTTTTTCGATTTTGGATCTCAGATCTAATCGCGTATTGCTGCTGTTGAACTGGGTATAAAGGCATTGTTGCTGTTGATCTGAGTACAAAGGCGTTGAAAATACATGTTGAACCCAACAAAGATATCTCTAACTTATGTATATGTTTTTTTTACAGTGTACTTTGATTTGGTTTTGTGGTTTTATAATTTATTTGTAGATTTTTATTTTTTGTATTCAGGCATCACAAGGATTTTTGAATGTTTGATGGGGGCTTTGTCAATACACCGACAATAATTCTTTTGACACAACAAATGAGGAAATTACTCACGTATGTTCTTACTCATGAACTACTGACCTTATTTGATTTTGGGTGTAGTGGAAATATGATGTTAATTGTTTGTTGCCAAAAACTTTTCCAAATTAGAAAATTTTCTTATTTTCTCTTGGTTTTCTTGAATTATTGCTTTAGTCAAGTTTAATAAGATATTCAATGTATACAACATATTCTAATGATTATTAGACTATTATTAGACTGTTTACTAATACATTGGTATACAAGATATTCTACTGACCCTACATAATTATTAGACTGTTTACTATTACATTGGTATACAAGATATTCTAATGTATGATGTTTGGCAAATTCTTATATGTCGATAGTCTTATGAAAGTAGATAATAAATATGTTTACGTTATTCCTTTTAATATTTTTGCTGATGATCAAAAGTTAGAGTCCATTAGACAAACACTATTATTGGGACGATCCTTTGGGTATTTACACTTACGTTTACTTTTTTGATTTTTTAGCTGTCTTAAGTGATGTTTACTAAGAATAACACAAACAAGATTTGTCTCAGGTCGCCGTGAATACAGGACATGTATAATAGACTAGAAGTGGCAGAGGCGTATGCAAGGTCCTTGAGAACATGGACTCAATGCGTTGATGCCAATATCAACACCAGCCGTACAATGGTCTTATTTCTTTCGTGGATACTCTGCTTCTCATTTCAGAGGAGGGAAATGGAACTCCGGTGGAAGTTGCGATGATAAGATTCAACCCATAACGAATGATACGTACCTCTCCCCATACCCATGGCTCGAGTCTGTAATCACGGAGATGAAGACACCCATTTTTTATCTGAATATTACGAAGATGACGGACTATAGAAAAGATGGTGGGATCCTTCAATTTTCAGGTAAGCACAGGGGCATAGGTATCCTGGGATGATACAAGATTGTAGTCCCCACATGTGTTGTTGGGGTTGCTGGGATTTGTAGTGCTGAATGGATGGTCTGGTTAATGGTGTTCATATATATAGGTTCTCTATTTTGAAATTTGGCTTTGAAGTTACTTTTTGTTGATGTTTTAATCCTCACACTTGACTTTGTGGTTGTTTTTTGTTTGTAATAATTATACACGTTCCTCTATTATTGAGGTTTATATTGATTTTTTATTCTTTATTTTGAAAACTTTTTTTAACAGGGGTGTCTTTGGGTTCTCTAAACAGGCACAACGGAAGACACCCCAACCACAACCGACGATAATTCGCTGATTATTGTTCCTCTCTAAATATTCCTCTGCGGTACGACTCAACCTCTGCCCTACCTCTCTCTTTATGAAAACTTTCTAAATGGTTTTAGGATGTTATGGTAGCGATTGCATTATATGTGGCGGCGATGATGTTAAAATTACTTTTGGCCAAATGTGTTGAGACTAATTCAGAGAATGATAAGTATGTTCTTATAACTTCTCCTGCATATAAGATTTTTTTTCATATTATATCACATCATTTCTAAACCAAAGGTACTATTATATCACCACACCATCACATGTATATCTTCTCCTTTGTTTTTTTGATATTCAGGTGCTGCCTTTTGTGTTAAAGTGTGTGTGCTAACATGTGTTTGTGTGTTTTCCCAGAGGAATGTTACTTCTTGATGTCAACTGGAGTTAACAACCAACCACTTTCATTCTCTAACTTGGGTCGGTAGATTTTAAGTTCTTTGCGTTGAGGTTCATTAGTGGTGCAAATGGGATCGATTGCTACGTGGGGGATTGTTGAAGTTTACTCACATGAGATATTGGTTTATTGAAGTTCGTTTTGATTTTTTCGCAGCTTATGTTTTTTTAGTTTAGGGTGGCTTTTGAGAGTTTTGACATCTAAGGGTTTGGTAGTCTTTCCCATATTTTGAGAGCTTGGCATTGGCGTATGCCCTATTTTGTTTAAGTTGTTAAGCAGATTTTTTTTGTAATGGTTGTTCATCTTGCAAAGTCATAACGCTGAATTACCATCTATCTAGAAATCCAATTTTTTTCCTGTAAATTTCTCTTTGTATTTAAGGCTTAAATTTTGTTTACATTAGTACACGAAAAGTATATATATGATTTTTTGACTGTTGTAATATTTTATTATCTTTAGACAGTTGAAGAATTTGTACACAAATTAAGATGAAAATTTGCCCTCTTACCCTAAACAAAAGGATTAATTGTTTCTTATTTTAAATACCCATGATATCAATACATTTTTTTAATGAAAATTTTGTTTTTTTGTATGCAACTAAATTTATTGCTACAATATTTGTCTGAAATTATCTTCACATTTACTTCATTTTCGATTTCAGATTGCACGTGGAGATTATCCTCAGTCACGGAACGCACATTGGGTTCATAAGCAATTGATACATTACTTTTGGGGTATTTGTGCTAATCTTGATTTTGTAGCACTTTTAGTACAATCTTATGCATTCCACATTGTATCCAAAATTCCATGTCAAAAATGCTAATGTATATAAGTTTGGATGATATATAACTTTAGTGTGATTAATGATCGGGTCATGTGCATGTTTCACGCGACGATATGCACAAAATTGTAGTCGTGCCGGTGGCACGAGCATGTATTAGGAAGTAGCAATATACGAGGATGAAACTAATGATCTATAGGAAATCAAATAATCAATACTTTCGAAAAATTTCTCCGTGCCTTTAGGCACGGGCATTCAACTAGTATATATATATACCGCATCTCCTGGACTGGTCATAACGATGCGCACTCGCGTACTCTGCCATCAGTCCAAGTACCTCTTGTACTTAATCATAGGTTATCGGTTCAGAATGTCTCCTTTAGCCCTCAATCAAACCTCACATACTGGAGGCGAACATAAGACTAAATCTTTTGGGCTGCGCACATACCTAATGTACCCAAATGACTTGCTGACATAACTATTTCTCTCATATAGTTATTCACTATCAATACTATGCTCTGGGGCACAAATTCACACCTCACTGGAATCGTTAAGGTGGGATCGCCCACTGCGCAAGACTTCCTCGATAACAGGTAGCGTAGATATGTTAATATACACAAAAGCACATAACATGCATACACACCTAAGCATATGTATATTCAGTATAGACACACACACGACCTATAATAATAAATCCGTATAAGTATACACTCAACCTATAATTATAACCCATCTAGGTATCCTCTCACCCATAATAATCACTCGTACGTAGTATTTATCTCTCGAATACTCACCGTACAATTCATTCACATTTATAACTCTCGATTATATCTATCTGAGCATCATTATTTACCCGTAGGTCCCAAAGTTATCCCTTATGTTAATTCAGTAGATACTACACTTATACCCTACTGGTTATATTCTTAGATTATGGTCTACTCTTCCCGTACTCCAAATCCTAATTTTTCAAGTGTACAATTCACTCGATTTCTATCGTTGGTTAATTATCCCAACTTAACCCTTACCAATATAAATCGAATCTTAACCTCATGCCTACTGGCCTCCCCTAACTCTCCATATAACTACTAACCTATCACCAAAGTTCCTCGTAATTCAATTCATGGGGATATATAAACAAAAAGGCAAAGTTGGAATTTTCTGGGCAGCCGAATCGATTCGCCAGGAGGCCAAATCGATTCAAAATGTAGCAGTTCATCTCCTTCATTCAGTTCTTGCCTTTTTCACCATTTTTACTCCTATAAACCTTCATGCAAACATCCCAACTCCCAACCAAACTTAACCAAATTTAAAATAGGGTTGTTCTAACAGTTCTTAATGAATTATATCATTAAATCTTCAATAAAAACGGATCATACAAGATTTAATCTTCACAAATCATAAAAAACTTAGTTTCTCATGTACTTCACATCTTTTAATCAAGAACCCAGATTTATTTGTTATAAATCATCCCAAACCCTCTGATTTCGTGTCACCAATATAAAGAAATGTAACTACATGAAATCCTACTTCAATTCATAGATTACACCCCCCCAAATTCATATAAATCTTCCAAAATATGTAATTCAAACCCTATTCTACATGGGTATTATAACATGCTTAAAATAAATGCAAGATAAACACTTACCTCTTAATTGAAGCTCTGATTTCGTGTGAAAGATGATATGGTTGTTCTCCCTTTGTTTCGATCTCGATTCCATCACGTTCGGGGTGGAAATTGAAGTTGGAAGCTTTGGCTTTCTTCTCTCCTTCCTCTCCTATGGCCTCTCCTCATTAAGCTTTGTGTTAGACCTATCCCCTCATTCTAATGGGCAAATATAGACTTATAATTTTCGGAATTCCTCTAACCCTAAGTTCTCAAATGATTGAAATGCCTTTAAATGGTGTCGGTTTGGTCTAAAATCACCCCGACACCCAAACTATACCCCCCGGGTATACTATTTCAACTATTTTGACCCTTTCAGAATCAATCGGGCCCTCTAAATCATCATCCGAGTCACTTTACACCTTCATCTTATTCCCACCTCAAAATACGACACGTGTAAAATAAAATGTCCCGAATTTATATAAATCTAAATCACCAAGTTAAATGAATTAAATTCTTCGAATTAAATTAATTCTAAATCACCAATTTAATTTAGTCTTAAATCACCAATTTACTTAAATCCTATATCCTAAAAAATACAGGGTATTACACATTTAACCATTGTCAATGAACAAATTTAGAAAACATAGACGATTTCTTTGCCTATAAATATTCTCAATTTAGAGTTCGTTCATAAAACCTTATATTCTTTAAAATTGGATTCAAATGTGCTTCAACGTCTTCATTTATAAAAAGAATATGGATTTAGGTTGAGCAGGAGGAGATGGAGATCTGAAACCGATGCAGGGACATTTAGGAAGGATTGACATAGTAGTTAGAATCACAACTATTACTGTAGACACCCCATTCTAATACCCCCTAACCTCTCCTTAGGTCCCTAACACCTCCCTTCATCATTACTAACCCAAGTCATACCCCGGGTACTGACCTGAAGGCCATCGGGCACTCCCAGGCTCCGTTTGACCAAAAGTCAAACTCTTCAGCTCAATCGAGACTGAATGAATATTCGAAGGGCACTGCATCCCCTTTCCAATGGTCCATCCCGTGCACGATTCTGACTTACCATGCGAAGGAACGACCCGTTTTCCCTCAAAACTCGATTAGAAGGTCACCGGACGCTCCCAGGCTCCGTTTGACCAAAGTCAACTTTTTAGCTTGATCGAGACTGAATGAATCTTCAAAAGGCACTAAAACCCCTTTCCAATGGTCCACCCCATGCATGGTTCAGACTTACTGTACGGACGAATGATCCGTTTTACTCCGAAAGGTCACCGAACACTTCCAGGCCCCGGTTGACCAAAGTCAACTCCCCAAACCGAGTCAAGCTCTTTGGAATATCGAAGTACATCTCCTAGCCTTTCTAATGGTCCACCCCGTGCACGATTCTGACTTATCATGCAGACTAACGATTCATTTGCGTCCGACGATCCCCCGTCCAAAGGACCGACATACGCCTCTGAGCCACATTTGAACCAAAGTCAACTCCCGGACCCGGGAGAAGTCCAAAGGACTTTCGAAGGTCTCTGAAATAAATTTCCAATGGTTTAAATCGTGCTCGATTCAGATTAGCGATTTGCGCTCTATGACCAATTTTCCGAAGGAACTTGAAAGACACTGCCAAATGGCAGGTCTCAGGCCTGCCTATCGACAGTGTGCCTAAACACACTTGCCGATTGGTAGGACCAGGGATATGACGATCGGCAATGCTCTAGGACTATAAAAAGGAGGGCCTAACCTCATTCAGGGGGAGGAGAAAAATCAGAGATCCATCACTCCCAGCAAGCTCAAAAAACCCCTCTCGAAGTCAGCGTGATTTCTACATCCAAATCCCTTTCCAACCTTCACCTTTCATCAACTTCTTCATCAAACTTGGTGAAATAAGTATCCTTCATCATCACCCAAGTGTAAGTGCTTCTCTCCAACACCCAAGATCAAGCTCAAGATCTTCAAGAAGGCCCAATTTTCTCAACTCTCTCTTTAAATTCCCCTAAATTTGCATTAACTTGTTTTGTTACTTAATACTTTTATTCTCTCATACCACATATGTTAATATAATTTTTATCTAGTATTATAGCACATCTCTTATTTTTATATAAATAAAACCCAAAAAAAAAGAAAAAGAGGATTTTCTCATAAATTCCAAGCGGGAATTTCCACACTTTTCTCACAACTAAAACACTTTTTACACACACACACAAAAATAAGGGAAGTCCCGATTGGATTTATGGGATAAACCCACCCCTCGTTTTGCATACGAACTACGTGGACTGGGATGCCTCTATAGGCTACGTAGACGTCTCGGGGTAAAACCCGAGACTCGAGTCCTTTTCCTACTTTTTTTCCTATTTTTTTATATTCTTTTAACTTAACTCTCTTAGATTCTATATATATATATATATATATATATGTATTTGTTCTTAGTGGCTTATTATTCCACATGCGTTATTATTCCCTTATAATCAACGCCAGGATAAACGCATAAATCCTATTTTCTAATATTATTTTTTAGGAACATTCCAATGGATGACTCGCTTTATCTCTTCCATGGTACAAGTCAATGATTCCTATCTCCACTACGTATACACATGCACACATATCACGGGGAAATAAAGGAAAATAACAACAACCCATGAGAGATCGTAACACCTTCCCATTTCGTAACTTAGCCTCCGGACCCTTTTTGAATTATTTTGGTTTTGCATGTATCAGTATGTCTTTGGATACTGTCCTTTGGGATGTCTCCCTTTTCTTTTGTCTGTTTTGAGTAAAATAGACTGGCGACTCTATCTCTCTACATTTTTCACCTCATCAACGACGCCGACCAAAGCGCTCCCGAGAGGGACGTGCGGGTCCTAGGATCCTCCCTCTCACCTGTCACGAGGATCGAAAAGGGGATGGCAACAGTGGTGACTCCGCTGGGGATTTTTTCATTTTGAGGGGTTGACTCTATTTACATGGGTGTTATATTTATTTATATTTTCCCCTATTTTGCATGTTCCCCCTTTTCATGTGTACCTCATGCTTAGGCTTCTATTCACACACTTGTAGAAAATTCTCCCTGTATATTTCACACCACGTGCACCTAGGATCACATACATCCTTATGTTGCACGCATCACCCATACTTGGTATACCATTGGTAATCATACTTTGCTCCCTGTTGGGCATGATCAAGAAAGATACTCTCATTACAAGATACTAATAATAGGATCATGTATGATTCACACAATATCACCAAAGAGCATTGTGATTGACCAAATTTTGTCTCGTAATTGGAGGGTCACTTCGTGATGGGCGCTGGTCCGGTAGGGCGCAGTTAGTCTAAGCGATATGACTCTCACCTTCCATTAGCCAAGTACTTTCGACGTATATAGAATGGTTCCCCCGCATCGTACTGCTTGACTGAAGTTATAATGTGAGGTATATCGCAGGGAACTCATTCACGTACGCCGAGTATATCGAATTCGCTCTCACACGTACCGTCCCCACAAGGTATATGGTGAAGCAATTCACGTACACTCAGGTATATCAAATGGCTTGTCCACACATATCGATTACCCTTAAAAGAAAGACGTATATCATGGAAGCCACGCCAAAGTGGGGAACCCTTTCCAATTCACCCAACCAAGATACATACCCGCATATAGGTGTCAAGCCTAAGACACACATATTAGATTGTCAGTTTCTACCCGAAACTCTGCTAAAATTTCGAGTCGGCCTGATGCCCAAGTTTTTGTGCATTTTTAAAACGAGACCCTGCCTGTGAGCCTGGTTACAAGTCCAGCCATAGCTTTGCATATGTTACAAACCCAATTTTTTCAGGCTCGGGTCCCATCCGACATTTCATTTTGCATTTAGGAGAATTTAATACAAGTGAGAACATAATAATAATAATAATAATAATAATAATAATAATAATAATAATAATAATAATAATAATAATAATCATTTTGAGATCCGCCTCCCAAAAACATTTCTCCCTTCTTTATCAAAAATCCCAAAACATTTCTCATTTCTTTACCAAAAATATTGTGTCTTTCACTCTCAAAGAAAAAAAAATGTCAAAAATATTTTCATATTTTTTCTCAAAACTAAGTCCCATTTTGCGCCTTCTCAAGTCGATGGCACACCCTTGCCTGACTTCTTATTGGCTTCGGTCTTCAGTCAAATCACCCCGGAGTTCCGTCCGTTACCCTGTTACTTCTTTCAAATCCAGAATCCATCCACTTTCTATGGAAAACACAGATCAAGTACCTGTTATGCAGTCAGATCTGACGACAGTCCTAGCTCAGCTTGTGTCCAAGATTGACAACCTTCAGACTGAGGTCCGAGAGATGCAACGAAACCAGGTTCCTGTTCCTCAAGAGCTCGAGGCCCTATTTCCTTGTGCTATAGGTCCACCCGAGCCTATCTGGGTTCCCAAAGAATATCAGCACGCTCCCCGTGTCCCTCCTGTTAATGGGCCACCGCCTGCCCGACTTCCAATGTCGAAGCTTGCCCAGCCTGGGGCTAAATAGCCCATGATCATTGATCCGAAAGAGAAGGAGTTGAATAAGGTCAAAGAAGATCTCAAGATGCTAACTAAAAAGTTTGACCAAGTCAGAATCTCTGGAAATTACATGGAGTACACCCACATGTCTCCTTATCCTAAAGCGAGGTTACCCGAGAAGTTCAAGATGCCGAATATTAAGAAATTTGAAGGAAGTGGACCCCCGATTGTTCATCTTCGTAGTTATCACCGTGCTATGACTCTCTTAGGGGCTTCTGAAGATGTGATGGCCCAATTTTTTCAGCAAACTTTGAAAGATAGCTCCCTCCAATGGTTTTTGTCTCTCGAAGAGTCCAGAATCCATAGCTGGGAGGATGTAGCCCGAGAATTCATGCCGCAGTACAAATATAATGAAGAGCTTGAGGTCACCCATCGCGATTTAGAGATTCTCAAACAAAACCCTGGGGAATCAGTTAGTAACATCATAACCTGGTGGAGAGAGCAAGCAGCTACCATGACCAATCGGCTATCTGAAGAAGAACAGGTCAACATAGTGACACACCTAAATGTCTGGGGTAAATGTGAGGAGGTGAGTAGGCCATATGATATACGAATTAACACACTCACTAATATACATCGTGCCGCATTGTTCGCGCAACCACAATAGGGAGTTCTCCTTCCCGAGTATCACATGCGTGACGAGCACTTTGGACTTGATCTCTTGAAGCTCACGTCTATAAACTATTCCACCCTAGACGATATTCGGGTCCCTTAACCCTCGCCCTATCCGCTGGCCATCAAATACGTCCAATATGAACACGCTCGGCCAACCAAGTGACGACATCGGTCTGTTGAAGGGCGCCAAATAGGGAAGTGGATCATCGAAGTACGCACGTGTCGGTGATGAAGCAGCGAGGTCCACATCCTCGTCATCCTGCGCCTCATCCTCCTTACACCTCCTTCTCCTTCCCTTTACCCTTACGGTCTCCGCCCAACGTACGCTTTATGAATGAGTACATATCTTGGACCGTCTCCTCCAAACGGGACAGCTTTGCGTCATGTGAATCCACCGTTCGAGCCAACCCGGTGTCGCTCGTCTCCAATCCGATGATCCTAGATTTGGCCACCCGCGAGCTCACCCTCTTGTCCTCCCCTTGCGATCGGAGCCAAGCACTTGGCTGAGTGCGTCTGTGGACAAAGATGCCTTGTCGGCATCAGACTGCGACTCATGCACTTCCTTAAGCTTTGCCTAAAACGACAAAAAGCACATGATTAGTAAAATAAGTAAACTAAAAAATGATAACGTAATTAACAAAAAGTAAACTGTCGGATTACTTACAATCATGGCCGCGACGCTCGGGGACACCTCCTTGTCCTTCCCCTTCTTCGTTCGAAGAGCCACATAAGTATCGAGCCTATGTGGCTTACCCCCAGGGCCACTCCCTACCCCCTGAAATAAAATAAAGTAAAATTTGTATCGGCCCCGCAAAGTAAAATAATGTAGAATAATATATTTCTGTAGTTATAGAAAAATTAAATCTTACCTTCATCCTATGCTCCACCTCGGCGTACAACGTCCGGCCGGAGTAGTGCACGTCCGTCTTTTTTCCTCGATTTTTCCTCCCCAATTGGCGAGATGCCAATTTTCGCTCCCCGATCTCATTGGCAATGAACTTTTGCCATTGTTCCAATGAGATCGTCTCCTTCGGCGGGACAGATTCACGCCATTGGATAATGGACTCTCGTGTTTTCCCAAAGTACCGTGTCCGCATATTTTTCTTCCACGTCTTGTGTTTCTCCCTCAACTGCTCCAAGACGGAATCACATACCTTTGGATCCAAGTTGAATTGTTCCTGTCCAACAAATACAATGTTAGTTGCGAATAAATATAAATATAAATATAAAATGAAATTGAAATATTCATATTCATATAAATATATTACCTGTAGTGCTGCCCAAACAGCTAACTTGAGCTCATATGACACCTCCTTCCAACTCATAAACCCCGGGCCGATGACCGTCTTTAGCAGCTCGAGGGATCTCGCTAATAGCTCCAACTTGTTCTCGATGGTAATCCAAATTTGCCATATTTGGGGATCCTAGGGGCCGAGGAGCCCTCGTCGCCTCCACTACCACCAAGCCCAGACGACATCATCATAACTAGCATCATCATCCTTGCCTTAATACCCGAAGGAGACATTTCCTGTAAAAAAATGTTATTAGTACAGATAAAAAAAAATTAGAAGAAAACATGCAAATATGTACAATTACTACAAATAAAAATGAGCATTAATTATTAATTTACTTTCATACACCCCCTCCCCCACCACACACACGTACACGCACACCCCCATCACAATTAAAATTATAATTAAAGCTATACAATTTATTAATTAAAGCTATACAATTGTTAAGATTTCCCCACCACACACACACACCCCCACCACCCCCACACCACCCCCTGCCCCCTCCCCACGCCACACACACACGCACATACTATATATATATATATATATATATATATATATTGTTCGATATACAAAGTAATTTTCAAAAAAAGTTGAAAAATCCCACCCCCATATGGGCAATAATCCAGTGGTCAAGCTACTTTTAAAACTAACCAACCCAACATTTACTAAACAAAATAATCCAACAACAATGTCAACAACAAATGTGTATTCCGTACTCCTTCTAATTCATCTACTCAATTAATTCATTTCATCAATTAAATTAATAATTAAAGTATACAATTATTAATTTACTAATTTACAATGAGGGGCAATCCTACTTTCATATGAAATGGGCACTAATTATTAATTTACTTTCATATAAAACTATACAATTAAAATTACAATTAAAGCTATACAATTTATTAATTAAAGCTATACAATTGTTAAGATTGCCCCACCACACACACACACACCCCCCCCCACCCCCACCCCCCCCACCCCCACCACCCCATCCCCGGCCCCCTCCCCCCGCCACACACACACGCACATACTATATATATATATATATATATATATATATATATTGTTCGATATACAAAGTAATTTTCAAAAAAAATTGAAAAATTCCACCCCCATGTGGACAATAATCCAGTGGTCAGGCCACTTTTAAAACTAACCAACCCAACCTTTACTAAACAAAATAATCGGCCAGCAATGTCAACAACAAATGTGTATCCCGTACTCCTTCTAATTCATCTACTCAATTAATTCATTTCATCAACTAAACTAACAATTAAAGTATACAATTATTAATTTACTAATTTACAATGAGGGGCAATCCTACTTTCATATGAAATGGGCACTAATTATTAATTTACTTTCATCTAAAACTATACAATTAAAATTACAATTAAAGCTATACAATTTATTAATTAAATCTATACAATTGTTTAGATTGCCCCCCCACCCCCTGCCCCCCTCCCCCCGCCACACACACACGTACGTACACACCTGCACAGACACACACACCCCACCCCACCCCCACCCCAACCCACCCCCTGCCCCCCTCCCCCTGCCCCCCTTCCCCCTCCCCCCACCACACCCCCTGCCCCCCTCACCCCACCCCCACCACACCTGCACACATACACACGTACACACACAACTCACCCCACCCCCACCACCCCTTGCCCCCTCCCCCTCCCCCTCCCCCACCACACACCACCACACACACATATACATATACATATACACACATATATATACACACATACACACACATATAGAAATGAAAGAGAAAGAGAGGAAAAAAACATACCTTAGAGAGAGAGAGAGAGATAGAGGGAAAACCAAAAATCGGTGGAAAAAAAAAGCCTAGGGCTTATTTTACTGACGACATTGTCACGGTCGTGTTAAGGTCCTTGACCGTAACAATTATTTAAAGAATTGTCACGGTCATTGACCATGACAATTCGGTGACAAAGATGTTTGTCACGGACTAGTCACGGTCAATGACCGTGATAATTTTTTGTCACGGTATTGTCAATGACCGTAACACAAAACACGTGTTTGTTGTCACGGTCAATGACCGTGACAAGGGTGGACGGCTGAAAGGTGACAATTTGACCATTTTGGTGTAGTGTTCCCCATTTTCAAGCAACCATGGGAGGACAATAATATCCCAACGTTTGAGCTCTCAGAGAAGCAGGTGTAGAAATCGAGGAAGGTCTTGCTAAAACAGAGGTTGAACCAAAAAAGGTGTCCGGACAGTTCACCCCCAGAAAATATGACAAACCTGCCAGTGCTGCAGTCTCAACCATCAGCAACATCTCTCAATCAACCACCTCGCGGGCACCATAAAGCCGCCCTTTCCCAGTTCGAAAGGATTCCATGGTCCCCTTTACAAAGTTTATTAAGCCATATTAAGCCGAAACCTCATCAAGCCCTTGGATCCCCGTCCATTGCCCAATCCACTTCCGAAAAACTTCAAGGCAGATGCCCATTGCGCCTTTCACCAAACCGCTGGTCATACCACCGACCAATGCTTTCACCTTCGAAACATAATCCAAGGTTTAATTGACCGGGTTACCATTGCCCCACCAGCCAATCCTAAGCCAAACACTACTTACAACCCACTCCCAAATCATACCAATAATATCTTCCTAGAAAGGGACCCAGAATTCGATCCTTCAACTCAAATCATACCCATACTCTCCCAAACCTCTCCAAACTTGACCATATTTCCTCCTAAACCCTGTTAGGCTCGCTGATCAGGCACTGTCACTCCTTACGAGAGCATGCATCGCTGTCCATACCCGTTCTGAAAACGGAAGTATGGGATTATCAGAAGTCTTAAACCAACTCCTAGAGTTCGGGCTGAAATTGCCCTCACAAATGATCATTGATTGCCAGAGGTTCAGTACGCTATTCTTGGAAGCACGGAAATGGGCCTGAGAGTCAGACAGTTGGGTAGTACCGACCGATGAAGTTAGCCTAGATGACATTATCCAGATTATGGCAGAATTATTCAGACGAACCAACGACATTTGCAGTATGATCGAGTTACTTGATACTCTGAAACTGCAAGGGCGCCTGGTCCCTTCACCCGTACATATCCCCACAGAATGGAAAGACCTGTATGAAGAAGCCATTGAAATTGTGGAATGCATTGACTTTACATGTAAAAACATAATTGTTGCCACCGGATGGGGGGAAGAGTTCGAAGATCCGAATGAGGAATAAGCCTTCGAGAAAACTGGCCCGGTAGCCGACATATGTGGGATGATATCATTTGAGGAGCTCCTCGGAGAAATAAACAAAGCGGCAGAACAACCCAAAATTGACAAAGAAACAGGGTTCATATTCTTGCATTCTTCAGAAATCACATGACCAGATCAGGGAGGCATTACCAGATCCCAAGCTCACTACCAGCCCATGACAAAGGGAAGGGCGTTAAAAACCTTCCTATGCCAGAAATGACCCTCGAGGAAAGCAAGATCCTCGATAAACTGAAGAAAACTCAAGCTAACATCACTCTATGGGGGCTTTTCATGTCTTCCCAGCTGCACATAAACGCTTTGATCAAGTTTCTCACTGGACCCATAATTTCTCCTTCTACTACACCATAAGAAGAGGTAAATTTAGTCGGATCCCTGACCTCTACCGGCATGCTATCCTTTTTCGAAGAAGAAATCCTCAGAATTGGGCCAAACCACAATCATGCACTCAACATCTCCTTCGAAGTTATGGGAAAAATCGTACCACTCTCTCTTGTTGATAATGGATCCACATTGAATGTCTGCCCATCAAGAACCTTCAAATTCTTAGGACTGAAGGAAAGTGATTTCGCTCCAACTTTCGCTACTGTACGCGCCTATGATAACACCTGTCGAGAGGTAATGGGATCCATAAAGCTTATAAAAGGGGCTTGCCTTATAAACCCCATCGTTGAATGCCAAGTAATTGACATCCCGACTTGTTTCAACCTGCTACTCGGATGACCTTGGCTCCACAGTATCAAGGGTGTGTCTTCCTCACTCCACCAGAAATTGAAGTTCTTCGCCGACGGATAAATCATTACCATTTTGGGCGACGACGATAATACTGAGGGTGCAAGTACCAACAATCCAGTCCTTGAGATACAACACGGGTCAAATGATATGCTCCTATCAGGATTTCGAGTTGAACTACTTCTACTCCCAGCAGGGGATGATTTCAAAGAAAGGGTTTGTCCGGAATACGACCCTCATGGCAATGTCAATGCCCAGACTGGGGCTAGGAGAAAGACATCAAGGGATATTTGATCCCATTGAACTCAAAAAGGCTTTCCCTCCTTGTGGTTTGGGGTATCAACCATCAGAACAAGAACTTAGATTGATCCTCCAGTCTCGACCAAGGAGAAGACTAGACCGCATCCAGACTATCTCAGGTGACTCCTTGAATGGACGGTTCCTCAAAGAGGGTGAGGACTTCCTCTTTTGCGTCGTTCCGAAACCATGGTATGACCATATAGACAAGAAGATGAAGCCTGTAATGGAGATCTTTTTTCAAGATAGCTACCCATAGGCCAAAAATTCCCAACACCATGTACAACCGCTCATCAAAGATACCGAAGAGACTGAGGAAAGTGACTCCAAAGACTCGTTCAAAGCTAAATAAAAAGTTAAATGTGGTCAAAGCTAAGAAATCTCCGCATCGAATGGTCTCTTAAAGTCAAAGAAGAGGTGGTCAAAAAGTTAAATGTGGGTTTCATTCGTGTGATCGAATATCCCACATGGCTAGCCAACATAATGCCTGTGCCAAAATTAGGAGGGAAAATTCAGATGCGTGTAGACTACCGGGACTTGAACAAAGCCTCTACAAAGGATGATTACCCGCTACTAAATATCGACATGATCATGGATAATACGACCATTCATGCTCTCAAGTCATTCATCGAGGGGTTTGACGGATACAACCAAATCAAAATGCACCCAGATCATCAAGAAAAAACTACGTTCATCACCCCATGGGGAACCTTTTGCTACACTGTCATGCCATTTGGTCTCAAGAATGCTGGGGCTACCTACCAGAAGGCTACTACGACCATCCTACATGATGTGATTCATAAAGAAGTCGAGGTCTATGTGGATGATACGATTATCATGTCCAAAACTAGAGAAGGTCATGTTCTCGCTCTCGGAAAGTTCTTCGAACGATTGTGATGATATCAGATGAGACTCAATCCACATAAATGTGTCTTCGGCGTTACAAAGGGAAAACTCTTGGTATTCATGGTCAGTGAAAATAGGATAGAAGCAGATCCTGCCAAGCTAAAATCCATACTTGAGATGCCACCTCCCCGAATGGAGAAAGAGGTCCGAGGTTTCCTTGGGAAATTGCAATACATTAGCCGGTTCATCAGCCAGCTCACTCCATTTGTGAAGCAATTTTCAAACTCCTTCGAAAGGATTCAACCAAAGTTTGGAACGATGCCTGCCAAGAAGCCTTCGACCGAATCAAACAATACCTGACTCAACCTCTGGTACTCATGACACCACAACCTGATCTCCCTTTGCTCCTATACCTAACCATAACCGACACTGCAACTGGAGCTTTGCTAGCTCAATACCTTGAAGATTCCCATAAAGAAACAGCCATCTATTACGCCAATCGCAATTTGGCTGGGTACAAAGTCAACTACACCGCTTTGGAAAAAGCATGCATCGTGCTTGTTTGGGTCACCCAAAAATTATGACATTACATGCTCGCCTTCCCCATTAAGCTTGTATCCTGAATGGACCCCATCAAGTACCTGCTTGAGAAACTCGCCTTATCCAGTCGAATGGCCCGATGGTTGATGCTCTTAGACGAGTTTGATATCATGTACATCACATAGAAAGCCATGAAAGGAAGAGACATCTCTAACTACCTCCCTGATTACCCCATGGAAGAAGGTAATGACTGGATCTCCTAATTCCCCAACGAAAACATCCTCTGCGCTTCTCAGGACGATCTCCGATGGAAAATGTTCTTTGACGGCGCTGCCAATAAAAAAAGGCATGGCATTGGGATACTTATGATCGCCCAGATGACTCCCACACTCCCATCGCCATCAAATTGGATTTCCCCTACACCAACAATATGACTGAATATGAGGCGTGTACGGTAGGCCTCAAAGTTGCTCTCAAGAAAGGTATCCAATGCCTAGATGTCTATGGGGATTCTTCCCTCATCATTGGTCAGGTGCTCTGAAAATAGAAAGTCAAGGAGGAGAAACTTCAACCCTTCCATTCCCACTTAGAAGAACTAGCCTCCTAATTCTAAGATATCACCTTCCACTACCTACCTCGAGCAAAAAATAACCTAGCCGATGTTCTTTCTACCTTGGCCTCCGTGGTTGACATGCCTGATGGAATAACAATGACCCCCTTCCTAGTTCAAAAGCAAGATAAATGAACCCACTGCTACCACATTGAGCTCATCACCAAAAGAGATCCCGAGCTAGCCAACTGCTGGTAGTATGATATTTGGCACCTCCTTAAGCATGGTAGGTATCCCGAGGGTTCCAACAACAAAGACTGGGCAACCCTCCGAAGATTGGCCGCCTAGTACATCATCTGTCAGAGAGCACTGTTCAAGAGAAACTTTGATGAAACCCATCTACACTGCATCGCAGGGGCAGACATTGAAGAGAGAATGCAGAAAATCCACAGCGGGGAATGTGGACCCACATGAACGGTCAAATGCTTGCCAAAAGATCATTCGATAAGGCTACTACTGGACCACTATAATCGAGGATTACACTACCTATGTCCAAAGATGCCTCAAATGCCAACAGTTCTCTAACCTTCAACACTTGCCTCCGTGAGAATTATACAACATAACTTCTCCCTGGCCGTTCTCCACCTGGGGCATCGACATCATAGGGAAGGTTACACCCAAGGCCTCTAACGGGCATGAGTTCATCCTGATTGCCATTGATTACTTCACCAAATGGGTCAAAGTTGAGTCATATGCAGTTCTGAACGCCAAGAAAGTGACCAAATTCATCAAGAAAAACATTATCTACCGATATGAGGTCCCGCATGAGCTAGTGTCAAATAACGGGTTACATTTTGAGGCAGAAGTCACAGAATTGGTAAACGAGTATGAGATTCAGAGACATAAATCTTCTCCCTATCGACCTCAAACCAATGGTTCAGTCGAAGCCACCAACAAGAATCTCAAAGCCATCATC
This sequence comes from Sambucus nigra, assembly GCA_949130495.1. NCBI lineage: Eukaryota > Viridiplantae > Streptophyta > Magnoliopsida > Dipsacales > Adoxaceae > Sambucus > Sambucus nigra. The sequence goes on from OX422210.1 coordinate 303,139,598, forward strand.
AGCAAGATGACCGAAAACTGTCAAGATTGGGCTGACCAAATCCCATATGCCCTCTGGGGCTATCGAACCTCAATCTAAACTCTACTGTGTCTACCCCTTACTCTCTAGTATACAACATGGAAGAAGTCCTACCCGTGGAGCTAGAAATACCCTCGTTACGTGTCATGCTTGAAAGCAAGGTTAGTGAGTAAGACTGGCATCAAAGCCGCCTTGACGAGTTGTCACTCTTGGACAAAAGGAGATTAAAAGCGTTGTATCACATACAAGGGTAACATCGCCGAATAGCACATTCATTTAATAAGGGAGTCAAGGACCACGGTGTTCGAGAAGGGGATTTAGCCCTAAAAGAAATAGTAGAGCCCATTTAGAACCCAGAGGGAAATTCAAGCCCAATTGGAGTGGCCCATACATTGTCAAGAAAATCTTGTTCGGTGGTGCCGCCATGCTCATCGACTTGGACGGAGAAGAGATGGCTCGTCCAGTCAACCTGGATCGTCTCAAGAAATTTTACCCCTAGTCCAAAATCTCGGCGTGCTATGACTCTTCTCATCTCCCTTCTATTATATATAAAAAAACTCTCTTCATTTCCCTCTGCCCAGAACTATGTGGGCCTAATCCTCTGCAAAAATCATTCTCATAAAAATTAAATTTTTTTAAAAACCCCCAGAGGTACGTAGGCAGCTCATACGTCTTACATGAGCACGGCCCCCTTCTTTTTCACAAAAAACTATTCTTTTCTTATCTCTGAGAATGACAGTTCACTTTAACATATATTTGAACAAAAGGATTATGCATGCCTTAGCGATCGGTATAGATAATTCAAAAATACAAATTTCATCAAAAGGCACAGCTAGATGAGCAAAAACTTGTTTATTTCATTAATAAGAAATTACAGTGCAATTACATAAAGGGATGGATGACTCCCTTCCCCTACCTTCTTAGAAAACCAAATAAAATTTCCAAATTTATTCCCATTACAAAACAAACTCTCTAAGTGACCTACCCACAGCTACCAGAAGAGCCCGCTCCATCATCATCATCATCATCTACATCCTGGGGTCCCCAAGCTTCCCTTACTTGAATAGAATGCCGCAGATGTTCCATGGACCGATAGACTCGAATCAGCCTAAAAAAAACTACCACACCTCCTTCCATGGTATCAGATAAGGCAAGCCACCTTTGTCCAGTATCCACTTCCAACATCTTGCTAACCACTATCCTCCACAACCAATTCATATAATCCTCAGGGATGTGCCAAACTCTCCCAGCAGACTAAGAGGGTTGGGTCGACGGAAGTCGACTCTCCCATAAAGAGCCAAGCCGCATGCGCAGACGCTCTGTTAAATCTTCTACCGGAAAGAAGTCGAGTGTATGAGGTGGAACGATCTACTCCCAACCAAATTGGCGCAGAAGCCGCCAGGGGAAATAAAAAGAGGTCTATCTGAGACCAACTAGTTGGACGTATGGGTATTCTCCCATTTCCAGAATAGGCAGCAGCTGTCCCCACCAAGGAACTGACCAACATAGATTTAGAACCCCATGCTCCACGAACCAGTTCCCCCAACTCTCAATATCCAGGCCGACACTAATGAAATGGCACGAAAAGAAATTGGGTACAACCGACAAAGGGTACTCCAGAGGAGTCACCAGGCGAAATCTTTCAGACAACCACATGAACAGCATCACATGGCTACCCCTCAGAAAGTCAAAACGACCTTCTCTCCAGGCATCCAGGCCATTTAAAGTCTCTGCCAGTATCACCGCTGCATGATTACAACAGTAGGACATCTATGAGGTAATAGCTGCAAGTTGTGGGTCCACCAGCATCTCCCCAATCACTAGCTATAATTTTGAAACCAAGCCTAGAATGACAGCTCCGACATATCCAACATCACCAAACTCCTGCAAATGCACAGATAGCAACACCTCCGGGAGAGAAATCATGCCTTCAGCCACTAGTGATCTGGCCGCTAAGGACGAAATACAGAGAAGCCTAACCAACAACTCCTGGGGAGAACGAGAAAACTCAGGCAGAGCTTCAGCAACGCCGGGATTTATCCCCAACATGGAAGAAAATTCCTCATAAGTCGGACAGACTTATTCCAAGCCAAAGTGAAATACATGGTCTTTGGGGTACCGGAATTGTACCGTCGCCATCAGCATGTTCCACTCTATGGGCCGATTATGCCATAAAGAAACTCGACGCATGTTGTAAGCATCATAGTCGATGTTATAGGAGCACATATCCTCTAAAGTCTCAAGGTAGTTGGCAAACTCAACGCTACCAGGGGGCCATCTCACAGAATAAGAAAGTAGGAATGTGAGGGTGTGAGGAAAACACTCCACTCTTACCCCTCTTTTATACTTGAAACCCCCCACAAAAGACATAACCCCTGCAGAAAAGTGGAGGAAATCCTGCCCCAAAAGGTACCAAAGGCTAAAGAGGGTACCAATCAAAGCTTTGAATTGATGGGACTGGACTAACCTGCCGATAGACTGGACAAGGTGCTTGATATAAATTCAGAAAACTCAAAATAAATTGATATTCTCAAACAGAATTTCAAAAATCCCCTTTTCATCTTTATATAAATTCTCATTTTAAATAAAACTTTCTTTCAAAATCCCCAAAATATTTCTTTTTACGGTCTTAGCAGCAAAGTAAAAAGCGCATGCATTCAATCATTCATCATTAATAGAAGATAATAAAAAAACTTCATTGCATTTCATAGATATATTTCTGTGTTACATCAGTTTTGTAGGAAAAATAAATAAAAGCAAAAAAATAACGGGACTCAGCCCGAACTCACATTCTCCCTCTCTCCTTCACCTAGTCTGCACCTCTCTCTCCTAAGAGCTTCCACACCTGTGACACGCTCTCTTTCCCCGACGGCGAGATGACGCACCACCACTGCCTGAACCAGACTCCTCCCCGGATGAGGCCGACGGCACCAAGAAAGAAGTAACATGAAATACTTTCCGAATATGGGCAATCGCCAAAGATATCCAGTCCCTAATATCCCTCAGCCAAGTGGTGGACACCTGGACATGTTGCAAGAAAAGGAAAAATCAGTATCAAACAGAAAAGACCAAAAGAAATCGAAAGGAAGGAGAAGAAAATAGAAAAAAAGATATACCTCAGGGAGAAGAACCTCCTCTGTCAAACCCAACTCCTCCGGGTCCATCGCATGAGTACGATGCAGCATAGGCACCATACCTCCACCAGCCCACTGTATGTTGTATGAAGGAGTATGCAACAGTACAAAGGGAACCTCTGAAACCGCCACTGCAGCAGATGTCGAAGGACCACCACCGCTGTGGGAAGACCCCACTGGCCGACTCGAACCCACAGGAAGAAAGGGCAGTGCATCATATATACTGGGCACCATCAACCAGCTCGTCACAAAGTCCATATAATCATACGGCATAACCGCATCGGTGTATAGCTGGTAGGACTCGCCAATAAACGCCGTGATTTTCGCATCCTCCGACAGCAGCCGCTCCCACCTCATAGACATAGGGGGACTCGTAGGTGGCACCACCACCTCCACTCAGCAATCTGACGAACCACCCTCTACCCAAGATACCAAGAATGGACAAACTCATGCTCCAGCAAACGCCTCATCTGTGCATTTATTTCGGTCAACCCTGTGTCCTGAACGATCGTCCCCCAAGGGTAAAAGGTCACTTGGAAAATCCCTAGCAAAATATAAGGAAACATAAAATCAGAGCACACAATGGTTATAGACTGAAGAAGAAAAAGTCTTACCCTGTCACTGGTCAGGCCATTCAAGACCTGACGCACCACCTCTAGAGAGAGAGACCTCCTCGACTGCCAATTGGCCTTGCGCCATCGATGCAACCGAAAAAAATCCCCAAGAGTCTCATCCTTCAAAGCGATCAACTGAGTATTACACGTGATCACCTCATAGAACCATGTCTGCCAAAGATAATAAATTCACAATCAAAAGAGATGCATAAGGAAAACGCAAATGTATGAAAGAAAAATGCACAAAATTAAAGAATTCCTCAAGAAGATACATGGCTCCAGTGAAAGACTGCCGGCAGCACCGGCTGAATGCATCCATAGAAAAATAGAGGGTCGCCAAAGTCAGGCTCCCCCAATCATAGAAAGGGATCTTCGAAAACACCCTCAATTACGACAAGAACCACAAATGGACGACGTCGCCGCTCGACCCCACCAAAAAACCCCCAACGCTAGAAAAATGAACAACAGGCCATCTGCCTCACCTGCAGCCCGTCTTCCACATCGATCACCCTGCCCAATAAAACTTCCTTTAGCAGTGATAGATGGATGGAGTCCCTAGACACTATCCTCCCCACATCACCAAGCACCGCGCGCACCGCCTCCGGCCTCACCCGCAAAGAGCGATCCACCTCTATCTGCTCCCCATCGCAATCTAGCACCTCCTATCGCTCGACACTAACCCTTTGCCTTCTCGAGGCAGTCCAAAAGTCCATGCCACTGCCGAATGGCACCCTCCATACCATGCTGACCGGCACCTCCCTTAAATTTTCGTACAGAAATTCCCAAAAAATACCAGAAAACCCTGAAAAATCCTCAGAAATTTCCTAAAAATCATGGAAAGGATTTAGAGCATTTTCACCAAGAAAATTTCACACTCCCCCCTAACAGGAACCCCTATTCTCCCAGCGGAACTCTCAAAAGCCAAGCGAACCTCTCCCCAGAAACGTCAGCAGAGGAGTCCAAAATATCCAAAACTTCAGAATCATCCCCTTTTCCCCAAAGGTCTCAATTTTCCCCGAGAAATACGTCCAAACCCTGGACCACCTAATCACTTCCCCAGCAGTAGATTGACTGTTCCCCTGGTAAAGTCTCCAAAGTAAATAAGGATTTCCCCAGCAATCAGCTCCCCATCTCAAATCAAAATCAAGAGGTAATTTTCCTGACAGAGTTCCCCAAGGTCATCTCACTTAAGCCCACAGAATTGGCTTCGACCTGCAGAATTGGTCATCCCCAACTTAAGCCTGCAGAATTGGTTTCGACCCATAGAATTGGTCATTTCAACTTAAGCCCGCAGAATTGGCTTCGACCCGCAGAATTGGTCATCTCAACTTAAGCCCGCAGAATTGGCTTCGACCCGCAGAATTGGTCATTTCATCCTTAAGCCCACAGAATTGGCTTCGACCCGCAGAATTGGTCATTTCAACTTAAGCCCGCAGAATTGACTTCGACCCACAAAATTTGTCATCCCCAACTTAAGCTTGCAGAATTGCCTTCGACCCGCAGAATTGGTCATTTCACCTTAAGCCCGCAGAATTGGCTTCGACTCGCAGAATCGGTCATCTCACCTTAAGCCCGTAGAATTGGATTTTACCCACAAAATTGGTCATCTCATCTTCAAGACCGCATAATTAGCTTTGACCTTCAGCCCGCAGAATTGGCTTTGACCCACAGAATTGGCCATCTCATCCTTAAGCCCGCAGAATTAGCTTCGACCCGCAGAATTGTTCATTTCACCTTAAGCCCATAGAATTGGCTTCGACCCGCATAATTGGTCATCTCACCTTAAGCCCGCAAAATTGGCTTTGACCCACATAATTGGTCATCTCACCTTAAGCCCGCAGAATTGGATTCGACCCGCAGAATTGGTCATCTCATCCTTAAGCTCGTAGAATTGGCTTCGACCCGCAGAATTGGTCATTTCAACTTAAGCTCACAGAATTGGCTTCGACCCACAGAATTGGTCATCTCACTTAAGTCCGTATAATTGGCTTCGACCCACAGAATTGTTTCAACTTAAGCCCGCATAATTGGTTTCGACCCGCATAATTGGTCATTTCAACTTAAGCCCGCAGAATTAGCTCGGCCCACAGAATTGGTCATCTCACCTTAAGCCCGCAGCATTGACTTCGACCCACAGAATTGGTCATCTCACCTTAAGCCCGCAAAATTGGCTTCAACCCACAGAATTGGTCATCTCACTTAAGCCCACAGAATTGACTTCGACTCGCAGAATGGTCATCTTACTTAAGCGCGCAGAATTGGCTTCGACCCACAGAATTGGTCATTTCAACTTAAGCCTGCAGAATTGGTTTCGACCCGCAGAATTGGTCATTTCCAATTAAGCCCGTAGAATTGGCTTCGAGATGCAGAATTGGTCATCTCACCTTAAGCCCACAGAATTGGCTTCGACCCGTAGAATCGGTCATCACAACCTAAGCCCTCAGAATTGGCTTCGACCCACAGAATTGGTCACCCCCATCATTGCTGTAGGTCCTCAGAATTGATCTAAATCTTTAGTCTTCACTTCCTTTAAGACCATACCCAACATGCCCCTTTAAGTCCACAAAATCGGCTTCAACCCACATAATCGATCACCCTCATCCTTAAGCCCTCAGAATTGACTTCGACTTGCAGAATCGGTCACCCTCATCTTCAAGCCCTCAGAATTAGCTTCGACCCGTAGAATCGGTCACCCTCATATTCAAGCCCTTAAAATTGGATTTGACCCTCTGAATCGGTCACCCTCATCTTCAAGCCCTTAGAACTGACTTCGACCCATAGAATCGGTCATCCTCATCCTTAGGTCCTCAGAATCGACCTCGACCCATCCTCTTTCAAAGGCATCATGTGGTGTGTATTCGATGACTATTATTTATTCAAAACTCACCCATCGAGGGGATCTGTAGACACCCCATTCTAATACCCCCTAACCTCTCCTTAGGTCCCTAGCACCTCCCTTTATCATTGCTAACCCAAGTCATACCTCGGGTACTGACCTGAAGACCATCGGGCACTCCCAGGCTCCGTTTGGCCAAAAGTCAAACTCTTTAGTTCAACTGAGACTGAATAAATCTTCTAAGGTCATTGAATCCCCTTTCCAATGATCCATCCTGTGCACGATTCTGACTTACCATGCGGACGAACGGCTTGTTTTCCATCGAAACTCGATTAGGAGGTCACCGGACGCTCCCAGGCTCCATTTGACCAAAGTCAACTCTTCAGATCGACTGAGACTGAATGAATCTTTGAAGGTCACTGAAACCCCCTTCCAACGGTTCACCCCATGCACGATTCAGACTTACGATACGGACGAACGATCTATTTTACTCCGAAAGGTCACCGAGCTCTTCCAGGCCTTGGTTGACCAAAGTCAACTCCCCAAACCGAGTCAACCTCTTTGTAATGTCTAAGTACATCTACTAACATTTCTAATGGTCCGCCCCGTGCGCAATTATGACTTATCATGCGGACGAACGATCCGTTTTTGTCAGACGATCCCCCCGTCCTAAGGATCGACGTACGTTTCTGAGCCATATTTGACCCAAAGTCAGCTCCCAGACCCGGGAGCAGTCCAAAGGACTTCCTAAGGTCTCTGAAATACCATTCCAATGGTTCACACCGTGTGCGATTCGGATCAACGGTTTGCGCTCTACGATCGATTTTTCGAAGGAACCTGAAAGACACTGCCAAACGGCAGGTCCCAGGCCCTGCCTATCGACAGTGTGCCTAAACACACCTGCCAAGTGGTAGGACCAAGGCTATACCGATGGGAAATTCCCTGGGCCTATAAAAAGGAGGTCCTAACCTCATTCAAGGGGAGGAGAAAAATCAGAGATCCATCACTCCCAGCAAGCTCAGAAAACCCCTCTCGAAGTCAGCGTGATTTCCACATCCAAATCCATTTCCAGCCTTCACCTTTCATCACCTTATTCATCAAACTTGGTGAACTAAGTATCCTCCATCATCACCCAAGTGCAAGGGCTTCTCTCCAACACCCAAGATCAAGCTCAAGATCTTCAAGAAGGTCCAACTTTCTCAACTCTCTTTAAATTCCCCTAAATTCGCATTAACTTGTTTTGTTACTTAATACTTTATTCTCTCATCTCACATATCTTAATATACTTTTTATCTAGTATTATTTCACATCTCTTATTTTCTTATAAATAAAACCCAAAAAACAAGAAAAAGAGGATTTGCTCATAAATTCCAAGTGGGAATTCCCACACTTTTCTCACAACTAAAACACTTTTTACACACACACACACACAAATAAGGGAAGTCCCAATTGGATTTATGGGATAAATCCCACCCCTCATTTTGCATACGAACTGCGTGGACTTTGATGCCTCTATGGCTACGTAGGCGTCTCGGGGTAAAACTCGAGACTCGAGTCCTTTTCCTACTTTTTTTTTTCCTTTTTTTTAATATTCTTTTAACTTAACTCTCTTAGATTCTATATATATATATATATTTGTTCTTAGTGGATATTATTCCACATGCGCTATCATTCCCTTGTAATGATCAACGCCACGATAAGCGCATAAATCCTATTTTCTAATATTAATTTTTAGGAACATTCCTATAGGTGACTCACTTTATCTATTTCATGATATAAGTCGATGATTACTATCTCCACTACGTATACACATGCACACATATCACGGGGAAATAAAGGAAAATTGCAACAACCCATGAGAGACCGTAAGGGCGGAATGGGTGCCTAACACCTTCCCATTTCGTAACTTAGCCTCTGGACCCTTTTTTAATCATTTTGGTTTCACATGTTTCAGTATGTCTTTGGATGCTGTCCTTTGGGATGGATCCCTTTTCTTTTGTCTGTTTTGAGTAAAATAGACTGGCGACTTTATCTCTATACATTTTTCACCTCTTTAACGACGCCGACCGAAGCGCTCCCGAGAGGGACGCGCGGGACCTAGGATCCTCCCTCTCACCCATCGCGAGGATCGGAAAGGGTATGGCCACAATTACACTAAACAAAAAAAGGAATCATAATGAGATTTAAGGAACAAATTAAATAGAAAAAATGAGAATCCTAAACTTGCAATCGAGTCTCAAACAATGATACACCAACCAAGAATAATCACGGTCTCTAAATACACAAATATACTAAAATATTTAACATGCGAAGGGGTATAACCATTCAATTTAACCAATTAGCATGAATACTAATCTAATTTATCAATTTAATCTAAAAATGTTTTGTTTTTGTGATAAATTAAATTCGAATCAAAGTCCTAACCTCTGATATATTATAAAAACTTAAACTAAAAGGATTGACAAAGGATAAAGAAGAACTTACCAAATTTATAAATGGAGATTAATGAAAAAATTACGGAGATGAGGTTGGATGAGGCTCGATAGGTCTTATATGGAAACTGGTGATTTTCCTGAGAAGAAAGATAAAATAATGCAGAAGTGAAAGGGTAAAGTGAAAGGTTTCCAGCGCGGTTACGAAAAAACTTTGCGGGTCGCGATTCTTTGCTGATGTGAGCAATTACCTTCGCTAACGCAATTGATTCCTTTGCAGGTCACGAGCACGATTAAAAAAATTTAATTTTTTCGAACAAAGGGAAAAATTTGAAAACACAGTGTAACCCTAATAAGGTCCATTTTCTAATGAAAAAAATTTGATTAATGATCATAACATGCCCATTTTAACATAACAACAAAGATTTGTTATTATACCACATACCTCGAATATATATATATATATATATATATATATATATATATATAAAGACTTAACTTATTTTTAAGGCTAATAATATAGGCTGTGATGAATATAACTCGCATGAAGAACAAAAATGAACATGATTACGGTTTAAATGATGAAATCAAAGTCAAATTTTAATGAAAAATAATCTTTTGGAAAATCAAAGTCCCTTTTCATTGAAAATGTAAATCATCAATAAATATGTTATTATACCTAAAATAAGCGATTTTGATTAAAATATTTTGGTCTCATATCTTTCTTGTTACCCATTTTTGGATTTAAAAAAATCTCAGATATCGCCTTTTCAAATTATTTTTCAACTGGGGACTTTCAGTCTTTACAAAAAGACGAGGAACTTATTTCAAATTTTCTAAGGTAAGCATCACACAATCCTCAAGTTGTAGTCTTAACAAGTTCACCACTCATGATTTTGAATAAATTTTCATCAAGATTTTAAATTACAACCATAAATAATCCTCACATGCACAAGATAAAAATGACACTCATTATTCAAATCACACTAATTTTAAGATACCATAAGGCATGAATACAATTGTCTAATTTAATTTTTCAATAAAAAATTTCTTAATAATATTGTGCGGAGTTAAGTGCATCGAGTTATAACATATATTCTATATTAATCAAGCTTAAAAATTTAAGACTTTAAAACTTAAAATTTTTATTCCTAGAGTATAGATGCATAAACGATACCAATAGACACAATATAATATGCAACAATTCATACATTAATTTTTTAATATAAGCCAATTAACCTACAAGTAGATAGTCAAAAACTTTATCATAAAAAGGATAGAAAAAGTTGATAAAGACAATAATACGAGGAATATGATGAGACGAGGAATGAGAAAATCAATTTAAAAGTCCGAAGAGCATCAAGAATCCTCTATATCCAGTAGAGGGCCAGGAAACCAAGATGGGATCCATTTTATTCTCTACATCTATCCTTTTTAAGGTAGCCATCCTAATTCAAACACGATTCATTCGAGGAATCACATGTTTAGGTCGAACATTGCACAAATTTTGAATATTTCTGCCCTTCTATTGTGAACATGATGAACATGTATTTCTTATTGTTTCTTTCGATTATTCCCAATAAAACTCCAAGTTTTCCTAGCATTGTGAAAACATAAGGTCGGAATGAACAAATAATAAATTTTTTTAAGTGACATTAAGTTGTGACAACAATCACATTTAATTATTTTGGTTATAGAAACATGAGATGAATTATTAGAAACAATATTTTTTAAAAGTAAAAATTTTGTTTCAACTTGAAACAAAAATCTTAAAGTGACCTTTTTACATCAAGAAGAAGAAACATTATCATTTTGAGGTTTCCTTTTATTTGAAAGTTGATTTTTGTTTTAAATTTAGGAGCAACAACTTTATTCTCCTTCAAATGTTTACACCAATATATATTCTTGAGTTTTGAACACTTTTGGAAATGGGCTCAACAAACAATGATTCATTTTATGGTTAAGCTTTGAAATACAAATATTATCCTCTAGGAATTTCTTGTTTGTTATAATCAAATTTTTTAACAAGCTTTTCAATATTCTCTAAAAGCTTGACAGTGTATTCTTCACATATTTGAAATTCCTTTTTAAAACTTTCTAAAGACACGGTCAAATCATCTCTCTCATTTTTCAAGGTGGACATACAATCATATTTAACTTTAGGTAACCACTTAACTTCTATAAGTTCATGAAGAAATTATAATAAGTAGTTAAAGCATGAATCAAGGGCTTTAAGTATAGGATAAAGAGAGAGTCCATGAGATTTTATAAGTTGAACTAATTCATTTTCTTACTTTAAACATCTGAGTTCAGGGAAATGTTGGTTTTCTCTTTTTAAGGGTTTTATTTTATTTAAGTAAAATATCCCTCTGAATAAACGCAAAAGATACACGATGTTAGTATTTGTTTAAAGCCTTTTATTTTTAATTATGTTTTACCTTCGTAAGTAGTTGGACATTTGTTTTTTAATAATATTCTTGACTTCAAAACTAGCTTATCATAAGAGGGACGCAACTCATCTTTTTCGTTATCATTACTATTAACATATACCTTTTGAATATTATAATAGAGTGATTCACCAAGTCCGATAGATTTAAAAGTTTGGTATAATCATGACTATTACAACTACCAATTATGTCATTAATACGGTCACCCACACTTAACTGTATTTTACACAAAAGAGATCTACGTCAAGTTGATTAAACCTAAAAATGCGAGGTTAGGCTTTGATAACAATTGAGACTTCGTGTACTCAGAACCAAGATGAAGCATAGGTATCCAAATTAAAAATTATTTCCAATATAGAGTTGATTTTACTTTCAATTCATTTTAGGCAACATAAGACAACTTAAATCTATGTGATAAAATGTTTACCAAGTAGATTATATGGAATATGACACCAAATTATTGGATACCACTTTCTAGGTGTGAGTTTTACTAAAGGATTTAAAGAGTCGAGAATAATTTGGCATACTCAAACCTCACAATGTATTTTTAATATTCTATAAAAGTCTCTCACAAATAGGGATATACAAATTTTTGTTCAAGAAAAAGGGTTATAATGTTGTAAGCTTAAATACGCATTTTGGTTGCAGTTTGAAAGAAAAGATCTCAAAGATAAGGGATAAGTGGATAAGGAAAATAAAAGAATATTCTCTACAAAGTTAATAACTAAAAAACTTCCTCTCTTTCAAAAGTCCTCTTGATCAAAGTATTTTTCTTTATAAACTTCTTATCAATTTTTTCTCTTAGAGTTTTTTATTAAAAAATCTGACAATTTGATAAAGAACCAAAATAGTTCATATATGATTGAACTCTTTACCTTAGAAGAGAAGAATGAACACGAGTGTTTTAGGCATCATTGCCAAATATTAACATTCAAGGTCTAGCAAAGATATGAATGGAATTTGAGCTATCAAGGATTCTCATAAAAAGTACACAATCTTTTATAGTATATTACTTTCCAGACAAACTTCCCGACTAGTGAAACAATTTTTTGGACTTAAATATTTTCTTTGTTACAAAGAAGGGTCAACGAGTGATAAAAAATCATTATGGGTAAAAATTATAGCAAGGGGCGCGACCAATGAAGGAGAGCCTTCGCTGAAGTGAAACCCTTCTTCGTTGACATGAAACTTCAATGAATTTCCCAGTAATTGTATTGAGCACAAAAACATTATGTATTTTTGAACCTTAATCAACCACACATATGATATATTTATGCATTTTTCTAAATAATATATTTGTGTATATGAACAATACATATTGCATACCTATATCACAAAATACCAAAAAATATACCAACACACACAAATCAATTTTCCATTTATAAAATGTTCAATTTGAATATCACAAAAGTGTTAAAGTATTATAAGTCCTTTTACATCACTTCAAAGTGGAAATACAAGAGTGTGGACATGGGGATGCTGAGATGAGGTTGATGAAGCTTTTCGGAGAATGACATACATAAAGATTTATTATAACGACCTTAAGGAAAAAAGACACAAATTAGATTTTGGAACCATTTTAAGAAAATATAAATGAAGTTGGGCACATGAGTATACATATGTACTTACACAGTTGTTGTAAGGTTTTCATTTCCTATATCATGAGGGAATGCCTCCTTAATGTTCTTAGCTATACAATTTCTCTATCTAGGTATTTTATATCCTTAGGTGTAAGTGCAAATTTCACATCGAGTCAATTGTAATGTATAACGTAAAATTTTTAATATTGAATTTATTCAGTTTGGAAAAAACTATTTGAGTCACAAGTTAGGATTAGATTTCAGTTTTCCCTTCAATCCTCTGATTCACATTGAAGACCATAATATCCAAGCATAGTGACATCAATATAATTTCGAGTTTCGTATCGAGTTTCATCTTCATTCCATGGCATCTCGTTAAGGCATCGATGCATATTATGTATGATCCCTTGATTTATTTTGGGTGTTTTATTTTTAATTGAGGCTTAGTTTTCAAAAAATATTTTTTAAGAAAATATTTTGATTTTTCATTTCATGTGAAAAAGCCTTTTTTGTTGTTCAATCAAGTTCTCATTTTTCGTTCGAACGAGTTTGTGATCTTATTCTAATGAGAAGGTAGTTTTCATTCAAACGATTTTAGCACCGCCATTCTAACGACCTTATTTAGTTCTCGAACAACTAACTCGTTTAAATGACCTACCTGTTTTCGTTTGAACGAGTTTGCCTCAAAATTTTTGCTACCGCACTTTTCAAGTTTTTGAAAAATAAATAGGGTACAAAAGGAGTTTTCAAAATAGGCATTTTCAGATGGTTTCGAAAATAGTTTTTTAAGAGCAAATACAAAGCTCCAAAACCCTACTTTACATCCATAGTTTGATATCTAAGTTTCCACATATATATGTGTGCATGAGTTCTTGCCTGTCTTACCCCAAACAGTTTACTCTTCATTGAGCATTGCCTCAAAGTGGTGGATTCCGTGTTTTGCGTTGGACGACGACTGGATTGGCCAAGAAATAAGTATTACTACACCAAAACAGGGAAATTGTAACATTTTTTTTTGCCTATAACGATAAATTCGTTAGAAAACCGTCGTTATTTATTATTACTAATGAAGTTTATAACGAATAAAATTCATTACAAATTTAATATTTCTCACAAAATAAACTGTTAAAATTTATTTTGTATGAATTTCAGATTGGTACACATCCCATATATTAGTAATCTATTTGTTAAATTATAACGGTTTTTACCCGTTATAAATTCTTTGTTTGTGACGTGTAAAAACCGTTACAAAATACATTGTACAAATTTGGAGTGTCATATATTTGTAATAGACTTTTTTTTATTTATAACTGTTAAAGTTCGTTAGCGATATTAATATATTTTGAAAAATATTAATATCTCATCAAACAATATATATATATATATATATATATATATACACACACACACACACACACTAGTAAAGATATGTGCTCAACTATTCCCACAAATTTCACTCAAAACATATTTCTAAACACACGTGATAAAATGAATGATACTACATTTCAGTGATAAAAAATATTTCGATGACATTGAACTGATCTAAAACTACATTTTATTTATAAACATTGAAATTCCCTAAAGAAAATGGAGTACAAGATAAACCATCTATCTTTTAACTATAACAGTACTCGAAATGAAGTCTAACAACCTTAAAGGTTTAAACATATTATTCTCCTAAAGGTAGTCTGCATGATATTCCTTGCAAAAGTAGAATCAATATTCTCAAAAGTAATCTTCATATTTCCCATTAAGAACCTGTTGAACAAATTCAATTTTAGTAAATGTGTAAGTATAAATGAGTAAATAACATAAAAGATGTTACTTCTTGACTTTGATTGTTATTACAATTTAAATTTCAATGTTTACGTGTAACACATAAAAACATAATAATAGTACTATATTGATCATAATGATGTGAAATTTTCCCTTATACTTTTAAATTCTTGTGGATGGGCTTTATATACATAAACACAAATATCAAATTAAAATGTCAATGTTATTGCATATAAATTCTAATTTATATCCCTCATATGGATATCCACACTTGTAAAACTAAAAATGGAAAATAAATAAGAGAGACTAATATACTTCAACTCAAGAATAATGGCAAAACACTATATACACTAGGTTCTTCAAGATTTTCTAAAGTAGATGTAAGGAAAGTCAAAGATACAATTACTAAGCTAATAATCATATTCAATAATGAAAGTACTAGAAATATTTACACTATTAAGCGTATTCAATAATGTCATGCATTCACAAAATTATGAAAGTGATAAGGATAGTATCCAATTTCACTATTTACATCAACCTCTCTACTATTATAATGAGTAAGTCGTGTAATAAGTTTACATGTATGAATAAACAAACATCGACAGCTATGACAATTTACTAGTATCACAAAATCAATATCCATTGACTAACCAATATGCAAAACAAAACATAGTCGTAATTAGTAAAACAAAAATATCACCATACAGACTAAATGGGCAAATAAATTAATAAACTTTAACTTAAATGAAAATTAAGAAAGATAAAGGTTAGGTATTTACTTGGGTGGAGTATTTAGAATATTTGTTAGGAGTAGTTTTGTTCTGATTATGATTGGTGGCTTTAGTACATATGATTAAAGGAGGTGGTGTTTGGGAAGGAAATTAATTTTTTAAATCCCACTGAATCCAAGAAATACATTACCCTTAGTTCAAGAAGATTAAAAAATAAATCTACATAGAACAATGGATGTTTAACAAAGTTAATTCCTTAATAATTAGAAATGGAGATAACAAAAAAAAGAACTCAAACCACATAGGTGCAGTATGTAGTGTTGAAGTGAGTGCCGATTAGTCTTCCGATATGCTTCAAGGTGTGTACATATAGGTGTAGACACCCCATTTCATTATCCCCAACTCTCCTTAGGTCCCTAGCACCTCCTTTCATCACTACAAACCTAGGTCATGTCCCGAGTACTGACCTAAAATCCATCGCGCACTCCTCGGCTCAGTTTGACCAAAAAGTCAAACTCTTCATCTCGATCGAGACTCAATGAATCTTTGAAGGGCGCTAAATCCCCTTTCCAACGGACCTCCCCGTGCGCGATTACGACTTACCATGCGGACGAACGATCTGTTTGCGTTCGAAACTTAACCTAGAGGCCACCGGGTGCTCCCGGGCTCTGTTTGACCTATGTCAACTCTTCAGCTCGACCGAGGCTGAATGAATCTACAAAGGGCATTGAATTCCCTTTCCAACGGTCCATCCCGTGCACGATTTGGACTTTCCATACGGACGAACGATCCGTTTGACTCCAAGAGGTCATCGAATGCTTCTCGAGCTCGGTTGACAAAAGTCAACTCTCCAAACTGGGTCAAACACTTTGGAATATCGAAGTAAATATCCTAACCTTTCCAATGGTCCACCCCGTGTGCGATTCAGCCTTACCATGCGAACGAACGATCCGTTTGCGTCCGAACAGTTCCCCGTCCAATGGACTGACGAATGCTTCCGAGTCATATTTGACCCAAAGTCAACTCCCGAACCTGGGAGAGGTCCAAAGGACTTTCAAAGGTCTCTGAATTACCTTTCCAATGGTATGCCCCGTGCATGATTCTAACCAACGGTTTTCCCTCGGCAGCCGATTTTCCGAAAAAGCCTGAAGCGCACTGCCAAATAGCAGGTTCCAAACCCTGCCTATCGGCAGGTGTCGATAGGCAGGAACAGGTATATGACGATCGGAAGTTACCTGGGCCTATAAAATGAGGCCTTTACTTCATTTACAAGGGGAACCGATATTTGATAAAATTCACTCTCAACGAATCCCAGAAACCTCTCTCGAAGGCAGCGTGATTTCAACCTCCAAATCCCTTTTTTACTTCCACTTTTCATCATCTTTTTCATCAAACTTGGTGAATTAGACACTCTCCATCATCATCCAAGTGCAAGGGCTGCTCTCCAACATTGAAGATCAAGCTCAAGATCTTCAAGAAGGTCCAACTTTCTCAAACTCTCTCTTAAATTCTCAATAACTTGTTTTATTACTTAGCACTTTTATTATCTCATCTCACACATCCTAATATACTTTTTATTTAGTATTATTGCACATCTCCTATTTTCATATAAATAAAACCCAAAAAAACAAAAAAAAGAGGGTTTGCTCATAAATTCCAAATGGGATTCTCATACTTTTCTCACACTTTTCTCACAACTAAAACACTTTTCCTACAGACACACACACTCACAAATAAGAGATCCCCCATTTGGATTTATGGGATAAACCCCACCCCTCATTTTGTATGCGAACTACGTGGACTTTGATGCCTTTATAGGCTACGTAGGCATCTCGGGGTAAAACCCGTGACTCGAGTCCTTTTTTCACTTTTTCTCTCATTTTCTATCTTCTCTAAATCCACTTTCCTTATATTCAATATATTTACTCTTAGTGACGTATTATTCCACATGCGTTATCGTTCCATTATAACGGTCAACGTAGGGGTAATCGCGTAAATCTTATTTTTCTAATATTATTCTTATATCTTCCTACGGATGACTCGCTTTATCTTTTTCATGATACAAGTCGAGGATTCCTACCTCCATTATATATATACACATGCACACACATCATGGGGGAAAATAAAGGAAAATAGTAAATATCCATGAGAGACCGAAAAAGTGGTATGGGTGCCTAACACCTTCCCATTTCGTAACTAAGCCTCCGAACCCTTCTCGAATCATTTTGGTTTCGCATGCACCAGTATGTATTTGGATGCCATCATTCAGGATGGCTTCCCCTTTTTCTTTTGTCTGTTTTAAGTAAGATAGATTGGCGACTCTGAATCTCTCTACATTTTTACATCACATCTCAAACAACGCCGACCGAAGCACTCTCGAGAGGGATGCGCGGAACCCGAAGGATCCTTCCTCTACATGCCCGTCCACATGGCGAGGATCGGGGATGGCCACAGTGGCGACTCTGCTGGAGATATGTGTATTTTGAGGGCTTGACTCTATTTACATGGATGCTATATTTGTTTATATTCCCCCTATATCTGCATGTTCCCCTTTTCCCTATGTATCCCATGCTTATGCTTATGTTCACACACTTGTAGAAAATTCTCCATGTACACTTCACACCACATGCACCTAGGATCACATATATCCCCATGTTGCACGCATCACTCATCCATACTTGGTGTACCTTTTTGGGTACTTGTACTTTGCTCCTTGTTTGGCATAATCAAGAAAGGCATTCTCATCATAAGCTACTAATAAGAGAATCATGCATGATTCACACGACATCACCAAAGAGCATTGATATTGACCAAATTTTACCCAGTAACAAGAGGGTCACTTCGTGATGGGCGCTGGTCCGGCAGGTCGTCGTTAACCTAAGTGATATGACTCTCACCTTCCATTGGCCAAGTACCTTCGACGTATATCGAACGGTTCCCCCGCATTGTACCATTTGACCGAAGTCATGACGGGAGGTATATCGCGGGGAATTCGTTCACGTACACCTAGTATATTGAATTTTCTCTCACACGTACCGTCCCCACGAGGTATATGGTAAGGCAATTCACGTACACTCAGGTATATCAAATGACTTGTCCACACGTATCGATTGCTCATAAGAGCAAGACGTATATCGTGGAAGTCACGCTAAAGGGGGGAACCCATTCTAATTCATCCAACCAACTGCATACCCGCTTATAGGTGTCAAACCTAGGACACGCACTTTAGATTGCCGGTTTCAACCTGAAACTCTGCCGAAATTCCGAGTCGACCTGCCCGTGCATTTTTAAAACGGTACCTTATCCGTGAGCCTGGTTACAAGTCCAGCCGTAGCTTTGCATATATTAGAAACCCCATTTTTCCAGGCTCGGGTTCTGTCCGACATTGCATTTAGGATAATTAAATACAAGTGAGGACATAATAATTGTAATAATCATGCTGAGTTCCGTCTCTGAAAACATTTCTCCATTCTTTATCAAAAATTCAAAAACATTTCTCCCTTATTTATCAAAAATCCAAAAACATTTCTCCCTTCTTTATCAAAAAAATCCAAAAATAGTTTCTTCTTTTTTCCAAAAATAAATCCCATTCTACGCCTTCTCAGGTTGATCGCAAGCCCTTGACCTGGCTCCCTATTGGCTTCGGTCTTCAGTCAAATCACCCCGGAGTTTCGTCCGTTCCTCTACTACTTCTTCCGAGTCTGAAATCCATCCACTTTCTATGGAGAATACAAATTAAGTACCAGTCATACAGCCAGATCTGACGACAGTCCTAGCTCAGCTCGTGTCCAAGATTGACAACCTCCAAACCGAGGTTCAAGAAATGCAACGAAACCAGGTTCCTATTCCTCAAGAGCCCGAGGCCCTATCCCCTCGTGCTATGGGACCACCCGAGCCTATCTGGGTTCTCGAAGATTATCAACACACTCCACGTGCCCCTCCCGTTAATGGGCCGCCACCTGCCCAACTTCCAATGCCAAACATTGCCCAGCCTGTGGCTAACATGCCTGTGGTCGTTGATCCGAAAGAGGAAGAGTTGAATAAAGTCAAAGAGGATCTCAAGATGCTCACCAAGAAGTTCGACCAAGTCAGAATCTCTAGGAATTACATGGACTACACCCACATGTCTCCTTATCCTAAAGACAGGTTACCCGAGAAGTTCAAGATGCCAAATATCGAGAAGTTTGGAGGGAGCGGACCCCCGATTGTTCATCTTCGCAGTTATCATCGTTCCATGACTTTACTAGGGTCTTCTGAAGAAGTGATGGCCCAATTGTTTCAGTAAACTTTGAAGGATAATGCCCTCCGATGGTTTTTGTCTCTTGAGGAATTCGGAATCCGTAGTTGGGAGGATGTAGCCCGAGAATTCATGTCGCAGTATAAATATAATGAAGAGCTTGAGCTCACCCGTCGTGATTTAGAGCTTCTTAAACAAAACCCTGGGGAATCAGTCAGTAACTTCATAACCCGGTGGAGAGAGCAAGCAGCTACCATGACTAATCGGCCATCTGAAGAAGAACAGGTCAATATAGTGAAGAAGAACTTCTTTCCCCATGTTCGAGCGACGATGGGAGGATAATACTATCCCCACTTCCGATCTCTCAAAGAGGCTGGAGTAGAAATCGAGGAAAGACTTATTAAAATAGAGGTTGAACCGAAAAATGTGTTCGAACAGTTCACCCCTAGAAAGTATGACAAGCTTGCCAGTGCTACAGTCTCAACCATCAATAACATCTCTCAACCAATCACATCATGGGCACCATAAAGACGCCCTGTCCCCATTCGAAGGGAATACACTGAGCTCCATGCTCCCCTCTCCAAAGTTTACCAAGCCCTGTTAAGCCGAAACCTCATCAAACCCTTGGATCCTTGTCAATTGCTAAATCCACTCCCAAGAAACTTCAAGGCCGATGCCCATTGCGCCTTTCACCAAACTACTGGCCATACCACTGACCAATGTTTCCACCTCCGAAACATAATTTGAGATCTCATTGATCGAGGTACCATCGCCCCACCAGCCAATCCTAAGCCAAATACTACTCACAACCCACTGCCAAATCATGCCAACGCCCTCTTCTTATAAGAAAACCCGGATTTTGATCCCTCAACTCAAATCACACCCATATAATCTCCTAAACCTCTTCAAACTTGCCCATATTTCCTCCTATACCCTACTATCCTCGCTGATCAGGCACTGTCACTCCTTACCAGAGCATGTATCGTTGTCCGTACCCGTTCTGAAAATGGAAGTATGGAATTGTCAGAGGTGTTAAACCAACTCCTAGAGTTAGGTATGAAATTTCCCTCACAGATGGTCATCGATTTCCAGAGATCCAGTACACTGTTCTTGGAAGCACAAAAATAGGCCCTAGATTCAGACAAGTGGGTGGTACCAACCGACGAAGTCAGCCTAGATGATGTTGTCCAGATTATGGCAGAATTATTCGGGCAAACCAACAGCATTTGTAGTATCATCGGACTACTTAAAACTTTTAAGCTACAAGGGCGCTTGGTCCCTTCAATCACATATATCCCCACATAATGGGAAGACCTGTATGACGAAGACGTTGAAGTTGTGGAATGCATTGACTTTACATGTAAAGACAAAATTATTGCTACCGGATGGGGAGAAGAATTCGAAGATTCAAGCGAAGAATAAGCTTCAGGAAGAACTGGACCAGTAGCCGACATATGTGGGATGATATCATTTGAAGAACTCCTCAGAGAAATAAACAGGGTGGCAGAACAACCTAAAATTGATGAGGAAACGGGATTCATATTCTTCCCTTCTTCAGTAAATCACATGACTAGATCAGGGAGACATTACCAGGTTCCAAACTCACTACCAGAAAATGACAAAGGGAAGGGCGTTGAAAACCTTCTTATGCCAGAGATGACCATCGAGGAGAGAAAGATCATCGATCAACTGAAGAAAACTCAAGCTAACATCACTTTATGGAGGCTTTTCATGTCTTCCCAGCTGCACTGAAATGCTTTAATCAAGATGCTCAGTGGACCCACAGTTCCTCCATCTATCACACCAGAAGAAGCGGTAAATCTGGTTGGATCCTTGACCTTTACCTGAATGCTATCATTTTCTGAAGAAGAAATCCCCAGAATTGGGCCGAATCACAATCATGCACTCAACATATCCGTCGAAGTTATGGGTAAGGTCGTGCCACTCTCTCTTGTCGATAACGGATCTACCTTGAATGTCTGCCTACTGAGAACCTTCAAGTGTTTGGGCCTGAAAGAAAGCGACCTCGCTTCAACCTCCGTCGCTGTACGTGCCTATGATAATACTCATCGGGAGGTGATGGGATCCATAAAACTTGTAATAGGGGTTGGACCTATAAACCCTGTCGTCGAATTCCAAGTCATAGACATCCCAGCTTGTTTCAACCTGTTGCTCGGAGGACCCTGTCTCCACAGTATCAAGGGTGTGTCTTCCTCACTCCATCAGAAATTGAAGTTCTTCGCCGATGGGCGAGTCATCACCATTTTGGGCGAAGACAAAAATAT
This sequence comes from Sambucus nigra, assembly GCA_949130495.1. Taxonomy (NCBI): domain Eukaryota; kingdom Viridiplantae; phylum Streptophyta; class Magnoliopsida; order Dipsacales; family Adoxaceae; genus Sambucus; species Sambucus nigra. The sequence goes on from OX422210.1 coordinate 303,161,688, forward strand.
TGAGGGTGCAAGCACGAGTAGTCCAATCATTGAGATACATCACGGGTCAAATGATATACTCCTATTAGGATTCCGAGTTGAGCCACTCCTACTCCCGGTAGGGGATGATTTCAAAGAAAGGGTTTGTCCAGAATATGAACCTCATGGCAATGTCAATGTGATTCAGATGTTCAGAAACATGCACTTCATGCCCAAACTGGGACTAGTGCAAAGGCAGCAAGGGATACTTGAGCCCATCGAACTGAAGAAAGCTTTTCCTCCTTGTGGCTTGGGGTATCAACCATTAGAACAAGAGCTTAGAATGATCCACCAGTCTCGATCAAAGAAAAGATTAGACTGCATCTAAACTATACCAGGAGACTCCTTGAATGGACGATTCATCAAAGAAGGCGAAGACTTCCCCTTTTAAGGTTTTCTAGAACCATGGTATGACCAAACAGACAAGAAGATGAAGCCTGGAATGGAGATCTTTTTCCAAGACAGCTACCCATGGGCTGAAAGTTTCCAACACCGAGTATAACCGCTCATCAAAGATACCGAAGAGACTGAGGAAAGTGATTCCGAAGATTCCTTCAACTTACAGACACTGGGGCTAGCACTTTACATGGTTCGTTCAGGCACTACATCAACGGATCCATTCCATCTGATTGAAGCTGCTGATACACCCCTCCTCAACTGGCATGCTGCGCCAGTTCTATCTCTTGAAATCTCCCCTAAACCCAATGTTTACCTTATTTATTCTTCTGTTGTCTATCCTTGCTCAAATGTAATCGATACTCCTTTGATGAGGTTCTCAATGCTATTTTTCCTATCAATGAAATAAACGAAGGTTTTGAGTATCTTGCCGTGCCTTACATTAACTACTTGGATTCTAATCAAACTTTTGATGATGATGATTTTGCAAATGAACAATTCTTAACTGATTTAAATAAGGTTAATAATAAACAACATAACCGCGTTCAAGTTAATGAAGAAGAAAATGTTTTTATTAATCTCGGTTCTAGTAGCCAACCGTGCGAGATTAGGATAGGGGCCACCCTTGACGAACATGAGCGCGCACAACTCGAAGAATTTCTGAAGGAGTTCGTGGATGTCTTCGCATGGTCGTATGATGATATGCCCGTCATTGATCCTGAAATAGATCAGCATGAGATTCCCACCCTCTCAGATTACAAGCCGGTTAAATAAAAATTGATAAAGATTCGCACCGAATGGTCACTCAAGGTCAAAGAAGAGGTGGTCAAATAGCTGAACGTGGGCTTCATTCGTGTAATCGAATATCCCACATGGCTAGCCAACATAGTACCTGTGCTGAAATCAGGAAGGAAGGTTCGAATGTGTGTAGGCTACTTAGATTTAAACAAAGCTTCTCCAAAGGATGATTATCCTCTACCCAATATCGACATGATCGTGGACAACACAACCAGTCATGCTCTCAAGTCATTTATTGACGAGTTTGCCGGATACAACCAGATCAAGATGCACCCAGACCACCAAGAAAAAAATGCATTCATCACCCCATGGGGAACCTTTTGCTACACCGTTATGCCATTTGGTCTCAAGAATGCTGGGGCTACCTACCAAAGGGCTGCCATAACCATACTGCACGATCTGATTCACAAAGAAGTCGAGGCTTATAGGGATGATATGATTATCAAGTCCAAAACTAGAGAAGGTCATATTCCCTCTCTCCGGAAGTTCTTCGAACGACTGCGTCGGTATCAGATGAGACTCAATCGACAGAAGTGTGTCTTTGGCATTACAAAAGTAAAACTCTTAGGATTCATGGTCAGTGAGAAGGGGATAGAAGCAGTTCCTGCAAAGCTGAAGGCCATACTTGAGATGTCACCGCCCCGAACAGAGAAAGAAGTCCGAGGTTTTCTTAGGAAATTGTAATATATCAGTCGGTTCATCAGCCAGCTAACCTCCATCTGCGAACCAATCTTCAAGCTCCTCTAAAAGGATTCAACAAAGATTTGGAACGGGGGCCTGCCAATAAGCTTTTGATCGAATCAAACAATATCTGACCCAACCTTCAGTGCTCATGCCACCACAGCTGGGTCTCCCTTTGCTCCTATACCTAACCATAACCGACACTGCAACCGGGGATTTACTAGCCCAATACCTTGAAGACTCCCACAAAGAAAGATCCATCTATTATGCTAGTCGCCAATTGGCCCGGTACGAGGTCAACTACACTACTTTGGAAAAGGCTTGTGTTGCACTTGTCTGGGTCACCCAAAAATTGCGACACTACATGATCGCCTTCCCCATCAAACTTATATCCTGAATGGATCCCATCAAATACCTGCTTGAGAAACCCGCCTTATCCAATTAAATGGCCCGATGGTTAATCCTCCTAACCAAGTTCGATATCGTGTACGTCACGCAGAAAGCTGTTAAAGGAAGATCCATCTTCGACTACCTCGCTGATTACCTCGTAGAAGAAGCAGATGTCTGGATCTCTGAATTCCCAGATGAAAATATCCTCTGCACCACTCAAGACCACCTTCGATGGAAAATGTTCTTTGACGGTGCTGCCAATAAAAAGGGATATGGCATTGGGATACTTTTGATCGCCCCAGATGACTCCCACACTCCCATCGCCATCAAATTGGATTTCCCTTGCACCAACAACATGACGAAATACGAGGCATGCACAGTGGACCTCAAAGTTTCTCTCAAGGAAGGTATTCAATACCTTGATGTCTACGGTAATTCTTCCCTTATCATCGGTCAAGTGCTCAGAAAGTGGAAAGTCAAGGACGAAAAGCTCCAACCCTTCCATGCCCACTTAGAAGATTTAGCCTCCCGATTCTGAGATATCACCTTCCATTACCTACCCCGAGCAAAGAATAACCTAGCCGATGCTCTCGCTACCTTGGCCTCCATGGTCGACATGCCCGAAGGAATAACAATGACCCCCTTCCTAGTTCAAAAGCAAGACAAACTAACCCACTGTTACCATATTGAGCTTGTCTCCACCGAAGATCACGAAGTAACCGATTGCTGGTATTATGATATCTGGAACCTTGTCAAACATGGTAGGTATCCTGAGGGTTCCAACAAAAAAGATTAAACGACCCTCCAAAGACTGGCTGCCTAGTATATCATCTGTCATAAAGTTCTACTCAAGAGGAACTTCGATGGAATTGATCTACACTGTATCGCAGGGGCTGAGATTGAGAAAATAATGCAAAAAATCCACAGCGGGGAATGCGGACCCCACATGAACGGTCACATTCTTGCCAAGAAGATCATCCGACAGGGATATTACTGGACCACTATGGCCCAAGACTGCGCCGCCTATGTCCGAAGATGCCTCAAATGCCAACAATTCTCCAGTCTTCAACACTTGCCTCCTCGAGACTTATATAACATGACCTCTCCCTAGCCGTTCTCCACCTGGGGTATCGAGATCATAGGGAAGGTTACACCAAAGGCTTCAAACGGACATGAGTTCATCATGGTTGCCATCGATTACTTCACAAAATGGGTCGAAGCTGAGTCATATGCAGTACTGAACGCCAAGAAAGTGGCCAAATTCATTAAGAAAAATATCATCTGCCGATATGGAGTCCCACACGAGCTAGTGTCAGATAACGGGTTGCATTTCGAAGCAGAAGTCACAGAAGTAGTCAACGAGTATGGAATTCAGAGACATAAATTTTCTCCCTATTTACCTCAGACCAATGGTGCAGTTGAAGCCGCCAACAAAAACCTCAAAGCCATCATCATTAAGATGACCGAAAGCTATAGGGATTGGGCCGACCGGATCCCGTACGCACTCTGGGGCTATCGAACCTCAATTCGAACTTCTACTGGGGCTACCCCTTACTCTTTGGTCTACGGCATGGAAGTAGTCCTACCTATGGAGCTAGAAATACCCTCGCTACGCGTCATGCTCGTAAGCAAAGTTAGCAAAGAGGAATGGTGCCAAAGCCGTCTCGATGAGCTGACCCTCCTAGATGAAAGGAGATTAAAAGATCTTTACCACATACAAGGGTATCATCACCGAATAGCACGATCATTCAACAAGAGAGTCAAGGACCGCGGTGTCCGAGAAGGAGACTTAGTCGTCAAGGAGATAATAGAACCCATCTGGGACCCCAGAGGGAAATTCAAGCCCAATTGGAGCGGCCCCTATATTGTGAAGAAAATCTTATCCGGCGGTACCGCCATGCTCACTGACCTAGATGGGGAAGAGATGGCTCGTCCAGTCAACCTGGAGCGTCTCAAGAAATTCTACCCCTAGTCCAAAATCTCGGCGTGCTATGACTATTCTCATCCCCCTTCTATTCTAAAAAAAAAAAAAAAACTCTTCATTTCCCTCTACCCAGAACTACGTGGGCCTGATCCTCTGCAAAAACTATTTTCAAACAAGAAAAAAACTTTTCAAAAACCCCAGAGGTACATAGGCAGCTCATACACCCCACATGAGTGAGGCCCTTTCTTTTTCACAAAATACTGTTCTTTTCTTACCTCCGAGAACGGTGGTTCATTCTAAATATACTTGAACAAATGGATTATGTATGCCTTAGCGATCGCTATAGATAATTCAAAAATGCAAAATTCATCGAAAGGCACAGCTAGATGATCAGAAACTTGTTTATTTCATTAATAAGAAATTACAGTACGGATTACATAAGAAAAGGAACGGATAACTGCCTTCCCCCACTACCATAAAAAACCAAATAAAATCTCCACATCTGTCATCCATTACATAAATAAAGTCCTACCCACAGCTACCAGAGGAGCCTTCACCCTCATCATCTACATCCCGAGGTCCCCAAGTTTCCCCTGCCTGAATAGAGTGCCTCAAACACTCCATGAATCGATGATTCTGAACCATCTTCAAAAAGACCACAACACCCCCTTCCATGGTGTTGGATAAAACAAACCATCTTTGTCCATTCTCCACTGCCAACATCTTGCTGACTAATTTCCTCCACAACCACTTCATATAATCTTTGGGGACATGCCAAGCCTTTTCGACAGACTGAGAGGGATGGGTCGACGGACGCCGATTTTCCCACAGAGATCCAAGCAACAGACGCAAGCGCTCAGTCAAATCTTCTACCAGAAAGAAATTTAGTGTTAGAGGTGGCACAACCTGTGCCCAACCAAATTGGCGCAGAAGCCTCTAAGGAAAATAAAAGAAGGTCTGCCTGAGACCAACCAGCCACACATATGAATACTCTCCTAGCTCCAGAACAGGCTGCAACTGCCCCCACCAAGGCACTAACCAATACAGACCATGAGCCCTATATTCCATAAGCCAATTCTCCCAGTTCTCAACATACCGACCAACGCTGATGAAGGGGGGCGAAAAGAAGTTGGGTACAACCAACAAGGGATACTCTGGAGGAGTTGCCAAGCGAAATCTTTCAGACAACCACATGAATAGCATCATGGGGCTACCCCTCAAAAATTCAGAACGACCTTCTCTCGAAGCATCCAGGCCATTTAGAGTCTTCGCTAGTATCACCGCCGTAGGATTGCGATGGTATGACATCCATGAGGTAATGGATGAAAGTTACGGGTCCACCAGCAGTTCCCCAGTCACCAACAACAATTTTGAAAACAGGCCCAGAACAACGGCTCCAGCATAGCCAGCATCACTTACTTCCTGCAAATACACGGACTGCAGCACCGCCGAGAGGGAGATCATTCCTCCAGCAACTAATTATCTGGCCGCCGAAGGTGAAATATGAAGAAGCCCAGCCAATAAATCCCTGGGAGAATGAGAAAATTCGGGCAAAGCCGCAGCAGCACTAGGATTTACACCCAGCATGGCAGAAAACTCCTCGTAGGTAGGACAAACTTTATCTAAGCCAAAGGGGAATACATGGTCTTCGGGGTACCAGAATTGTACCGCCGCCATCAACATGTTCCACTCAATATGCCGATTGTACCACAAGGAGACTCGACGCATGTTGAAAGCATCATAGTCAACATTATAAGAGCACATGGCTTCCAAGGCTTCGAGGTAGTTGGCAAACTCAATGCTACCAGGGAGAGCCATTTTGCAAAACTAAGGGATAGTGGGCAAGTCGATAAGAGTGCGAAGGTGTTATGAAAACACTCCACCCTTACCCCTTTTTTATACTTGAAAACCCTCACAAGGGATATAATCCCTGCAGAAATCGGAGGGAATCCTACCCCACAAGGTACCAAAGGCTGAAGAGGGTACCAATTAAAGCTTTGAATTGATGGGACTGGACTGAACTGCCGATAGGTAGGACAAGGTGCTTGCCGATCGGTAACCCCCCATTTTTAGAGATTTCCCTCTTTACCTCTTTTGTCAAATAAGAAAACTCAATAAAAATAAATTGATATTCTCGACAGAATTTCAAGAATCCTTTTTTTTCCTTCAAAAAATCCCCAAAATATTCCTTTTTACGGTCTCAGCAGCAAAGTAAAAAGTGCATGTGCATGCATTCGTCATTCAATAAAAGATAATAAAAAACTCCATTGCATTGCATCTATTTGTGTTATGTGTTACATCAATTTTGTAAGAAATAAAAAGAAAAAGAAAAAACAACGAGACTCAGCTCGAAACCACATTCTCTCTCTCTCCCTCCTTCTCACTAAGAGCTTCCACCCCTGCGACGTGCTCTCTTTCCCCTACGACGAGACGATGCGCCACCACTACCCAAGCCAAAGTCGTCTCTGGATGAAGCGGACGGCACCAAGCAAGAAGGAATAGGAATCGCATCCCGAATATGGGCGGTCACCAAAGATATCCAGTCTCTGATGTCCCTTAGCTAAGTGGTGGACACCCGGGCTTGCTGCAAGAAAAGGCCAAATCAGTATCAAAGCAGAAATGCCCAAAACAAAAAAGAAAGAAAGAGAGGAACATAAAGGTATACCGTAGGTCGAAGGACCTCCTCTGTCAAACCCAATTCCTCTGGATCCATCGCATGAGGACGGTGCAACATAGGCACCATCCCTCAATCAGCCCATCGAATGTTGTACGAAGGAGTGTGCAATCGCACGAAAGGAACCTCTGAGGTAGCCGCCATCGCAGATGTCGTCAGACCGTTGCCACTGTGGGAAGATCCCACCGCCCGACTCGAACCCACCAAAAGGAAAGGCAGGGCATAATATATGCTAGGCGTCATCAACCAGCTCGTCACAAAGTCCATATAGTCATACGACGCAGCCTTATCGGTGTAAAACAAGTGGGACTCGTTGATCATCACTGCGATCCTCTCATCCTCCAAAAGTAGTCACTCCCGCCTCATAGATGTAGGAGGATGCGCAGGTTGCACCACCACCTCCTCCTCAGCAATCTGGCGAACCACCCTCTTCCTGAGATACTAAGAATGGACGAACTCATGCGCCAGCAAATGCCTCATCCGCTCGTTTACCCCGATCACTCCCGCATCCTGAATGGCTGTTCCCTCGGGATAAAAGGTCACCTGAAAATCTCAAGGGAAGCATAAATCAATACAAGACCAGAAGGTGCAAAAACCAAGACTGAAATGGAAAGAGTCTTACCCTACCACTGGTCAGGTCATTTAAGACCTGACGCATCGCCTCCAGAAAGAGAGATCCCTTCGACTACCGATTGGCCTTACGCCATCGATACAATCGACAGAAGTCCCCAACAGTGTCGTCCTTCAAAGCGATCAGCGGGGTATTGCACCCAATCACCTCATAGAACCACGTCTGAATTCACAAGCAAAAAGAGACACATAAGGAAAATGCGAATGCATGAAAAGAAATGCGCAAATTAAAGAATACCTCAAGAAGGTACGTGGCTCTAGTAAAGGTCTGCCGACAGTACCGGCTGAATGCATCCAGAGAAGATTAAAGGGTCGCCAAAGTCAGACTCCCCTAGTCATAAAAAGGGATGTTCGAAAACATCCTCAGGTACGACAAGAATCACAAATGGACGACGTCACCGCTCGACGCCACCATGAAACCGCCCAATACCAGCAAAATGAATAACCGAGCCATCTACCTCACCTGCATCCCGTCCTCCACATCAATCTCCCTACCTAACAGAACATCCTTCAGCAGGGACAGCCAAATAGAATCCCCAGATACTATCCTCCTTACATCACCAAGTGCCGCCCGCACTGCCCCTGGTCTCACCCACAAAGAGCGATTTACCTCTATCTTCTCTCCATCATAATCCATCCCCAACAGCTGCTGCACGTGTATGGGAGTCACAATCATCTCCCCCAAGCCGAAATGGAAGGTGTGGGTAGTATCCCACCACCTCTCTCCCAAAGCACACAGGACCGCTGTCGAACTAGACGTTTCATCCAGTGCAGATGCCAACCTCTCGAAACCCGCTGATGAGACCACCCAACGCACCATAAGTGGGAGCTGCTCCCAGACATCCCTGAGCCCCGTCGTCCCGCGGACACCCATGTTCTTCAAGGAAATATTAGACTGGCAAAAAGGAAAAATCTCATCATAAGTCAAGAAAGAAAAAAATCACCAAAAAAAGAAAGGAATGCCAAAGGTCAGGTTACTTACATAATCGCTGGGAATCACTCTCGAAGAGCGATGACGCAATGGCTCCCGCAGCAAGGTTCGGTCATCCACAATAGGCTCAAATGCATCAAAGGAGTTCTCACTCCCCAAAGCAAGAGGAACCCTATCCCTCCAATCCATATTTGCCGAGTCATCAACGGTCAACGACTCCCGATGGACTGCAGTGCTCACAAAGATGACCATTTCTTGAAGATCGGAATGCTAGAACGACTTGCAAAAAAATCACAGAAAGAGAGAAATAAAAAAAAGTTGTGAAAAAATGAAGGGATTCGCCCCCTTTATATAGGATGCCAAGGGCCATGGCGATCGGTATCTCCCCCTACCATACTGATCGGAACTGACTTCTCACCTTCCCGAGGTAGCCCAAAAGTCTGTGCCACTGCCAAATGGCACGCCTCATACCATGGCGACCGGCACCCCACCTTAAATTTCGTACAGAAATTCCTAGAAAATACAAGAAAGCCCCAAAAAATCCTCGAAAAGTTCCTAAAAATCCCAGGATGGGTTTTGAACATTTTCACCAAGAAAATTTCGCATTCCCTCAAGTGGAGCCTCTCTTCCCCAGCGGAATCCTCAAAAACTCAGTGAATCTCCTCCCGGCAAAGCTCTGGAGAATCTCTAAGGATCGCCTGATCACTTCCCCAGCGATATTATCTTACAGCACCAAAATAGGTTGTCCCCCCGTACGAGGTCTCCTAAAGAAACAAAAGCTTCCCCACCTATCATCTCCCCAGCTCAGATCAAAATCACAAGGACCTTTCACTAGCAGAATCAAAATCCAATCTTTATCCACTCTTGGGTCAGAATTGACCCCGGTCTTAGATCGTCACCTGAGTTAGGTCAGACTTGACCTCGGTCCTTGGTCGTCACCACTCTTGGGTTAGAATTGACCCCGGTCTTGGATTGTCACCCGAGTGAGGTCAGAATTGACCTCGATCCTCGGTCGTCACCACTCTTGGGTCAGAATTGACCCCGGTCTTGGATCGTCACCTGAGTTAGGTCAGAATTGACCTCGGTCCTTGATCGTCACCACTCTTGGGTCAGAATTGACCCTGGTCTTGGATCATCACCTGAGTTAGGTTAGAATTGACCTCGGTCCTCGGTCGTCACCACTCTTGGGTCAGAATTAACCCCGGTCTTGGATCGTCACCTGAGTTAGGCCAAAATTAACCTCGGTCCTTGGTCGTCACCACTCTTGGGTCATAATTGACCTCGGTCTTGGATCGTCACCTGAGTTAGGTCAAAATTGACCTCGGTCCTTAGTCGTCACCACTCTTGGGTCAGAATTGACCCCGGTCTTGGATCGTCACCTGAGTTAGGTCAAAATTGACCTCGGTCCTCGGTCATCACCACTCTTGGGTCAGAATTGACCCCGATCTTGGATCGTCACCTGAGTTAGGTCATAATTGACCTCGGTTCTCGATCGTCACCACTCTTTGGTCAGAATTGACTCCGATCTTGGATCATCACCTAAGTTAGGTCAGAATTGACTTGGTCCCTCGGTCGTCAGCACTCTTGGGTCAGAATTGACCCCGGTCCTGGATCATCACCTGAGTTAGGTCAGAATTGATCTCAGTCCTCGGTCGTCACCACTCTTGGGTCAGAATTGACCCCGGTCTTGGATCGTCACCTGAGTTAGGTCAGAATTGACCTCGGTCCTCTGTCGTCACCACTTTTGGGTCAAAATTGACCCCGGTCTTGGATCGTCACCTGAGTTAGGTCAAAATTGACCTCGGTCCTCGGTCGTCACCACTCTTAGGTCAAAATTGACCTTGATCTTGGATTGTCACCTGAGTTGGGTCAGAATTAATCCCGGTCCTCGGTCGTCACCACTCTTAGGTCAGAATTGACCTCGGTTATTAGATCTTCACTCTAAGCCCGCAAGTTCGACTTTGACCCGTTGAATGGGTCATCCCCCAACATCACTTCAGGTCCTCAGAATTGACCTAAACCTTTGATCGTCATTTCATCCCCAGCACGCCCCTTACGTCCTCAGAATCGGCCTCGACCCTCTGAATCGTCATACTCCCTCAAAAGCATCATGTGGTGTCTATTCGACGGCTATCATTTGTTCCAAACTCACCCATTGAGGGACTCTATAGGCACCCCATTTTGTTTCCCCCAACTCTCCTTAGGTCCCTAGCACCTCCTTTCATCACTACAAACCTAGGTCATGTCCCGAGTACTGACCTAGAAGCCACCAGGCACTCCCTGGCTCAGTTTGACCAAAATGTCAAACTCTTTGTCTCAACCGAGACTCAATGAATCTTCAAAGGTCGCTGAATCCCCTTTCCAACAGACCGCCCCGTGCACAATTCCGACTTACCATGCGGACGAACGATCCGTTTGCGTCCGAAACTTAACCTAGAGGCCACCGGGCGCGCCTAGGCTCTGCTTGAACTATGTCAACTCTTCAGCTCGACTGAGGCTGAATGAATCTTCGAAGGGAACTGAATCCCCTTTCCAACGTTCCATCCTGTGCACGATTCTGACTTTCCATGCGGACGAACGATCCGTTTGACTCCAAGAGGTCACCGAATGCTTCTCGGGCCCGGTTGACGAAAGTCAACTCTCCAAATCGGGTCAAACTCTTTGGAATGTCGAAGTACATCTCCTAGACTTTCCAACGGTCTGCCTCGTGTGTGATTCGGACTTACCATGCGGATGAATGATCCATTTGCGTCCGAACAGTTCCCCGTCTAATGGACTGACGAATGCTTCCGAGCCATATTTGACCTAAAGTCAACTCCCAAACCCGAGAGAGGTCCAAAGGACTTACAAAGGTCTCTGAATTAAATTTCCAACAGTATGTCCCGTGTGCTATTCTGACCAACGATTTTCCCTCGGCAGCCGATTTTTCGGAAAAGTCTGAAGCGCACTACCAAATGGCAGGTTCCAAACCCTGCCTATCGGCAGGTGCCGATAGGCAGGAACAGGTATATGCCAATTGGTAGTTACCTCAGCCTATAAAAGGATGCCTTCACCTCATTTTTAAGGGGGGCCGAGATCTGATAAAATTCACTCTCAACGAATCCCAGAAACCTCTCTTGAAGGCAGCGTGATTTCAACCTCCAAATCCCTTTTTTACTTCCACTTTTCATCATCCTTTTCTTCAAACTTGGTGAATTAGCCACTCTCCATCATCATCCAAGTGCAAGGGCTGCTCTCCAACATTCAAGATCAAGCTCAAGATCTTCAAGAAGGTCCAACTTTCTCAAACTCTCTCTTAAATTCTCAATAACTTATTTTTATTACTTAGCACTTTTATTATCTCATCTCACACATCCTAATATACTTTTTATTTAGTATTATTGCACATCTCCTATTTTCATATAAATAAAACCCAAAAAAACAAAAAAAAGAGGGTTTGCTCATAAATTCCAAATAGGGATTCTCATACTTTTCTCACAACTAAAACACTTTTCCTACAGACACACACACTCACAAATAAGAGATCCCCCATTTGGATTTATGGAATAAACCCTACCCCTCATTTTGTATGCAAACTACGTGGACTTTGATGCCTTTATAGGCTACGTAGGCATCTCGGGGTAAAACTCGAGACTCGAGCCCTTTTTTCACTTTTTCTCTCATTTTCTATATTCTCTAAATCCACTTTCCTTATATTCAATATATTTACTCTTAGTGACATATTATTCCGCATGCGTTATCGTTCCATTATAACGATCAACGTAGGGGTAATCACGTAAATCTTATTTTTCTAATATTATTCTTATATCCTCCTACGGATGACTCGCTTTATCATTTCCATGATACAAGTCGAGGATTCCTACCTCCATTATATATATACACATGTACACACATCACGGGGGAAAATAAAGGAAAATAGCAAATATCCATGAGAGACCTAAAGGGCGGAATGGGTGCCTAACACCTTCCCATTTTGTAACTAAGCCTCCGAACCCTTCTCGAATCATTTTGGTTTTGCATGCACCAATATGTCTTTGGATGCCATCCTTCGGGATGGCTTCCCCTTTTTCTTTTGTCTGTTTTGAGTAAAATAGACTGGCGACTCTGAATCTCTCTACATTTTTACACCTCATCTCAAATGACGCCGGACGAAGCGCTCTCGAGAGGGATGCGTGGGACTTGAAGGATCCTTCCTTCATGCGCCCGCCCGCATGGCGAGGATCGGGTATGGCCACAATAGGCTTATTTGGTTTGATTTCATAAATTAATATTTCAAATCGAGGATCAAGAATGTAAATGACACTGAGTGAAAAATGACGATGGAACTTCATATGTGAATTTACCAATCCAAGATTTGAAATAATCATAAAAATTCAAAACAAACGTCCACATAATGCGTTACATGAATTTAAATCCCATAAGATTTTAAGAAACAACGTCCTCCTAGTGGTTGACTTTAATATAATTCAAGAATCAACCAACGAGCATAAATTCATATCTAATCTCTATTACTAGTTTAAGAGGAATATACTACAAAATAGCACATAGCAAGGAGACGATAACACTATGTTTGGCATCTGAAAATGTTATATCCACCTGTAAATGGTCAAATTTGTGAGTTAACTTAGTTAAATCCACAAATATTAACAAGAAATTTACATTGAGTTCCATCACCTGACTTTTTATATTAGGCATTATCATTTGCTAGTCAAGTAATACCTCATACCGTTTTCTTTTACTTGTTTAATTTTAGTCTTTGGTATCATACAAATTTGTCTTTAGAGACTTTCGTATGTTTTTTTGGATATCCAGGATTATACATGCCTCTTTGACTCTCTAATCCACACACACTAACATCCCCTATGGGAGGCAAATATTTGAACAATTGACCTCCAAGTTGTGAGGTAAGATCCCATGACTATCCCCTTAGGGTTTAATTTTCCTTTTCCTTGCCACCATTTATTGTTAATATTTACTTTTTATAGAACGTGTGTTCATTTTTGAACCATCATTTTGGCATATTTAAGCTACATGCTCTCCCAGCTTCATTTTACCAGGTGTTTTATGTAATAATTACACTCCCACGCAGACCAATGATGAATGTATACATGTCAGAGACACTTAGTCATCTAGAATGATGATCAACTCCTAAAGGCCAACCAATAGGAATACCAATAGTACTCGGATGGGATGCCAACCAGCACTAAGTTCTATGAATTCCATTTATTATACATAGATGTAAACGCCTGGAAATATAAAGGCGCTCCATCTCTAGGGTTTTACACCCCTATAAATACAAACAATTCCCTTAGTTCAAGGGACAACTTGAATCACTCACATGCACATCGTACTGAGCTATTGTAAACCCTATTGAATAAAAACAAAAGTGTACGTTGGCTATTTTACAGCTGAACCACTCTAAAACCTTATCTCTTGTGTGTGTGGTTTGAATTACTTATCTTATTTTTATCCGTGATTATAAATTTGGGGTGGGTTAAACCATTTTTAGACATTAACAGATTGTCACCGTCTATGGGAACGTTTACCGATCATCGTTCTCTGCCATTTGTTTCATTTCTTTACCTCTAAAGAAATGACTGATCCCAAAAATAGCGCTAAAAATGAAGGCAATACCATCAATCCATCTGTTCCTCCTAGTGTGGCTGACTTATAAGAAATTATTCTCAACCTGGATAGAGGTTAATATGCCATGCAATAATCGGTTAAGAAACTGGCCCGCATTATGAAAGCTAAGTCTTCAAATTCTAGAAGAGATATGTCACCACCGCTAGCTAGACATGAAATGAGTTATCATTCTCATTCTTCTCAAGATAGGTCATACCATCTAGGTGAAACTTCTGCATTCCGATCAACGGATTACTATGATGGTGGATATTTTTCCAAAGAAAGGCCAAGTGTCTTGGAAAGGTTAAGTAGGGAGTCTTCTTTTGATCGTCTAGGCCTCAGAGTAATTATAGGACATCATAGTGAGCAAGAGCATCGTCGTGAATACATAGAAGGGTCCATAATATCTAGAGCCAGTATGAGGGACTCTGTGCATGCCGAGCAGACCTCTCAAGAGGAGAGTTCAACACATAGACACAATAACGCCACTAGATCTACCTCGACCAATTTTAAACCAGAAGAACATTATTGGAAGTGCTCCATTCAAAGGTTGGAAGATCGACTAGGTAAAATGGCCAGTACAAAGAATCCATTACAAAGGAGTTTCATCAAAGTATCACCTTTTATCTAGGCAATTGTGGTATACCCTACACCTTCTAAGTTCAAGACATCAGTGGTTACTCACAAGTATGATGGGAAAACTGATCTAGTCTTGCATATAGAGAAATATAAAGCTACCACCGACATACACTCAGTGCCCAACGAGATGAGATGTAGAGTTTTTTCTAGTTCCATCACAGGACCAACCCAGATTTGGTATAACAATTTCCCAAGAAATAAAATCTTTAGTTTTCATCAGTTAGCTGAATTATTCGTTGATAAATTTTGCTTTGGGGCTAAGCCGATCAAGAGTGTCACTCATCTATTGACCGTGAGACAAAATCCAAGAGAAAGCATGAGAGAATAAATTACTCACTTTAATAATGAAAAACTAGAGGTGGTCGACTATGAGGAGAAAATAACCATTGCAACATTTATGAGTAGGCTGCTCGCTAAAGATATTTACTATGATTTAGCAAAGAATCCACCCAAAACTATGACAAAACTAATCGATAAAGCTGGTAAATAATGAATGCCGAGGAAGCTATGGCAGCCAAGGAAGCTCCTGAGACCAAGGGTAAAGGTCACAAAAATAATTCTAGCTCCTACAAGAAGTATAAAAAAGATAAGAAGCTGGATTAAATTAAGAAATATAATGAATATACCCCACTTAATAAGGGTGTTCACCATATCTTGGAGGAGATCAATGGAAATAGAGACGTGAATTGGCTTGAAAAGCTGAAAACTCCCCCCAAAAAGAGGGACAAATTCAAGTACTGTGATTTTCACAGGGATCATGGGCATAACAACAACAACTGTATTGTGCATGGGATTGAAAATCTTATTTGACGGGGAAAGTTGAGTAAGTTTGTTGATCATAATTAAAATGATCGGAAGAGGTATGAATCTCCAGCCCGAGAAAGAGATGATAATAAAAGAGAAAAAAATGACGATTTTGAAGAAGATCCAGACTTGTTGAAGAATCCCGATGAGCTAGAGGTAGAATTCAACATGATAACCTTTGGATGCCATTTAATTGTAGGTGGTGATGCTAGAGGAGGGGATGCCATAACAGAAAGGAAAGCTTATTTGAATGAATTCAAAGTCAGACCAACTGTCAGACAAATTGATATGGCTGAATCCAGCGATAGTCGGCCATAAAAATTTAACAGAGATAGGCTAGTGATTGGATTCTCCAAGAATTATCTGAATGGGGTTCTTTACCCTCATAATGATCTGTTAGTTATCACATGTAGAGTTTATCATGGTAGAGTCGTAAGGATCTTAGTTGATAATGGGAGCTCAGTTGATGTAATGTTTTATAACTGTTTCGACAACCTAGGGATGAAGATCAGCAAGCTAGAACGTACCATAGACCTCTAATTGGATTTACAGGAGAGAATGTATACCCATTAGGAACCATCAAGCTAGAAATCTTGGTCGACACCTGACCGATAAGCAGGAGAGAAAGAATTCTCTTCTTTGTGTTAGATAAAAATGTCCCGCTAGCTTACAATATCATCCTGGGAAGAGTGGGAATCAATCAATTAGAGGCTGTGCCATCTATAGTGCACCAATGCATGGAATTTCCAAAAAATTATAGAGTCGGCATAGTAAATGGAAGTAAAAAAAATGCCAGGGAATTTTATTATACATCGTCCGACCAACAAGAGATGTACATTCACACTCTGGATCCTCGAGAATAAGAAATATTGGTAAATAGCAAGTTATATAAGAAATGAAAGCTTGTGTTGGATGATGAAAAGCCAGAAAGAACCACCCAGATCGATTCCAGGTTATCTTTTTCTCTCAAATATGAATTAATTACGTTCCTTAGAGAAAGGAAAAATATTTTCACTTAGAGACATGAAGATATGCTAGGAATTGATCCGAGCTTTATGCGCCATGAGCCTAATTTTATCCTGTCTAAAAAATGATCAAACAAAGGCGAAGGGTCTTTAATCCTGATAAGAATACAAAAATACAGGAGGAGTAGAGAAATTGTAGTGAGAATAGTTCATTTAAGATTCCTTGTACCCTAGTTGGTTGGCTAATGTGGTGATGGACAAGAAGAAAAATAACAAGTGGCGTATGTGTGAAGATTTTACATATCTCAATAAGATATATCTAAAGGATCATTTTCCTTTTCCAAGGATTGATGAATTGGTTGATGCTACAATAGTTCACAAACTACTCAGCTTTATGGATGCTTATTCTGGTTATAACCAGATTAAGAAGAAACCTGAAGACAAGGAAAGCACTTCCTTCATTACCATCCGAGGAACTTACTGTTACAATGTAATGCCCTTCGGGTTAAAAAACACTGGAGCTACCTATCAGAGACTAGTGAATAAGGTTTTTGAAGATCAGATCGATAAAAATATGGAGGTCTATGTAGATGACATGCTCACCAAGAGCAAACATGCTACCGACCACATTAAAGAATTAGCTCAAACCTTTGATCAATTGGAAAGCACTAGATGAAGTTCAACCCAACCAGATGCATCTTTGGAGTACGTGAAGGGATGTTCCTAGGGTACATTATCAATCAAAGGGGAATAAAAGCAAACCCTGACAAGATTAAAGCCTTGCTTGAAATGAAGTCCCCGACCAACAAGAAAGAAGTTCAAAAGCTGAGAGGAAGAGTAGCTGCATTGAAACGTTTTGTCTCCCGAGTAAATGATAAGTGTCTTCCATTCTTCAAGGTTCTTAGAAAGATCTTTGATTGAAATGGCGAATGTGATAAGGCCTTTTTAGTGATAAAGAAGTACTTGGGTTCTCCCCCACTCCTTTCCCGACCAGTTTTGGGAGAGAAATTCTATTTATACTTGATTGTTTCAGAGTTGGCTGTTAGTTCAGTGTTGATCTGACTTGATGGAGGAGTTCAAAGGCTAGTATAATATACTGGAAATGCATTACGAGGAGATCAAATAAGATATCCACACTTGGAAAAGTTATCCCTAGCTCTTATTGAAGCTTCGAGGATAATGAGGCCATATTTCCAAACCCACACCATTGTTACCTTCACGAATTTACCTTTGCAATAAGCACTACACAAACTAGAAAAGTCTGGGAGGTTAATGTCTTGGGCTATTGAATTGGGAGAGTATGAAATTAACTATGAACCTAGAGTTTCAATAAAAGGCCAACTAGCGGCAGACTTTATTGCTGAATTTACATATATATGGGAGCAACATAATTCATGTCTTCTAGCTGAGAAGACTTCTGTGGAAGAGAGCTTAGCTCAAAAGTAAACATAGATTGTGGTCTACCAAACTGAGTTGTCGACTGCTCATGAAAAATTACAACAAAGTAAGAAGGTGTTCAAGTATAGAGTACTGGTAGAAGAAGAGTTCTCTGATGACATTTCAACTTGGCAGTTATTTGTAGATTGATCCTCATGTGCTACTGGGAGTAGAGCAGATCTCATCATTAACATTTAGGATAACTTGGATGTGGAATATGATTTGAGATTCTAATTCAAGGCTTCCAACAACGAGGCTGAATATGAAGCTTTGATCATAGGATTGGAATTATCTTCATCACTGGGGGCTGACCAGGTATTGATATATAGTGATTCCCAACTGATTGTTAATCAAATGCAATAAATTTATGGCGTCAAAGGGGAGACTATTATGAGATATCATAAAAAAGAAATGGAGGTTATTTCACTGATCACTACAGTCAAAATAGTAAGGATTCCCAGACTTGAGAATTCCCGAGTAGATGCTCTTACTCAGCTTGCTTCAGTAACTCCAACAGAACTTAGACGAACAATCCTACTAGAAATTCTTACCCACAGAAGCATTAATGGGATGGAAATTAACGTCATATCTGTGGAATTAAGTCCTTTATGGATGGACCCTACTAGAAAATACATCGAAAGATGAACACTGCCATCCGACTAGAAGGAAGCCAGGAAGATGAGGTACAAAGCAACCAATTATGTGCTAGAAAAAGGTGTCCTGCACAGGAGAGGATTCACTGTTTCCCTACGTCATTGTGTTCATCCAAATGAAGTGAATGATTTAATCCTAGAGGTGCATGAAGGTTAATATGGATCACACATAACTTGGAGGTCTCTAAGACAACGAATAACAATGTAAGGTTACTACTAGACGATGATGAAAATAAATTGTGTTGCTTTCACTATGAAGTGTGATAAATGCTAAAAGTATGCTGCCATTCACAGAAGACCAGAAAAAATATTAACACCCATCACTTCTCCATAACCTTTTTCTATATGGGGAATTAACTTGGTCGGACCATTGCTAACCACCAAAGGTAGATTCAAGTACCTGGTTGTAGCTGTTGATTATTTCACCAAATGGGTGAAGGCTGAGCACCTGATTGATATGCCTTATCAAAGAGTTTTACAGTTCATATGGAAACATATTATTTATAGATATGGCATGCCCTATGCTTTCATCACCAACCATGGGATTTAGTTTGATTATGAAGAATTTAAAGATTATTGTATTCGGTCAAGCATTCAGAACCTTTATTCAACACCTGGGCATCCACAACGCAATGGCTAAACAAAAATCACCAACAAAACCTTTCTAGATAGGTTAAAGAAAAGGTTGGATGAGGCTAAAGGTAACTAGATTAATGAGCTCCACAGTCTCCTTTGGGCATATAATACTACTCGCAAGACGATAACAGGAGAAACTCCATATATGCTAGCTTTTGGCACTGAGGCAGTCATAACAGTGGAAATAGGTTTGCGAACTCACAGGGTATTGGACTTTGATTCACCCAAGAGTGACCTCACGAAGTGACTAAATCTGGATATAATAGAAGAAGTTCGAGAAGATGCTTCTATTCAGATGGCTACTTATCAACAAAGGACTACAAGGTTTTATAATCGAAGGGTCAAGCCGATCAACCTGAAGCAAAGAGATCTGTTACTTAAGAAAGTTATCCAGAAGAACAACCTGGAGCCTAATTATCGTGGCCTATACCGTATCTCGGTGATTATTCGACCAGGCACTTATCATTTGGAAACTCTGGAAGGCGAAGAGTTCAAGAATTCTTAGAATGCAGACTATATACATAATTATTATCAGTAATTCAGTTTGAAAACTCTAGCCTTAATGTAATTGCTTATTCAAGTTAATGAAATTTCATCTTTTCTCCATTGTACATCATTTTTGTGTTTTTTCGGAGTATAGTGGCTACACCCAGAATTAACATGGGCAATTCTAATACAAACTTTTCCAACTTCAGAAAAGTTTTCAAAAATTTCCTCATCGAAAAGGGCATGGTTCAAACTTTTCCAACTTCAGCAAAGTTTTCAAAAAGTCCCTCGCCGAAAAGGGCATGCTTCAAACTTTTCCAAACGTTTCCAATTTCAGGAAAGTTAAACTTCATGTATGATTTGTCCTCAACAAGTCACGAAAAAGAAGTCAATAATTTTTCTTAATTAGAGATTTTACATGACCAAGTTAAAATACTGGAATAAATATACATTTTTAATACACTTAGTCACCACTAATAACTAATGCTACAACTTGTTATAATAAAACTAGTTACAATTTTATCTAAGTGCATTAGTAGAATCTAAGGCCGTATACACATGATTTAAACAAGAATCACATATTAAACATTTGAGCAAGTTATTTAGTCTATAAGCCGATTACCTAATCTTTATGCAGGTTACCTAGTTGGAAGAAAGATTAATAACAACCAGAAGCTTGAATAAAAAGAACTCAGTAAAAAATGAATTCATTTTATTGATCAAAATGTATTACAATGTCAATAAGTGAGCAAAATGCAGTATAAAAATATAAATTTATTTTACTGGACGTTTTCGTTGTGCTTTGTCCATCCCGGCAAGAGGATCATCAAGTGTATATGGAGAGTTGATTGTGTTGAAATCCCTTAACATCTGCCTATTACTACTGTTCGGCCTATTAAACAAATGAGGGGGCCAAACTATCTTACACTTATCATGAAGGCCATAATCCCCTAAATATTTAGTTATCAGGCATTGAGGAATGGCATTGGGAGGAATACATTTTGTGTCCAATTTGAATGGAGACTTGTCACAATCCAAGAAACCTGGGTCATTCCAATGCCACAAGTCACTATTTTCATCATACTTCAGGAAAATTAGCAAGTTGGTCCATCCCTATTTATAGCACTCACGATTACATTGAGCAAAATGATTATCCATGTGGGCTAAGGCTTTATTGTAGTCCTCTATCCAAACTTTCCTGGACTTCTTGTGAAATTATAAAGTTAACCTCTTCACTTGATTTTGAATTAACCTCCCCACTTGATTTTGAAGTTTCTTAAGGACACTATCTATGGCTTTCAGCTGGGAAGCTTGGTCGACTATGATAGTATCTTTGGCCTTCAACTGAGCAACTTGGTCAGGAAGAGTTTTCTTTGTTCTTTCCTCCTTAACTGTTAGCCGGATAACTATACTTTGGGTGGAAGTTTGCCCAGACTTGGTCTTCTTCTTCTTCTTCTTCTTCTTCTTCTTCTTCTTCTTCTTCTTCTTCTTCTTCTTCTTCTTCTTCTTCAATGCTTCCAGATGTTCCAACAACTTTGCATTTTCAATCTCTAAAAAGGAAGCACCTTTATTTGGACCAGTTGCAGTTGATCTCTTCACACTGTTTAGTTCATCTCTCAAGGCATTATTCTTTTTTTTTTAACATTGCAGCAATGTACCTGGCATTTTTCAAATCTTGTTTCAAGTAAAGTTCCTTCTTGTTCAGTGCAGAAGTGATATCTTTCGACTTAGTATCGAAACCCCAACCTTCACTTAATGCTTTGTGCTTGGCCTCATAATCAGAGTGAAGTAAAGCCAGAGATAGTTTGTGATCGTCTTGCAATTTCTCAATTATTTCATAATATGCATCATTATTAACAACAACCATGTCCAACAAGCAATTATGATGGATATAAGACAATTTGACTTGGTCGAAGTTATATGGGTCTAACAACCCAATTAAGTCTTTTTTAGACATGGGAATATGACCAGCTTCTAGAAGGTTTCTAGTTCTTCTGAGCAGATCAGATTCAACATAAATTGTGGCTTTCTTCCTAGCATAAAATTGGAAAATCACAAATATATGAGTTTATGGGATAAATCCAGAACTAGAAGATATGACAACACAAGCAATAAACAACACAGTTCAGCAAGAAATAAAAAACATTCTGAGGTATGAACTGCAGTTGAAGAGAAAAAGCTATTCTTTCATTAATTGATAGTTGAATGACAAAAGTTGCTACATCATCAAGAAAGAAAAAAATAATGAAAAATAAAAAAGTAAATTGTCTGGAATTTCTCCTTGTCCTTGTCCTATCCAGCATCTGGTAGGTCGGCACTGGTGTTGGGAACCATTGAAGACTCCAGAGGCATCACAAAATATTTTCCTAATCCTTCCTCATCATCCAACTCCTCATTCAAGTTAGAAGGAGTACTAGGGTCATACTTTGTGAATAGCTCAAAACTTTTTTCTATGCCGACCACCTTTAAAGCTTCAGTCCAACCTTCCTTGAAGTACCATTTCTTAACATACTAAATTTGAGTAGAGGCAGCCCAAATGGCCATTTCCCATCCCTTATCAAAGGCATATGTGCCTTTGGCCATTAAAGCAGTCATCTTGTGTAACACCCCGTAATTTTAATGATATTTATAATTGGGATTAATCTAATTAAAACGAGATATTAATCCGAATAAAAAGAATAAAAAATATATTAATTAGCGTGAAAAGGGTTAATCTTTATTTGTATGATATATATTGAATATTACTTAGTGAAAAAGTAATAAATCATTATAATTATCGCGAGTAAAAAAAATTATAATTACAGTAATTTAGTCGGGACGCGCATGTTAGTCATGTCGGGACATAAATCATGGGATAAAGTTAAATTAATAATGGGTCATCCAAATGATCATTTTGAGTGCTCCAAAGTGTCTAGAAGGATCAAAATAGTCAGAAAAGTGTACTCGAGGGTTTAGTTCGGGTCCCGGAGCAATTTTAGGCCAAACCAACACCTTAAGAGGGTATTTTGGTCATTTGCATTTTTGGAGAAAAGAGACCTTCGAATTTTATAGGTTTATATCATCAGTTATGATGAGGGAGTTAGTGTTAGAACCTGTAAAACCACAGAGAGGCCATATGAGGAAGAAGAGAGGAGGTCCCAAGGCCAAATCACACCATTCTTGCACCACAAACACCACCTTCGCGTAGATCGAGAGGATATGATCACGACCATACCATCCTTCTACAAGGATTTGACCTTCAAACAGATGCAAGTATTTATCTTTCTTAATTTATTAAAGATATATCATCCATGTTAGAGTAGGATGATTTGTTTATGGAAATCATGTGTTTTGGCATAATTTGGAAGACTTAAAACATGTTCTTGGGTAGGAATCTCATGTAGACTGAACTTTCCTATGATTAGAAAACGAAACTAGATTATAGATAAAGAGAATAACGGATTAATTATGAGTTTATTGGTGGTTTGAACAATGGAAAGATGACCTAGGGTTTTGATATGAAATTTATGGATCAATTCGATTTAATGATGTTTTGTAATGAATTGATGACTATTTTGCGTCAGAGATCATGTTTATGGGTTAGTATAATATTCAGAATGCGTGGTTGGGAATATGGGTTTATACAATGAAATTTTAGAGGTGTAAAGATGTTGAAAAAGGAAACTGGACGAAGGCTGTCAACCCAGAATCGATCGATCGACCTATGAATGTCGATGGATCAATGGATTGATGGATCGATGAAATTTGTCGATCGATCGACAATTGTAGAAATGGGGAACTTTTTTTATTTTAAAGATTACTCCGCCCCACTTTTCAAGGACCGTTAGTAATGCATAATTAATTATAATAGGTCTTAGATAAGGGCAATAGGCCTTGAGGCTCGAGAAATCTTAATAAGGTTAAGATTGGAGTTTAGACTCACGAGGGTTCGCCGGATGTCTTGGGTATTGGAAATTATAAATTTAGTTTTGGTAAGGGTAAACGATGATCTAAGGATAATACCATTAGTAGGGATATGTTATAACTATTGAAATAACCTAAGGAGTGATTGGGACACTTAGTAACCTTTTTGGGTAGTGAGGGATACTCGGATTTATACAATAAGGGGTATTACATTAAATTAATGATGCGTAGGATATTCGGGAGTTATACAGACTAAGTATGGATATGTTATAGGTCACACGTATACCTATACTGAATTCCTATATACATAGGCGGTGTGAATACCTAATGTGTGATTTATTATGTGTATGACATACCTACGCTGCTTGCTATCACGGGAGGTTTTAAAAAGGGGACAGTCTTATCCTGATGAGCCCATTAGGGGTATTTTAGATTGGTGCCTCTGAACATAGAACCTAAGTAAGAGCTATCTGAGAATATAATAGTTTCGACGATTAAATGGGTGCGTAGATATGTGCGTATTCGGTAGACCTGGAACTATATTCGCCTCGAATATGTGTGATTTGTATTCATGGTTCGAGAGTGACTCTGAATCGGTAGTCCTTTATTTAGTACGTGATGTACCGGGACTTGATAGTAGAGTATGCATGCACCGCAGGTCTCAACCTAGGGGTGTTGTATTTGTATATATATAAATTGTGTGATAAATATATATACTTATGATTTATTCTACTGTGTATGCTTAGTAGATGAGAAATATAGTGATATCTAAAATAACCTAAGTATGTGGAAACATAACATCTATTTGGATAATTCTTAATTGATTTAATAGATACGAGGAAAAAAAAATTCGATAACGTATTGTATGGGCAATATGGGTGGGGATGATGAGTTATTATGTGTAGTAAGATAATTTACTTGAACTAGTTATGCGGGGTGGCATAACTAGGACGAGTTAGTAAAATACGTTAGGCATGCACAATAGTTGAAGGGAGAGGATCTCAAGTGAGATATTGCGGAACAAACCTATATATAATATTTGCTGATTATGCATTTTAAATAATTGCTAAATTTTTTAAATATTTACTTGGGCTCTGACCCGTTTTCTAAATCTATTTTTGTAAAAATTATTTTAGATGTCCAGCCACAAGGATGCCCAACTTAGGAGTTCATCCTCATTTAACGTGCTGTAGTTGCTGTGGATGGTTAGAGTGTAATACCCTGTATTTTTGTGATATTTATTTATGAGATTAATTGAATTAAATGGGTATTAATTGACAATTAATCCGGATAAAATACTAATGAGATGTGAGTTGGTATTTGATTATAATGGGTATTATTTGATTATAATGAATATTGAATACATTGAATTTGTCGTGAAATTGAAATACGACAATTTGAAAATTTTGTTAGGACGCGTGTGACAATCGCATCAGGAATATAATTATTTTAATTAAAAAGTGAATTTTATTTTTATCAACCGTATGGTCATTTTGAGTGCGCCAACGCGTCCGGAAGGGTTGAAATAGTCAGAAAACACTAGACGGGGGTTTAGTTTGGGTCCCGGGGCATTTTTAGGCCATACCGGCAACCCAAAAGGGTAGTTTGGTAATTTCGGAATTTTGGGAATTAAAACCCACGAAAATTAGAAGTTAAAATCTGATTTAGTCTTTACCCACTAAACCCACTAACAACACTAAATGACTTAATGGGCAACGGGAGTTTCATAAGAAGTTAGGAGGGGCTCCCAAAAGAGAAAACCTTAACCTTCATCTTCAACCTTCAACCTTGGGAGAAAAAGGAGAGAGAGCAACCTTCATCAATTCAACACCAAATTCAGAGAATAATCCAAGGCAAGTGGTTTAATTACGTTAATTTCAAGCGAATGTTTCTTCCATGATTAGAAAATTATATAATCGCATTGTATTGGAAGATTTATAAAAACCCATGAGATTGGAGTTATAAATTCAGAGTTTGATATAGGTTTGCATGTAGAATTGTTATTGGGTGATTGAACTAAAAGAATTACTACTCTTTATGTTACAAAAACGGATTTATTTATGGAAATTTATGATTTTATATTCTAGGGTTCTTACTCATAAGATTTGGGGAAAAACTTTGGGAGATTTGATAATTAGGTGTTGTAGAGGAAGATTTATCCCATGAATGTGTTAAAATACGACCTAAGTATGTTTAAGAATGATTAGAAACCTTGAACTACTGTTGGAATGATGTTTAGATGAGATTAGAGGTGAAGAAAATTGGGAAAAACGAGATAGGAGAATTCTGGGCTCGAAACTGTCACCTCGTTAGAAGGCCTGCCCAGGTCGTTCGAACGAGCTCGTTCGAACGAGATTCTAATGAGTTGGATGTTCATTCGATGCCTTTCATTCGAACGAGATATCGTTAGATGCCCACTTCGTTCGAACGAACTCTTGTTCGAACGACCTCGTTCGAACGAGACTTCTAACGAGTTGACAGATTGGCCTTTTTGGCCTGATTTGATTTCTAATGTCCCGTAACCTGGTTTAATTGTAGAGATAACATTCCCTTGATGACTAATTAATATAGTTGGGATATTTGGGATATATTGAGGAATAAAACATAGAAGTGTGATTGGAACCAAATGAAAATTGTGGATTAGGACGTGAGTGACTAATTACGATGTGAGAATAATTGACGATTTAAATGTTAGTATTAACCGGGGATATGTGAATTGCGTACATTATAAGTTGGTATAAGAATGAGAAGTATACCACTAATAAATTATGGTAATTACTAAGATGTGTGCATGCTTAGTATATGTATATGATTTTATGTGTATGACATACCTACCATACTTGCTATCACGGGAGGTTTGCGTTCGCTTAGGGCCATCTACTCTTTGTGTGCCTACGGGGGGATTTAGATTGGCACCTCGAGAACATAGGCCAGAGAAGGACTTATTGGGAAGTTAATAAGACTGCTGATCGTGGGAGCGTAGGTATGTGCGTGAACCATGTGATGTGACTGTGTTCGCCTCCATTGTTTGTGATTGTTGTTATCTGAGAACGATTCCTGAGAGATTCGGAATGCGTAATCCTTATGTACGTGATGTACCGGGATGGATAGCAGAGTATGTGTGCACCGCAACTTAGTCTCGGGTGCTTGTATTGTATATTCATGACGTGAATAATATACGCTTAAATAATGAGAACTTTCATGTTGGTATTGTGAGTATAATTATGGTAATGCTTTGAGAAAATAAAAAGGGATAACCTGTAGTGAATTGTATTGCTAATAATTGAGAATTCGAGTTTAAGTAAAACCTCTATTTAATTGATAACGTTAGAATGTATAATGGGAATCGAGTAGAAAGGGGTAGAACTTATGACGGTTTAGTTAGATATGAATGTCACTTACATGGGTACGGTACGTTAGGAGTGCACAATTAGTCGAGAGGTGAGGATTTCATGTGAGTGCACGTCCTAACATGTATTTTGCATTCATTATTTTAATGTTATTAAAACACTTGCTATTTTTAAAATACTCTCCACTTTCGGGCTCTGACCCATTTGCTTTCAAATCTATTTTTGTAAAAATCTTTTAGGTGCCCAGCCACAAGGACACCATGCATAGGATTTCCATTCAGGTGACGAGCTGTAGCTGTTTGTGGAAGTTACAGGGCCTTGCTAGTAGACGCTTCTTTTGTCTTGACTCCATATTCAGTTTCATCATTTGTAGGGCATGTCGCCCATTTCTATTAGAGACATTTCTTATTTCAGTTATTCAGATCTTTGGCATGTAATTAATTCAGGATACACTATTTTATTTATTTCAGTTGTGGGATTGTTGTGAAGAGTTTTCCTCCGGACTTACTATTACTTGTTGGTTACCTTATTGAGACTTTATGGTGTATGGTTATGATATTCTTTCATAATTCTTTTATTGTATGTTAATCAGACTTAATTTAAAATTTGACATCTTACTTTTTAAATACTAGGTGGTTAGTAATGATTAAAATGTTTTCGACAGTGATGCTGTTAACTAGACCAACTTGACATTTTGTATTAATTTAATAAAGGAGTAGCTACCCGGTATTTAATTAGTCGGGGTGTCACATACAGGACCTCGATAGTAGACACCTCCATTTCTTTCAGATTATATGCATCATTTTATCTATTCGAGTCAGGCATGTCTCCCATCTTCTACTAGTAGTTATTCCAGAGACACTGTACTTCATTTATTTCTAGTTGTTGGATTCAGTTTTAGTTACGAATTATTGTATTGGAGTTTCAGGCTGGAGTGTTTATTTCAGTCATATTTTTTTGGTTCAGTTATTTCACTATTTATGATGTTGGTTAATGGAATGGTGAATGTGGTTTACTTTTTTATTTCAAATCATTGCATGTTAAATAAAAGATTAAAATTTAATACCAACGTAATTAACTAATGTAGGTGATTAGTAATTAACGATTTTCGACAGTGATGCTAAGAATGAACCAACTGGATATTCTGTTTCAATTTAATAAAAGACTGATCAACGGGTGTTTAATTGGACGGGGTGTCAGAGATTGTACCAGAGTATGAGGTTCTAGAGTCCTTAGGATCTGTGCGGCTTATTATATTTCCAGCGTAACGTTCTTTGATGTAGAGCGCTATTATTAGGACTGTTGTACTGTTAATTGCGTATTAATGTTTTCAGATATTTTGAGATATATTAAACTTTGGACTTATATAAATTCTTTCTTATTTTATATGCCTCCCAGACGTGCACAACGAGTCCCTAGAGATGCACAACAGAGCCTCAGCTAGATCCGACCCTGGGTACCATGAATGCTACAGAGGTTGCCGCTATAGTTACACAGACAATTAATGCACCATTGGATATAGTTTCACATTAGGCACCACCCCAGTCATAGGTTGTGCGCATGCATTCCCTTCTGCTTGGGAGCGAGTGAGAGATGCCTTTCAGAAGGCACACCCTTCCGAGTTCCAGGGGAGTTCAGATGTGGTGGTTGCTAGCCAATGAAAGAAAGACATCTAGAGGCATTTAAGGATGTACGAGTGCATATACATTCAAAGGAAGATTCTATGTACATTTAAGCTAGTTGGGATGACATTACAATGGTAGGAGTATGTTACCACTATGGAGGAGAGAGATAGTATACCAAAATAGGAATTCAGGGAGTGATTTGACGGCAAATACTTTCCATCCGCCATACAGATAGAGATGAGGCAAAAATTATTTGATATCACCCAAGATGGGAAGATAGTGGCTGAGTATGAGGAAGAATTCACGAGGTTAGCTAACTTCGTGCTAGGAGAGGTACATACGGAGGAAAAAGAGGATATAATTATATATGGATGGTGTTAGTTGGAGGATTCGGCAACATCTGTTGGGTAATCCTGCTTTTAAGACATATAATGAGGTGTTGAATGCTGCCCTATTACATTGCCAGGATCACGGCTTCCATGTTAAGGGGAGCAAACGAGCAGGAGAGTCTAGCTAGAAGGGCAGGACTAGGAGTGGCAGTGCCAGTGGGGCATAATCAGTTCTAACTCAGCCTAGGTAGGGTGAGTAGAGTTCCCATCAGTGGGATCCTACTAAGGAATTTAGATATGGAGATTTTAGGTAGGGATAGGGGGTCTCAGGCAGGGCCATCAGGGCCAAAAGAGTCAACAGGGCCAGTAACGCTTTCAGCAAGGCCAACAGGGCCAATGGAGGGGTGGTAACGACCAGTAGGGTCATAGGGGAGGTAATTTTACTGGGAGGTGTTTTATTCGTGGCAAGATGTCCACAGGTGTTAGGATTGCCCCGATAAGGGCAGGGTCCCACAATAGTAGCAGGGTGATTGCCAGGAGCCATAGAGGCCTATCTTTCTAGCCTCCCTTCTAGCATCATCACATATGCCAGCCTTGCCTGCTATACTAGTTATCCCCATAACCCCACCTCAGCAGGGGCAGTTACAGTATGGGCGTGTGCATAACGTCCACCAGGCAACAGTTCCTTAAGCACCACCCGCAGTGGAGGGTATGTTTCTCTTCCATGGTACTTTGGGGCATGCTTTATTTGATATTGGGGCTTCACACTCATTCATAGCCACTAGGTTTGAACGGGCCAAAGGGTTGTTAGATACGACATATTGTACAGTTACATGTGTAGATTCGCCACTGGGTAATGGGACGTTGATATTCTTTATCCGTCGGGGTGTGGGTATAAATATTGGGAGACTGCTTTTTCCCGCCAATATGCTTGTGTTAGATATGTCGGAGTGTGACGCCATTATTGGCATGGATTTTCTAGACATTTATAGGGCCATGATTGACTGTTATAGTAGGAGTATTGTGTTTGCTATACCGGGCTAAGAGATTTTTTGGTGGCGATGCCTCGTCCTGAGGGAGGCTCGTCCACCCACTTATACTACATAGAGGAGGAGACCTTTAAGGGGGTAGTGATTCCCCTAGATTCGATTCCCATTGTTTATGAGTTTGTCGATGTTTTCCAGGAGATATCGAGATTACCACCTAGCAGAGAGATAGAGTTTGTGATGGACTTACCGCCAGGCACTTGGCTGATAGCATGTGCACCTTACCATATGGCTCATATCGAGATGAGGGAGCTACGGTATCATATCGAGCAGATTTTGTGGTAGGGTTTCATCCGTAGAAGTACCTCGCCTAGGGGTGCTCCAGTTCTATTTGTGAAGAACAGAGATGGGTCGTTGCGACTGTGTGTTGATTCCCGGGAGTTAAATAAAGTCATGATACGAAATAAATATCCGTTGCCCCCAATCGATAAATTATTTGATTAGTTGAGAGGAGTGTCCTGCTTCTCTAAGATAGATTTGAGGTCAGGGTACCACCATCTGCGTGTCAGGGAGCAGGATGTGTCTAAGACTGCCTTTCTGACGAGATATGGTTCCAATGAATTCAGGGTTATGCCATTCGGGCTAATCGACGCGCCAATTGTGTTCATGGACTTGATGAATAGGGTATTCAGAGAGTTCTTTGACCAGTGTGTCATTATCTTCATAGATGACATCCTGATTTATTCACAGACTGAGGAGGAGCATGCCAAACATCCGCATAGGGTTTTCTAGACGCTGCGTATGCACCAATTATATGCTAAGTATAAGAAATGTGGATTCTTGTTTCGTGAGGTACAATTTTTGGGGCATATAGTATCTGATAAGGAGATATCGATGGATCCAAGAAAAGTGTAAGTCGTGAGGGAATGGGAATAACCCATGACATTGACAGAGGTGCGCAGTTTCTTGGGGTTAACCGGATATTACAGGCAGTTTATTTGGGGATTTTTGAAGAATGTGGGTCCATTGACCAACTTGACTTGCAAGGGAGTACCGTTTATCTGGGATGATGCTTATTGGTTGGCTTTCGACGAGATGAAGGAAAAGTTGACTTCAACACCAGTTCTCGCACTACCCAGGTGTGACACCCCGCCTAATTAATCTCGGGTGATCAGTCCTAAATCAAGTTAGAAAAGGTTTCTCAGTTGGTCCATTCTTAGCATCACTGTCTTTTTAATTACTAACCACCTAAGTGAGAAAAGTAGACTGGTGCCAATTTTTATCTTTCAATTAATTAAATAAAACTCATGTGGAACATAAAATAATACACAATCAAAGTTAACTAAAATAACCATCCACAAATAAAATACCTAACCGAATAAACCATCGGTCCAAATATCCAATACAAGTAAAGATAAGAAGAAAATATCAACAAGTATAATACTGATAAATGAACTGTGAGCGACAAGCTCAGATAACTGCTAGAGAGTCTCTACACGAATGAAAGAAGGAGGCGTCTGTCAAAAACCCCGCAACATCCACATGTGCTGCAGCAAAGGATACCTGGAATAGAGTCAAGCCTGGCGTCCCTGTGGCTGGACACCTAAAAGGTTTTTAAATTTTTTTATAGCAAGGGTTAGTACCCAAAAAACATTTGAAAACATTTAACAAATGATTAACTTGCAGTAATAAATAAATATGCATGCTCTTTATATTTTAGTTAGTGCCGCACTCTCTTGAGGACTTCCTCACCCCTCCTCTAATTTGCACTATTAACGCTTCCATTTAATTTACTAGGTCCTACGCTCCTGACCCAATACTTATGTTAACCCTTGAAATTAACCTACTCTAACCGAGTATGCCTTAATTCATGATTTTTAAGTTATTATAAACGTCAAACTTAATTAAATCATTACCCTTTTTTAATTTCATATAACATTCACACCTGTTATGCACATAATACATTTTACACTATGTATTAATTATCGCATATATAATTATTTACCTAATTATATATTTAATCATATTACAGTATTCACAAACATACTGAAATAACATTTAATACTAACATTCGACCGAGTAAAAATACTCACACAATATAAATTTTTCCAAGTGCTATCCCACTAGGTGTATTCACATAACCTAGTTACCCAAGTCAGATTCGCTTACTAACTTAGTTTAACATACGAATTGGAGGCGGTCATATTCCTTCCCTGAAAGTGAGATGCCCCTCACCCATATAACGGACGCTATGACGTGGGATTTTACTCGCCCTACTCCTCAAGCTAGGGGATTCATCCACTACGCGCAACCTCCCCCTATAGCACTAGAGTATATACTAATAATATTCAATCACTGATATTAATGCACACACACACTATATATATATACTATCACACTCAGTATATATATATAAATATAAAATGTCCCGTCTACACCATGTACAAAATCCGTAACACAAGCCTATTTAATTTATTAAGAGTTTATGGTCCAACTCTAATTATTAATTAATTCGCACATTAATTAATTAAGTCACCTTTGGTGTCGCCCCACTATAAAATTGGACTTACTCCCATAGTCCGAATTAACCTCACCCGAGTCTAAATTCCCGACTCCCGAATTATTTAGCCTTTATCTAAATAACATTTATCTCTCGGTATTCCTCAACCGTTATCCCCGGACTTGTTCACTACATCTATATTTAATCCTTTCGAACACCTTCCCAAAAATTCAACCTTAGTGTGTCACACCTAATTTCTCCAAAACCCAACAATTTTAAATTATGATGTCACACTAAGTCGTCTCCAAATTCTAATTAACTCTATTCACCATTAATTAGATTTAAAACCCATGTATAAATTTCTTACCAAATTAAGTCATGGAAAAATATTAATTAAATTTTCTTCATATAAAAGAAAACTGGGCTAGCTGCCAAAATCTGCCGACCATCGATCGATCGACCCCAGACCTTCGATCGATCGATCGAGCAGGTCTTCGTCTTCTTCGCGAAGACAGGTTCTGTCATGGACGAGTTTCATAAAACCCTAACTCCTTCTACCAGCAATCTCAAGCCTTCTTAACAATAATACAAGTTAGGAACCTTATTAGGGACCTACAGAATGTCCACCAACGTTATTAATTCGTCCATTAACGATAGTTTCTGAATTTGGGGAAATATTCATCTTTAATTCCTTACCCATTTACACCCCAAATCCCCTCACCAAATTCGTTTCTAATTATCCAGATATCATCCTACCAGATATGTATCAATTTATAATATCAGGTTTTTACAAGAATCCTCATTCAAATTCGTAAATCTGATTATTATTTTCAAAACCTCATGTTTATGCCATGAACACCCAAAACGAATTTTGATCAAACACATCACATGAATATGAATTAAAAAACAGATTCAATACTATTGCAAGTTATCCACTTGCCTTAGATTTCGTAGTGTCTGATTCGGAGATGAATTCCAAGGTTGAAGATGATCCTTGTTGGCTCTCTAGTGATCCCAAAACCGCCTTTAACTGCTATTAGGGTTCCTTAATACACTTAGCCTTTTTCTAAAACTCTATCAGCCATTTTATTACTTCTCCTAATTTAACAATTAACCTAAATCCCGTTTTTTGCCTAATGGGCCAAGCCCAAATGACCCAATTGCCCCCGTGTGGGCCCAGCTATGTCTAAAAATGCCCCGTGACCCGTTTACTACCCCCAGGTACACTTTTCTGACTATCTCGGCCCATCCGGACTCAACCGTACACTCAAAATTGGCATTCGAATTAATTTATAAAAATACTTATCCCCCCACCCCCTTTAGTCTATACCGACTCGTAGTTGAGATAAGTGCATACCCAGTCATTAATACTCGAAATGACTTAAATAAATAATTACTATTCACTTAGTAAATAAATTCTCGTAAATATTAACCATTCACTCCCCGATTAATATTTAAATAAAATTTCCCAAATTAATTCAATTAGAATTACGACTCATAGGTAATTTTCAATTCCCGAATTAATTAAATATTTAATGCATGAAAAATGCGGGGTGTTACACCAGGCCGGGAGCAGGGTACCTAGTTTACATTGATGCGTTCCTACAGGGACTTGGGGGAGTGCTTCAGCAAGAGGATCAGGCTATAACTTATATTTCCCACAAGCTTAAGCTTCACGAGAGGAATTATCTCACCCACGACTTGAAGTTAACAGCAGTCGTGTTTGCACTTCGATTTTAAAAACATTATCTTTTGGGGGAGAAATTTTGCCTGTTCACAGATCATAAGTCACTACAGTACTTGTTCACTCGGAGAAAGCTGAATATGTGTCAGCGTAGGTGGCCTGAATTTATAAAGGATTATCAGTTCGATATCCAGTATCACCCATGAAGGGCCAACGCGGTGGCCGATGCATTGAGTCATAGGACAGTGAGGGAGGTGGCCGAGGTGTGGAAGGTGAAATGGAAGGAGCTGGGATATCAGGATGCAGTTACCAGATCATTTATATTAGTTATGACCATTACACCCCAGTTGTAACGAGGGTGGTACAGGCCCAGACAGCGGTTCCGTTTTGTCAGGAGAGGATTCGACAACTTTCAGCTAGGGGAGCAGAGTCTTAATAAGTGAGTTCTGAGGGAGGTTTGCACTTTAACGGAATACTGATTGTTCCAGAAGGGGATGATTTGTGACACATTATGATGCCAGAGTCTCATGAATATCCATTTGTGATATATACCGATGGGGATGATATGTACCAGGACATGAGGTGACAGTACTGGTGGAGTGGGATGAAGAGAGACATTGTCGAGTTGTCTCAAAGTGTATCACCTGTCAGCTAGTAAGGTGGACCACCAGAGACCAGCAGGGGTCCTACAACCATTAGAGATTCCTATGTAGAAATGGGAGAGCATTTCCATGGATTTCCTACTTCTCAGAGGGGTCACGATTCTATATGGGTGATAGTGGATCGGTTGACCAAGGTAGCCTACTTTTTGCCAGTTCGGACGAATTACACCATGACATAGTATGCTCATATGTTCATTAGTGAGATAGTAAGACTACACGGGGTGCCCCTTGATATTATGTCCGACAGCGACAAGATTTTTGTGTCTCTCTTTTAGGAGAGCTTCCAGGACACCATGGGCATGGAGTTGCGATTAAGTACGGCCTATGACGAACAGATGGACGGGTAGGCTGAGTGGACTAATCAAATGTTGGAAGATATGCTACGAATGTGCATCCTGGATTTTAGTGGCATTTGGGAGCAGTATCTTCCACTGGTGGAGTTTGCATACGATAACTCCTATCAGTTCACTATTGGCATGGATCCATTTGAGGCGTCGTACGGTAGGCCTTGTCGTTCTCTTGCCTGTTGGCTAGAGGTGGTAGATAACAAGATACTCGGGCCAGAGTTAATTCAGAAGACTTCAGATAGGATAAAGATGATTTGGAGTCGTATACGAGTAACTCAGGATTGGCAGAAGAGTTACGCCGATGCCAAGCGGTACTTTCTGGAGTTTAATGTGGGGGATCATGTATTGTTGCGTGCATATCCTATGAAGGGAGTAATGAGATTTGGGAAGAAAGGGAAATTGGCACCATGGTATGTAGGGCCATTTCCTATCATCGAGAGGATTGGGCCAGTGGCATATAGATTCGGGTTGACGGAGCACTTGCATCATATTTATGTTGTGTTCCATATTTCTTTGTTAAGATGATATCTTCGGGATGAGTTGGCTTACACTCACATTGTGTTGGAGGAGATTGACTTGCAACTCGATATTTCATATGAGGAGAGTCCAGTGGCCATCTTAGACCATAGCGAGAGGAGATTGAGGTTGAAGATAGTTTCACTAGTACATGTTCATTGGGAGGATCATAATGCCGATGAGTCTACTTGGGAGCGCAAGGATGAGATGCGTGCCAAATATCCAGAGTTGTTTCCACCGGATATATCTTCTTTTTCGAATGTTGAGATGAAATTCCTTTATAAGGGGGGAACTATGCAACACCCCGTAATTTTAATGATTTTTATAATTGGGATTAATCTAATTAAAATGAAAAATTAATTGGAAATTAGTCCCGATATAAAAATAAATAAATATTAATTAGGGTGACAAGGGTTAATATTTATTTGTATGATCTATATTGAATATTACTTAGTGAACAAGTAATAAATCATTATTAATGCATTATACTTAGCGCGAGTGAAAAATACTACAATTACAGTAATTTAGTTGGGATGCGTGTGTTAGTCGTGTCAGAACTTAAATTATGGGATAAAAGGGAAATTAATAACGAGTCATTCAAATGGTCATTTTGAGTGCTCCAAAGTGTTCGAAACGGTCAAAATAGTCAGAAAAGTGTACTCGAGAGTTTAGTTTGGGTCCTGGGGTAATTTTAGGCCAAACTAACACTCCGAGAGGGTATTTTGGTCATTTGCACTTTTGGAGAAAAGAAACCTACGAATTTTATAGGTTTATATCATTAGTTATGATGAGGGAGTTAGGGTTATAATCTGCAAAACCACAGAGAGGCCATATGAGGAAGAAGAGAGGAGGTCCCAAGGACAAATCACCACATTATTGCACCACAAACACCACCATTGCGTAGATCGGGAGGAGAGGATCCCAACCATACCATCCTTCTACAAGGATCAAACTTTCAAATAGAGGAAAGTATTTATCTTCCTTAATTTATGAAAGATATATCATCCATGTTAGAGTAGGATGATTTGTTTATGAAAATCATGTGTTTTGGCTTAATTTGGAAGACGTAAAACATGTTCTTGGGTAGGAATCGCATGTGGACTGAACTTTACTATGATTAGAAAATGAAATCAGATTATAGATAAAGAGAATAACGGATTAATTATGACTTTATTGGTGGTTTGAACAATGGAAGAATGACCTAGGGTTTTGACATGAAATTTATGGATCAATTCTATTTAATAATGTTTCGTAATGAGTTGATGAATGTTTTACGTTAAAAATCATGATTATGGGTTAGTATAATATTTAGTATGCGTGGTTGGGAATATGGGTTTATACAATGAACTTTTGAAGGTGTAAAGATGTTGAAAAACGAAACTGCATGAAGGCTGTCAACCCAAAATCGATCGATCGACCTATGAATGTCGATGGATGGATGGATGGATCGATCAAATCAGTCTATCGATCGACAGTTGCAGAAATGGGGAAATTGTTTTATTTTAAATATAACTCCACCCCATTTTTCAAGGACCCTTAGTAATGACTAATTAACTATAGTAGGTCTTAGAGAAGGGTAATAGGCCTTTAGTCAAGGCCCGAGAAATCTTAATAAGGGTAGGATTGGAGTTTAGACTCACGAGGGTTCGTCGGATGTGTTGGGTATTGGAAATTATAAATTGAGTTTCGATAAGGGTAAACGATGATCTAAGGATAATACCAGTAATAGGGAGATGTTATAACTATTGAAATAACCTAAGGAGTGATTGGGACACTTAGTAACCTTTTTGTGTAGTGAGGGATACTCGAGTTTATACTATGAGGGGTATTACATTAAATAATTGATGCGTAGGATATTCGAGAGTTATACAGACTACATATGGATATGCTATACATCATACATATACCTATACTGAATTGCTATATAGTTGGGTGGTGTGAATACCTAATGTGTGACTTATTATGTGTATGGCATACCTACGCTGCTTGCTATCACAGGAGATTTTAAAAAGGGGACAGTCTTATCTTGATGAGCCCATTGGGGTAATTTTAGATTGGTACCTCAGAACATAGAACCTAGGTACAAGCTATATGAGAATATGATAGTTTCGACGGTCAAATGGGTGTGTAGACATATCCGTATCCCATAGGCCTGGAACTATGTTCGCCTCTAATATATGTGATTTGTATTTATGGTTCGAGAGTGACTCCGAATTGTTATCCTTTATTTAGTATGTGATGTACCGAGACTTGATAGTAGAGTATGCATGCACTGCAGGTTTCAGCCTAGGGGTGCTGTATTAGTATATATATATATATATATATATATATATATATATATATAGTATGATAAATATATATACTTGTGATTTATTCTATTGTGTGTGCTTAGTAGATGAGAAATATAGTGATACCTAAAATAACCTAAATATGTGGAAACTTAACATCTATTTGGGTAATTCTTAATTGATTTAAAAGATATGAGAAAAAAATTCGATAACGTATTGTATGGTCAATATGCGTGGTCACCATGAGTTAGTATGCATAGTAAGATAATTGACTTGAACTAGTTAGGCGGTGTAGCATAACTAGGACGGGTTAGTAAAATACGTTAGGCGTGCACAATAGTTGCGGGTGAGGATATCAAGTCAGAGCACATGAAACTAACATGTATATAATATTTGTTGATTATGAATTTTAAATACTTGCTAAAATTTTTAAATGTTTACTTGGGCTCTGACCCGTTTTCCAAATCTATTTTTGTAAAAACCATTTTAGAAGTCTAGCCACAGGGACACTCAACTTAGGAGTTCATCCTCATTTAACATGCTGCAGTTGTTGTGGATGATTACATGACCTCGATAGTAGACTCCTCCATTTCTTTCAGATCATATGCATCATTTTATCTATTCCAGTGGGGAATCTCTCCCATCTTATACTACTAGTTATTCCAGAAACACTATACTTAATTTATTTCGATTTGTTGGATTCCGTTTTAATTATGGATTATTGTATTAGAGTTTCAGGCTGGAATGTTTATTCCAGTCAAATTTATTTGGTTTAGTTATTTCACTATTTATGATGTTGGTTAATGGAATGGTGAATGTGGTTTACTTATTTATTTCAAATCATTGCATGTTAAATAAAAGATTAAAATTTGACACCGACGTAATTAACTAATGTAGATGATTAGTAATTAACGGTTTTCGACAGTGATGCTAAGAATGAACCGACTTGATATACTGTTTTAATTTAGTAAAGGACTGATCACCCGGTGTTTAATTGGGCGGGGTGTCACATCTTTCCCTCAACAACTTGTGCTTTAGCCATGGCATCTGAAAGTTTATCCTCAACAACCTTGGCCCTGTCATCATCATCATTCAATTTTTTCTCGAGAGCTTCAGCACTTTCCTTGGCAACCTTTATTTGGCCTTACGCTGTATTAGCCCCATCATTGGACTTCTTCAAATCCTCTTCCCAGAATATCTATTTTGCCTCCAAGGCTACATGGTATTCTATCAAATATTTCTTTAGACCTTCAAAGGCCTCATCATATTCTCCTAGAGAAGAACGCAGTTTATCGTCCTTCTCTATCACCTGGTTAAAGTCAAACAGGAACTGTAAGGAATGAAAAAGATAATAGATCATAAAGAGTTCACCATCATGGAGAAAATAATAAAAAAGTAAGAAAATTACCAGCGCCAAGTTATGACAATCCCTTTCAGTCAGCCTAGACCTGGGCATGAGGGCTGATGTAGCTCTATCAACAGGAAGCATCCCATACTTAATTAATCCCCTGGCTAGTCCAGGGTTAACAGCAACAGAGGCTGACCCAATGTCAAGGCTAACCTAAAATTTTCTCACCAAACTCCTATTGGTCGACGGTCTTCTTTATAACTAATGCCTACTACTCGACTAAATTTTTTGGACCTATTTTGAAGGATAAGGTAAACCTCTTCTCAAGCTCTTCAGTTTAGGCTCAACAGTCTGAGTCTCATTAGCACTAATAGGCCTCTTGTCACTGTCCCAAGACTTCTTTTCAGTTGTCTTTTTGCAGTATTTACAACTTTCTTGGGGGTAAGAGATAGAGGACCACCCATCACGTTGTGCATCTTCCTCTAGGTCATGTCTATTGAGGGAGAAAGAGGAATCTTAGAAAGGTCAAGGGAGTCAAATGAGGAATAAGTTTCTCCCTGAATGAATTCACCACTGGCAGACTTAGTGGTTGAGGAAGTTGGTACAAGATCTTCCTAAAGATTGACTGCAACTGGGGGAAGAACAAGTGCAGGTCAAGAAATAAAAGAGGTAATGGGAATTTTATTTTTCAACAACAATGAAGCAGCCCTGGGATGTTCTTATCCAATCTTCTGGTTTAACCTCCACAAGAACTTAAGATCATTGACCCTCAATATCCAAATCATGTATTTCGTCTTAAAAAGGCTTTGTATGGCCTTAAACAAGCTCTTAGAGCCTGGTATGAGCGTCTTTCCAGCTTCCTCTTAGTTAAAGGTTTTAAAAGAGGTGGAAATGATCAAACCCTATTTGTCAAACATTTTGGCAAACAAATCATTATTGCTCAAGTTTATGTTGACGATATTATCTTTAGATCAACTTCTCCCTCAGAAGTAAAATCCTTCTTTGAGATTATGCATACAAAATTTCAAATGTCTCTTATGGGGGAGTGGCAATTTTTCTTAGGTCTTCAAGTAAAAAAAAATTCAGAAGGATTATTTGTCTCGCAATCTAAGTACTCTTTAGAGATAGTAAAAAAATTTGGCCTTGAGACTGCTAAACATGCTAAAACACCCATGAGTACTACAATAAAACTATCTAAAGACGAAACTGGAAAATCTGTAGATCCAACTTTATATCGTAGTATGATAGGAACCTTGCTATACCTTACTGCCTCGCAAACTGATATAATGTATACTGTGTGTGTATGTGCTCGTTATCA
Organism: Sambucus nigra; assembly: GCA_949130495.1. NCBI lineage: Eukaryota > Viridiplantae > Streptophyta > Magnoliopsida > Dipsacales > Adoxaceae > Sambucus > Sambucus nigra. Next base: position 303,202,231 of record OX422210.1, read on the forward strand.
AAATAACCCTAAAGAGAGCCATCTATCTTTTGTTAAAAGAATCATTAAATATGTAAAAGGCACTCTGAACCTAGGACTTTGGTACACTAGTGACACACCAAGCACTATAATTGGATACACTGATGTTGACTGGGCTGGGTGTACTGATGATAGTAAAAGCACATCAGGCGCATGTTATTATATAGGTAATAATTTGGTAGGATGGAGTAGTAAGAAACAAAACTGCACATCACTCTCAACAGATGAATCTGAATACATAGCCGCTGGAAGCTGCTGTGCTCAATTACTTTGGCTTAAACAAATGCTAAGTGATTATGGTATTCAAGAAAACCAATTGAATCTCTATTGTGATAATCAAAGCGCGATCAATATCTCTAAAAATCCTGTTCAACACTCCCGAACAAAACACATAAAAATAAGACATCACTTTATACGCGAATTGGTTGAAACTAAGGAATTAGAAATCAATTATCTTCCTACTGATTTGCAACTCGCAGATATGTTTACCAAACCTTTAGATTACAATTGATTTATTTCTTTGCGTAAATCTATAGGTGTGGTGTGTGCTGATTAATCTCTTTGATCTCTATAATTTTTTCCCTGTCTATTTGAGACAAAATGGGGGAGAAATTTGAGTCTAATGAATTGTTTCACATATGCTAAACAACTTGATCTTAGTGATTCATTGCAGGATTCTGTACAGTTATTCTCAACAGTTTTAATAGGGTATTCAATTGTAAATAGTTGAGTTATGTACTTTTGCTTTCTAGGAAATGGGTAGAAAGAATTATTTTGGAATAGATTTCCTTTTTCTTGTTGCCCTACGAGTCCTAGATGACTCAAAGGAGATTTTGTCTCATATTTCCAAAGGGGGAGATTGAAGCACCTTATATTCTTAACTCACTTGAGTCTGTATTGTATACGTGTTCATCATAATTTGGAAATTGTGACAAAATTGTGTCTATCCTAGAAACCAAAGAACCCCAGAGTTGGGTTTGCTATTTCATCCCTCTTGCTTGATTGATCTAGACAATATTACCAACACTCACACACAGTAGAATTGATCTCATACATTTCATATTGCATATAATTGTGTGTATATATGTTGAGTGTGTTTAAATCCCTAAAATTGCTATTTAATATTTTTTGGGGATTTTATAAACTTTTAAAATAAGGTTTTTATTAATTAAAAGTTGTCTTTAAAAGTTTTTGGGGCAATCTGCAATTATGTATTGGTGGTTATATGGGCTGAAGGTTTGCTTAGGTAGAATCCGAAAGCGGCAGAGACTTCAGGGTGCGTTTGTATTTATTTTAGACGCGCGTTTGTTATCTTATGTTTTCCCAACATTTTTTTCATTCTGATTGGTTAAGTTTGTGTTTCTTTATAGAGAGTAAACTAGCGTTTGTTTACAACCCTTGGATCGTTTTTATCAACGATCTGCTTGCGCTCTGACATCATCCTTGTGAACCTCATATGAACCAATCAGGAGAGTTATAATCACCGCATATCGTGAACCCTTGGATCAAAGTCAATAAACCTTGACTCAATCTGAACCATTATTTTTGAACCTTATTCTCGAAGCTTCTCAGACCCTTATAAAAGGACCTTTATCCTTAGCCATCTCAGACTTTTGCCATTTCTTCCTTTTAGAGAGAAAAGAGAGAATTGAGAGAGAAGAGAGAAAAGAGAGAGAAAAAAAGAGAGAAACCAGAAAGAGAAAGAAAGAGTTGAAGTCCTAACCCTAACCCTAAATCGTCAAAACCTTTTCAAACCTAAACCTCTTTTCAAGTCCTGTATATACCAAACTCAACCTTGAGTGCTTGAGTGTTTGAGAGGTTGAGAGTTGGTTTGCTTAGTTGGTTTGATGCTGTAACCTCTTCGTTCTTAGATCTTGTGTCCAACTTAAGCATTTTTCTTAGATCTAAGTTTCTACTTTATAGAAATTTTAGATCTGAGTACTTTATGTTACATTTCACTTAGATTTACATATTTTGTTTCTCATCTTGAGAAATCTATTGTTGATTCTTTTCTGTAAATGTTTTTAACTTTGAAATCAATAATAATGTTTTATGTTTCTAGTTCTCTTGAAACCAGACCTTTGACCTAGTTTGAAATCGCACTTGGTGATTTTTAATCTCAAAAATATTTTCAAAACCTGAGATTGATTAAGATCTTGATACATTTTCTGAGCAAGATAGCCGTGGATTCTGGGATTATCATAAAGGTCAAATAAGGTTAAGTTTTGTGAGAAGAGAGAAATAGAAAAATCACAGCATATAGTTCTTATATGTAATTTGTTTGGACTGGTTGTATAAAATAAGTGTGTGTGTGCATGCATGTGTTAGAAATCACCTTCACAAACACTATCAGCCTACCACACTAAAAGTGTTGGTAATAAGATCTCAAGAACAAGAGCCGACGTAAAGAACTTGAACAAATTGGAAGTTAACAAACTGGGAGAACAACATCAACAATCAGAACTGCAGAGAAGTTATAAGGACACCAGAGGGTACATTCCTAAATTTATATAGGTTTGAGTTGTATGCATGTTTGTTATATAGTTTGTAACTATTAAAATTTGTTTTAGTGGAATTTTTGATTTATTCCGTAGAGGGAGTCGTGGATGTTTCCTCAGTTGGGTGACGTTTTACCACGTAAAAAATCCTTGTTCTTAATCTTTCTACATCTCCTCATCTAATTCTTGGTTGTGCTGTGTTTAAAGTTTTTTAAACGGATTTATTAATCCTGTTAATCAAATCTTGAACAGATCTCATACATATTTTTTAAACACGTCTTGTGATTAATTAGTTTTGATTTTAAAGAAAAGAGTTTCTTCAAATAACTGTTCGGAGTTACTTAAATAGTTTAATTTTATATTAAACGGCTTTAGTTACAGATTTTCAATTGGTATCAGAGTTTTGTAAACTTCTTTTAAAGAGATCCTGTGTTTCTGAAATTGTTTTCTGAAAATCAAACATGGACGAGAAAAATAAAATATTTGGTAACTTGACCAGACCTCCTACCTTTGATGGAACCAATTTTGCTTACTGGAAAGTAAGGATGATTGCTTTCATTCAAGAAACTTTGGGAGATGATGTCTGGGACATTGTTAAAAATGGTTACATTTTTCCTACTAAACCAGCCACTGAAGGAAGTAATGAGAGGGTTAAGAAAGTATTAAGTGAGTTCACACAAGAAGAGAAACAAGTTTCTCGCAATAATAACAAAGGAAAGAATGCCATATTTATGTCCATAAATGAACATGAGTCCAAAAGAATCTCTTCCTGTACCACTTCTAAGGAAGCTTGGGACACTTTGGTTACTGCTCATGAAGGTGACACTAGAGTTAAGGCTGCTAAAACACAAATGCTCATTCAACAGTATAACTCTTTAATTATGTCTGAATCTGAGTCATTTGATGACTTCTATATGAACTTGACTGATATTGTGACAAAACTGAATGCTAATGGGATAACATATGACAGACATGAAATTGTATCTAAAATTCTGAGATCATTACCACAGAAATTTGACAACAAAAGATATGCTATTGAGGAAATGTGTGACATAAATCTCACTCCTGAATTACTCAGTAGTAAATTAAGAACTGTGGAAATGGAATTAGAATTTAAGAAACAATTGACCCAGTCCCATAGGAAACAGAGTAGTTCCAATCTGATCTTTTCTTCTAAGTTGATTAAACCTGAGTTTAACATTCCCAATGATGACTCTGATGAGGAATGCGATATAGAGAGTTTGGACAATCAGATTGCCTTAATGTCAAAACAGTTTAAGAAAATTATTAAGTTTAGAAACAACATGGCAAACAAATAAGGAAAGTCCAATTATCCGACTCACTCTAATCATAAACCTCATGAGAAAAGTCAAGACAAACATTATAAGGACTCTCACACTAAACCTAATAGAGACCTTAAGAAGACTGAATGCTTTAGATGTGGTAAACTAGGACACATTGCACAAGATTGTAGAGTTAACTTGAACACTCAAAATAAACACGCTAGAGCCAAAATTTGCAAGACATGGGATGATTCAAGCGACTCTGAAAATGAGGAACCTGAGTCATTTGATGTTTTTGATCCTTGCATGTCTTTCTTGGCCAAGATTATCTATAATGATGATATGCCTGTGTTTGTTAGTGAGGATGAATCTAGTAATTATACTTCTGTTGTTTCGAATCATGCTGTTATTGGTTTAGATGCCTTAATTACTGAGAACATTGCTATTTCTACCTCGGGATGTGTGAGTCAGAGGGAAAGTGATAATGACGATGTCAATGGGTGTGTGAGTCTAAGAAATGAAGCCTTAGGGGTCACTTCACACACTACACTTAGTGACTCGAACAATGAAGATCTCCCAAATATTCACACACTATATGCTAAAACTCTCAAGAAAAGCACTAGACTAGATAAGGTTGTGAAAGATCTCACCAAGAAGCTAGAAGATCTAAGCTTGATGGTCAAACTTAATGCTGAAGAGTATACTACCCAATGTCTAACTCATGAAAGTGAAATTAAAATGTTTGATCAAAAACTGAGAAATTTGACTGAAACAAATGAAACTCTGGAGAAAAAATACAAAGGGACATTATTAGAATTGGAACAAACTAAAGAAGAGACAACAACGATTTTCAAAAAATTTACAAAATTTGAAAATTACTCAAACTGTTTTGATGGATTTGTTGCTGAATCTAAAACCAATTCTGATGATCCAACTGGAATAGGGTTTTGCCCCAATTTGAAGACACAAACAAAATCTTTTGAACCTATCAAGTTTGTGTCAAGAAGTAAAAGACCTATTGAAACCTGTCCAGACTTTCATTCTCTAAAAACTGAGTTTGACTCAAAACATCAAAATTTTAACATTGGGGAATCAAGTTGTCTGAACATGAAAGTTCACCAAAGGATAAATATGTTTGCCCCTTCATTAGAAAGAGTGAATCTACATTCAAGATTGTTTTATCTAGGAATAGGGTTCAACCTCAAGATTCCTTAAAGCCAATATTTAGAGATTTTCCTAAGGAGACTCCTTCCTTGAGCAACCTTTATTGCTCCTACTGCGATATTTATGGCCATTGTTTTAATGGTTGCTATGCTAGAAGACTAGTTAAACCTGTTTATAGTCCTCCTATTTATCAAAACTTTAAATATTCTAGGAGAAGCCGCAACAATTATGTACTGCCTAGATAACCTGACAAAAACTCTAATTATAGGAAGAGAAAGACCAAAACTGAAAGAACATTTCCTAGAAGGATTCCTAAACACTTTCCTAAACCAAATGCTCATGTGTTTCATCAAACTCAAAATCATGCGCAAAATATTTTTCAACAAAAATTGAATGCTCGCAAATTTTATCAATTGAGAGCAAATAAGCGCAAAATGAAAATAAGAGCAATTTGGGTTAGAAAATATGATATATTACCCCAAATGAAGTGTAAAATTGTTATTACTGCTTCAAAAGCTGAACACACATCGTCTGGTTAGTATTTAGACTCTGGATGTTCTAAACACATGACTAGGGATGATACAAAACTCTTGAAAAAACCCAGCTTTGCTAGAGGAAAAGTTATTTTTGGTGATGGAGTATCATCTCAGATCATAGGAAAATGAACTCTCCAAGAAGAAGGACTTCCTGTTCTTGAAAATTTTCTTCTAGTTAAAGGTCTTAAAGCCAATCTACTTAGTATATCTCAATTTTGTGACTCAGATCATACTGTTACCTTTTCAAAGAACAATTGCAAAATTTTAAAGGTTAATGCATAATTACAGGATTCAGGACTCCTGACAATTGTTATACTGTCATGAATAATTCTAAAATCTGTAATGTTGCCAGATTGGATGACAATGATATATGTCATAACATATTGGGTCACATAAATTACGATAATCATAGTAGATTAACTTCTTAAGAAATAGTTAGAGGAGTTTCAAAAATCAAATCCATTTCTAACATTGTCTGTGGTTCTTGTCAGGAAGGAAAAATTATTAAAGCACCTCATAAGAAAGTCAAAGATATCCTTACCTCTAACCCCTTAGAACTCATCCATATGGACCTAATGGGTCCCTCCCAAACTGTTAGTCTATGTGGACACAGTTACATTCTTGTTATGGTTGATGACTTCACTAGATTTACATGGGTAGCCTTCTTAAAACGTAAATCTGACACTTTTCAAACTTTCTTAAAAATACTTCTTCGGATTGAAAATGAGAAGGACACTCAAGTAAATAGAATTCGTAGTAATAGAGGTGGAGAATTCAAAGACACCGGTATTATAGAGTACTGTGACTATAATGGTTACAAACATGAGTTTAGTGCTCCTAAGACTCCTCAACAATATGGTATCGCCGAGATAAATAATCGTACTCTGCAAGAGATGGCACGTGTTATGTTACATGCCAAGAATTTGCCTAAATATTTTTGGGTAGAATCTATTCGTACTACGTGTCACATTATCAATAGGGTCTATCTTAGAAAGAATTCCAAACAAACCCCTTACGAACTTTGGTATAAGAAAAAGTCCAATCTTAAGTACCTTAGAACCTTTGGTAGTACTTGTTATGTATGCAAAGATAGGGAACATCTGTCCAAATTTGAGAGCCGGGGAGATAAAGCTATTTTTCTAGGTTACTCGCCTAATAGTAGAGCCTACCGTGTTTATAATCTTCGCACTAAAACCCTGACGGAATTCATAAATATAATTGTAAGTGACACTACTGTAGAGAGTAAGACCGGTGAATCAACTATTGAGTAAGAGGCTACAAATGTTTTAGAAAATGACTCTCCATAAATAGATGACTCATTACCAATTGAGATACCTGAAGTACCTAACTGGGGTTTTAAAGACCATCCCATGAATAACGTTGTTGGTAATCCTAGTGAGCCTGTGCGTATAAGATCTCAATTAAGAAATTATGCACATTATGCATGTTTTGTTTCCCTAGTGGAACCAAAGAATGTAAATTAGGCATTGAATGACTCTCACTGGATTTCTTCTATGCAGGAAGAACTTCTTCAATTTGTCATTCATGATGTTTGGTATCTTGTACCTAGGCCTAATCACAAAAAGGTTATTGGCACACGTTGGATTTTTAAAAATAAGTCTGATGAAAGTGGGATAATTATTAGAAACAAATCTAGATTAGTTGCTCAAGGATATTCTCAAATTGAAGGAATAGATTTTAACGAAACATTTGCTCCTGTTACTCGTTTAGAATCTGTTCGCCTTCTCTTTTCCATAGCTTGCCACTTGCATTTTATACTCTACCAAATGGATGTCAAATCTGCATTCCTTAATGGAATATTGACTGAAGAGACCTATGTAGAACAACCAAAAGGGTTCATTGACCCTCAATATCCAAATCATGTATTTCGTCTTAAAAAGGCTTTTTACGGCCTTAAACAAGCGCCTAGAGCCTGGTATGAGCGTCTTTCCAGCTTCCTCTTAGTTAAAGGTTTTAAAAGAGGTGGAAATGATAAAACCCTATTTGTCAAACATTTTGGCAAACACATCATTATTTCTCAACTTTATGTTGACGATATTATCTTTGGATCAACTTCTCCCTCAGAAGTAAAATCCTTCTCTGAGATTATGCATAAAGAATTTCAAATGTCTCTTATGGGGGAGTTGCAATTTTTCTTAGGTCTTCAAGTCAAACAAAATTCAGAATGATTATTTGTCTCGCAATCTAAGTACACTTTAGAGATAGTAAAAAAAATTGGCTTTGAGAGTGCTAAAGATGCTAAAACACCCATGAGTACTACGGTAAAACTATCTAAAGACGAAACTGGAAAATCTATAGATCCAACTCTATATCGTAGTATGATAGGAACCTTGCTATACCTTACTGCCTCGCATCCTGATATAATGTATGCTATGTGTGTATGTGCTCGTTATAAAAATAACCCTAAAGAGAGCCATCTATCTTTTTTTTAAAAGAATCATTAAATATGTAAAAGGCACTCTGAACCTAGGACTATGGTACACTAGTGACACACCAAGCACTATAATTGGATACACTGATGCTGACTGGGCTGGGTGTACTGATGATAGTAAAAGCACATCAGGAGCATGTTATTATATAGGTAATAATTTTGTAGGATGGAGTAGTAAGAAACAAAACTGCACATCACTCTGAACAGCTGAATCTGAATACATAGCCGCTGGAAGCTGCTGTGCTCAATTACTTTGGCTTAAACAAATGCTAAGTGATTATGGTATTCAAGAAACCAAATTAATCTCTATTATGGTAATCAAAGCGCGATCAATATCTCTAAAAATCCTGTTCAACACTCGCGAACAAAACACATAAAAATTAGACATCACTTTATACGCGAATTGGTTGAAACTAAGGAATTAGAAATCAATTATCTTCCTATTGATTTGCAACTCACAGATATGTTTACCAAACCTTTAGATTACAATCGATTTATTTCTTTGCGTAAATCTATAGGTATGGTGTGTGCTGATTAATCTCTTTGATCTCTATAATTTTTTTCCTTTGTCTATTTGAGACTAAATGGGGGAGAAATTTGAGTCTAATGAATCGTTTCACATATGCTAAACAACTTGATCTTAGTGATTCATTGCAGGATTCTGTACAGTTATTCTCAACAGTTGTAATAGGGTATTCAATTGTAAATAGTTGAGTTATGTACTTTTTCTTTCTAGGAAATGGGTGGATAGAATTTTTTTGGAATAGATTTCCTTTTTCTTGTTGCCCTACGAGTCCTAGATGACTCAAAGGAGATTTTGTCTCATATTTCCAAAGGGGGAGATTGAAGCACCTTATATTCTTAACTCACTTGAGTCTGTATTGTATAAGTGTTCATCATAATTTGGAAATTGTGACAAAATTGGGTCTATCCTAGAAACCAAAGAACCTCAGAGTTTGGTTTGCTATTTCATCCCTCTTGATTGATTGATCCAGACAATATTACCAACACTCACACACAGTAGAATTGATCTCATACATTTCATATTGCATATAATTGTGTGTATATATGTTGAGTGTGTTTAAATCCCTAAAATTGCTATTTAATATTTTTTTGGGGATTTTATAAACTTTTAAAATAAGGTTTTTATTAATTAAAAGTTGTCTTTAAAAGTTTTTGGGGTCAATCTGCAATTATGTATTGGTGGTTATATTGGCTGAATGTTTGCTTGGGTAGAATTCGAAAGCGGCAGAGACTTTAGGGTGCGTTTGTATTTATTTTAGACGCGCGTTTGTTATCTTATGTTTTCCCAACATCTGTTTCATTCTGATTGGTAAAGTTTGTGTTTCTTTATAGAGAGTAAACTAGCGTTTGTTTACAACCCTTGGATCGTTTTTATCAACGATCTGCATGCGCTCTTACATCATCCCCGTGAACCTCATATGAACCAATCAGGAGAGTTATAATCACCGCATATCGTGAACCCTTGGATCAAAGTCAATAAACCTTGACTCAATCTGAGCCATTATTTTTGAACCTTATTCTTTAAGCTTCTCAGCCCCTTATTAAAGGACCTTTATCCTCAGCCATCTGAGACTTTTGCCATTTCGTCCTTTTAGAGAGAAAAGAGAGAGTAGATAGAGAAGAGAGAAAAGAGAGAGAAAAAAAGAGAGAAACCAGAAAGAGAGAGAAAGAGTTGAAATCCTAACCCTAACCCTAAATCGTCAAAACCTTTTCAAACCTAAATCTTTTTTTAAGTCCTGTATATACCAAACTCAACCTTGAGTGCTTGAGTGTTTGAGAGGTTGAGAGTTGGTTTGCTTAGTTGGTTTGATGCTGTAACCTCTTCGTTCTTAGATCTTGTGTCCAACTTAAGCATTTTTCTTAAATCTAAGTTTCTGCTTTATAGAAATTTTAGATCTGAGTACTTTATGTTACATTTCACTTAGATTTACATATTTTGTTTCTCATCTTGAGAAATCTATTGTTGATTCTTTTCTGTAAATGTTTTTAACTTTGAAATCAACAATAATGTTTTCTGCTTCTAGTTCTCTTGAAACAAGACCTTTGACCTAGTTTGGAATCGCACTTGGTGATTTTCAATCTCAAAAATATTTTCAAAACCTGAGATTGATTAAGATCTTGATACGTCTTCTAAGCAAGATAGCAGCATATTCTAGGATTATTGTAAATGTCAAATAAGATTAAGTTTTATGAGAAGAGAGAAATAGAAAAATCACAACATATAGTTCTTATATGTAATTTGTTAGGACTGGTTGTATAAAATAAGTGTGTGTGTGCATGCATGTGTTAGAAAGCACCTTCACAAACACTATCACCCTACCACACTAAAAGTGTTGGTAATAAGATCTCAAGAACAAGAGTCGACGTAAAGAACTTGAACAAATTGAAGTTAACAAACTGGGAGAACAACATCAACAATCAGAACTGCAGAGAAGTTATACGGACACTAGAGGGTACATTCCTAAACTTATATAGGTCTGAGTTGTATGCATGTTTGTTATATAGTTTGTAACTATTAAAATTTATTTTAGTGGAATTTTTGGTTTACTCCGTAGAGGGAGTCATGGATGTTTCCTCAGTTGGGTGAGGTTTTACCACGTAAAAAATCATTGTTCTTAATCTTTCTACATCTCCTCATCTAATTCTTGGTTGTGCTGTGTTTAAAGTTTTTTAAACTGATTTATTAAACCTGTTAATCAAATCTTGAACAAATCTCGTACATATTTTTTAAACACGTCTTGTGATTAATTAGTTTTGATTTTAAAGAAAAGAGTTTCTTCAAAAAACTGTTCGGAGTTACTTAAATAGTTTAATTTTATATTAAACATCTTTACTAACATGTTTTCAAAATACTCCATACTTTCATGCAAGCATCAAGCATGGAGCATTGGGGCTTTTGTTGTATATAAATATTACACTCCTATATGGACCAATGATGAATGTACACTTGTCCTCCAACGTGGCCGACTAACCTAATTGATCGGCCTTAGAGACACCTAGTTAGCTGGAATGCCGACCAACTCCTGAAGGCCATCCAACAGGAATACCAATAGTTACTTGGATGGGATGCCAACCAACACTAAATTTGAAGAGTTTCATTTATTGTATACAGATGTAAATGCATGGTAATATAATGGCGCTCCATCTCTAGGGTTTTACACCCCTATAAATACAAACAATTTCCTTAGTTCAGGGGACGACTCGAATCACTCACATGCACACCATACTGAGCTATTATAAACCCTATTGAATAAAAACAACAATGGACGTTGGCTATTTTATAGCTGAACCACTCTAAAACCTTGTCTCTTGTGTGTGTGGTTTGAGTTAGTTATCTTATTTTTATCTGTGATTATAAATTTGGAGTTAGCCCATAATTAGGACATCAAGACCAATCATACATAGATCGGACAACAAAAAAGATAAATGATTGGGATCGACTGTAAAATCTGTGGTTTTAGGACTAAATACCGTGGGCCCTTAATGTTGGCTTATATATTTCAAATAGCAGAAGATGAGAGTATTAAGGCAACTGACATACCATAACTAAAAGATGCAAATTATAGTTGGCATAACAAAAAAATTATCATAAACCACCATCTGATACCAATAACAATTTACAATAAGAGAATTCATGTTAATATTTTTAGAGCCATAAATGAGTAAGATCATTATAACTTTAATTAAAACTGGTGATGTTGAAATTTAAGAGATGGAAGTCATAATTAAAGTAAAACTTTATTCAATAAAATCATGAGAATACCTATATATCAAACGAAAATAAATTAGGATGAAGAATAAGAGAGAGAGAGAGAGAGAGAGAGAGAGAGAGAGAGAGATGCCCTTATGTCATACTGTGATGGTGCGATGACTAGTATATGTCACTATGTATGAAGCGTAATTTTGCGAAGAGTAGAGAAGCTTATATTCTGTATCACTTCTTCATCATTCAACATTAAATAATATACATGGATTATAAATGGTATAAAACAAACCTCATTTTGCACAGCCTACAAAAACCTTACAAATGCATATATTTATTGTGATATATTAAAAGGTATTTTTGACTTAATCCCTAGTTTATAATACCTTATTTGATATAGACCCCACTCTCATAATCTTTTAGACAAAACCGCTGGAAAATAATAGAACTCTAACACCGTTTGAAACTCGCTAATTTAATATTAAACTTAGCCCCCAACAACTTCTTCTAACTGAAATACCATCATTATTTAGTTAGACAACACGCAACCCTATCTTTACTCTCTCACTCCTCTCTCTCACTCTATTGCTATGGTGAGAAACATCTTGAATTGAACCTCCCCATTACTTCATCTGATGCTGTATTTTCTTCTCATTTTCGATCAATAGGGTTTTGTGCTTAGAGATGGAAATATATCGGGATCGTATCATCTGATTCTGAGGGCTCAAGTGGCTATGAACACTCATAGGAAGAAATAAAACCTCGTCCTCACTTGTTTAGAGAAGCATTGTGAATTTTTTACCTTTTATTATTATTGTTTGTTCTTTTTTTAGGGATTTTAATATTTTTTTTCTTTTCCTTCTTTTCTTTGTTGTGTTTGTGTTTGTGTTGTTAGTGCTGAATGGATCCCACTTATATATCCTGTCCGGGACATTGTGATTCACTATGGTGGTAACTGGAAGGGGATTTAATATAAAGGTGAAGAATTTTAATGTGGAATGTTGATGGCGATAGGCTTTGCATTTTCCTTTTAGAGAAAATAATACTTACTACTTTACCTCCATGTTTCAGTGGCCAAGATATAAGCCTAAATGATTCCCCCATTTACCTAGTTGAAGGAGTTAGAATGGAATTTAAGAAGGATGAAGACCTTATAATGGCATCTTTTGATGGTTTTGAACACTGTGAAGACAATAATATAATGAAGAACATCCATGTCCAAATCATAGGGAAACCTTTTCATTTGTTTATTGTTTTCAATATTGAAATCCTTTTTAGCCAAGATCCCCCAATAAGCACTATCACCCCAATAAATGTCAATACCTACAACCCAAACGAATAAAGGAACACCAAAGACTAGGAGCTCGATTGAAAAAATAAAATGTATGAAAAAATGGGGGGTTAGTCTATGTGAGGGTCAATTTGATGGAAATGTTTGAGGAAGAGTTGGGTGATTTACCCCAAGAACCATAACCATGTAACCCAACTCAAACAGAAGCAGAGAGCATGAACCACAAGTTAATGGGTTAAGGCAACCTAGTGATTGGGAGAATCTTAGTGGGTAGAATATAAATGGGGCCTCATAGTTTGAAGGAGTAGATTCAACGGAGTCATATCATAGTGTTGAGACTGATTTAAAGGTTGAGCATAAACCAAAAATTGGAGATGGATAGCATGATGGGTTTGTTAAAAAAAATAATAATGTGTATATGGAAGAGGATAATGAGGAGAATGATGTTCCAATAATTTAGCTTCCTACAATTGAGAAGGGCATGGAGTTTAACACCATACAAAATTTTAGAGACTTAATTAGAACTTTTATAGTACTTCATAAGTATGCGTTTGTATTTGATTGTAATAATGGTGATAGATCAAGGTTACACTGCATAGATAAGACCTATAAGTGAATGCGCTATGCTAGGTAAGAAAATAAAGAATCAACCGTGATTAATGGATTGATTAAGACTCAAACTTGTCATTATGATGGAAGTTCTAAGAATGCATTATGTACTTCACCTTAGGTGGCTATTCAACTATAAGAGGATGTTAGAATCCATCATAAGAGCTACACCTGTAAAGACATTCAGCTAGATATTTATAAGAGGTTTGGTGTGAATATCTCTTATTAGACAATATAGGCTGCTAGATAGAATATAAGAGATATTGTGCATGGGGGTTCACTTTGACTCCATCTCTCATTGAAAAAATTGGTAAACCAAATGGGGGTTCACTTATTGAACTTAGTACAAATGGATGCAATAGTTTCAAATATTTGTATCTTGATTTAGTGAATCATTGAATGGATTTATGTATGGTTATAGGGCATTGATTGGCCTTGATGGTTATTTCTTTAAGGGGAAGTTTGAGGGTGTTTATCTTGCAATGTGTCACTTGAATGCAGAAATGGAATGTTCCCATTTGGGATTTGAATATGCTAATTTGAATGCATTGATTCATGGATTGATTTTGTTATTTTGTTTAAGCCTCACATTGAAAAACACAAGGCACCTCTCACTTTTATATCTAACATGCAAAAGGGCCTTAGAGAGGATGTGCACAACCACTTCCTATATGCCAACCCTAGATTTAGTTTCAGACACTTGTACAGGAACTTCAAGAAGGCTGGATATGGTGGTAAACATCTAAAAACTCTTAGTTAGGAGGTTATAAGATCATACGAGATGACTGAACATCTTAGGTGCCTTAAGGGGATGAAGAAACATTCTAAAAAAGCTTATAAGTGGCTGATGGATAGGAATGCTAAAACATAATAAAAATCATGGTTTGACTTCATAGCTTATTCAGAGCATATAACAAATAACTTCTCTGAGTCATTCAACAACTCTATTCTCAAAATAAGAGACAAGTATATGTGTTAGTTTTTAGAGAATTAAAATAATATAGTTTTGACTTTGATGTATGATAAGAAGATTAAGGGTTCTTTTTGGGATATTGATGGAATAATTCCAAAGGCTATTCAAATGATTGACAAGCTTAAGAAAAAGGTGAACAATTTCATTGTTAGGCCTGCTGACATTGATGTAATTAGTATTGAAGGTAAACAAAATCAAATATGGACTGTGAGGTTGGATAAGTTGACTTGTAATTGTAGAGAATGAAACCTAACTAATCTACGTTGTGTAGATGTTATATGTGCACTCAGTCATACTAGAAGCTATGGTTGGACAATGTGAGTAACTAACTGGTCGCCTTCTATATATGCCTTATGACATTGTTTGCATTTATTAATTTGAATTATTACATCATTTGATTTCATTAATTTTTAGGTTCTACGGTCCATACTACTCAATTAGGAGCTATGTTCATGCGTATTCATGAATAATATTTCCACTCCTAAACTAATATCTACGGGATCATTTACAATTAAAGCTTACACCCCCAAGACTCTCTAGCCCCCTCGACAGACCAAGAGGGATAATAATGAGGAAACTAAAGACAAAAAGAAAAGAAAGTGTAAGAAATGTGGAATTTTTAGACACAACTCCAGGACATGCAAGGGCCCTCTAAAAAATCCCACACAAAGTCAGAGCACTAGTATATGTGAAGAGGGTGGATCATCAATAAAGGGAGGAAAGGAAAGAAGAGTGGGTCACTAACGAAGGGGGTAGACCAAAGCATGGTGTTAGGATTGCATGACATACATGCAAGGATCCGTTTCTTATGAAATTATAGTGTTTTCATTTGTGTAGCATTCAGTGATATACACAAATTTTTGCGTATTGCAGTTCTTGGTTTTGTGGTACTTAATATTATGTTCCTAGCATGACTTGTAATAAACAATATAAGGCACTTGAATATTGGAATGAAATGGAAGATGCTGCATTTCAATTTCATTGTTTTGTGTTACATTTACATCGATTGCAGGTAGGTTACACCACTCTTCAAGTGACATATTTATATTGATCTTAACTTCACTCTTCCTTTTCACTTTAATTACATAATTTAACCATTTAAAGTTCCCACAACTGGATATTTCAAGTACTTTATCCCCTTGCCGTGTGGTGATTTAGATGTCTTCAAATCCATAGCTCCATTGCAAGTTTGGTCTACGCACATAACATTAATCCATGGACATTATGCTTTGAAGTGGAATTCCTCCCCACATTTGTAACAACTTCTTTCATTTGTTGAACCTTGACCTGTAACACCCCGTACTTTTAAGAGTATTTTATTCCACGTGTGCATTGAATTATTAAAGTTAATTTGAAATTTAAATTGGTTTTGATAAATATTAATTAGCGAGTTTGGGATTAATATTTATGATTTAAAATTATTTACTTATGTGTAATAAGTAAATAGAGATTGAGAAATTATTACATTGTCATTTAGAGAGTGAAAGTGACATATTATGATATTATGTCATTAGAGAGTTAAAGCGACGAATTTAAAAAGGGTAAGGTCGACGCGTACAGTAAGCACGTGTCAAGCTCGATTAAGGAAATGATTGGATATTTTAGTTCGATGACTCAGATTACATTTTTGAGTGCACCAATAATCCACAATGGATCAAAATAGTTCAGAATAGGTACTCAGGGGTTACGATTGGGTTTCAGGGGCTTTTTAGATATATAACGGCTCATGTAGGGGCATGGTCATCTTTTTACCCTTAGGGATTAATGCAAATACAAAATTAGAGTTTTATAATTTTATATTAAAGGCTTAGTGGGGTGGATAGAAACTTCATTTAACCTCTGCTTAGTGGGGATTAAGAGAGAGAACAAAAGAGAAGAGAAAATAAGAGAAAAGGAGAGGAAGAAAGCTTGGAGAGGAGAGGAAGAGCCAGTTTTGGTTTCGAATCATCAAGAACGTATTAAGCTTCAGAAATTATGTCATAAAGGCAAGTGCTTACTTGCTTCAGATTTGTGATTCTTCAATTATTTATGTTCATAGTTAATGAATGTTAAATCTGGAAATTGAGAATGTAATCATGTTTTTTTAAGAGGATTAATGTGTGTTTTAATATATTAATATGATTGAGGATTAATATGGACGAAATTAGTTATTTAAATATGGAAATATTAATATGAAAGTGTTGAAATTTGATAGTTTGTAGATCAATGGGTTTAAGTTTGATTAATTCTAGATTAGGTGAATTGATTCAACAATTAAGAATCCTTGGGTGAATAAACATTGGATTTGGGTTCAAATCGGGTTTAATATATATTTGGGATGATTATGTATGTGTTTGGGATCTTAGTTAATTATTTGGGTAGGCTTGGGACCTCCGTTGATGGGTTTAGGAGGTGAAAACCCGAGGTTGAAGACGAAGGGCAACCCAACAAATTGAATCTGTTCACTGGGCTGAACCGCTTCGATCTGCCCGCAAATCGATTTGGTTTGTTGGTCTGTCTTGATTTTTATTTTGCATTATTTTGACTTGTTAGCATGGGATAAATGGGCTTATAAGTTTCAGAATAGATTGGAATTACCTGGGAACAGTATTAGGAGATTGGTGCTTGTTTTTGGCCTACTATTAATTGGATTCAAGTGACATGAATCAGTTAACAAGTGAGTAAACACTTAATTGGAAATCAAAAATTTGGTACGAACTTTGGGATTATTATACTAGTACGTTGTGGGATTTTCGTACGTACTTAATACTATATATACGTGTGTATTGTGGGTTTACTTATATATATATATATATATATATATATATATATATATATATATATGATTGTTGTTTATCTATTTGGAACATACTTACTCAGTAGTACTATTGTTAGGAGGTTGCGCATAGTGGGTAGTCCTGGACCAGTAGGTATTGGATTATTTCCCCAGGTCATAGTACTGTTACATGGCCACTATCCATATGCGAGGATATGTGTTAGTTTGGTGACCGATTGGGAGCTATGTGGTATGGTTGCAATCCTTGAATGTATGTTTATGACCGACTCCGTTGTTTGTGTTTACACTATGGGTTCGGTAATGAGATTCTAACCCAGTGGTCCATTGTGGTACGTGGTATACCTTGAACCTGATAGCACATAAGAGATGCATCCTCGAGGCCCTAACTTGGGGATGCTATGTATACGTATATAATGAGTGATATATATATATATATATATGATATAGTAGTGTGAATACCTAATTATAGCATGTGTGTAGCTATGTAATATTTGTGATGATATACTTAGTGACGGTAGTGCATATTAGCTAATAGTAATTATTAGTGGGATGCGCTATGTTAGCGGTTATTATCCTAGTTAGGTTGGCTAACATGATTAGGATAATAAATAATTACGTTAAGTGCGCATTGTAGATGAGAGGTGAGGAAAGGTTTCATGTGAGTGATACTGGAAGTTAATTATGAAGGTAATACACGATCCCGTTATTTTTAAAGCATTAAAATACAATCAAATATTTTGAAATATTTTTAAGCTTTAACCCGTTAAATATTTTTCAAAACCCTAGGTATTCAGTGATAGGGATCGCAAGGTTAGTCTTATCATCATGATGTTGTGTGCAGTAGCTATAGATGATGCAAGACCACCTCAGTTCATCTTATCTAGATATGATTCATTATTTCAACATTTTCCTTTTTAGGAGTGTTACCCGTAGATCGATAGGACTTTTTCTTTGAGTAAGATATTTCTTAACGTTTCTCAGTAGTATGTTTATGTTGGTATTATTATGGTAACCAATGGTTTATTCGGTTTACGTTATTTATGATCATGCTCTTATCAGTTCTGTTGTCATTATTAGTTGGTGCATATTTATTGGTTGTATTTAAATATCTGTTATGAGAGTGATGCTAAGAATGAAATCATAATTAATTCCCATTGAATTTTAATAAAGGCCTGATCATTTAGTACTAGAATAATCGGGGTGTCACATTTGGTAGTAGAGCATCAGCTTCTAGTGTCCTTTAGAATCTGTACGAACTTTCTATGTTATCAGCATTGCATTCCTCTAATATAGATCACTATATTTAGGACAATTTTTTTCATATTAGACATTATATTTCTTATGCTACTGTAATATACTTAAATAAAATCTTATACAATTTTGATTTGGTTTCAGATGCAAAACACCAGGAGAGGGAGGCTAGTGAAGGCAGCAAGAAGGGCCGTAGAGAGGGAGGCTCAATTGGAGCCGCAGGCTACCCAGTGGACTGTGGCTACAACTGAGGTCGCAACCATTATAACACAGACAATTAACACTGCTATGACACCCATGGACTAGTACCTACCTCAGGCATGCCACAACCACTAGTGGCAGTACCAGTGCAAACTCACATACTACCATTCGTGTGGGAGCGAGTTAGGGAGGACTTTTGGAAGGGCCATCCACTGAAGTTTAAGATGTGGTTATAGGAAGCCAATGGAAGAAATATGCCTATAGAATTCTTCGTATGGTTGAGTGTAATACCTATGCTCAATATTTTATTATTTTTCCCTGAAAAACTTAGAGACATATGAACCCTTGGCGTTTAGATCACTATTGTGGACTTCTATTGCTATATTTGATTATTTCTGGGTTTTGATGGTAATTATTAGAAGTTGTTCGATTGAAATGGAAATTTTATAAGTTGGATGGTTCGAACGAACCCAAGCACCTTTGAACGAGAAGAGGATCTCGTTCGAACTAGGTACAGGTGGTTCGAACGAGGACCTAAGGTCGTTCGAAGAGGAGATCGAATGAGGATCAAATGAGACCCCACTGCATACCTGAACAGACTCGTTAGAAAGTTGTTCAAAGGCTAGTTCGAACGAGAATCCATTCTCATTCGAACGAGAGGACATTCTCATTTGAACGAGCGCATTAGAAATTTATAAATCTGGTTTCCCTTGTGTGCTGTCACATTTTGAGCCATTGGATTGATGAGGTGTTGAGATCTGATGAGACCAGATTGGGAAAAAAAATGGTATTTTAGGGTTTGGGGGTGTTTTTATAATGGTTTTATGGGCTATTTGGGTTGATTTGAGTTTGAAGAAGAAAGAGAGTGGGGGTGGGTCTCCCCCCTCATTTTTAGCATTTCTTCCCCTCTCTCCACCATAAAACCACCTTACAACCAACATAGTTTACATGTATACCTCCATATTTGAGGCATACATACCCATTTCTACCATTTTTGAGTAGAGCTAAGAATTTATGGAGTTAATGATTGTTTTTTTTTAAGATGATGAAGAGGGAAGATTGATGGAGTTGAAGGGGTTTTTTCTTGGAGATTTCATGGAGCATGCTTGTGGATCTAGGCAACCTCGTTGAGGCCACCTTAAGAGGTGGAAGGTTGCCATCTTCTTAGACATTTCATCCTACCATTGTTGGAGCTTCATTTGAGGTGGGAAAACTCTACTATTAGTACTAAGACTCTATTTTCGTAATAGTAGTCTTGTTGTTAAATTATAAGAGTAGAATGCATTTAAGTAAAATGATAGATTTCAAGTAAAATTAGCATTAAACATTTTTATGGAATAAAAATGTTGGAAGATCGCTATTTTGTTGAGAGTGAAATTTGAATGAATATTTGAATATTTCAAAGTCTCTTTGAAATAAAAATTGGGATTTTTATGAAAATGGTGAAATTCTAGAGGTTTAATGCTAAACATTTTATGAAATAAAATGTTTTGAAAATGACATTTATCTTCCTAGAATATTTGGTGAAATAGTGTTCTAAAGTTTCTTGCAAAACGAAGATTTTATAAAAATTGGATATTTGTTGAGTTTTGAAGAAATAAAATGTCCTTTATGTCTTGAAAAGTATATTTTGTATTATGAATTTCTAAAATTAAATGTATGTTTGATCCATTAATAGGATTTTTGGAGTCAAAATCCATCCTCTCATGCATATAAACTTGTGGTATTTTGATGATGAACATATAAACAAGTATAATGAAGGTTTTATTGGGTTTAAACATAAAATAAAGAAATAAAAATTCTATTATTTAATGTGTGTGATAAAGATGTTGGAAGTGTGATAAATGTAAGGTTGTAAGGCTACACGTCTTAATTAAATAAAATGGTATTTCTTATAAAAGTAGTCTTGAAATATAATTGGGTTTCTCGGATAAAGAAAGTGAAGAAATAGCTAACTTGGAAGAATGGTTAGAAAAGGTATTTAACAAGTGTTAATGGGTTAAAACATTGAGAAGTTGGTGTGTATAACTCGATAATATTTTGGGAGATTAACACTTATGAAATTAAAAGAAAAGGACAAGTTTGGAAATAAAAAGGGTAACTTTATGTAAAGTGGAACATTTTTATGAAATAAAAATGTTGAAAATGGTGTTATACAAAATGATCCTAAATGAACATGATTTTAGAATAAGATTAATGTTGAGTGTAAAGAGCAAGAAATGATGATTTTCAAAGTGTAACACAAGTTGGGGTAAAACCCTGAGTTTTAGCTTCGGTCCGGAAAAAGGAAAAAGTGAAATAATGTGGACATTTACAGAATGT
Organism: Sambucus nigra; assembly: GCA_949130495.1. NCBI lineage: Eukaryota > Viridiplantae > Streptophyta > Magnoliopsida > Dipsacales > Adoxaceae > Sambucus > Sambucus nigra. The sequence goes on from OX422210.1 coordinate 303,223,332, forward strand.
TAAAAGACATTGATAAGGACTCGGATGATACCGAGATAATTAAGAAGGGCCCGAAGCCTTGGGGAGAAAGACCCAAAATTATTGGCGAGAGCATACGATATCATAGCCGACGGTGTGGAACCCGTTAAAGTATGTCGATATTGGAAGGTTTCGAGAAAAAAATAATGAAAATTGAACATGTCAAGAAATGGATTGTGTGGCGATTATATTAAAATACAACCTAACTTGAATGGATTAATAAATATTTCGGTAAAGGATAAAATGGACAAGTAATGTGAGAATTGATTAATGTTCATAAAGTAAATGAATGGTAAGGTGGAATGATTAAATGAGTAATTAAGAAACCTAAATAGGTTTATCCCATAATTAATACAAGGGTGTGTTTGTGAAAGGTTTTCAAAGGAAAATAAGTATTTTCTAACACGGTGTTTGCGTGTGTTAAAAGGGTGACTTTGAAAGAAAATACTACGTGAATTGGTATAAATAAAGGGGTAATTATGGGAAAGGGGATGATTTTTCTTAAACAAAGCGTGTTTATTTTAAGTATTTAACCGAGTGTGCTAAATCGAGAATTAAAGGACAGGTCAAGTGAAAGAGATTTATTGTACAAGATTAAGATAAATTAATCGGGGTAAATAATGTTTTTAGAATAAAAACGGTTTCACACACACACACACAGACACACACACATATATATATATATATATAATAAGTAGCATTTGTGTTTTCACTATTCATAAGTTTGGAAGACACTTCACGGTTCAGATCGAAGCCAACAAGGCAAGAATCCAAGGTTTGAGATTAAAATACACCTCTTACCATTGTTGCCCCTTAAGTATTTGAGTTCCATCTCTTTTTTAACCCTTCACTTACTTTTCTCCCCGACCCAAAATTCAAATACGCGGACAAAATTGGAAATTAACCCTTGCTGCCAAATACCAATTACCAAAGCCCACGCTCTCTCCCCTACCCTCATTTCACAAGCACAACCTCTATTTCTCTCATTCTATCACTTTCTCATGTTCCTTCATCTGCACCCAAATAAAATTTACTCCCCCGACCTTAGCCCAAACTGCCACACCTCTCTCCTTGCCACTACTCCTCTCTCCACGTTGCCTCTTCTCTCAAGTATGTTTTGAATAGTTTTGATTTTAGGGTTTTATGGTTTCTATTTAAGATTTAATCAATTTTAGGTTTATGATTTTAAGGGTTTATGTTTGTGGTTTTAAGTTTTTTGCTTTTTGTAATTTAGGGTTTTGTAAGGGATTTAAGGGTGTTGTAATTTAGCTTCTTTTTTTTACTGATTTAAGGTTTTTTTATATACAGGTGTACTCTCTCAATATTTCACTTTTTATTTTGCTTTTGCGGGTACTTATTTGATCTATTTTCATTTTTTATGTTTGAGACATAGCGCACATTTTTTATTTATAGGCATTTCACCCGTGCATTGAGCTTCAACATTAAATCGATTGTAATATTTTGCAAGTATACTCTCTATTATATCTTGATTCTCTGTCTCACCACCTATCATATTTTTTGTATTTATTAAATCATTTTAGTTTTGTTCTGTTCAATATTTTTTGAAGTTGTTTGAGTTACACTTGGGTTTCTGAATTTTGTAGTAGCATTAGTATTCAATTTGATTTTTGTAATAGCATTAGAATTCAATTTGAAACCTATAGTTTTGTCAGAAGTTTTTCAAGTATAGAAATCATGTGTGTGCGCCTAATTTTCTTTGCTTTTCCTTCATTCTACAGGTATTTTGGGGATGCAAGAGGTTCTCCCGGTATGGTTTATATATTTTGGGGATCTTATTTATTTTAGGTAAATTAAGTATCCAATTTTAGTTTGCAAAGGAAATTGATGTATTTTATATCAATGTTTCGTGTGTTAGAGATTTTTGTGTGAATGTTAATTGTTGTCTTTTATGTTTTGATTATATTCAATAATGTTTTACTCATTAGTTTCTACCCATGTTATACTGTTGAAAAGGGGATAAGTTAGATATATTGCTTATTTTTGGAATTATAAATCTAAATTGAAAGTTTTGGCTTTCGATTTTGGCATTCAAGATCCCAGGTACTCTTTTCAGTTTTCTATTCAACTTTGTGTTTACCTTTTGTGTTTATTTGGTTTAAGAAACTTTTATTCTTTTATGTTTATCTGCCTCTCCGTGTGGTGTCGGTTATTGGTAAGCCTATTTTGATTTTAATCTCATGTTAGTGTTTTGATTCGAGGAGAGTGTTAAGACAGACTATATACGTGCTTTTATGGAGCATGGATGTTTTAGTTTTTTCCTCACAACTATGATATTGCGACACATTCTGAAATGAAGAATAAAGAAAGGCTTAAATTGTTGCTAAGTTTTTTTTTTGTTTTGTTTTAGACATGATTCCATGATATTATAATGAAATGTTGTAAATTGATGTGTATGGGACTACAGTGTAGAAGGCCATGTTCATCACTATATGGACTATTTAAGATGGTGGTAGTTCTTTGATTTATTTTATTAAATGGTTATTTTTTCATTGAAGTTTAAAATGACCCCCTTTAAACATAGTTGTGTTTTGTGCCAGGAACACCCAACATCATTACCTATATAGGAATTATCTCCATTGGTCTTCAGATATATGGCCAACATATGAAGTTCATTGATTATTTTTTAACTTTTAGTTTAATTTTTTATGAGTGTGTATTTTTTTATAAGATTAGTGTGCTCTTATTTCCATATCTATTTATTTGTACATTTAGGTTTTGTGTTGATGTTTATGAGAGAATAAATCCATATAAGTTGTGTTTTATATATGATGGTGTAACACCTCGCGCACCCGAAAAGAGATACGAGGCGTGCTATTGCGACAAAAACTAAGATAAAAACATCCAAAATAAGTATAGAGCATCTAAATTCCACGATTTAAATATAACAAAACCACAATTCTTCTATTTCCACAATAATGATTTACAATAATATTTCTCCCAAAATACACAATTCTCCAACAAAAATTACACAACTAATTTATACATAAAAAATAAATCTTTCAATCAAAGCTCTAAAATAATCCTCCAAAATAGTCCACAGCGTCCCAGTCCACGCTAGCCTGCCACTAAAAGAAAATACGGGGAAGTACATAATATGACAGGAACAGATGCTCAAAAATAATTAGCATGATGAATAAATCACAACAATACGAATGCTCATATACAAATCAAATACAATACTCAAGTATTATATCAATATTAATTTCTCAACAACACATTAATGGGTCACTAGGTCTCACCTTACCTCCCCTAGGCATCTCAAATCCATATAACGGTTTTTGGACTATTTATGGGTGCCCATTCTCCGTGCCATATTAAAATTTCATGACACTATGCTCAAATCAACAATATAATACATCTCAATGAATCAAATGATAGATTCCAACAATTTTTTAGGATTCCAATTAATATCACAATTCAACATGAGTGCAATTGACACAAAAAACAAATGAAATACTTTCGAGAGAATTTAGGAGCATATTGTGTAAGTTCTGTACCTCAAAATCATCACATGAATTGTCATATAAACTTCAACCTCAAAACCTAATAGCACCATCACGTTCCTCTCGCGAAAATAATCAAAACTCGTTCTAGCCCAAACTCTAGAAAACACCAAATAAGCCTTCAAATATTGAGTCAAACACTTGATTAAGTTTGGGGCTAAAGTTTGTAGATGAAAGGGAATAATTTTGGATAGGTCTTCTGGTTGAAAAGTTGATGAAAAAGTGATTTGAAAAGTCAAGCCACGAATTTGTTGTGATATATAAAAAATTAAATCCAAAATTTTATTTTTCTCGAATTTTCTAAAATTAGTTTAAAAATACCCATTTAAAAAACCCGGTTTGTTACAGATGGCTCTAAATTCTTAAGTTAAATAATGCTAGGAGAGTACAAACGAAACGTATAATGGTAATTGCAAGTATTTTTTTCTTTTCTTTTCATTTTAATGTTTTGTTGTCTACGTGTTTGATAAAATGCCTATTGTGTATTCTACCCATATAGTCGGACCTGATATTTTTCTATCTCCCTTTCATGCTCTAAATGAGATCTTTATATCACCAGCACTAACACATTCGCTGTATCGGAGTAAACAAACCATATCACCACCACTAACGCATTCGCTATATCAGAGTAATATTTTTTTATATGGTTTGCTGAAAACAGAAAATAGCTTAGATCAAGTGGGTTAAGGAGTTGTCTTTGTATAGGTTTATAATACATGTGTGATAAGGATTTAATAGTTTAGACAATTGTTTTATTTCAATGTTTTTTTGCAGTTTACCATGTGTGAGAGAGACGACCTACGTGCGAATGCGAATGATCAGTGTCCGTTTTCCTATTCGGATCCATACTTTCTTCTAGGTTTGGTGTTCAAAATTATAAATGGTGCCTTATTCATATACATCTACACCCATATAAAATTTCTTTCTATTTTAATCTATAGTCCCTAGAGAGGTAATTTGAATCCAGATGTTGGTTCCCCTCAAAATTGTAGATGGTTGAGTTGGTGGGACTGGAAATTCCTAATAGCATCTAATTTGATTGTTGTGGTAATAAGACGAACTGATTATTTATCCACTTTCTTATTTTTTTTATTTATTGCTTCACCATGGAGTTGTTATAGTAATGGTCATGGTGGTGATTCTCTTAATATCCTGTTCACATTTAGTTTTATAAATGAAGATCCTTAATGTTTTTTTTTCAATTCATCTATTTCTGAATAGGGGAGGATGATATATAAGTCATAATCGTACTCAAAGCCAAGCTCCGGGACAAAAAAGGTTGATCGCCGAAAAATGATGACTGCTATTCGACGGAGAAACGGTGGTCGACTAATCGATTATACTTATGATGTTATGTAAAACTTTTTTTAACTCTGTTAATAAAATGAGTTATCTTTACATTACCGGTCCCAAACCGGATAAAGGAAAAGGGGGAAATTTTTAAAGCTTCTTACATCTACTTAGCTCCACCTTCAAAGGTAATCAATATATTTTTTTTTTTGTTAATGTGTAGGGAAGACTTATTCTTTCATATACTATTTTTCCATTTATTCTTTGTCTTAATGTCATGGGAAAATTAATAAAGTAACTAATTATATTTACTATTATTTTAATCTCCATTTCAGTGGATGTATTTGATTACACTTTGGTTTGTTATTATCCTCCCAAGTGTAGCGACCCATTGGTTTGATCCCACGCAGGCAAGGTACAACAGTGGGAAAACAATGGCAGTTAGTTTACCATTTTTTAGAACTTTGTGACTAGGATCATTTGCAAGGTTTAGAGTGTTTTCAAATATTGTTTTTGAAGTACTTCTACAGGGGTAGAGATCAAGAAGTGGCAATCTTTTTAGAATCACACATAGATGAGGCACTATGTACAATTGGTTTGTTAATTCTTCTCTTCCAAGAATTACAATTTACATAGAGAGTAAATGTTTTAGAATTGGAACAACTGCAGTAAGATTTCATTTTGTTTTACTACGATTTGATAGTTAATTTTGGTTTCTATGATGGTACCTCTATTAAGATAGCAAACATTTGTGTATTATAGGTTTTATTTTTTATTTTTAATAGCTCAAACTTTATGTGTAACTTTACCAGATTCAGATTACAAGAAAGCACAAAAACACCAAACCAAACAAACGCTTGACATTCTCTATTTAAGCATCAACTGTTAGGACAAGATTATGATCAAAGCCTAATACTGCTTGCATAACCTAAGTACCTTCCAGGTATTCAACTAACATAGTATCAACTTCATCAATTTAGATGCCTAGACTGAGCCTCCCATTTATGCCACACCCCCAAACCCACATCTCTTCCTTAGATGGAATGAACTCGCCCTCCCAACACAGAAATGGGATTTTCCCATTCGAGCCCCTTAACGGACATTAGGAGGTTATCAGGGCCTTCTCTCCTAAGATGACAACTCTGGTTCCATCCTCATGAAAGAATGCTCCGTTATATCCTTTTGAAATCTGGCATCTAGCCAACGAATAACCAAGGTCCGTTACTATAGAAATGGGCCACAAACTAATGTCAACTGGCAGTAACCCTATATCTCGCTTATTTTAATAAAGATAACCGATTGTTTCTATATGTTTCTGGAGAAAAAATTATATGATGTTATTGGAAAATCGTGATTTGCTTCTATGGGCATTAATTCTTCCCTCAACCTTCACTTATCAATTTTGAAGCAAAATAATCATAAACGAAGTTTCAGGAATAGTTGATCTCTGTTCGCGGTCACTAACTGAACCCTAAATAACCCAAATCAATATTGTGATCAAAATGGTATTATAAATATCGAAATTGCTTTATGTATACTATTATAAATATCCAGGTCGTCGCCTATAATAATCGTCTGGAAGATGTCTTAGCTATGTAACTTCCAATCTTCAACTTACAAGGTATAAAGTATGATATTGAGTGAATGAAATTTTTTCATTATTATTAACTTGATTCACAGTTCTATACACACACTTGGATACACAGTTTTAAATGCAGTTAAACACAGTTATATTTATTGTCCCGCAAACAACTTGCCATCAGGAATCACTCGGCATACACACAGTTGGATACAATTTTAACTTGGACAAAGTTGGCTACAATTCTAACAATTTTTTGTTTATGATTATTAATTAATGATGATTGCATTTTTATAATCCTTGAGAATTTTGTATGCTCAAGGAGGCTTGTAGGTGCGTAATCTCTCATCCCATAATGTTAATCAATAATTGCTTAAGCATACTGCAAGTATATCAAGATGGAGTAACGAATGGTTTAGTGACTCTGTGTGATACCATCATTGCCACCATTAGATAAAAGATAAACTATTTATCTTATTCTCTCAATGTTGATGTCTAGATTATATGGGCATTTTGTTCCATCACTTTACATAAAGAAATTGGAAATTAGTATGTGTTTAATTCATCACGTGAACTTGAATTGGAAATTAGTACGTGTTTAATTCATCACACTTTACATAACAAATTTTCTTAATTTCCTAATTTTCCTAGATTTGGATAATTATTACCTTCCTAATTTTATTCAAGGTTCTTTTGATTTTTTTCTAGGCACAACGAAAGGCACCGATCGCAACTTAAAGTTCCCATTATGTTGATTATTGATTTATTGGGGTATGAATGGAGCGGTACGTGATGAGACTCTATTGCAACTTAAAGGCCTGTTATGTTTGTACAGGGTAGAAAAGATGGTCTTTGCCCACTAGAAAAGTTGGACTTCTGGAAGGAAGAAGATGAATTCTGTTAATGCATTGCATGTGATTGATGGTGGTGACCACTCGCTCAAGATTGGCAAATTGATTTTTTTTATTAATATATGTATTTGTTTTTGTATAATTACAAATTGATCATTTGTTTATAAAATGTCCGAGATGGACTATTAGCATTATTGTTGGAGTATATTTTGTTTCACGAATAGGTGGATAGTCGTATAAATAAAGGAGATATTGCCCAATTTTTTAAAAGGTGCACGCCGCGTTTTGTTTTGAGATGAATCTTTCTAAACTGTTGACAATTATCATGTTGAAACATTTTGGATATTTTGTTGCTAAAGATGCTAATAAGGGTTTGTGGTGTATTCATATTAGGGGTCTATATATGAATATTATTAAATAGGTGATGTTATATATACTAGGTCCTGGACGAATTTTTTTCCTTATATTTTTACCTTTATTTGTATTGAAAATAAATTTTTGGACTTAAAATTATATAAATTAAATAATTTTTGACTTAAATTTTGAAGTTTTTTATATGTTTATACAAGGTTCAAGATGGACTATTACTATTGTTATTGTTGGGAGTATTTATTATTTTTTTTAATAGGGGATAGTCCTATAAACAAATGAGACTTTTCCCAAAAATTCTAAAATGTTTACATGGTGTTGTGTTATACAATAGTTAACAATTATTATGAGATTCATGATGGATTAAACATGGTTAATACTAATATAAACATAAAAAATTTCCCAATTTCTTAAAATTGTTTACAATTATAATTTCTTAAAACTGATTACAATTGTACTTTGGAAATTTTCGTTGTGCCTTCAGGCATGGTGTATTTATGTAAAAAGCTTATAAAATTTTTCTAATTTTTTAAACTAATAGGTTCATACAATAGGTTACTTCAAAAATTATTTATTTATTGCCAACTAAATGATGTATGGTCCAATCAACGACGTACACTTTTGACTTAACACTTTGTTTTGTTGGGGGGAACGAAATTATTTCCATTTTGCAATTACATACTTTGGAATTTTTTGTCATGCCTTCAGGTACAGGCATACCCTAGTATACACACACACACACACACACACACACACACACACACACATATATATATATATATATATATATATATATATATATATATATATATATATATATATATATATATATATATATATATATATATATATACAGTAGTTGCATGTGCACGTAGATATAACGTGTTAGAATATTCTTTCCACCGTTCGATTATATATAGCATTCTTGTGTTTACCCACTAGGCATTCAAATCATTCCCTCATCTTTATTACGACAGGTTGGGTGCGGTTCCGTATTTTGAGAGCGTTGCGCAGGTAAATATTCTTTTATTTTACGTTAGTAGCTCTGTATGTTTGGATTCTAGGCATGCTTCCCACGGATCCCTCACATAACTTGATTTGAAATGGAAAACGCATGATAAATAAGTGAAATGTTAATTAAATAAAAATTGATTAGTAACATTATGTAGGTTGTTTCATTGCACTTCACACCTAACGCTCGACTCAGATCGAGTTGACCACAGGTAACCCATAAATTCGAGTTGGGGCGGCGTTACAAATGGTATCAAAGCTCTAGGATTAAGGTTCCTTTAGGGAGTGATGTGGTGAAGTTGGTATTGGATCTTTCAACGTTGGTGTTGGTTTTGGGCCAGTCACGTTAGATTGGTGATGGTTTAAGTTCGTATTCTCGACGGTCAAGTCAAGGATATGTGCGCGGCGGGTAACACGACCAAGTTAGTTATCGTTAATTACTTCTGCGCTTTTGATTAGACATGTTAGTGACTTGCAAGTGTATGTGTTAGCTAATAGGGGTGACACAGCGGTTTTTAATGTGTGGTGCTTGTGTGTCAATCCTTAATGATATGAGAAATCCATTAGGATATCGATAGAGCTTAATGGCATCCGTTGAATTGGAGACATAAATTGTGTAAAGTCAATCGCGGGGATTGGGTGGCTAGAGCGTCATGCCTAAGCAGTATTGATTTGTGATGAGGATACATTAAGTTCCGGGGTATGATACTTTTGAATAGATAATGACGGTGATGTGTCTAGATGAGTTCGATCCTTGGGGTAGGGTAGTATCGTGATTAATGGATAGTTTGATAAGCATGTAAAGTTGCGTGGGTCGATACTTGGGGTTATGTACACCTAGTCCTAGTTGATAAAATGTTATCCTTATGAGTGAGTGACTTAGATATTGTCAACCAATAAATGTATCTCATAAGCTGTGATTAGATTTATGGGCCATTTATGGCAAAGGTGTCATGTGTGTAACAATGATGAGTTGGGGTGATAGGGGAGTGAACCCTAGGTAGCCTTTTATGGGGTATTTTTGGACACTATGATGTAAATTTTGAGTAATAGGTTCCTTAGTGATGTCGACGACATATACCTAGAGGTTTATAAGGTTGTATGAGACATCCTGTATGTTACCAGAATCCTTAGTAGTGTCAGCTTGCGGTTCAATGCATAATGTATGGTATTGGTTGTAGTGAGGAGGTCCTTAGAGTATCCTTGGGATTAAAGGTCGACTTGTTATGACGCCTTGAGTATCCAACGACCATAAACTACCATGTTGGAGAATTATAGGTTAATATTTGGGTAAGTGGATAGCAATCATTGAAATAAATATTGAGAATTCGTAGCGCATAACCGCCATGTGGAAATCTTAGTTGATGTAGTCTTATCTGGTCTTGGTGACAATTGCTTGGGCATACTTGGTGACCTTAAGGAACCAGTCAGGTTCAATTTTATGGAATGTGATATATCCAGTGATAGTACATTGGATATTTTGTGATGTGCTCAGGTGATCGATCAAGATCAAAGGATTCGCTTCATATAACCTTGGGTGAGGCTACCAAAATTCAATGTAGATAAGTGGTGCAATATTCTTAGGTAAAATTAGAGATTCATGTCACGATTGGGTATAATACTTGTTGTCTCGAGGAGATTGATATAGAAAGGGTCATATCATACTTTGACGAGTACCAAAAAATATACTAGAGACTTGGGCTAACGATGTTATGATTGAAGCTTTACACATGAAAAATTGGATGGAATATCGAAGTATAATCAGGATATCGATGTAAGTCGATGGTATATGTTAGAATAATACTAGTAGGGGAACGTATAGACCTTAGATCATCTTGTTAGACTTGTATGGATTCAAGGGTGTATGTTCGAGTAGTAATTATTACCCTTATAGTGTTAACGATGAGCGATTGTCCGTCGCGTGGAGTCAATTTGAATTGAACTCAGGGATAGATGACAGTGACCCCATAACGATGGTAGCTATAATAAGGTAAGTGTTTCACCGAATCAAGTATTGTCTAAGTATACATTTATGATACGAACAAGGTACGATAAGGTAAGATAGAAATTTAGTATATTAGGTTGGTGACATAATCACTAATGGGAAGGAAAGGGTTATCTTAACAAAGGCTTTAGGCATTCGCTAGCTGGAGTGATTTTTGTGCGTGTCAAATATGTAAGAGGGAGGGCCTTACTCCTAAGGAGGGAAGTCTGGCGTTTGATTTCCCAAGTAACAATAGGGTCATTTGTTACTTTCTTCTGATAAGGATGAATGGCCGTGATTTGATTCGTTATGGTTGGTGACTCGAGCTAAGGTATGTGGCAAGATTGATACCGGTGAGAATGTAAGGAAGGAGTCACAAACTTCAAGACAAGTAGCGTAGGTTCGCTATCGTAATCCATAGTTTGACGCGTGCGGACTAGATTTTCTCGGAATGGTTATTTGTTCCTTTAATTCTCATGTATGTATCCTTTTCTGTTTCGATAATCTAGGATTGGTATTCCCATAACCGTGGTAACTCGAATTGGTAGCATGTCATGGTACGACGCGGTTGGGCCTAATAGAGTGCAGGTTGACCTAGCATGGTCAATGTAGCTTGGTAACTGGATGCGACCCTATCTAAGGGTTGCATAAAGTTCAGTGTATGGGTAACTGCACATTCGATCGCACAATTTTCTCTTAATAATTGCTTTCCTTATGATTAATCACCTTACGACTGACGGACATGGCTTTCAGTGTCTCTGGTTGTAGAGAGTGGGATAGTGACTTAAGGACATTATATAGTGTTAGAACTCGAGGAAATTTAGCACACAGTGTTACTTTTCCACGATGAGTGGATTGGTGCGATACCCAAGTGAGTGCTCCAAGTGAGATGGCCAGAGTAATACTAGGGTCATCAAAGTGATGCAGCAAAATGTGTCATCTGGATGCGCGATGATGAGGTGGTCGGTGGGTTTCCTTGCTCAATGAGTAACTTATGATATGATGTTATGTGGTCATGATTACCCGAGGATTTGAGGAAACTTGGAACTTGTAGTCCTTAGAATCGAAATGGTTCTTAATGATGAATTAGGTGATTGGCTATATTACGGTTCACTCTTGGGTGAGTATAGATCACTAGAGAGGGTTTCCAGGTAGAGGCACCCATATACACGGGTATTAGAAAAGGTAGTCCTAGAACTTGATTGAGCGTGATCATCAAGTGAGTAGAGACTCAAGTGGTTAGCATGGTGGTGAACGTTAGAGTATGTTACATGTTGAGATTTTGGTGGCAGCCCCTGTGCAAGGGCGTGTGATATAATCTTAGCTATTGAGGACTTCTATGATTTAGAATAAGAGTTGGTAAGTACCATGACCTCAGGAATTGGCGGACCAGTAATTTAGGGGATAAAAGTTCCTAAGGAGGGAAGAATGTAATACCCCTACCCAATATTTTATTTTTTTTCCTGCATAAATTGTAGACATATTAATCCTTAGAATTTGGATCACTATTGTGGACTTCTATTGCTATATTTGATTCTTTCTAGGCTTTGATGGTAATTGTTAGAAGTTTTTTGGTGGAGTTGGATATTTTGTAAGATGGATGGTTCGAGTGAACCCAGGGTCATTCGAACGAGATGAGGATCTTATTCAAACGAGGTACATGTGGTTCGAATGAGGACCCAAGGCCATTCAAAGAGGAGATCGAATGAGACCTCACTTTATACCTGAGCAAACTCATTAGAAGGTTGTTCGAATGAGAGGCCATTCTTGTTCGAGTAAGAGGCCACTCTTATTTGTACGAGCGTAATAGAAAATTTTAAATCGAGTTTCCCTTGTGTGCTGTTACATTTTGGGTCGTTGGATTGATGAGGGGTTGAGCTCTGATGAGACCAGATTGGGAAAAAATGGGATTTAAAGGTTTGGGGGTATTTTTATAATGGTTTTATGGGTTATTTGGGTTTATTTAAGTTTGAGAGAGAGAGAGAGTGGTCTCCCCCATCATTTTCAGCATTTCTTCCCCTCTCTCCAACACAAATAAGCATACCATCACCATCCCTCTACCTTATACCACCTTAGTTTACATGTATTCCTCTATATTTGAGATATACATACCCATTCTACCATTTTTTAGTAGAGCTACGAATTTATGGATTTGTTGATGGGAGATTTTTAGAGATGATGAAGAGGGAAGATTAATGGAGTTGAAGGGGTTTTTTCTGGGAGCTTTCATGAAGCATGCTTGTGGAGCTAGGCAACCTCCTTGAGGCCACCTTAGGAGGTGGGAGGTTGCCATATTCTTAGACATTTCATCCTACCATTGTTGGAGCTTAATTTGAAGTGGGAAATTCTACTATTAGTACTAAGACTCTATTTGCAAATTGGTAGCCTTGTTGTTAGATTATAAAAGTAGGATGCATTGAAGTAAAATGATAGATTTTAAGTAAACTTGATATTAAACATTTATATGGAATAAAAATGTTGGAAAAATGTTATTTTGTTGGGAGTGAAATTTGAATTAATATTTTAAAGTCTCCTTGAAATAAAGATTGGAATTTTATGAAAATGGTGAAATTCTAGAGGTTTAAAGCTAAACATTTTATGAAATAAAATATTTTAAAAATGATATATATCTTCCTAGAATATTTGGTGAAATAATGTTCTAAAGTCTCTTCCAAAATGAAGATTTTATAAAAGTTGGACATTTGTTGAGTTTTGAAGAAATAAAATGTCCTTTATGTCTTGAAAAGAATATTTTTCAAGTATTATGAATTTCTAAAATGAAATGCATGTTTCACCCAATTAATAGGATTTTTGGAGTTAAAATCCATCCTCTCATGCATATAAACTTATAGTATTTTTATGGTGAAAATATATACAAGTGTAATGAAGGTTTTATTGGGTTTAAACATGAAATAAATAAATATAAATTCTAGTCTTTAAAGTGTGTGATAAAGATGTTGGAAGTGTGATAAGTGTAAGGTTGTAAGACAACATGTGTTCATAAAAGTAAATGGTATTTTCTTATAAAAGTAGTATTTAGTTGTAATTGGGTTTCTTGGATAAAGAAAGTGAAGAAATGTCTATTTCGGAAGAATGGTTAAAAAATATATTTAACAAGTGTTAATGGGTTTAAACATTGAGAAGTTAGTGTGTATAACTTGGTAATGTGTTGGGAGATTAACACTTATGAAATTGGAATAAAGGGACAAATTTGGAAACAAAAAGGATAATTTTACCTAAAGTGGAACATTTTTATGAAATATAAATGTTGGAAAGGATGTTACACAAATTGGTCCTAAATGAACATGATTTTGGAATAAAATCAATGCTAAGTGTAAAGGACATGAAATGATGATTTTCAAAGTGTAACACAAGTTAAGGTGAAACTCGAGTTTTGGCTTCGACCGAGAAAAAGGAATAAGTAAGATAATGTAGACATTTAAAAATTGTTAAAACACATTAATAAGGACTCGGATGACACTGGAATAATTAAGGAGGCCCCAGAGCCTTAGGGTGAAAGATCCAAAATCACTGGCCAGAGCATATGGTAGCATAGCCAATAACGTGGAGCCCATTAAAGTATACGGATATTAGAAGATTTCGAGAACAAGATAATGAAGATGGAACATGTCAAGAAATTGGTTGTGTAGCGAATATATGAAAATACAACCTAACTTTAATGGATTAATAAATGTTTCGATAAAGGATAAAATGGACAAGTAATGTAAAAATTGATTAATGTCCATAAAGTAAAGGAATGGTAAAGTAGAGTGATTAAATGGGTGGCTAAGCAACCTAAAAAGGCTTAACCCGTAATTAACACAAGGGTGTGTTTATGAAAGGTTTTCAAAGGAAAATAAGTATTTTCTAACACGAAATTTTCTTGTGTTGAAAGGGTGGTTTTCAAAGAAAATACTAACGTGAATTGGTATGAATAAAGGGGTAATTAGGGGAAAGGGAATGATTTTCCTTAAACAAAGTGTATTTGTTTTAAGTATTTAACCGGCTGTGTTAAATCGGGAATTAAAGGTCAAGTCAAGTAAAAGGTATTTCTTTTATAAGATTATGGTAAATTAATCAGGGTAAACAACGTTTTTAGAATAGAAATGGTTTCATGCATATAAGTATATATATGTATTTACATATGGTAGTTGCGTATGAACCTAGATATAACGTATTAGAGTCTTCTTTCTACCATTTGATTCTATACTACATTCTTGTAATTTCCCACTGGGTATTCGACTCATTCCCTTTTCTTTATTATGGAAGGTTAGGTGCAGGTTCGTATTTTGAAAGCGTTGCATCAGTAAGTATTCTTTTATTTTACTTTAGTAGCTCTATATGCTTGGATTACGGGGACGCTTCTCACGCGTCCCTCACATAGCTTGATTTGAAATGGAAAACGCATGCTAAACAAGTAAAATATTAATTAAATAAAACTGGACTAGTTACATTATGTAGGTTGTTTTATTGCACTTCACACCTAACGCTCGGATTGAATCGGGTTGATCACGGGTAGTAACCCATAAACTTTAATCAGGGAGATACATTGAGTGCAGTGACACTCAAAATAAGGTACTAGATACTTTTAATCTAGTTGGGAAGTTTTGAAGTGGTGGGATTTAGTCACTACGTTATCGGAGAGGGATTCGATGACCATTCAAGAGTTTTGGGTGCAATTCGATTGGGTTTTTTCCTGTCAGCAGTGTATATAGAGATGAGGAGGAGATTTTTAGAACTCAAACATGAGGGATGGACATTGAATGAGTATGAGTAGGAGTTCACTCATCTGGCGAACTTTGTGCCAGATGAGGTGGACACATATGAAATGAAAATCTTGAAGTTCATAGACGGGCTCATATGGAGGATCCGTCAGCATCTGTTGGGTAACCAGACATTAAAGACATATACTGATGTCATTAATACTGCATTACTACACTACCAGGATCATCGCTTCCATATTCAGAGGAAGAGACAATCGCACAGATTGTTGATACTTTCATTCTCAATCCTTCCTCTTATGATATGGTAACTAGGGCCCAAATTCAGAGGGGAAAAGAGCTCATAAAGGGTCCTAATCTTGTTGGCAATGCTCCAGTATTTCCTTCTCTCTTTCTAGTTACTAGATATGTTCCAAGCTCAAGGGTTTCACCATTTAATAGAAAATCTAAGGCAAGGTTTAATCCTCTAACTAAGGCCAGGAGAGTTTAGTCAGTAGGGCAAGACTAGGGGCAGCGGTGTAGGTGAGCCACCGCAACAGTTGGGCAGGATGCATGATCGGGGTTCCCAGTAGGGGTCTCAACTAAGAGTTTTAGATTAGGTGATAGTGGATACAAGCATGGCCATCAGGGCCAACATCATGCTCTTAGGACTAATATAACCAAAGTGGAGGCCACCATGGCCAAGGATATCAGGGCCATTAGCGCTAATGATCGGGGCAACCTCATTAGGGACAACAAGGCTAGAGGCCAACAGACTTTATCGAGAGGTGTTTCGTATGTGGGGAACAGGGATAAATGTGGATTTCTTGCCCGAATAAGGCCAGGATGTCCAGTAGGGGCATCATTTGCCACAGCTACTGGCCCTATTAGCAGTTCTAGTTGTGCCACCTCAATAGGGGCAATTACAATTTAGGCATGTCTATAACATCCGTGAGGAGGTTGTGCCATAGGCACCGTCACAGTTGAGGGTATGTTTCCTATCCGTGGGAATATAGGGTTATTATTGTTTGACACGGGAGTGTCACACTGATTTATTAGCACATATTCGTGCTAGAGTCGGGTTTAGTGGACATGGAGTCTGATATTGTGATAACACTATATTCATCATTGGGTAGTGGGGCTTTCATCCATTCCATCTGTAGAGGAGTGGGCATGGACACTGGGAGGCTATGTTTGGTAATAGATTTGCTTGTTTTGGATATGCACGAGCGTTATATTGGGGGATGGATTGGTTAGCGACAAATAGAGTGATGGTGGACTATTATAGCAGGACTATCATGTTTGCTATTACACAAAAGGATATGTTTGTTTTGGCGGTGCATAGTCCCAAGGAGGGCCGAGCACATAATTATATTACATCTAGTAGGAGATTTCGAAGGGTATTGACGTCTTATTATATTATATCCCTATGGTTAGGGACTTTGTTAATGCGTTTAAGGAGATACCATGGTTAAGTGTCAACGGTGAGGGAGTGGGTCTAGCCCATGACATCGATAGAGTTTCATAGTTTTTAGGGTTAGCAGGCTACTAACGCTGATTTATCAAAGGGTTTTTGAAGATTATGGGTCCCTTAATGAATTTGACTCATAAAGGCATACCTTTTGTTTGGGATAATCATTGTCAGTTTGCTTTTGATGAGCTAAAGGACAAGTTAACTTCAACACCAGTACTCACATTTCCTATAGGGACTTGGGGGAGTTCTGCAACAGGAGAGGAGTTCTATAACTTTTACATCTCGCAAGCTTAACTAACATGAGAAGAACTGTCCCACACACGACTTGAAGTTATCAGTAGTTTTTCTCCTTGAATATTTGGAAGCAATATTTATTGGGGGAAAAGTTTTGTATGTTTAGGGACCACGTCACTACAATACATTTTCACACAGAAGGAACTAAACATGAGGCAACGCCGATGTCTTGAATTCATGAAAGATATTAATTTGTCATTCAGTACTATTTAGGAAAGGTTAATGTGGTGGCAGATGCATTAAGTCATAATCCTATGAGGCAAATGGTGGTAGTTTGGAAAGCGTAGTGGGATTAGCTTCATCAAGAGGAGGAGGTCGTCAGGGTTTATATATAACTGATAACCATCACACCTGAGATTATTTTTTGTGTTGTGAAGGCACATGCAGGAGACCTTTCTTTTCTGGAGAAGGTGTGGAAGTTATTGGTAGACAAAGTGGAGTCCAACTCAGTTAGTTCTGAGGGTGGATTACACTTTAATGGGAGATTAATTATCTAGGAAGAGGAGGACCTACGACGCACAATTATAGAGGAGTCGTACGGGTCATGGTTCTCAATTTATTCGGGAGGAGATAAGATGTATCAGGATATGAGAAGGCGGTATTAGAGGGCCGGTATGAAGCGGGACATCACAGAGTTTATCTTTAGGTGCCCCACTTACCAGATTGTGAAGGTTGATCATCAGAGTTTTATAGCCATTAGAGATTCTATTTTGGAAGTAAGAGAGTATATCGATGGATTTCATCACGGGGTTTTTGACGTCACAGAGGGGTCATGATTCCATATAGGTTTGTATGGACAATTTGACTAAGGTAGCTCATTTTTTACATGTTCTGGTCAATTACACAATAGGGCAGTATGCCCAACTCTTCATTGCAGAGATAGTAAGATTGCACGGAGTACCATTATACATTGTTTTTTATTAGGACAAGATCTTTGTGTCCCACGTCTGGCAGAGCTTTTAGGAGGCTTTACGGATGAAATTGCATTTGAGCACGGCGTATCACTCATGGACCAATGGGTAGGCAGAGAGGGTGAATCAGATGCTAGAGGATATGTTGAGGATGTGTATTCTGGATTTTAAGGGTAGTTGGGAGTAGTACCAAACATTGGTAGAGTTTACGTTTAATAAATCGCACTAGTTTACTATTAGCATGGAACCTTTTGAGGCCTTGTACGAGAGACCTTATCGTTTTCCCTTGTGTTGGTTAGAGGCGGAGGATAATAAGATTCTCAGGCCAGACGTGATTTAAGGTATGTTGATATAGATTGAGCTGATGAGGAATCGTATTCAAGTAGCTCGGGATCGTCAGAAGAGTTACACCGATACGAATCATAGGCACTCGGAGTTTGATGTGGGAAATCAGGTGTTGTAACGTCTATCTCCCATTAAGGGAGTGATGCAATTTGAGAAGAAAGGAAAGTTGGCACCAAGATATGTGGGACTTTTTCCCATCATTGAGAGGGTAAGGTTGGTTGCGTATAGACTTGCCTTGCCGGAGCACTTGCAGTGGATTCACGATGTGTTCCACGTGTCATCGTTAAGGACATATCTCAGGGATGAGTTGTCCTATCGGAATATATCATTAGAGGAGATAGACTTACAATCAGACATTAATTACGAGGAGAGACCTATTGCCATTTTGGATTGTAGTAAGAAAAAGATTCGGCCAAAAGTGGTACCATTAGTATGTGTTCACTGGGGGGATCATAATGCCATCGAATTAACTTGGGAGCATGAGGATGACATGAGAGAAAAGTATTCAGAGAATTTTATGGCAATTACATTTGAATTTTAGGGATGAAATTACATTATTGGGGGGGGGGGGGGAGAATATAATACCCCGTAGTTTTAAGGGTATTTTATTCCACACGTGCATTGAATTATTAAAATTAATTGGGAATTTAAATTGGTTTTGATAAATATTAATTAGAGTGTTTCGTATTAATATTTATGATTTAAAATTATTTCCTTGCGTATAATAAGTAAATAGAGATGTGGAAATTATTATATTGTCTTTTAGATAATGAAAGCGGCAAATTAATATATTATGCTGTTAGAGAGTTAAAACGACGGATTTAAAAAGGTTTAAGGTCGACGCGTACTGTAAGCATGTGTCAGTCCCAGTTAATGAAATGGTCAAACATTTTTAGTTTGGTCACTCGAACAAACTTGCATCGGTGATCCAAAATGGGTTGAAATTATTCATAATAGGTATCCTGGGGTTATAGTTGGGTTCTAGGTCCTGTTTAGACATACAATGGCCCGTGTAGGGGCACGGTCATCTTTTTATGCTTAGGGATGAACCCAAATATGACATTGGGGTTTTATAATTATGCATTAAAGGATTAGTGGGGTGTATATAAACCTCATTTTAACCTCTGCTTAGTGGGGATTAAGGTAGAGAAAAAAAGAGAAAAAAAAGGAGAGAAAAGGAGAGGAAAAAAGCTTGGTGAAGAGAGGAAGAATTGTTTCCAGAATCGACTCATCAAGAACGTGTCAAGCTTCAGATATTTATTCATAAAGACAAGTCTTTACTTTCTTTAGATTTGAAATTTTAGAGTTTGTTATGTTCATAGTTAATGAATGTTAAATATGGATCTGAGAATGTAATCATGGGGCTAATTAAGAGGGTTGATGTGTGTTTTAACATATTAATATGATTAAGGATTAATATGGATGAAAATAGTTATTTAAATCTGGGAATATTAATATGAAAGTGATGAACATTCATAGGTTGTTAATCAATGGATTTAAGTTTGATCAATTCTAAATTGGTTTAATTGAATCAATAATTAAGAATCCTAGGGTGAATAAACGTTGGATTCGATTTTATATCGGGTTTAAACTACATCTGGGATGATTAATGGGTTTTGGAGATGAAAACCTGTGGTTGAAGATGAAGGGCAACCCAACAAATCAAATCGATTCACTGGGCTGAACCAATTCGGTCTGCTAGTTTTGTTTTGACCCGTTAGCGTGGGATAAATGGGCATAAAAATTTCAAAATAGATTGGGATTACGTGGGAACAATATTAGGGTATTGGTTCATGATTTAGTCTAACTATTAGTTGGATTTGAGTGAGACGAATTGGATAACAAGTGAGTAATCGGGAAGCCAGTTCGAACATCGGGATTGCTAAACTAGTATGCCGTGGGATTTGCGTACGTAGTCAATACTATATATATATATATATGTCTGTGTGTGTGTGTGTGTGTATGATTGTTGTTTGTCTATTTGGAACATACATACTCTGTATTTCTACCGTTAGGAGGTTGCCCATAATGGGCGTTAATCAACAGGTATTGGGTTATTTTCTCAAGTCATAGTATTATTGCATGACCACTATCTATGTGTGAGGATATGAATTTGTTTTGTGATCGATTGGGAGCGATGTGGTATGGTTGCGACCCCCGAACGTATGTTTGTGACCGCCTTCGTTGTTTGTGTCCACGTTGTAGGTTCGGAGATGAGATTCCAACCCGATGGCTCAATTATGGTACGTGGTATACCTGGAGCCTGATATAACATATGGGATGCATTCGCGAGGCCTTACTATAGATATGTAAGGCCTTACAAATACTGCATTATCGAGGCCTTACTCTCTCTCTCTCTCTCTCTCTATATATATATATATATATATATATATATATATGTATATGAGATAGTTGTGTGAATACCTAATTATCGCATGTGTGTAGATATGTAATATTTGTGATGATATACCTAGTGAAGGTAGTGAATATTAGCTAATGTTGATTATTAGCGGGATGGGCTATGTTAGCGGTTATTGCACTAGTTAGGTTGGGTAGCATGATTAGGATATAAAATAAATGCGTTAGGTGCGCACAATAGATGAGAGGTGAGTAAAAGTTTCATATGAGTGCGAATGGAAGTTAATTATGAAGTGTAACACCCCGTGTGTTGGGCATAGGAATTTAATTTTTAGGTTGAAATAATTTTTTTTTATTAGGAGTCTCAGATGAAAATTTAGATTGCACGGTTGATCCGGGATGGGTCGAGATAGTCAAAATGACTGTTTAGGGGTTTACTTTGGGTTCCAGAGTATTTTGGACCTAGTTTTACTCGTACATGAGTAAACGAGTCATTTAAAGTGTGTATTATCATTTAAAGTTAGGATTTATTATAGATAAGGGTTATTTAGTCTTGGAAGAGTTAGGCTTATCTCATTTTTTTTAAAGAAAACCCTAGAGAGAAAGAGAGCAACCATCGTGAGAGAAGAGAAAGAAGAGAAAAAAGGAGAAAGGCTTGGGACCTTTGGATTTCCAGCAAAATCCGTGATTTCAAGGAAGATTCAACCTCTTCAACTTTGAGGCAAGTGATTAAGCTTGATAGATAATTGTGTGTGTGAGTTATCTCATAATTTGGTTGGTGATTTAGTTTATTTAGAGCTTTTATGGTTAAACCCTAGAATTTAATGAGTAAATCTTTCACTTAGTGTTAAAATTATGATTTTTGATTATGGAAATGGTGGGGATGAGGTATGTGTTGGGTTTTGATGTTAGGATATTGGTGGAATGAAGTGGGTTTGGCTTTTAGGGTTATAGAATAGATTTTGTAAGGTGTAGAGGGATGGTTTTGGGTATGAATCTCGTAGGAGTAAATTGTTCAGAACTGGACCGGTTCGTTTTTAAGAGGCACCGGATCGATCCGGTCATTAAAGGTCTTCTATCGAATTTTAGGAACTGGATCGGTTCATTTTTGAGAACCCTCGGTCCGATCCAGTCATTGCTTTTTGCCAGTTCTTGTTTTACCTCTTTTCAATTGGTTTTATTACTTAGGGATCCTCTAATAGAGTGTAGTAAACATGTTTATAAGATATTTTGAGGGTTCATATTAGGATATGGAAGATAGACCACTTTGGGGGTTATAATAAAGGTTTATGGAAGAATAAATTGTGTTGTTTTCTTTTAGTAAATCCTCCAAGGAATGAGGATTCTCTGAGGATGGTTTCGGGTTATTATAGAGGTATATTTGGCGCGTTTAACATACCAAATATTTTCGCCAATTATCTGAGTAGTAGGAATTTACTTAACGCCAAATAAAGACTAGATGAGAGAGGTCGTGCATCCTCAGTGTTAATTACATTGGGTGACCATTCATATCATAGGTGTGATGGTCAAGGAAGTTTCAAGTGAGGGATTGAATAATAAATGGATTGGGAAGGTATGCGAGAGTGCATCGGTTAGTATAATGAGAGTTACATACATATATCCGGATTCCTTACTTTTTACATACCGACGTGAGATAGTATGTATGTACACACACACACACACACACACATATATATATAATATATATATATATATATATATATATATATATATATATATATATATATATATATGGCGAGTATGAATATACCTTACGTGATGGTTTGTATATATGATGTGATTGAATGTATATATCTGGTGTAGACACCCCATTCTGTTACCCACTAAACTCTCCTTAGGTCCTAAGCACCTCCCTTTAACACCATAAACCTAGGTCATACCCTGAGTACTGACCTAGAGGCCACCGAGTGCTCCCAAGCTCCGTTTGACCAAAAAGACAAACTCTTCAGCTTGATCGAGACTGATTGAATCTTCAAAGGTCATTAAATCCCCTTTCCAACGGTCCGTCCCGTGCGTAATTCTGACTTACGGTACGGATGAAAGATCCATTTTACTCCGGGAGGTCACCGAATGCTTCCAGGCCTTAGTTGACCAAAGTCAACCCCCCAAACTGGGTCAAACTCTTTGGAATGTTGAATTACATCTCCTAACCTTTCTAACGGTCCACCCCGTGCACGATTCTGACTTACCATGCGGACGAACGATCCCTTTGCGTCCGCAGTTTTTCCTTCCAAAGGACTGACGAGCGCTTTCGAGCCACATTTGACCCAAAGTAAACTCCTGAACCGGAGATCAGTCCAAGGACTTTCCAAGGTCTCTGAATTACCCTTCCAATGGTTTGCCCCGTGCATGATTCTGATCAACGGTGTGCGTTCTGCAGCCGATTTTCTGAAAAGGCCTGAAAGACACTACCAAACGGTAGGTCCCAGACCATGCCTATCGATCGTGTGCCTAAACACATATGTCGATAGGTAGGACTAGGTCTATGCCAATCGGAAATGCCCTGGGACTATAAAAAGGAGGGCATGGCCTCATTGCAGAGGGATCTCAGATCTGATGGACATCACTCTCATCAAATCCAGAAAACCTATCTCGAAGTCAGCATGATTTCCACATCCAAATCCCTTTCCAACCTTCACTTTTCATCATCCTCTTCATCAAACTTGGTGAATTAACTACCCTCCATCATCATCCAAGTGCAAGGGTTGCTCTCCAACATTCAAGATCAAGCTCAAGATCTTCAAGAAGGTCCAATTTTCTCAATTCTCTCCTTAAACTCTCATAAGTTCGCATTAACTTGTTTTATTACTTAGCACTTTTATTCTCTAATCTCACATATCCTAATAAAGTTTTTATTTAGTATTATTTCACATCTCTTATTTTCATAAAAAAACCAAAAAAAAAGAAAAAGAGGGTTTGCTCAAAAATTTCAAACGGGAATTCTCACACTTTTCTTACACTTTTCTCACAACTAAAACACTTTTTCACACACACACACAAATAAGAGAAGTCCCCTATTGGATTTATGGGATAAACCCCACCCCCTCATTTTCATGCGAACTACGTGGACTTTGATGCCTCTATAGGCTACGTAGGCGTCTCGAGATAAAACCCCAGACTCGAGTCATATTCTCACCTTTTCTCTCATTTTCTATTTTCTCTAAACTCAACTCTCTTAGATTACATATATTTATATGCATATATTTGTTCTTAGTGGCGTATTATTCCACATACGTTATCGTTCCATTAAAACGATCAACGCAAGGATAATCGCATAAATCCTATTTTCTAATATTATTTTTATGAACCTTCCTACGGATGACTCGCTTTATCTCTTCCATGATACAAGTCGAGGATTCCTATCTCCACTATATATATTCACATGCACACATATCATGGGGAAAATAAAGGAAAATAGCAAAAACCCATGAGAGACCGTAAGGGAAGAATGGGTGCCTAACACCTTCCCATTTTGTAACTTAGCCTCCGGACCCTTTTTGAATCATTTTGGTTTCATATGTATCAGTATGCCTTTGGATGCTGTCCTTCGGGATGGCTCCCTTTCTTTTGTCTATTTTGAGTAAAATAAACTGGCAACTCCATCTCTCTACATTTTTCACCTCATCAACGACATCGGTCGAAGAGCTCCCGAGAGGGACGCACGGGACCTAGGATCCTCACTCTACCCGCCCGTCGAGAGAATCGGGGATGGCCACATCTAGTGTGTATGATATTTATTATGTGCTTCATACCCCTCTAGTGCTATCAAGGGAAGTAGCGCGATGTGGGTGAATACTCCTGGCTTGAGGAGTAGGGAGAGTACAGTCCCCAGGTCATATCATCCAGTATTTTATCGTACGAGAGGCAGGGGTAAGACGTCTTGGGTATGATTCATCTTTCTCTCAGGTTAGGAACTATGGCCACTTCCCATTCATTACGGTTAGGTTTACCAAGTTCGGTGTGAGCTAATCCGACTGTTGGTAACCCAGGGACATGCGAGCGATTCCTTGGAAGTTGATAGCATTATAGAGATTATTAGTATACATATATTGTGTGTTATGTATGTGTACTTACTAGAGATTGTGAAATCATGTATAGTTGTGCAAATATTATTTTGAAAGCTTTTTAGATAGTGTGTGATATCTTAATATTATAACTAGAGAAAGTTATAAAGATGTGTATTCTGTTTTGTTCTTTGTAGTATTAGAGTGTATGAGCATACTCTTATGCCTCTAGATGGGAAGTGAGGGGTGCGTACTATGGACTGTGGGCCTAACGGATTTCCATGACCGACAGTATTAGATAGTATTGTATCAGGGGGTGCCTTATTTGGATTTTGCTTTGAAAGATGTCCCACTCATGAAACTTAGCACAATGTTGGGCATAGGGAAATGTTTGGTCCTAACTTCTTGGGTTTATGTAAAATAGAAATAGTGGGTGAATATTTCAGGCATTAATGATGATGTGTGATATCTTATGCTAATAACTTGTGAAGTTAATAATTAGAAAATGAGAACTTATAATGGAGATATCTATGTATAAGTTTGATCCTAAACTTAGGAGGACGTAGAAGAAGTAGATAAATGGTTATATTTTAGATATAGTGAGCTACGCTGAAGAGGATTATGCATAGATTAAGATGAACTATCCCTAGAATGTATCTGGTAGCTTATTAAGGTTCACGTGCATACATTAGGTGTGAGTTATAGATGAGGGGTGAGGTTGAGTCTCAAGAGAGAGTGTGACACCCATTTCCATGTGTCCCCCATACTTATGCTTCTATTCACACACTTGTAGAAAATTCTCCACGTACACTTCACACCATGTGCACCTAGGATCACATATATCCACATATTGGACGCATCACCCATACATACTTGGTGTACCATTGGTACTTGTACTTTGCTCCCTATTTGGCATGATCAATAAAGACACTCTAATCATAAGATACTTATAAGAGGATCATGCGTGATTCACACGACATCACCAAAGAGCATTGTGATTGACCAAATTTTTTCCTATAACTGGAGGGTCACTTAATGATGGGCGCTGGTCCGGCAGGGCACAGTTAGCCTAAGCGATATGACTCTCACCTTCCATTAGCCAAGTACCTTCGACGTATATTGAACGATTCCCCCGCATCGTATCGCTTGACCGAAGTCATGTCGGGAGGTATATCGCAGGGAACTCGTTCACGTACGCCGAGTATATCGAATTCTCTCTCACACGTACTGTCACCATGAGGTATATGGTGAGGCAATTCACGTACACTTGGGTATATCAAATGGCTTATCCACACGTACCGATTGCCAGCAAGATCAAGACGTATATCGTGGAAGTCACGCCAAATGGGGGAACCATTTCCGATTCACCCAACCAACTTCATACCCGCGTATAAGTGTCAATCCTATGACACACATATTAGATTATCGATTTTAACCCTAAACTCTATCGAAATTTCGGGTCAGCCCGTCGCCCAAATTTTCACGCATTTTTAAAACGGGATCCTGCCCATGAGCTTGGTTACACGTCCAGCCATAGCTTTGCATATGTTACAAACCCAACTTTTCTAGGCTCGGGTCCCGTCCGGTATTTCGTTTTACATTTAAGAGAATTTAATACCAGTGAGAACATAATAATCATAATAATCATGCTGAGACCCGTCTTCCAAAAACATTTCTCCTTTCTTTATCAAAAATCCAAAAACATTTCTCCTTTCTTTATCAAAAATCCAAAAACATTTCTCCCTTCTTTATCAAAAATCCAAAAACATTTCTCCTCTCTTTATCAAAAAGCGCAAAAATATTTTTTCTTCCAATATCAAAGGAAAAAAAAATGTCAAAAATATTTTCATCCCTTTTTTCTCAAAATAAATCCCATTTTACGCCTTCTCAGGTCGATCGCACGCCCTTGGCCTGGCTCTTTATTGGCTTCGGTCTTCAGTCAAATCACCCAGAGTTCTGTCTGTTCCCCTGTTACTTCTTTCGAGTCCGGTGTCCATCCACTTTCCATGGAGAACACAGACCAAGTACCAGTTGTGCAGCTAGATCTAACGGCAGTCCTAGCTCAGCTCGTGTCCAAGATTGACAACCTCCATACCGAGGTCCGAGAGATGCAACAAAGCCAGGTTCATATTCCTCAAGAGCCCGAGACCCTGTTCCCTTATGCTATGGGTCCACCCGAGCCTATCTGGGTTCCCGAAGAATATCAGCATGCTCCACGTGCCCCTCTTGCTAATGGGCTGCCTCCTGCCCAGCTTCCTATGCCAAACCTTGCCCAGCCTGGGGCTAACTTGCCTATGATCATTAATTCGAAAGAGGAAGAGTTGAACAAAGTCAAATAAGACCTCAAGATTCTCACTAAGGAGTTTGACCAAGTCAGAATCTCTAGAAATGACAAGGACTACACCCGCATGTCTCCTTATCCTAAAGTGAGGTTACCCGAGAAGTTCAAGATGCCAAATATCGAGAAATTCGGAGGAAGTGGACCCCCGATTATTCATCTCCGTAGCTGTCATCGTTCCATGACTCTCCTAGGGACTTCTTAAGAAGTGATGGCCCAATTGTTTCAGCAAACTTTGAAGGATAGCGCCCTCCGATGGTTTTTGTCTCTTGAATAGTCTAGAATCCGTAGCTGGGAGGATGTGGCTCGAGAATTCATGTCACAGTACAAATACAACGAAGAGCTTGAGGTCACCCGTCATGATTTAGAGTTGCTCAAATAGAACTATGGGGAATCAGTCAGTAACTTTATATCCCGATGGAGGGAAAAAGCAACTACCATGACCAATCGGCCTTCCGAGGAAGAACAAGTCAGCATAGTGAAGAAGATTTTCTTACCCCATGTTCGAGCAACCATGGGAGGAAAATACTATCCTCACTTTTGAGCTCTCAAAGAAGCGGGAGTAGAAATTGAGGAGAGCATGGCTAAAATAGATGTTGAACCAAAGAAGGTGTTCGGATAGTTCACCCCCAGAAAACATGATAAGCCTGCCAGTGCTACAGTCTCAACCATCAACAACATCTCTCAACCGACCACATCATGGGCACCAAAAATCTGCCCTGTCCCAGTCCAATAAGAATAAACCGAGCTCCATGCTCCCCTCCCCAAAGTTTATCAAGCCTTGTTTAGTCAAAACCTAATCAAACCCTTGGATCCCCGTCCTTTGCCAAATCCTCTCCCAAGAAAATTCAAGGCAGATGCCCATTGCGCCTTTCACCAAAATGCTGACCATACCACCGACCAATGCTTTCACCTTCAAAACGTAATCCAAGGCCTAATTGACCAGGGTACCATTTCCCCACTATCTAATCCTAAGCCAAACACTACTCATAACCCACTCCTAAATCATGCCAATGCCATCTTCTTAGAAGAAAACCCGAAATTTGATCCCTCAACCCAAATCACACCCATACACTCTCCTAAACCTCTCCAAGCCTGACCATATTTCCTCCTGCATCCTAATATCCTCGTTGATCAGGCATTGTCACTCCTTACCAGAGCATGCATCGATGTCTGTACCCGTTCTGAAAATGGAAGCATGGAATTATCAGAAGTCTTAAACCAACTCCTAGAGTTCGGGATGAAATTGCCCTTACAAATGATCATTGATTGCTAGAGGTTCATTACGCTGTTCTTAAAAGCACGAAAATGGGCTCGAGAATTAGATCGTTGGGTAGTACCGACTAATGAAGTCAGCCTAGATGATGTCGTCCAGATTATGGAAGAATTATTCAGGAAAACCAACGATATTTGCAGTATGACCAAGTTACTTGATACTCTGAAGCTACAAGGGCACTTGATCCCTTCACCATTAGATATCCCCACATAATGGGAAGGCCTGTATGAAGAAGCCATTAAAGTTATGGAATGCATCGACTTTATATGGAAAGACAAAATTGTTGCCACCAGATGGGGGGAAGAATTCAGAGATTCGAACGAATAGCAAGCTCCCAATAAAACTGGCCTGGTATCCAACATGCGTGGGATGATATCATTTGAATAAATCCTCGAAGAAATAAACAAGGTGGTAGAAGAACTCGAGATTGATAAGGAAACGGGGTTAATATTCTTCCCTTCTTTAGTAAATCACATGACCAGATCAGGGAGGCACTACCAGATCCCAAGCTCACTACCAGCTAATGACAAAGGGAAGGGCGTTGAAAACCTCCCTACGCCAGAGATGACCCTCGATCAACTAAAGAAAACTCAAGCTAACATCAATTTATAGGTGTTTTCATGTCTTCTTAGCTTCAGAGAAATGCTCTGATCAAGTTGCTCACTGGACCCATAGTTCCTCCCTCTACTACACCAGAACAAATGGTAAATTTGGTCGGATCCTTGACCTCTACCCGAATGCTATCCTTTTCCGAAGAAGAAATCCCCAGAATTGGGCCAAACCACAATCATGCACTCAACATCTCTGTCGAAGTTATGGGGAAAATTGTACCACTCTCTCTTATCGATAATGGATCCGCCTTGAATGTTTTCCCACTAAGAACCTTCAAATGTTTAGGACTGAAAGAAAGTGACCTCGCTCCAACTTTCGCTGCTGTACATGCCTATGGTAATACCCATCGGGAGGTGATGGGATCCATAAAGCTTATAATAGGGGCTGACCGTATAAACCCTGTAGTTGAATTCCAAGTTATTGACATCCCATCTTATTTCAGCCTGTTGCTAGGATGACCTTGGCTCCATAGTATCAAGGGTGTGTCTTCCCCACTCCATCAAAAATTAAAGTTTTTCGCCAACAAACGAGTCATTACCATTTTGGGCGACGACGATAATACCGAGGGTGCAAGTACCAGCAATCCAATCCTTGAGATACAGCACGGGTCAAATGATATGCTCCTATCAGGATTCCGAGTTTAGCCACTCCTACTCACGGCAGGGGATGATTTCAAAGAAAGGGTTTGTCCAGAATACGACCCTCATAGCAACGTCAATGTGATTCAGATGTTCAGAAACATGCACTTCATGCCCGAATTGGGGTTAGGACATGTGACACCCCAAGTAATTAAATACTGGTTAGCTACTCCTTTATTCAAATTAATACAAAATGTCAAGTTGTCTCAGTTCATAGCGTCATTGTCGAAAATGTTTTAACAATTACTAGTCACCTAATATTTAAAAAGTGAGTTGTCAAATTTTAATTAAATCCAATTAACATGCAATAAGATAGATTATGAAATGCTAACATACAACCATAACATAGTCACAATATAATAACCCTGGAATAATAATGAGTCTGGAGGAATACTCCTCACCACAATCCAAATACTGAAAATCATTAAATAATTACAACCCGAAATCTGAAATAAACTGAATAGATAAAATGTCTCTAAAAGAAATGGGGAGACATGCCCAACTGATGAGAAAATCTGCTAATAGAGTCAAGATCGAAAGTGGAGGCGTCTATTTTCAAAGTCCTATAACTTCCACAGCAGCTACATCACGTCACCAGAATAGAACTTCTATGCTTGGTGTCCTTGTGGCTAGGCACCTAAAAGGTTTTTTATAAAAAGAAATAGATTTGAAAGCAAACGGGTCAGAGCCCGATTGTGAAAATAGTTTAAAATACAGCAAGTGTTTAATATCATTAAACAGTGAATATAAAGTACATGATAGTGCGTGCACTCACATGAGTTCCTTACCTCTCAACTAATAGTGCACTCCTATCATACCTGTACCCATTCTAGTTATTCTCATATCTAACTAGTCCAATACACAACCTAACATTACTATACGATTCACGATTTAATATCCGACATCTTAATTTAAACAGAGAGTTTTACTTTTCTTCTTGATTCCCAAAATTTATAATATTAATCACTAGCGACTTTTACATTTTTAGCTTCTACCGCAATATTGTCATTATTCAGACTTACTCTTATACATGACAGTTCATTTCGATTAACAGTATATTATTCTCATCATAAATATACAATACTGGCACCCCGAGGCTAAGCTGCGGTGCACACATACTCTGCTATCCAATCCCGGTACATCACGTACATAAGGACCACGCATTCCAAATCTCTCAGGAATCGTTCTCAAATAACAACATTCACACAAAATGGAGGCGAACATAGTTGACATCACATGGGTCACGCACATACCTACGCTCCCATGATTAGCAGACTTATTAACTTCTCAATAAGTCCTTCCCTGACCTATGTCCTTGAGGTACCAATCTAAATCCCCCCGTAGGCACACAAAGATTAGATGGCCCTGATCGAACGCCGACCTCCCATGATAGCAAGTATGGTAGGTATGTTATGCACAGATAACTTCATATACTAAGCATTCACACTTCTTAAATATCTCAAAATATTAATAGAAGCATACTTCTCGTTCTTCATTTAATGTTATACGTTTGCAAGTCTCCGATTGATATACATTAAGGTTGTAAACTCTTCTCACGTCGTAATTAGGTACTCGTTTCCTAATCCTCAAATGTCATCCGGTTTGCTACAAGAATCTAAGTTTTACTCCTCAACGTACTCCAATATCACAATTATACCCATTAGTTAACAAGGGAAGGTTATTACCCCATTAAATAAGTCTACGGTACATTTGAAATAAAAATCAGGCCTAAAAGGCCATTCTGTCAACTCGTTAGAAGTATCGTTCGAACGAGGTCGTTCGAACGAGGTCGTTCGAACGAGTGTCGTTCAAACGAAAGGCTTCAAATGAACTACCAACTCGTTAGAAGAGATACTGTCATCTCGTTAGAAGCTCGTTCGAACGAGGTCGTTCGAATCACCTGGGCAGGTCTTCTAACGAGATGGCAGTCTGCGCCCAGAAAATCCCAAACTCGTTTTTCTTCCTTTTTCTCTTCTCTAAATTCATCCTAAGATCATCCCAATCACATCTTAATGTGTGTAAACTATTTTTAGTCGCCCTAGATCATTCCTTAACATATGTTTGGGGTCAAATCTTACAAATTAACATACTAACATCATAAATCCCCAATTCTTGTCCCAAACCCTATGATGTTGAACCCATAATTAAATTTCATAAAAAGACTCCTTATTAATCCATTTTCATATAATCAAAAGGTATGTTTTGTAGATTGAATTCGTGCATAATCATTCTACATGCAAATTCCTACCCAAAACCACAAATTTCACAATAATTTCATTGGGTCCTCTTCATCAAAATATCCAAGACATAAATAGATTTCTTACACTACACATGGAGGAAATATTTAATGCAAATAACGACATCAAAACACTTGCCTTAGATTTGTTTCTCCTGAGTTGATGTTGGTGAATGAAGGTTGATTTCTCCCCTTTCTCTACAAAATTCTCTCAAGAATGGTGATGGTGGTTGTAGGTTTCTTTTGGAACCTCTTCAAACTCTCCTTTAAACTCCCGTAGCCCACTAACTCCCTTTTTGGCTGATAATGAACTTAATGGGTCTTTTAATAATCTATAATTTACCTCAAAATTCGTGGGTTTTAATTCCCATATTTTTAAAATTACAAAAAAAACCCTCCTAGGTTGCCGGTTTGGCCTAAAAGTGCCCCAAGACCCAAACTAAACCCCCGGCTAGTGTTTTCTGACTATTTCGACCCTTTCGAACACGTTGGCACACTCAAAATGACCATTCGGTTGATAAAAATATAATTTATTTTTTTTAATTTAAATATTTTCATTCCTGACGCGACTGACATGCGCGTCCCAACTAAATTTCCAAATTGTCTTATTTGTGCCTTGCGACAATTTAAATATTTTCAATACTCATATATTACCATATATACTCAGAAATATTTAATTTTTAACATCGTAATCAAATACCAACTCACATCTCGCTAGTATTTATCTCCGAATTAATTTCCAATTAATTCTCATTTAATTCAATTAATCCCATAAATAAAAATCAATAAAATTACGGGGTATTACAGGACAAAGACAACAAGGGATACTTGAGCCTATTGAACTGAAGAAAGATTTCCATCCTTATGGTTTGGGGTATCAACCATCAGAACAGGAGCTCAGAATGATCTGCCAGTCTCAACTAAAGAGGAGACTAGACTGCATACAAACTATCCCAGGTGACTCCTTGAATGGCCGATTCATCTAAGAGGGTGTAGACTTCCCCTTTTGCGGCTTTCCAGAACCATGGTATGACCATACAGACAAGAAGATGAAGCCTGGAATGGAGATCTTTTTTCAAGACACCTACCCATGGGCCAAAAGTTTCCAACATCATGTACAACCGTTCATCAAAGATATCGAAGAGACTGAGGAAAGTGACTCTGAGGACTCATTCAATTTACAGACACTAGGGCTGACACTCTACATGGTTCACTCAAGCACTACATCACTGGATCGATCCCACCTGATTGAAGTTGCTGATACACCTCTCCTTAACTGGCATGCTTCGCCAATTCTACCTGTTGAAATTCCCCGTAATCCCAATGTTTACCCTATTTCTTCTTCTGTTGTCTATCCTTGCTCAAATGTAATCGAGTTCTCCTTTAATGAGGTTCTCAATGCTATTTTTCCTATCAATGAAATAAATGAAGATTTTGAGTATCTTGCTGTGCCTTACATTAACTGTTTGGATTCTAATCAAACTTTTGATGATGATGACTTTGCAAATGAACAATTCTTAACTGATCTATGTTGATGAGGTTCTCAATGTTGTTGTTAACCTCGGTTCCATTAGCCAACAATGCGAGATTAGGATAGGGGCTACCCTTGATGAGCATAAACGTGCACAACTCGAAGAATTGCTAAAGGAATTTGTGGATGTCTTCGCATGGTCTTATGGAGATATGCCCGACATTGATCCCGAAATTACTCAGCCTGAGATCCCCACTCTTCCAGATTACAAGCCGGTTAAACAAAAATTGAGAAAGCTCCACACCGAATGGTCGCTCAAAGTCAAAGAAGAGGAGGTCAAACAGCTGAATGTAGGCTTCATTCGTGTGATTGAATATCCCACATGGCTAGCCAACATAGTGCCTGTGTCGAAATCAGAATGGAAGGTTCGGATGTGTGTAGACTATCGGGACTTGAACAAAGCCTCTCCAAAATATGATTATCCGCTACCCAATATCGACATGATCGTGGACAATACGGTCAATCATGCTCTCAAGTCATTCGTCGATGGGTTTACTAGATATAACCAAATCAGAAGGCACCCAGATCACCAAGAAAAAATTGCGTTCATCACCCCATGGGGAACCTTTTGCTACACTGTTATGCCATTTGGTCTAAAAAATGGTGGGGCTACCTACCAAAGTGCTGCCACGACCATCCTGCACGATCTGATTCATAAATAAGTTGAGGTCTATGTGGATGATATGATTATCAAATCCAAAACTAGAGAAGGTCATGTTCCCGCTCTCCGAAAGTTCTTCGAATGATTGTGACAGTATCAGATGAGACTCAATCCGTAAAAATGCGTCTTCAGCGTTACAAAGGGAAAACTCTTGGGATTCATGGTCAGTGAGAAAGGGATAGAAGCAGATCCTACCAAGCGAAAAGTCATACTTGAGATGCCACCTCCCCGAACAAAGAAAGAAGTCTGAGGTTTCCTTGGGAAATTATAATTCATCAGCCGATTCATCAGCCAACTAACCTTCATCTGCGAACCTATCTTCAAACTCCTCCAAAAGGATTCAAGCAAGGTTTGGAATGTGACCTACTAAGAAGCTTTTGATCGAATCAAGCAATATCGTACTCATGACACCGCAGCCTGGTCTCCCTTTGCTCCTATACCTAACCATAACCGACACTGTATCTGGGGATTTTCTAACCCAATACCTTAAAGATTCCAGCAAAGAAAGATCCATATATTACGCCAGTCGCAAATTGGTCGGATACGAAGTCAACTACACTACTTTGGAAAAGGCATGTGTCGCACTTGTCTGGGTCACCCAAAAGTTGCGACACTACATGATCACCTTTCCCATCAAACTTGTATCCCGAATGGACCCCATCAAGTACCTGCTTGAGAAACTCGCCTTATTCAGCCGAATGGCTCGATGGATAATGCTCTTAGCCGAGTTTGATATCGTGTATGTCACATAGAAAGCTATGAAAGGAAGAGCCATCTTGGATTACCTTGATGACTACACTATAGAAGAAGTTGGTGTCTGGGTCTCTGAATTCCCAAATGAAAACATCCTCTACGCTGCTCGAGACGACCCTCGATGGCAAATGTTCTTTGACGGTGCTGCCAACAAAAAAGGATATGGCATTGGGATACTTCTAATTGCCCCAGATGACTCCCATCGCCATCAAATTGGATTTCCCTTGCACCAACAACATAACTGAATACGAGACATGCACGGTAGGCCTCAAGGTTGCTCTTAAGAAAGGCATTCAATGCCTGGATATCTACAGGGATTTCGCTCTCATCATCGATCAAGTGCTCAGAAAGTGGAGAGTCAAGGATGAGAAGCTCCAACCCTTCCATGCCAACTTAGATGAACTAGCCTCCCAATTCCAAGATATCACCTTGCATTACCTACCTCGAGTAAATAATAACCTAGTCGATTCCCTTGCTACCTTGGCCTCCATGGTCGACATGCCCGAAGGAATAACAATGACCCCCTTCCAGATTAAAAAATAAGACAAGCCAACCCACTTCTACCACATTTAGCTCGTCACCACAGAAGATCCCGAACTAGACAATTGCTGGTACTATCATATCTGGCACCTCCCCAAGCATGGTAGGTATCCCTAGGGTTCCAACAAGAAGGATCGAGCAACCCTCCAAAGACTGTCCGCCCATTACATCATCTGTTATAAAGAACTGCTCAAAAGGAACTTCGATGGAACTCATTTGCACTATATCGCAGGGATTGAAAAGATAATGCAGAAAATCCACGACGGGGAATGCGGCCCCCACATTAACGGTCACATGCTGGCCAAAAAGATCATCCGACAAGTCTACTACTGGACCACCATGACCCAAGATTGCACCGCCTATGTCCGGAGGTGCCTCAAATGCCAACAGTTCTCCAATCTTCAGCACCTGCCTTTGCGAGAATTATACAACATGGCTTATCCCTGGCCATTATCCACCTGGGGTATCGACATCATAGGAAAAGTTACACCGAAGGCTTCTAATGGGCATGAGTTCATCCTAGTCACCATTGATTACTTCACAAAATGGGTCAAAGCTGAGTCATACGCAGTGCTGAGCGCCAAGAAAGTGTCCAAATTCATTAAGAAAAACATCATCTGCCGATATGGGGTCCCTCATGAGTTAGTGTCAGATAACGGGTTGCATTTCGAGGCAAAAGTCACAGAAGTGGTCAACGAATATGGGATTCAGAGACATAAATCTTCTTCCTACCGACCTCAGACTAATGGTGCAGTCGAAGCCGCCAATAAGAACCTCAAAGCCATCATCAGCAAGATGACCGAAAGCTGTCGAGATTGGGCTGAACGGATCCCGTACGCCCTATGGGGCTACCAAACCTCAATTCGAACCTCTACTGGGGCTACCCCTTACTCTCTAATCTATGACATGGAAGCAGTCTTACCCGTAGAGCTGGAAATACCCTCGCTGCGTGTCATGCTTGAAAGAAAAATCAGCGAAGAAGACTGGTGCCAAAGACTTCTTGACGAGCTGATCCTCCTAGATGAAAAGAGATTGAAAGATCTATACCATATACAAGGGTACCATCGCTGAATAGCGCGTTCATTCAATAAGAGAGTCAAGGACCGCGGTGTTCAAGAAGGGGATTTAGCCCTCAATGAAATAGTAGAGCCCATCTGGAACCCCAGAGGGATATTCAAGCCCAATTGGAGCAACTCTTACATTATAAAGAAAATCTTGTCCGGTGGTGCCACCATGCTCACTGACTTAGACGGAGAGGATATGGCTCGTCCAGTCAACTTGGACCGTCTCAAGAAATTTTACCCCTAGTCCGAAATCTCAGCGCACTACGATTCTTCTCATCTCCCTTCTATTTTTTTTTTAAAAAATCTGCATTTCCCTCTACCCAGAACTACGTGGGCCTGATCCTCTACAAAAAACATTTTCAAATAAATTAAATTTTTTTAAAACCCAGAGGTACGTAGGCAGCTCATACATCTTATATGAGCACAACCTTTTCTTTTTCACAAAAAACTATTCTTTTCTTATCTCTGAGAACGACAGTTCATTCTAACATATACTTGAACAAAAGGATTATGCATGCCTTAGCGATCGGTATAGATAATTCAAAAAATACAGAACTCATAAAAAAGGCACAGCTGGATGATCAAAAACTTATTTATTTCACTAATAAGAAATAACGATACAATTACATAAGAAAAAGAACAGACAACTCCCTTCCCCCTACTTTAATAAAAAGCCAAATAAATCCCCATATTTATTCCCCATTACAAAATAAACTCTCTAGGAGTCCTATCCATAGCTACAAGAGGATCTCGCTCCGTCATCATCATCTACATCCTGGGGTCCCCAAGCTTCCCCTACCTGAATAGAGTGCTGCAGACGCTCCATGGACCGATAAGCTCCAACCAGCTTCGGAAAAACCTCAACGCCTCCTTACATGGTAATAAATAAGACAAGCCACCTTTGTCCAGTCTCCACTGCCAACATCTTACGACTACTCTCCTCTATAACCACTTCATATAATCCTTAGGGATATGCCAAACTCTCCCAACAGACTGAGAGGGACGCGTCGACGGACACCGACTCTCCCACAAAGAGCCAAGCCGTATGCGCAGACGCTCTGTCAAATCTTCTACCGGAAAAAATTTTAGTGTCTGTGGTGGCACGATCTGATCCCAGCCAAATTGGCGCAGAAGCCGCCAAGGTAAATAAAAAGAGGTTTGTCTGAGACCAACTAGCCGAACGTACGAATATTCTCCCAGCTCCAGAATAGGTAGCAGTTGTCCCCACCAAGGCACTGACCAGTACAGATTTAGAGCCCCATGCTCCACAAACCAGTTCTCCCAGCTCTCAATATCCAAGACGACGCTGATGAAATGGCATGAAAAGAAATTAGGTACAGCCGATAAAGGGTACTCTAGAGGAGTCACTAGGCGGAGTCTTTCAGACAACCACATGAACAACATCACGGGGCTACCCCTCAGGAAGTTAGAATGACCTTCTCGCCAGGCATCCAGGCCATTTAAAGTCTCCGCTAGTATCACCGTCGTAGGATTATGACGGTATGAAATCCAAGAAGTAATGGCTACAAGTTGTGGGTACGCCAGCAGTTCCGTAGTCACCAGCATCAATTTTGATACTAAGACCAGAACAACGACTCCGGCGTATCCAGCATCGCCAACTGCCTGTAAATGCACAAATTGTAACACTGCCGAAAGAAAGATCATTCCTCCAGTAACTAGTGGTCTAGCCGCCGAAGGTGAAATACGAAGAAGCCCGACCAACAAATCCCTGGGAGAATGGGAAAACTCAGGAAGAGCTACAACAACACTGGGATCTATCCCCAGCATGGCAAAAAATTACTCGTAGGTAGGACAGACTTCCTCCAAGCCAAAGCGGAATACATGGTCTTCGGGGTACCAAAATTATACCACCACCATTAGCATGCTCCATTCTATGGGCCGGTTGCGCCACAAAGAGACTCGACGCATGTTGAAAGCATCGTAGTCAACATTATAAGATCACATTGCTTCCAGGGATTCGAGGTAGTTATCCAACTCAATGCTACCAGGGAGAGCCATCTTACAAGACTAAAAAAATAGTAAGCAAGTAAGCAAGAATGCGAAGGTGTGATGAAAACACTCCACCCTTACCCCTTTTTATACTTAAAAACCCTCACAAAAGACATAATACCTGTAGAAATCAGAGGGAATCCTACCCCACAAAGTACAAAAGGCTGAAGGGGTACCAAATCAAAACTTTGAATTAATGGGACTGGAGTGGCCTGTCGATAGGCAGGACAAGGGTCTTGCCGATCGACAACCCCATATTTTTGGAAATTTTCCTTTTCCTCTTTTGTCAAAATCAGAAATTTAATAAAAAATAAATTGATATTTCAAAAATCCCCTTCCACCCTTATATAATCTCTCATTTTTCAAACTTTCCTTCAAAATCCACAAAATATCTCTCTTTACGGTCTCAGCAACAAAGTAAAACGCGCATGCGCATGCATTCATTCATCATAAACAAAAGATAATAAAAAAACCTATTGCATATATATGTTTTTCTGTGTTACATCAAATTTTTCATAAAATAAAGAAAAGAAGCGGGACACAGCCCGAACCCACATTCTCTATCTCTCTCTCTACCCCTCTGACGCGCTCTCTTTCCCCTGTGACGAGACACTGTACCACCGCTACCCGAGCCAGACTCCTCCCCGAATGAGGCAGACGACACCAAACAAGAAGGAACCGGGATCGTATTCCGAATATGGGCAGTCATTGAAGACATCCAGTCTCTGATGTCCCTCAAGTAAATGGTAGACACCCGGACTTGCTGCAAGTAAAGGGAGGAATCAGTATCAAAACAGAAAAGAAATCAAAAAGAAAGAAAGAGAGGAATAGGAAAAGGTATACCACAGGATGAGGGACCTCCTCTGTCAAACCCAGCTCCTCCAGAGCCATCGCATGAGGACGGTGTAGCATAGGCACCATCCCTCCATCAGCCCGTCGAATATTGTACGAAGGGGTATGCAACTACACAAATGGAACCTCCGAAGTTACCATCACCACCATCACAGACATCGACGGACCGCCACCGCTATGGGAGGACCCCACCGCCCGACTCGAACCCGCAGAAGGGAAAGGAAAGGCATCATCGATGCTGGGCACCATCATCCAACTCGTCACAAAGTCCATGTAATCATATGGCGCAGCCGTATCGGTGTACAACAGGTAGGACTCGCCAATCATTATTGCAATCCTCGCATCCTTCGGCAGCAATCGCTCCCGCCTCATAGACATAGGAGACCTCGCAGGTGGCACCACCACTTCCTCAGCAATCTGTCGGACCACCCTATCCCCGAGATACCAAGAGTGGCCAAACTCATACGCCAGTAAGCGCCGCAGCTGTGCATTCACTCCAGTCACCCCCGTGTCCTGAATAGCAATTCCCCAAAGGTAAAAGGTCACCTGAAATTCCCCAGCAGGTATAAGTCAATACAAAATCAGAGCATACAAAGACAAAGACCAAAAAGGAAAGAGTCTTACCCTATCACTGGTCAAGCCATTCAAGACCTGATGCACCGCCTCTAGAGAGAGAGAGAGCTTTTCAACTGTCGATTGGCCTTGCGCCATCGATACAATCGATAGAAGTCCCCAACGGTATCGTCCTTCAAAGCGATCAGTTGGGTATTGCACCTAAACACCTCATTAAACCACGTCTGCCAAGAACAAAAACGTGCAATAAAAAAATGAGACACATAAGGAACGTGCGAATGCATGAAATGAAAATACTAAAAATAAAGAATACCTCAATGAGATACATGGATCCAGTAAAAGTCTGTCGGCAGCACCGACTGAATGCATCCAAAGAAAAATAAAGGGTCGCCAAAGTCAGGCTCCCCCAATCATAAAAGGGAATGTTCAAAAACACCCTCAAGCACGACAAGAACCACAAATGGACGTTGTCGCCGCTCGACGCCACCATGAAACCCCCCCAGCACTAGGAAGATAAACAATCGAGCCATCTGCCTCACCTACAGCCCATCCTCCACATCAACCACCCTGCTCAGCAAAACATCCTTCAGCAAGGATAATTGGATGGAATTCCCAAACACTATCCTCCTCACATCATCGAGCGCCACCCGCACCGCCTTCAGCCTCACCCGTAAAGAGCGATCCGCCTCTATCTGCTCTCCATCACAATCCAGCCCTAGTAGCTGCTGCACATCTATGGGAGTCACGATCATCTCCCCAAAGCCTAAATGGAAGGTGTGGGTAGTATCCCACCATCTCTCCCCCAGAGATCATAAGTCCGCTGTCGAACGAGGCATCTCATCTAGCACAGACGCCAGCCTCCAAAAACTCGCTGATGATACCACCCAACGCACCATAGGTGGAAGATGATCCCAAACATCCTTAAGCCCCTTCATCCCGCGGGCACGCATATTCGACAGAGAGACATCAGACTGTCAAAAAGAAAAAAACCTTGTCAAAATCCAAAAGGAAAAATCACCAAAAAGAGAAGAATGCCAAAAGTCACTTTACTCACATAACTGCCAGGGTTCACCACCCTCGAAGAGCGATGATGTGATGGCTCTCGTTGCAAGGTCCGTTCAATCGCAATCGGATCGAATGCTTCAAAATAATTCTCTCTCCCCAAATCAAGAGGCGCCTTAACCCT
The DNA here is from genome assembly GCA_949130495.1 of Sambucus nigra. Taxonomy (NCBI): domain Eukaryota; kingdom Viridiplantae; phylum Streptophyta; class Magnoliopsida; order Dipsacales; family Adoxaceae; genus Sambucus; species Sambucus nigra. The sequence goes on from OX422210.1 coordinate 303,264,335, forward strand.
CCATTCCACATTTGCCTAGTCATCAACAGTCAACCATTCACTATGTACTGCAGTGCTCACAATAGCGGCCATTTTTTAGATCGGAATGCTAGAACGCTTCACAGAAGGAGAGAAATAAAGAAGCTATGAAAAATGAAGGGAATTCGCCCCCTTTATATAGGATGCCAAGGGTCATATCGATCGGCACTAACCCCAACCCTACCGATCGGCACTGCCTCTTTGCCTTCCTGAGGCAGTCCAAAAGTCTGTGCCACTGTCGAATGGCACCCTCTGCACCATGCCGACTGACACCCCACTTAAAATTTCGTACAAAAAGGTCCCAGAAAATACCAGAAAGCCCTAAAAAATCCTCAAAAAATTCCTAAAAACCCCAGGAAGGATTTAGAACAATTTTACCAAGAAAACTTCTCACTTCCTCGAGCGAAACCCCTATTTCCCCAGCGAAACTTTCAAAAAACAAAAGAATTCTCCTCCCGGCGACGTCCCCGGAGGATCTCTAAGGATCACCTCCTATTCCCCAAAGGTCTCAAACCTCCCCGAGCAATACATCCAATACCTGGACCACCTAATCACTTCCCCAGTGGAGTTTATGGCATCAAATTTTCCTTTTCTCCGTAAGGTCTCCAAAATACACAAAGATTCCCCCAACCATCAGCTCCCCAGCTCTAATCAAGATGACGAGGTAATTTTCCCAGTAGAGTTCCCCAAGAACTTCCCAATTTAAGCCCGCAGAATTGGCTTTAACCCACAAAATTTGTCACCCCCAACTTAAGCCCGCAGAATTGGCTTCGACCCGCAGAGTTGGTCACCCCCAACTTAAGCCCGCATAATTAGCTTCGAACCACAGAATTGGTCATCTCAACTTAAGCCCACAGAATTGGATTCGACTCGCAGAATTGGTCATCTCAACCTAAGCCCGCAGAACTGGCTTCGACCCGCAGAATTTGTCACCTTAACTTAAGTCCGCAGAATTGGCTTCGACCCGCAGAATTGGTCACCCTCAACTTAAGCCCACAGAATTGGCTTCGACCCGTAGAATTGGTCACCTCAACTTAAGCCCACAGAATTGGCTTCGACCCACAGAATTAGTCATCTCATCTTTAAGCCTGCAGAATTAGCTTCGACCCTCAGAACTGGTCATCCCTACTTAAGCCCGCAGAATTGGCTTCAACCCGCATAATTGGTCATCCTTGTTTCCTTAAGCCCATATAATTGTCTTCTACCGGTAGAATTGGTCATCCCTACTTAAGCCCACAGAATTGGCTTCGACCCTCCAAATTGGTCATCCCCAGCATGCTCCTTAGGTCCTCAGAATCGACCTCGACCCTATGGTCATCCTTTTTCAAAGGCATCATGTGGTGTCTATTCGACGGCTATCATTTGTTCCAAACTCACCCATCGAGGGGCTTTGTATACACCCTATTTTGTTACCCCCTAAACTCTCCTTAGGTCCCAAGCACCTCCCTTCAACACCATAAACCTAGGTCATACCCTGAGTACCGACCTAGAGACCACTTGGCGCTCTCAGGATCCGTTTGACCAAAAAGATAAACTCTTCAGCTCGACTGAGACTAAATGAATCTTTAAAGGGCACTGAGTCCCCTTTCTAACGGTCTATCCCGTGCACGATTCTGACTTACCATACGAACGAATGACCCATTTTCCCTGAAACTCAATCAGGAGGCCACCAGGCGCTCCAAGGCTCCGTTTGACCTAAGTCAACCCTTCAGCTCGACTGAGACTGAATGAATCCTCAAAGGGTACTGAATTCCCTTTCCAATGTTCTGTCCCGTGCACGATTCTGATTTACGATACGGACGAAAGATCCGTTTTACTCTGGGAGGCCATTGAATGCTTCCAGGCCCCGGTTGACCAAAGTCAACTCCCCAAACTGGGTCAAACTCTTTGGAATGTCGAATTACATCTCCTAGCCTTTCTAATGGTCTGTCCCGTGCACGATTCTGACTTACCATGCGGACAAACGATCTGTTTGCGTCCGAAGTTTTCCCGTCCAAAGGACTGACGAGTGCTTCCGAGCCACATTTGACCCAAACTAAACTTCTGAACCCGGGAGTAGTCCCAAGGACTTTCAAAGGTCTCATAATTACCTTTACAATAGTTTTCCCCGTGCATGCTTCTGATCAACGGTTTACGCTCTGCGGCCAATTTTTTGAAAAGGCCTAAAAGACACTGCCAAACGATAGGTCCCAGACCCTGCCTATTGGCAATGTGCCTAAACACACCTGTCGATAGGTAGGACCAGGTCTATGCCGATCGTCAATGCCCTGGGACTATAAAAAGGAGGGCATGGCCTCATTGCATAGGGAGCCCAGATCTGATAGACGTCACTCAGCAAATCCAGAAAACCACCCTCGAAGTCAACGTGATTTCCACATCCAAATCCCTTTCCAACCATCACTTTTCATCATCCTTTTCATCAAACTAGGTGACTTAACTTCCCTCCATCATCATCCAAGTGCAAGGGATGCTCTCCAACATTCAAGATCAAGCTCAAGATCTTCAGGTCCAATTTTCTCAATTCTCTCCTTAAACTCTCATAAGCTCGCATTAACTTGTTTTATTACTTAGCACTTTTATTCTCTCATCTCACATATCTTAATATACTTTTTATTTAGTATTATTTCACATATCTTATTTTCATAAAAAACAAAAAAACAAGAAAAGGAAGGTTTGCTCATAAATTTCAAACGGGAATTCTCACACTTTTCTTACACTTTTCTCATAACTAAAATACTTTTTTACACACACACACACACAAATAAGAGAAGTCCCCTGTTGGATTTATGGGATAAATCCCAACCCCTTGTTTGCATGCGAACTACGTGGACTTTGATGACTTTATAGGCTATGTAGGCGTCGAACCCAAGACTCGAGTCCTATTCTCATTTCTTCTCTCGTTTTCTATTTTCTCTAAACTCAACTCTCTTAGATTACATATATTTATATGAATATATTTGTTCTTAGTGGCGTATTATTCCACATACGTTATCGTTCCATTATAACAATCAACGCAAGGATAATCGCGTAAATCCTATTTTCTTATATTATTTTTATGAACCTTCCTACGGATGACTCACTTTATCTCTTCCATGACACAAGTCGAGTATTCTTATCTCCACTATATATATTCACATACATATATATCAAGGGGAAAATAAAGGAAAATAGTAAAAACCCATGAGAGACCATAAGGGAGGAATGGGTGCCTAACACTTTCCCATTTCGTAACTTAGCCTCCGGACCCTTTTTGAATCATTTTGGTTTAGTATCTATCAATATGTCTTTGGATGTTGTCCTTCGGGATGGCTCCCTTTCTTTTGTCCATTTTGAGTAAAATAGACTGGCGACTCCATCTCTCTACATTTTTCACCTCATCAACGACGTCGGCCAAAGAGCTCCCTAGAGGGACTCACGGGACCTAGGATCTCACTCTACCCACCCGTCGTGAGAATCGGGGATGGCCACATCTAGCGTGTATGATATTTATTATTTGCGTTATACCCCTCTAGTGCTATCAAGGGAAGTTGCGCGATGCGTGTGAATACACCTGGCTTGAGGAGGAGGGAAAGTACAGTCCCCAGGTCACAGCGTCCAGTATTTTATCGTACGAGAGGTAGGGGTAAGACGTCTTGGGTATGATTCATCTTTCTCTCAGGTTAGGAACTATGGCCACTTCACATTCGTTATGGTTAGGTTTACCATGTTCGATATGAGCTAATCCGACTGTTGGTAACCCAGGGACATGCGAGCGATTCCTTGGAAGTTGATAGCATTATAGAGATTATTAGTATACATATATTGTGTGTTATGTATGTGTACTTACTAGAGATTGTGAAATCATGTATAGTTGTGCAAATATTATTTTGCAAGCTTTTTAGATAGTGTGTGATATCTTAATATTATAATTAGAGAAAGTTATAAAGATGTGTATTATGTTTTGTTCTTTGTAGCATGAGAGTGTATGAGCATACTCTTATGCCTCTAGATGGGAAGTGAGGGGCGCGTACTATGGACTGTGGGCCTAACGGATTTCCATGACCGACAGTATTAGATAGTACGGTATCGGGGGGTGCCTTATTTGGATTTTGCTTTGCGAGACGTCCCACGCACGAAACTTAGCGCAATGTTGGGCGTGGGGAAATGTTTGGTCCTAAGTTCTTGGGTTTATGTAAAATAGTGGGTGAATATTTCAGGCATTAATGATGATGTGTGATATCTTATGCTAATAACTTGTGAAGTTAGTAATTAGAAACCGAGAACTTATAATGGAGATATTTATGTATAAGTTTGGTCCTAAACATAGGAGGAGATAGAAGAAGTAGATAAATGGTAATATTTTAGATATAGTGAGCTACGCTAAAGAGGATTATGCATAGATTAAGATGAACTATCCCTAGAATGTATTGGGTAGCTTATTGAGGTTCACATGCATACGTTAGGTGTGGCTATAGATGAGGGGTGAGGTTGAGTCTCAAGAGAGAGTGTGACACCACTTTAATTATGAAATTTGTGCATTCATAATTATTATGCTTTTTAATTCACGAGATAAAATTATTTTCGAACCTCGAGCTTTGACCCGTTTATATATTATCTCTTGCTATACATATATGTATATTTTAGGTGTCCCTCTGCAAGGACGCCAATGATGCCAATTTTATCTAGAGTCCTTGGAGCTGTAGCAAATGCAGAATGTTACATGATTTTATTATAGTCACTTCCCCTTTTTGTAAATCTAGTTAAGTATCCATTTTTGTATATCGGTTATATGTACCCAGGGGTTGCATATTTTTAGTTCGTATATGTTTTAATAACTGAATGTTGTATTGTCTGTGACCCGACAGCATATTCGGGTATTTCTTTTGTTGTACTCGTGTATATATTATCATGTTTTGTAGTCATGCTAAATGTTGGTTTGAAGTTTCTTATATGTTTTTGAAATTTTGTCATCCTTATATTTTATTTTGGGTGGTCAGCTATGTTTTAATTGACTTTATCAGTTGATGCTGAGAATGATCCATTTGAGATTCCCCTTTCATCTTAGTATAGGGTTGGCCACCCGTTATTAATTTAAGCAGAGTGTCATATAAAGGTTTGTATGAAGAATTTAAGTACTTGCAAACATATTTCAAATGTTTTTCGAACTTTTCCCATTGTGAAATATTTTTCAGATCTCCAGATATTCAGCTACAGGGACTGTAGGGTTAGTCTCTTCATCACGACGTTGTGTGCAGTACTTGTGGATGCTAGGATATTTGATTTTATCCACCTCAGTTCATTCTATCTAGATAGGATTAAGCATTTTAGCATTTTCCTTTTCGGTGTGTTTCTTATAGATGGATAGGACTTTTTGCTTTGAGTAAGATATTTCTTATTATTTCCCAGTAGAATATTTATGTTGATATTATTGTTACAACCAATAGTTTATTCGGTTTACGTTATTTATGATTATTCTCCTATCAGTTCTATTGTTCCTATTAGTTAGTGCATATTATGTTGGTTGTATTTTAATATTTGTTACGACAGTAATGCTAAGAATGAAGTCATAATTGATTCATATTTAATTTTATAAAAGGCCTGATCAACTTATATTAGAATAGGCGGTGTGTTACATCGCCATTATGTGGTTTCAATGCCTCATTAAGTCACTGCCATGCAGTGAATGACCTATGGGAACATCTAAAGAACTTCTTATTAGGGGTTTCCATTGTTTTTGAGGTGATAAGAATAAGAATTCCTTCACAATGAGTTTTCTTGCACTTGCTATACACCCAAGGTCATTTTGGAATAGTGTGGCCTTTCAACTCACACATTTGGCACTGAAACACCTGCAAGAATAAGAAAACCAATGTTTCACATACCTACCCTTTCCTATTATATTGGAAACTGAATGTACCCCCAATCATGTCCAAATCCTATTTTAGGCTTGAATACTTATTTATCAGGAATAAATACAGGCACAAGGCTAATAAAAAATGGTTTATAATCGAAAAATTTACCTTTTCCCCTTGCTTAGATTATTCTCTACTTCCAACTTTTTCATTCACATTCCTAAGGTTTTAAATACAAGATCCATTTTAACATAAATGTTCCTAATTTCTCTGGCACTATGATATGTGATGTTAATTTCAGGTGTGTTTGAGATCTGCTACCCGAATTTATGGAGCAAAAATACCAGTGTTAGCGGGTAGAAGAAGATGAACTAGGTAGGGCTTCTAACGACTATTTAATGTAGGTCATTAGATCATGACATGTTTGGATGTATGGGGATGTTAACAACCTGAATTTCGGTTCATTATGTTGGTTGAGAATGTTTTAACTAATAAGGGTATTTGGGTTAAAAGAAGTTATTGGGGCTTAAATCTAATATTGAACTAGCGAGTTCCAGATGGTATTAAAGTCCCATTAGTTTTAATGGGGGTTATATTAAAAAAATTATGTGAGGTGGGGTTATGTCAAATATGGTATTATAAATTGGTGGTTAAGTAAAAAAAAAAACCATATTAAAAACGTGAAAAAGAAATCTAGCCTCATTTGAATAATGTGTCTCAGGGTGGATATAAAAAATAATATGGTGGGCTTGACTCTCTTTTTCTGCAAATAAAATAACAAATCACATAATTAATTTTAATAACCAATATAAACTACAGTTAAACGAAACACATCAATGATTGTATTAAAAAACTATAATGATATTAATAAAGGATGAATATAATGTATGGTGAAATGAAGAGACGGGTTACAATTTTTCATTACTTAACAAAAGTTCACCTCTCTCGGCCAAATCTAGTACTAATATTGATCTACTCATGCTCAATTGCCCCATATATGCATACATGTCCACTAGTACGGTTCTTAACTCTAAGGTTAATTTCAAATTATTGTTATTCATATATCTCTGCATGGTGATCCCCTCCTCAAGTTCACTTAAGTGAGCACAAACACGTAAAATAATAACCATATAACCTCGTTAGCCCGTATCCCTAATACCCATATTATTCAAAAAATAATCAAAGACCATCCATACTCCCCATGCATAACATAGTCATCAAATAAAGATCTCCATGATACAACCTCTCTTAGGAATTTATTTAAATAATTCTCGTGCCAAACCCACATTCCCATATTTACAATAAACATTCGGTATAGAATTCCACAAAACCAAGTTCATGTTTAAAATTGCATCAATCACTTCATTGCTTGTGTAAAGTTCCCACAACTTTCATAAATACGAATTAAAAAAAAATCCCTTTTTCTACAATGCGGACATAATTGTAAAATCACGTCAAATCTTTCTCAAGTAAGGTGAAGCCTTGGTTATAAAGGGGGTGTTAGATTGTTTAAAGAGACACCGACTCAAAACATTTCGACACAAACATACATTGACTTGTTTGGAGTCTTTATTTTTGAGTAACCTCTAATTATTGTGTAATAGTTACAGATTATTGGACTGGAGAGTTGAGAAAAACCCAATATTAGTCAATGTCGTCGTAATTAGATGGTGTTTCAAGGAAAAAAGCATTAAAAACATGTATTTGAACATCAAATAGAGACAAAAAAATTTAGTAAAGACCAAATAATTTTTTTTACGACAAAACATTACCATGGCAACATGTCTCATGCTTAGATAGTTGGCTTATCTATAGAATTTAATTGAGATTAAAAGTATACGGGGGTAACTTTAAGAGGAGATTAAGACACAATTTGAAAATAGGTGATAACTATTTTTAGCAAGAATGGTGATATAGTTGAGATTAATCCACATTTTGGAAACAAAACTTAACAATTGTTAGCACTTAATATAATGTAAGTGAATTAAATAAGTTATACCCATGGGCTCAACGTGAAACAAATCTAGACAAAAGAAAAATCAACATTGTAAGAATAAAATTTCTAATTGAGTTCCTTGTGTGTTTTTTACTTATTCTCGGAAAAAAACATGTTTTTGAGTCATCGATAGATTTTTTATTTGTCACGATCCCACACAGTCTATGACACAGAGATTATTGAAGACGTTACGGCCAAGGTTCAAAGATAAATTATGGCGAGATTTTATTGGTACATTTTTTATGTCTTCATTGCATTCTGAGATCACTCAGTTATGAATGCATAATGTAAATGGAACATGGAATTTATTTTAAAATGTTTAAGGATGTTATTTTATTAAAGAAATATTTTCAAAGTGTTTTAAAAGGATTAAACTTCGTTTATTTTAAGATAAAGATGATTTAGAGTTGTGTTTAAAACAAACTCACGCATGCAGTGGTTCAAATGACGTTGACAGTCATTCAAGCGAGATTCTATTATCGTTCAAACGAAATGGATATCTCATTCGAGCGACATGGTTAAGTCATTCGAACGAGACACTGCCTCGACATTTTTATTTAAGGCGTGTTTTCTCAAAATTTCGTAAGTGTGCAGTCCAGAAAAAGCAGTATATGAACAATATGCTTTTCTGCACTTGTTTTCAAAGGTTTTCCAAAGTCTAAAACATCCTTAGAAGTTTCAAAGATCCGTGATTTCATCATCATATGCAAAAGTGATATTTGTTTGCACCATTAGTTTTTTCATCACTTTGAACATCGTTGGGTTTGCGGTGAAGAAGTGAAAGAGTTCGTGTTCAACATCATAGACGTTTCTAAGCTACATCAGTGGACATCGAGGCATTCGTAGACGCGAGTGTTGTGGATAAGTATCGCGGAAGGATTCGCGTGGGCACTGTGGATGAGTGGTTGAAGATTCAGAGAAGCGTCAAAACTTATGGGGATCGAGTCCTTGAGTAAGACTATCTTTGTACTTTGTAATACTACATCATAGTGATTGTCTAGCTTGGATCATTCAAGATTTTTTCCCTTAGTGGTTTCCTCTTACATCCGACGTTGACTTTTGTGAGCTTACTTTATTTTACTTTCTTTAATTACTAGATGAATGTTTAGGATTAATCAAGATAAAATTTGGTTAAGTTAAAATTGGTTCACAACTTGGTACAATTTAAAATTTGGAAAAAGAGTTTTTCAAAAAGGATAGTTAGTTTTTTGTCATCCTTAAAACATACTCGAAAGAAAAAGGGGCCTACAAATTGGAATGAGAGCTAGAAACATTTTTTATTTATTATTTGATCCCTTGTGTTTTTTAGGATGAATCTTGGAAGTTTGAAAATTTTTGTGCTCCTATTTTTTATGGCACAAATTATGTTTATTGGAAAATGCAAATAAGAAGTTCTTTGAAATCAATTGATGAGCATGTGTGGTTAATGGTAGAAAAGGATTGGACTCCACCGGTTACACGAGAGGGTGAGGCCACTACACTAAAACCCGTTGAGTCATGGACCGAAGCTGAACATAGACCTGCACTTTACAACTCTAAAGGTCTTCACGTAATTTCCTCACATGTCACACCGAAAGATTATAATAGAATCATGACTTGTGAAACTTCAAAAGAGGCTTGGTATACACTTTCACTTACTCACGAGGGCACTTGGATGGTTATGGAATCTAAGGTACAAAACCTCACTACACAGTTTGAGACGATTAATATGTTAGAGAGTGAGTCATTTGATGAGTTTTACGTTAGATTGTCCAATATTGTCAACTCGTCATTTAACTTAGGAAAGAAGATTTCTGACAACTATGTGATAAAGAAAATTTTAAGATCTTTGTGCAAGTAGGTTTGATGCGAAAGTGAACATTTTAAACTCCTTAGGTATGCTTGAATCAACGAAACTTGAAGAGATTATAGGTGACCTACAAACCTATGAACTCGATATTTTACTTCCAAGCAAGTGCCAAAGAAAGAAAAAGGGCATTGCTTTGAAAGCCCGAAAAGAGGAGACTAAAGTTTCAAATGACGATTCCGATTTTGATTTTGAGGATATCGTCTTGTTGGCAAAGAAGTTCAAAAAATTTCTTAAGTTTCAAAAGCAATCGAAAGATGCCAAAAAATTTAAGAAATTCAAGAATAACGAGGTAGATTCCACCCCTAAGGATAAAAGTGAGAAAATTAATAGGATTGAGCCGGATAGGCGTTTTGGGTGTTAGTGGTATGGTCACAAGATTGCCGAGTGTCCTACTAGACTTAAGAAAGAGGAAAAGAAATCGATAGCTTATAATGCCTCCTTAAGTGATAGTGATCCAAAAGAGGGAGAGTGTTCCCCCAATGAGAGCAAGTTTGTTTCTTTCTTGGCATGTCATGTGAGCGACGATGATAAATCTTACCATGATGATTCTCATGTGCATGACACTTTCGAGGCTGTTGAATCCCAAGTAAGTGAGGGTGAAGCTAGTGAGGATGAGTAAATCGATGTAAGGGAGTTGCAAGTTGCCTTTAGGGAATTGTATGATGAAGCGACAAAGGTGAAATAGGCATACTCGAAATTGCAAGGTAGGTTGAATGAGCGTGCCATAGAAAATAATGATTCTTTAGTTGAGCACCTTATGGCACGAGAGAAGATGCTTAGGTATAAGTTAGAGTATGTTTAAAAGGATAGAGATAGCCTACGTTGTTTGATGGAGGCTTTGAAAAAAGAGGTGCTAGAGTTTGAAGAGTCTAGGCATGTGCTTGAGTTGAGGATTAGTGAGTTAGAGGAAAGATTGAAAGAATCGAGTAAGGTGAAGTTTGAATTGAAATATAGGTTGGAGAAATTGGATCGGATGTTAGACACCGTCCAAGTCAAGGTAAATAGGTTTGGTATAGGCTACGATGATCACGTTGTTCCCACTACAAAAGCCAGTACCAATCGTGTGAGAGAGACCACTAGGAACGTGAGGAGAGGTTAACATTTTGGTAATCAATCCTGTCGAGTTTACACTTGTTCCCATTACGGTAGGAAAGGTCACCTTAGACGTTTTTGCTATGACCTTAGGAATGTTCCTAGAAAGTTTAGGAATAAAGTCGTTTCGGTTCCCAAAACTCCCATGAATAATTTCACACCTACTCGTGTTAGGAAATCGGACTTAGTGGATTTAGGAATTAAACTTCATGATTCTTATTTGGTTGCACTTGATTCTTCCCATGATAGATCTAAAGGATGATTGTATTGCCATGTTTGTCATGCTTTAGTCTTTGCATCATGATTTATACTTTTTTAGTGTTATGACATCTGTATCTTATGTATTATATGTTTCATTTATTGAGTCTTATTTGAAAAATACAAAAAGATTTTTTTTTTTGATAATTTTTTTTTATATATACAAAAATATTTTTATTTTTAAATATTTTTGGGAAATATACAAGAAGATTTTATTTTGGGGTCGAAAATATTCATAGAAAGACATAAAAAGATTTTCGTTTTTTTCGTGTACTGAGTATTTCATGTTTGATGTGGCATATTAGTGTGCTTGGATCCCCATCATTTCGTTTATCCATGTGGGTAGGACATTAGGTCATAATATTTGATGCATTGAATGATCTTAACCATTGTATTATGGGGTTGTTTCGCAGTTGATATGCATATGAATGCGACTTTGTATATATGTTATATTTGCACACATGCACGAGTTTATATGAATGTTTGACATCTCATGCACATTTTAGTCTGGTGAGGCGTTCTTATCTCAATTTTTTCATCTAATCATAAGTAGACTTAGGGGGAGGTGTGCATGTAAGAACCGTTTACCAAGAGGATGCAATTGAAAAATGATGGAAAGGGCTGCGAGAGTACAAAATTAACTAGTTGTGAAAGCTACCGTTTAAAAGAGCCCAAAAGAAAAAATAAAGGTCATAAAAAGAAACTTATACCAAAAATTTGAGCCAATAGGATTTCTCTAAATTAAGAAAATTAGAGACCTCAAAAGAGCTTAAAAAGAATATATAAATTTGAGGGAGTTCGGATGGAAAAATTAAACGGATTTGCACTATGAATCCTTTTGTTGAAACATTGCATCATGACGCTATTGTTTGTAGAATTGTCAATATTCCAGATTTGTGTACGTGTTTGATTGTCTAGTTCATTTACCTCATCTTATTAATTGTCACATATGGCTAAAATCAGAGCTTGTTGACATATTGCTATCAATTAGAGCTTCTTGAACGTTTAAATGCGTTGGATTTTTGATTCATTTGTTGTAGCTCACAACCATTCACTCCATATCCATGTTTGAGCATATTGATTCTATGTTGGCATGAAACTCACATTTTTTTTTTATGTTTTGTGGTTGTTTTACTGTCTTGAGCTCTTTGTAGTTAGCTTTTTCAGGAAATTTTTTCACTGGGCGAAACCTTAAGATTTTTAGCACTGGAATAAAGATTTTTTCATGTCGTTCAAATGACATAGAGTTTTCTCTTGAGAGAATTGCCTATATCATTTAAACGATAAGATGAAGTCGTTCTAGCGACCGCCTCACGATTTTTGGGTTATTCTATCGGACCATCATTTACTAGTATTATCCTGTATTTTTGATTTTGGGTTTTATGGGATGAAATTTGGGCGTCATATGGATTGACGGCCCGACTTAGGCATTTCACTATTAGGTTTTGTTACGGAATAGTCAAAGGGCGAGATTTGTAAGGACAAAATTTCCAATTGAGTCCCTTGTATATTTTTGACTTATTCTACGAAAAAAACATATTTTTGAGTCATAGATAGATTTTTATTCGTCACGATCCCACACAGTCTATGACATAAAGATTATTGAAGACGTTGTGCCGAAGCTTCAAAGATAAATTATGCCGAGATTTTATTGGTGCATGTTATATGTATTCGTTACATTTCGAGATCACTCGGGTATGAATGCGTAATGTTAATAGAACTCATAATTTATTTTAAAATGTTTAAGGATGTTATTTTATTAAAAAAATATTTTTAAAGTGTTTTAAAAGGATTAAACTTCGTTTATTCTGAGATAAAGATGATTTAGAGTTGTGTTAAAAATAAACTCACGCGTACAATGGTTCAAACGACGTTGATAATCGTTCAAGCGAGATTCCATTGTCGTTCAAACAATATGGATATCTCCTTCGAGCGGCATGCTTAAGTCATTCAAATGAGACACCGCCTCAACGTTTTTATTTAAGGTGTGTTTTCTCATAATTTCGTAAGTGTGCAGTCCAAAAAAATCAGTATACTAACAAAACATTTTCTGCACTTGTTTTCTAAGGTTTCCAAAGTCTAAAATATCCTTAGAAGTTTCAAAAATCCGAGCCTTCATCATCGTATGTAAAAGTGATCTTTATTTGCACCATTGGTTTGTTAATCAATTTGAACATCGTAATGTTTGTAGTGAAGAATCGAAGTAGTTCGTGTTCAACATCGTAGACATTTCCAAGCTACATCGGTGGACACCGAGGCATTCGTGGATGCGAGTGTTGTGGAAAGGTATCGCGGAAGGATTCGTGTGGGCACTGTGGAGGAGTAGTTGAAGATTCAAAGAAGCGTCAAGGCTTGTGGGGATCGAGTCATTGAGTAAGAATATCTTTGTATTTTGTAATACCACATCATAATGATTATCTGGCTTGGTCCGTTCGAGGTTTTTCCTTTAGTGGATTCTTCGTACATCCGGCGTTGACTTTTGTGAGCTTACTTTATTTTACTTGATTTAATCACTAGATGTTTCGAATTAATCAAGATAAAATTTGGTTAAGTTAAAATTGGTTCACAACTTGGTGCGGTTTAAAATTTGGAAAAAGAGTTTTTCAAAAAGGATAGTTGGTTTTTTGTCATCCTTAAAACACACTCGAAAGAAAAGGGGGCCTACAAACATATATGATATTGTTTATACATTCTTGAATGAATGATGCACCAAACCATATCCAACTACAAAATAGCAAACAACAAACCTTACATTTCATAAGAGAGTGTCCACCAAAAAAATAATTGAGTTTTTTTCACTTGATGAAGTAGTTGTTCAAATTCTATATGTTATCTATGAAAATACCCAAATACACAAACACACAAGTTATCTCTATCCCATAACAATAAATAACTATTTTGAAAAACATGAAATGCGATACTCAAAATGTATAACTTAAAATATTGACGTTCTCATGACACACTTAAACCTCAGGTATTATAATCAATGCCTCTTAGGCTCTCACTCTGCGGATAAACATCATGGTGTATTAAAATAAAACCTAGAATTAACTAAATCAACACTTGTAGTGATCGAAATTAGTTTCTCCTATCACTAAATCAACACTTGTACTGACCAGAGTTAATCTCTCTTATCCCTTATCAATTACGAAGCTAAAGGAGGAATAACGTTTATTAATAATTAAGAGGATAGAGCTGAGACAATGGGAAAAAAGTAGTAGAAGGATAAATTTTATTCAACCAAGACAACAAAATAAAAAAAATAAAGACAACAGGTTTACAATACAAGACAACATTCATTCATATGGACATTTAGAGATGATTTACAAAAAAAAAGGAGAGGGAGAGAGAAAAATAGTTACCACCTTTCCTACCATGCTATTATATTAAACATACTCCCCATTTTCCCTTCTCTGTAGTGAAAATGAGAGGATCATTTAGTAAATAAAATCATGAACATAATTTTGTTCCTATTTTCACACAATTGGCAAATAACCCATCTCGTTTCTCTGTATAAATTCATCGAATAAATAAGAAGTTCCATCCAAGAAAAAATATAATGAAAGACACCAGGATACACATCAACATAATAATTAATGTCCACATTTAGTGTATTACCTTGTGCGCAAATAAAGAAGAAACTTAGGTTGTAGAGTTTTAGGGATTTTTTCATAAACCTTAATTTGATGCATAAAATTATGTGGTGAGGAAATATATGAGAGAGAAAGTCCACTCTGGTGAGTGAGAGTTATTCCAGAGGCTCTGTTGAATGAGAGTTATTCTAGAGAGTCCGTCTAGCGAGAGTTATCTCGACGAGTCCCATATTTTTCACCTGTGAGAGAGAGAGAAAAAGAACGACAAAAAGTATAGCACAATAAATACAAGTGTTGCAAGAGTATTCCAGCGTAAGCGCATTGAATTGAGTGGGGGAAGGATAAAAAGATTTTTTTTAAAATAAATTTTGTTCATAAAAAAAGACCGACCGTATATTAATAACGGAGCCTGCATTGTGATCACTATCAAAAGTCATACAACGGAGGTTGTGAAGAATGTAACAAGGAACAAAGAAGTAGATTAATAATTAAAGGCATCGAGTCGTGAATAAGTATAATTTATTCTTTTATTGACACCTATATCATAGTGGACTTGTTGGCTAAGTCATCCGAGGTTCTTCTCGTTGTGGATTTTTCTCTTACATCGCTGCGTTGTGGTTTATTTTTAATTTTACTCTAGCACATATCACCTAGATGCATCCCTAGGGAAAGACAAAATTGGTAATTTATTTACACAACGTTTGGTTTAATTGTTGCATGATTCAAATTGGATTAATTATTTATTTGGTTAATTTAATTGCAAAAATTAAAAATTTAGTTTTACCTCGCCTTTAAGTTCGGTAACAATTTAGTGAACTTTGTTTTTATTTTGAAAAATACTCCCCCAAAGTATCATAGGAGGCCTATCTGAGGAGTTCTTCACTCAGTAGTCCTACCTTTTTCCCCCATCCACATAATACACAACTTTGTAATACATCATTGCATTAGTGTCCCAGACCATTAGAGGGTCACGATAATGCATTGCGTGGTAGTTTATTCTTTTTCCTCAAGCTCTGAGGGAGAATATTAAAGTTAAGAATCGTTTTGGTGGAGTTGAGACCTCTCCTCTCGAGTAATTTGCCTCCTCGGGACATGGTATCTTCTATAGGCATGTTCAAGGAGTTAGCAGCTTAGGCATATCCTAATAACGAGGTCCCATATGCCTCAAATTAAGGGGATCCATTTTCCTTACTCCTTCAATAATAGGGTCCAACCATATATTATGATGGACTTATATGTCAAGGGCATTCACACCACCATCACAAATTGAATTCTTATTGAGAATAGTCTCCTATATAACATTTGAGGAGTTCAGCTTTCTATCTATGTATCCAATCTCATCGTATTCATGTATGATCAAAGTAAGGTTGTCTTTACCTAAAAATTGAGAGTTTCCTATATTTTCCCTTTGATCCGGTTTGTAAGTACTTTCCACGCTACTTTGGTATTGTATCGGGATAACTTGTCTCTAGTGTAAAAAAATGTTAAAGTACCTTATGACATTTATCTTGGTGTGAACTCATTTTTAGCATGGAACTTAGCCTTATCAAGCTCTTATTCTACCAGGTGCTAAAATATAATGTTGGAGAATTTTTAAAATAAGTGAGTACGAGCTATGGGAGTAAAAGCTTGAAATCTTGTCCCACATTGGAAGTGTGTAGAGAAAAGTGGGAAGCTAACCTGATATAAAAAGGAGAGTGTCCCACATTGAAAAATGAGTAAAGCTAAGTGACACCCACTAAGCTATAAAAGGAGTGGGCAACCTTTAAGTCCCATATTGGAAAAATATTAAGAAAGTGTACACTTAATAAGTAAAAATGGAAGATGAAGACTTACTTCATCTAGCATTTAAGAGGCTATTCAAAAGACCTCCAATAGGGTGCGAAGAACCGTACACAAACACGCGTGCGCGCCTGCGGGGTAGTGGGTTATAGAGGCACTAGTGGCACACTTTGCACTTCGCGTATCCACAGTGGTAGAGGGTTGTCGAGATTCGTCCGGGTCGGATCGTGGTAGCTCAGGCGCGGTCACTTTTTGGTGGGTCCGTGTAAAATCATTTTGGTACTACTGTACCTATTCAAAAATGGCTTAAGACTGTTGGTAATTAACAGTCATACCATTTCGAAATTAACTAAATACTGTTAAAACTTAACAATCATGACCCCTAAGATGCAGGCTTTCATTTCTTATAAATAAAGGCATCCTATTTCGAAATTACACATAATTAAGATTAACCCAGTTCTGAATTTTCCAGCCCCTGCAATTATTCTCTTATAATTTTCAGGAGATATAAATTATCTTATTTTGTTTTGTGCACATAAACAGAATAAGAACTTGATTGACTGTTCTTCACTGCTGCATCCAAATGCTATCTTTAAATATACAAGTTACAAACAGTGCAAGTTGCTTCATTGTATCTTGAGTACAAAATTGTGAATTCCCGTTTATATACCGAAGTTATTCGCGTGGGGTAAATAATGTATTTAGGAATGTGACATCACACCTTGAAGTTTTACATAATCTATTCAAAAGTTACATTATTGTATTGACGTTTACATTACTATGACATATAAAGAGTTCCATTTCTATATTTGCATACATATTATCTAACAATATAAATACCGTAATATTAGAAATGGTCGACTCTTTCAAATCACTTCGACAAATAACAGAAGGCTTTGTCAAGTTAGACCGTTTTGATGGTGGTAATTTTCTACGTTGGCCGAATAAGGTTCACTTTATTCTAACAACATTGAAGATTGTGTATGTCTTGTCACAACCGAAACCAAAGAAATAAGAAGATGAAACCGTGGAACAGAATAAGCAACGGATAAAATAGGAGACCGATGATTACCTATGTCATGGTTACATTCTCAATGCACTTGCTGATAATTTGTTCGAGTTGTACCAAAATGTTGGGACTGCGAAAAATTTATGGGACACATTGGAGACCAAATATCTTACGGAAGATGCTACAAGTAAGAATTTCCTTATCGGTCAGTTTTTAAGCTTTAAAATGCATGATAATAGGCCTGTGCTAGAACAATTTCATGACATACCACGCATCTTAAATCATTGCAAGCTTAAAAAATATAATATGGATGATAATGTAATTGTTTCTGCCATAATTGAAAAACCTCCTCCTTCATGGAAAGATTATAAGAAAGAACTCAAACACAAAAAGGAAGATCTTTCACTTGAAGAATTAGAGACTCATTTAAGAATTGAACAAGAGTCTCGAATTCTAGATGGTAAAGAGGAAGAGGAAAATTTTGTTTCTATGGTCCATGTGGTGGAGGTAAGAAATGAGCAAAAATATGGCAATCATGGAAAAAAATAACAAGCAGAAGAATTTTTCAAATAATTCTAAAGCAAACAAAAAGAAGAAAGGAAATTGTTTTCACTGCAACAAATCAGGTCACTTCAAGAAGGATTGTCATGAGTTCGAAAAACTAAAGGAAAAATGAGGGACATCAGACACAAAGCAAAAAATTGCTACTATGATATCCGAGGCTAATATGCTTGGAGAAGACAACTCTTGGTGGATTGATTTTGGTGCCACAAGGCATGCTTGTAAGTACAAGAGCTTGTTCTCTGCCTATGAACTGTGGTAGGAGATGTTCTCTATATGGAAAATTCTTCTACTGTTGTGGTTAAAGGCAAAGGGACAGTGTATCTCGAATTCACTTCCGAAAAAATACTTAGTCTCACCAATATTTTTCATGTTTCTGATGTTAGGAAAAATTTAGTTGCTGGAAGTCTTCTTAACAAATTTGGCTTTAAGCTTGTATTTTAGTCAGAAAAATTTATTCTGACTAAGAGTGGTACCTTTGTAAGCAAAGGATATTTGTATGAGGGCATGTTTAAGCTTAATATCAATGAAAAAGATTCTTCTACTTATATTGTTGATTGTCTTTCATTATGGCATAGTCGTTTAGGACATGTTAATACAAAGAAAATGCATTTCATGGTTAATTTAAATTTAATTCCTAAATATGAAAATGATATGAATGAAAAGTGTAAAATATCCATGCAAACAAAAATAACAAGATTGCCTTTTTCAAAAATAGAAAAAACCACTTCTTTGTTGCAATTAGTACATAGTGATGTTTGTGATTTGCATGGAACACCTACTAGAGGTGGTAGTAAATATTTTGCTACATTTATCGGTGACTTTTCAAAATATTGTTACATATATCTTTTAAACTCTAAGGATGATGTGCTTAATAGATTTAAGACATATAAAAATGAAGTTGAAAATCAATGTGATACTAAAATAAAATGTCTTAGATCTGATAAAGGTGGTGAATATCACTTTCCTCAATTTTGTAAAAATATGGGTATTATACATGAAGTTACGACACCTTATACACCACAACAAAATGGAGTAGCAGAAAGAAAAAATAGGACACTAACTAAAATGGTTAACGTTGTGCTTTCTTATTCTGGTTTAAGTAAAGGATTTTGGGAAGAAGCACTTTTAACTGCGTGTCATATTCTGAATAAGATACCTGCTAAAGATAATAAAAAAATCCTTACGAATTATGGAAGAATAGAAAACCTAATTTAGGTTATTTTAAAGTTTAGGGTTGTAGAGTAAGACTACCTGAAACTAAGAGAAAGAAATTAGGAAGCAAAGGCGTTGAGTGTATTTTCATAGGTTATGCACAACATAGTAAAGCCTCTAGCTTTTTGGTTAGTGAACCTAATATTTTGTTGAGGTAAATACAATAATTAAATCGAGAGATGCAATTTTTTATGAACAATGGTTTTCTTCTATTCCTAGAATTGTAAGGACACAAATTTCCAATTGAATCCATATATAGTTTTGGCTCAATTCCGGACAAAAACATTTATTCATAGGATAGTATTTAATTGTAATATTCTCAAGCCTATGAAGTGTTTGTTGAAGACGTAGTGGCAAAGAGTATAAAGCTTCATCAAATATGCCGGTTTGCGTGCCTCGTTTCTACATCAACCATAGTTCCATGTTCCCAAGGTATGAATGCAATATTATATATATAGGAGCTTGGAACAAGTTTATTGGGTGTTAGGTTTAATAAAAACTGTGTTTTATTTTCCGAAAAATTTAATTAGAAGTTTAAAATAAAGTATATAAAGTTTCTGGGCCAAAATCGAATTTTATAAAAATTTTGGAAGTCGTTCGATATGTCGTTCGAACGAGTTTCCGTTCGAACCAGATGTCGTTTGAACGAGTTTGCCAACGAGGTTCCAGTATAAGCCTATGAAATGTCGTTCGAACGAACCTTATGTTCGAACGAGATATCCAACGAGATTCTAACGAGTTCAATCTGGAACGTCATTAGAAGTCTCGTTCGAACGAGAATTTCGTTCGAACGAAATGTCGTTCGAACGAGATGTCGTTCGAACGAGATGCCAGGCAGGAACAGTTTTTTGGCAGTTTTTCACCCACTTCCCCACTTAGTTTTTAACCAACTTTTTCAGACTTTAATATGTGCGGGAAGAACATTTTCCACCTTAACTTTTCCATAACTTTTCATCTCTTAGAGAGTGTTTGAGAGCAAAATTGGTTTAAAGAAAATGTTCAAGTTTTGAGTGCTATTTTTCAAGAGAAAATATTTTATCACTCTAGTTTTACACCCATATTGTTTATCCAAGTTCACATATATACATATCAATTGCTTGGAGTTTGGCACCGGTTTATCTCTTCCGTTTCAAAGAGAAGTTTTGGTTTACTTCAACATCCATCAAAGAAGAAGACATTTTGTTGCGTTCTACCCACTTGGAGAAAGGCTCATTGCTCAGGTGACGGTGACCATATAAAGTCCTATCCATGGATTCCGAGACCGAGGTGGTGTTCCAAGGTTATCCGCTAGGAAGAGGTGTCTACAAGAAGAAGCGTCGAGGCTTGAAAGGGATCGAGTCGTGTGTTGTAAGTCTTTTTTTCTTGTACTTGTAATTCCGTATCTAGTGGATTTGTGGCTAGGGCCGTCCGAGATTGCTTACCGTCTTGGGTTTTTCCTCGTACATCGCGGCGTAGTGTGATTGATTTATTTTATCTTGCAAAATAACGTAGAACGCATGTTTAGAATAATTCAAGATAAAAATTTTTTTAAATCATCACACTCATTTAATTTGGTGCTAAATTATATATTGGGTAAAGTTTAATTAATCCAAGTCCTAGAACTTGTTGGTGCGCGAGGCCCCCAATTCTAATTTATTATTTCCTTTTTATGTAAACTCGATGCGGAAGCGGTGTGATGGTTCAACTTTAAAACAACAAATTTTAATTTCTTAAACAAATTAAAATTCCACCAAGTGAAGTAAAATTAATCAATTAATATATTCACTTAAACCAATTAATTAATCCAAGTCCTAGAATTTGCCTAAGTCATATTTATCAATATTACCAAATTAGGCGAAACCAAATTTTAGCAAATGACTTGAATTAAATAAACTTTACCCAATATATAATTTAGCACCAAATTAAATGAGTGTGATGATTTAAACCAAATTTTATCTTGAATTATTCTAAACATGCGTTCTACGTTATTTTGCAAGATAAAATAAATCAATCACACTACGCCGCGATGTACGAGGAAAAACTCAAGACGGGAAACAATCTCGGACGGCCCTAGCCACAAATCCACTAGATACGGAATTACAAGTACAAGATAGAAAGACTTACAACACACGACTCGATCCCTTTCAAGCCTCGACGCTTCTTCTTGTAGACACCTCTTCCTAGCGGATAACCTTGGAACACCACCTCGGTCTCGGAATCCACCGATAGGACTTTATATGGTCACCGTCACCCGAGCAAGGAGCCTTTCTCCAAGTGGGTAGAATCGCAACAAAATGTCTTCTTCTTTGATGGATGTAGAAGCAAACCAAAACTTCTCTTTGAAATGGAAGAGATAAACCGGTGCCAAACTCCAAGCAATTGATATGTATATATGTGAACTTGGATAAACAATATGGGTGTAAAACTAGAGTGATAAAATATTTTCTCTTGAAAAATAGCACTCAAAACTTGAACATTTTTCTTAAACCAATTTTGCTCTCACACACTCTCTAAGAGATGAAAAGTTATGGAAAAGTCAAGGTGGAAAATGTTCTTCCCGTACATATTAAAGTCTGAAAAAGTTGGTTAAAAACTAAGTGGGGAAGTGGGTGAAAAACTGCCAAAAACTGTTCCCGCCTAGCATCTCGTTCGAACGACATTTCGTTCGAACGAAATTCTCGTTCGAACGAGACTTCTAACGACGTTCCAGATTGAACTCGTTAGAATCTCGTTGGATATCTCGTTCGAACATAAGGTTTGTTCGAACGACATATCGAACGACATTTCATAGGACTGTACTGGAACCTCGTTGGCAAACTCGTTCGAACGACATCTGGTTCGAACGAAAAACTCGTTCGAACGACATATCGAACGACTTCCAGAAATTTTATAAAATTCGATTTTGGCCCAGAAACTTTATATACTTTATTTTAAACTTCTAATTAAATTTTTCTAAAAATAAAACACAGTTTTTATTAAACCTAACACCCAATAAACTTGTTCCAAGCTCCTATATATATAATATTGCATTCATACCTTGGGAGCATGGAACTATGGTTGATGACGTAGAAACGAGGCACGCAAACCGACATATTTGATGAAGCTTTATACTCTTTGCCACTACGTCTTCAACAAACACTTCATAGGCTTGAGAATATTACAATTAAATACTATCCTATGAATAAATGTTTTTGTCCGGAATTGAGCCAAAACTATATATGGACTCAATTGGAAATTTGTGTCCTTACAAATCTCCCCGTTTGGCTATTCCGGGACAAAAACCAAACAAAAATCCTAAAGGGCCATCAAGCTCACTAGACTCAAAACATAACCCACCCAAACTTGACTCAACCCAAGGATCAAACGCTTTGCCATTGAAAGATGCCGCTTTAGAAGAATTCCTGCACACTTAAGCAAACTATCAAACACATAGGGAATATTAAAGTATTAAATGCAATTAAAATAAATACTCCCCCACAATTAATTCTCCCCTTTATCAAAACAATCTACCAAAGAAGGTTGCGACTCCCCCTAAGTTAAATCTCCTAAATTAAGGTACGATTACAATAGGATTAGATACCATTTCTCCCCCTATCATTCTCCCCCTTTTGGTTCAGGAATAGGAAAAGGATATAGAACTAATAAACACAGTGAAGCTTAAAGTGATAAGACGTGAAAACATATGAGCAACAAAAGCATAACTAATCCATTATAGATACTAAAAATGAAGTATAAGAATAGAAGGACTAGAAAGCAAGACAAAGACAAACAAATATCATATATATATAAACTAGAAATATACCAATGAAGCACTTGCATATATATATAGATATAAACACACATATAACACAAAATACAATAAGTTTGCACACTCGTATGGCAAAAATGTGTCATATGGAAACGTAAGTGTTGGGTGTGAACTAGCAACAATTAAATTTAGACCCAAACACTTAATAAACATTCACGGAGTTCTCATTTGATTGCAAAATTTATCACATTTAAATATAACCTCATGTGACAATATGAAGATTGAACTCAATGAACAAACATACACAATGCATACAAGCCTAGCATGATGATGATTCTACAAACCAAATAGAGTCATGACATTAAAGACAACTAGGATAAACGGACATTGTGCAAACCGTTGATATACCATCCAATTCTCCCTCAATAAGCATATATATTCTTTTGCTTTTGAATGAATATATCAAACAAACATAGGCATTGGCAATTGTTTTCTTTTTAATGCCAAATATTCTATTTTTAGGCCTTTGGATCACGTATTTCTTTTAGATCCAATAAACGGTGGCTTACTATCGCAAAGGATTTAATTCATCCCTTCGGAGCCCTTTCCCGTGCACATTTAGATATATAATTTTTTATCTCACAAAGCTCACGTGCAACGGATTGTGACATGCACTAGTCCTCCTAGGTCATAGATATGTAGATGACTAGATTGGTAGGAGAACACCTCAAAAAGCTCAAATATAACATGTGATATTAAGATTTCAAAAGAGCTCGTGCATGTGTGAAAAGAGGCATATAAAAATAGAACCCATTTAAACAATACAAAATTCAACTACTTCATATAAAACATGGTAAAGAACATTTTAAGGATTGAAAATCTAAACCAAAAGTTCTAGCCACGTGGGAGCGTAAAAGATGGGATTCAAACACAAATATATGCCACATAAAGTGTGTCAAACAAAAATACACACAAAAAAAATCTTTTTGAGTTTTTAACATTTTTAATCAAAAGTAAATATTTACTCAAAAGGACAAACAAAAATCATTTGTATTTTTCATTAATCTCAAATGAAACAGATAAAACACAAATGATAAACAAAAATCTTTTTATATTATTCAGTCAATTCAAACAAAAAGATAAACAAGTCATAATTTCTAGCATGTGATATGAAATAAGGCAATGACTAGAAAATGACTAAACATGCATACATCTAGCAATGATATATAATATGAAGCACAAAAAGCTAGAGTATGCATAAAACACTAACACATTCAACCTTTAAATTTAGCAAGGGAGGTTTCATGTGATAGTAAATGAGAATCAACAAATCTTGTATCTAGCGCATTTAATAATGATTTCCTAACCCATATAGATTTATATTTAACATGATGGGGATTAGGAAATAATGAAATGCTAGATAAAGATTTCCTTGGACTTCTTTTAAGATCAAAATAAAATGACCTAAGGTGACCTTTCCTACCACAATGCAAGCATGTGTAAACACGAGGAATGTTACCTAAGGTGTGACCCTTTTTAAAGACCTTGGACAAAGTTGACCCTCTAAAACAAACAATGGTTTTAGCTTTAGCAATGGAAGAATTTGAGCATGATGTGCTAGAACCATTAGAACTACTATTAGAGTCTTGAGAATCATTTTTCAATTTTAAAATTTCGGACTCAAGTAATAAATTAGACTCCTCAAAATTATGGGACTCCTTCTTTAAATTTTCAATAATTCCTAGAAGGTTAAAACGCTCTCCCTCAATATGAGCAAACTTGTCCCTAAGAGTCTTTTCACGATTTTCACTCTCTTTCTTGGACTTTTCTAAAATATCAAAATTTGAATGTAAGTCCATGAGCTTTTCACGAAAAATATCTTTTTGAGATCAGGAGATTTGCAAAGACTCAATGTGAGCTTTAAAACAAGAATTTTCATTTTCAAGAAATTTAATTCTTTTTACAAATCTCAAATTTAATTCCTTTAAATTTTCGTTACATTTGTTAAGCCCATTTAATTCCTCTCGAAAATCAAAAATTTTATTTTCATTAAAATTGGACAAATTTTCATTAAGACGTCCCATTGAGAGAAAAAAATATGAGAGGGATAAAAAAAATTGAACCACCTAAAAAGGTAAGGAAATACAAAAAGGCGAAAAACGGATCTTTAACGCGATAACTTAGCGCTCCGGCTCTGATACCACTTGATGGTGCGCGAGAGGCCCCCAATTAATTCTCCCCTTTATCAAAACAATCTACCAAAGAAGGTCGCGACTCCCCCTAAGTTAAATCTCCTAAATTAAGGTACGATTACAATAGGATTAGATACCATTTCTCTCCCTATCAAGAATAAATAATAAAAAAGAAGTAAACACTCCTTCACAATTACCTGAAACTCCACCAGTATAACAAGAAGAGGTTAGAAAAAGTAAAAGACCTAGAAAAGAAAAAAAATTTGGTCCCGACTTTGTAGTCTATCTTGTTGAAGGAACTAGAGACACACCTTGTCATCAACTTGCTTTGACTCTTAGTGTTGAAACAGACCCACAAACTTATAGTGAGGCAATTAAGTCTGTAGATTCATCATTTTGAAAAGAAGCTATAAATGATGAAATGGATTCAATCATGGGAAATAAAACTTGAAAGTTAGTAGATTTACATCCAGGGTCTAAACCTATCAAGTGTAGATGGATTTTTAAAAAGAAAATAAAAATAGATGGAACAATTGATAAATTCAAGGCTAGATTGATTGCTAAAGGTTTGACACAAAAAGAAGAAATTGGTTATTTTGATACCTATGCACCAGTTGCTAGAACATCTACTATTAGAATTTTAATTGCATTAGCATATATATATAATTTTTAGATTCATCAAATGGATGTGAAAACTGCCTTTTTAAATGGTGACTTAGAAGAAGAAGTTTACATGGAACAACCTGAAGGGTTTGTTATGCCTAGACACGAAAATAAAGTATGTAAACTTATTAAGTCATTATATGGCCTAAACAAGCACCTAAATAATGGCATGAAAAATTTGATAAAGTCATCATTTCTTATGGTTTTAAAATTCATGAATCTGATAAGTGTGTTTATAGTAAATTTGCTAATGGTAAAAGTGTGATCATTTATTTATATGTAGATGACATATTAATTCTTGGTACTGATTTAGAAAGCATTAATAATACAAAGTATTTTTTATCTTCTAAATTTGATATGAAAGATATGGGTGTAGCCTATGTCATAGTAGGAATGAGAATAATAAGGAAAGATAAAAATATAATTCTCACTCAATCTCATTATGTTACGAAAATTTCAAAGAAATTTAATCAGTTTCATTGCACACCCGTTGGTACACCTTTTGAACCACAACTAAAGATGATCCATATTACTGGTAGAGCTATTTCACAATTGGAATATGCACGAGTAATTGGTAGTTTAATATATGCCATGACATGTACTCGACCGGATATTGCATATGTTGTTGGTAAATTGAGTAGATATACTAGTAATCCAAGTTTATTGCATTGGCATGCTGTTAATAGAATATTAAAATATTTGAAAGGAACTATGGACTATAGTATATACTATAGCGGATATCCTTCAGTATTACAAGGGTTTTCTGATGCCAATTGGATAACTGAGCGGGAGGATCATTCCTCAACAAGTGGATGGATTTTCACTCTTAGTGAAGGACCTGTTTCTTAGGGATCAAAGAAACAAACTTTTATAGCTGATTCTACTATGGCAGCTGAGTTTGTAGCATTAGCTGCAACTATTAAAAAGGCAGAATGGTTAAGGAATTTATTAATTGAAATTCCAGTTTGGCCAAAACCAATGCCTCCAATATCTATACATTGTGATAGTGAGTCTACACTTTCCAGAGCTTACAATAAAGTGTACAATGGAAAATCTAGACATATTGGCCTGAGATATAGTTATGTCAGACAAATGATTACAGATAGTGTAATCACAATGGATTATGTAAAATCAAGTCAAAATTTAGCTGATCCTTTTACAAAAGGTCTCGCAAGAGGAATGGTGTCTAAGACATCATTAGGGATGGGACTAAAGCCCATTAACAATAATCACTCTTGATGGAAACTCAACTTGAAACTTGATATATTCAAGTCTCAAGTTCAATGATTAAATTACATCATACGAAATGATTGTAAGCACTACAAAATCAAACAACCCAAGAATAAGTGCTTAGAACATGTTAGAATAATGAAAGAGGATGGGTAATAGATTTATGGTGTTTTAGTTACATGGACACCTATGATAGTCTACCTATATGAGTGTGGAAGTGGTTCTGCTTCCTGTGAGAACTGGGCTGGACTCTAAAGCACTCACGAAATCAAGGTACAGACACAAGGCCTAATACATGTGTCGGCTTATATGGATAATCAGTGACTAAAAGATTTGTGTGTTTAGACAAATTCAGATGATCAATATGGATTGATAGTTCAAAGACATGTCTACTATACTTTCATGGTTAGCCTTGACGAATCTTCACAGGGTATTGGTTCAAGTCGTGAGACACCAATACTTATACACAGTCTTACAGACAATTAAAGATTTACAAAACTTATTTAAAAATGGTAGAGGAATGTTGGAGAATTTTTAAAATAAGTGAGTAAGAGCTTTGGGAGTAAAAGCTTAAAAGCTTGTCCCATATTGGAAGTGTGTGGAGAAAAGTAGGAAACTAACCCAATATAAAAGGAAGAGTGTCCCACATTGAAAAATAAGTAAACCTAAGTGATACCCACTAAGCTATAAAAGGAGTGGGCAACTTTGAGTCCCACATTGGAAAAATGTTAAGAAAGTGTGCACTTAATAAGTAGAAATGGAAGATGAAGAGTTACTTCATCTAGCATTTAACAGACTATTCAAGAGACCTCCAATACGGTGCGAAGCACCGTACGTAAACGCGCACGCGCGCGTGCAGGGTAGTGGACTGTGGAGGCACTAGTGGCTCACTTTGCACTTTGCGTGTCCGTAGTGGTAGCGGGTTGTCGGGATTCATCTGGGTCGAATCGTGGTAGCTCGGGCGCGATCACTTTTTGATGGTCTGTGTAAAATCGTTTCGGTATTACTGTACTTGTTCAAAAATGGTTTAAGACTGTTGGTAATTAATAGTCATACCATTTCGAAATTAACTAAAGACTGTTAAAACTTAACAGTCATGACCCCTAAGATGCAGCCTTTCATTTCCTATAAATAAAGGCATCCTATTTTGAAATTGTACATAATTAAGATTAACCCAGTTTCGAATTTTCCAGCCCCTGCAATTACTCTCTTATAATTTTCAGGAGATATAAATTATCTAATTATGTTATGTGCACATAAACAAAATAGGAATTTGATTGATTGTTCTTCGCTGCTACATCCAAAGGCTGTATTTAAATATACAAGCGGCAGACAGTGTTAGTTGCTTCATTGTATCTTGAGTATGGATTTGCGAATTCCCGTTTGTATACTGAAGTTATTCGTGTGGGGCAAATACTGTATTTAGAAAAATGATATCACGCCTTAAAGTTTTACAGAATCTATTCCGAAGTTACATTATTATATCGAAGTTTACATTACTGTGATATATAAAGAGTTCAATTTCTGTATTTGCATACATATTATCCAACATATAACCCTTATGAGTTGGTCATTTTCAATATTTTCACATAAATAGAGAATAAAAAATCTCATGGGACCCTAACTAGCATTAAGGGGTTAAAAGATATATTATTCGTGGTTAAAGCCTTGAATGAGAGGTTTGGGACATTCACCATCCTGATGTTAATATACATATCCTCCAATATTGGTCACCCAATCTTAGTCGAAATGTGTTTACTCTTTATTTTCTTATAATTTGGCTTTCCTAAATTTGTGAAATCTAAGCATACCATTGTAAGTTCTTATAAGGTCCCTAGGTGGGTTGAGAGAAGGATTAGACCGATAAAAAATATAGACAACTGCACCTTGATCAATTTTGTGACACATATAACGATCAAGTTTTGATGTTTCAACCTCCTACTCAAGGTATTTAGAAAAATTTAATCACATTTTAGGTAAAAAAGAAATATCCATCGATAAGGAAATCCTTTGTCAATGACTCTTGCACTTTTGGACCTACCGCTTCTCCTGTGCAAGAACTGAAGGAGAGGTATCAAAACTTTAGGGAATATTTTCTCCTTAATTTGCTGTAGTATCTCCACCGAGTCTATAATGGCCTCTACTATTTATGACTTCGAGAAGGTAAAATTTCATTCTCTTGGTATTTTTATATTTATTTTCTACTTTTATCAAAGGATTGACTCTTTATTTCACGTGGAATTGGGTAAAGGGGCTTCAAAAGGGCTGAAAGGAGGCTCAAAAGTGGTAGCAAGCCCTATCTGAGCGATGGAGGCCTATCATAATCAA
The DNA here is from genome assembly GCA_949130495.1 of Sambucus nigra. NCBI lineage: Eukaryota > Viridiplantae > Streptophyta > Magnoliopsida > Dipsacales > Adoxaceae > Sambucus > Sambucus nigra. Next base: position 303,293,679 of record OX422210.1, read on the forward strand.
GCTTGATGGTTTAGGAGAACATAAAGGACATATAAAAGACTAGGGTTCTTCAAGACTCCCATGATGAGAAGACTAGGGAGAGGAATAGGAAATAGGAGACTAAAGAGGCTAAAGAGGATCCAAAGACCTCTAGCACTGAGGAAGTTTCAGACTTCAAGACTATGGTAGAAAAGATGAGGATTCTATTAAGGCTCAAGGTGAAACTACTTAGGTTGAAAAACTCGAAGTTTGAGTGGATGGGAAGTTTACCCTAAGCGTTTTTTAGGGGTTTGGGTATCTCAGAGACAAGACCAAAGTTGAATAATTAGGTTGCTTGAGTCGTATTTAATGCTCCCTTATTTTTTGAACTTCCTCACGTATGTATTATGCCCTTTTTACTATCTCGAGGAGTGGATACTATAATTGTCACCCACCTGTGTATTTATTTAATAAGTAATATAATCATATTTTTCTTCAATACATGTTTCTTTATTTTATATGTACTGCACTAAACAATTGAATTAGTGCACACAATTTTATATTTTTAATTTTTCTCAAGGCTATGTTAATAACGACAATAAAATAGTCACTTATGTAGATATATTGGTTTATAAACTTCACATGGGTGTTTTAAATAAGAAAATAATTCATATGTCAAAGCAAAATTAACAATAGTCAATTAAATAATAACAATGTTAATCCACATGCATTTCATTCACATATATGGTCACCTCACATCTCTACTATTGCTACAATATTGTACCTCACATCTCTACTATTGCTACAATATCGTACCTAGAGAAGTATCATACATGTTCAACCTTATCTCCTGAAGTCACATAAATACTTGTTCAACCTCAGCTCCTTAAGTCACACAACAAACTCAAGCTCAGACCCATACCCAGTCAATACTGCACCCAACGATCAGTAGATAACATATTTTGAATTAGTCATTATCTCGTATGATAAATAAAAGCTCTTCAGTCATGTATCAAGTAGAAGAGAATATACAATTCTAAATACCAAGTCCACTTTATGAATATATTCTTGTGGTTTTTCATGAATCAAAGCCAATTATGGCTATCTGAACTGAGTCTCTCAATAACTCTCTTCATCAGCTTATAGATATTTATTCTATTAAGTTGAGACCCTCCAATTACTTAGTTTGGAGAACTCAAATGTTTCCACTTATGAATTCAATTAAAATTTTCCATCTTGTCTCATAAGACCCATCAATACCAACTGGAAAGAAATAAGACGATGAGAGAATATTTTAACAATGGCAAGACAAAGGTATTTTGCTACGAAGTTAGATCTCTTGTACTATAACCGAAGAATCCAGTTATCTAATTGTTGGATGTCACGGTGCAAAAAAGGTTTAGACATGCTTAAAAGATCATTATCTTCAATCAACTAAAGACAAAGAATTTTCTGTTAGAATTATTTTATATAATTCTCCATTATGTGTTCCATAATTATATTAATTCTAAGAGTCACTTTGATTAATGAAAGGGTACCCCAAATACCAAGAGTCAAAATGACTCTTGGACATCTACCTTAATGGACGGTTGATATTTAAGTGATTGTTGGAGATTTAGGTCATGTCCCTGCCTATAAATAATGATTTCCATCATTCAGATACTCAAAAACGACAACATAATGAATTTATAGGAAAGGAAAAGAAATCTGAATTCTCAAGGAGAGTAAATTTTCAAATACCTTTTTGGCCATACTGAGAGATCTGACCGTTGGAATTGGAGTATGTTCTTGCTATATACAAGATGAAGTTGTGTTTCGAAATTCAGGTCGATCAGACATCTTTAAGGTTGATTGCTCCATCAATATTTTTAATTATGACAATTATGGAGGTATGTTATTTTAACACATTTTATGTTCCGCATAATGCTTATATGTGATAATCATGAAAATCCAAGGTCCTTTTATTAAGAACATTTGTATATGAAAATTTAATCAAATTCATGTATTATTGATTAATATTATGTTGTTCTTAAAAATGTTTTTACATTTTCTCCCAAAGATTCCATCCAAAATGACTCCATTGAGGGAAAAATGCAAGACAAGAACATTACAAAATTCAAAAGTTTGTGTGATGACTAGGCAACCATTAGCAATACCCAAGATGAAGATAACAAGGTCATTGCATTTGCTAAAGGTTTAAAGCATATGTACCAAACATTTTGGACTGTAATGTTTGACAAGACTCCATATCCCACCATAGCTCAGCTAATATCTCCATTGAGAAGTTTTGACATGACAGAAAAACTGTCAAAATTTAATAAAAATTTAGTGAAGCACCTCGTCATGGAATGAAATTTTTTGTATACCATCCTCCTCACTCCAGTAGAGGAAGACGATACAATAAATGTGGCAGAGGTTACTATCAGGACCAAGGGTATCTTGGTTACAATCCGGACCACTTTAATCATTTCCAACAGTTTAACTCCATGGGAGAGGGTTTCAGCCCAGTTCTCTCTATAGTCATGGAAGAAATTCAAATTTCTTTCGAGGCCAAAGATTTAATCAAGGAGGAGACGACTATAACTTTCCTAGACAAAATATCCCACCTGGAGATCACAAACTGAACACTATACCCAACAGTAGCCACGAGTTCAAGGATCTAATTCATCCTCTTGTCAAATATATGGAGGAGCCAAATACATGGATATTAATTATTTTTACAGGTAGGACTTCTCAGTTCAATATAACATTTCCAACACTTCTAATAAGGCTCATACTGCTACCACTATGCCTAACTATGTGGACAAGACTTTCTATATAGACTTAGGTGCAAGTGTGCATATGACTCATAATCCAGGTAATCTATCTATTTCGGAGCCTTATTATGGTTTTGATAGCATAATGGTTGGAAATGGATCCAAACTTGGCATTACCTATATTGGAGACAAATATATTGATCCTGCCTTAAAACTCAAAAATGTCTTAGTGGTGCCTAAATTACAAAAAAATCTGGTATCCATTACTAAACTTATAAATGAAAATCAATGTGATTTACTCTTTACTAACACTAATTTTGTGGTAAAGGACAAGAAATCTCATAAGTTATTGGAAAAAGGGAGTAAACGTAAGGGATTATATGCCTTTGATGAATATGGTTTGAAGACATTGACAACTCTCCAGGCATGACATGCTCCACAGTCCATTTGACATCAAAGACTTGGCCACCCCAATTTTATAGTTTTACACACTTTAAGTAGTAAAAATTATCTTAGCATTAGACACTATAATAAGAAAAGTTCAATTTTTTCAAGTAGTTGTATACACCACATTCTAGGACCCCTTAAGATTCTCTTTGGGTCCCCAACACCTCCCCAATTCATTTCAAACCCTAGGTCATGCTCTAACTACCGATCTAGTGGCCATCGAGTAATTTCGAGCCTTGTTTGACTCTAGTCAACATCATCACTAGAGTGAAAGCTCAATGAATCCTCAAAGGGAACTAAATCCCCTTTCCAACAGTTCCCTCCGTGAATGGGCATAAACAGTTCGGGCGAACGGACTATTTTACTACCGAAAATCGATCTGGAGGCTACTGGGCGCTATCAGGACCCGATTTGACCCTAATCAACTTCATCGTCAGAGTGAAAGCTCGATGAATCTCTGAAGGGCGCTGAATACTCTTTTCAACGGTCTGTCCCGTGCATAAAACGACATAACGGTTTAGACGAACGTTCCGTTTTCTCTCAAAAACTGATTCGGAGGCCACCAGGAGCTCCCGAGCTCCTTTTGACCATGGTCAACTCTTTAGCTCGAATGAGACTGAATGAATATTTGGAAGGAACTGAATACCATTTCTAACGGTCTGCCCCGTGCGCAAATCAGCCTTACGATGCGAACGAAAAACCTGTTTTACTCTGAGAGGTCACTGGGCACTTTTGGGCCCCGGTTGACCAAAGTCAACTCTTCGAACCGAGCGAAGCTCTTTGGAACATCATAGTGCCTCACATAAACTTTCCATCGATCTGCCCTTTGTGCGATTTTGACTTATGGTTTGGACGGGCGATCCATTACCGTCCGACGATCTTCCGTCCAAAGGATCGACGGACGCTTTCGAACCTCGTTTACACCCGAAGTCAACTCCCAGACCCGGGAGAGGCCCAAGGATTTTTAAAGGTATCTGAATTTACTTTCTAATGGTATCCCCCGTGTACGATTTGGATTTACAGATTGCGTTCTACGATCGTTTTTCTAAAAAAATCTACACGAGACTGTCAATTGACAGGTTTATTTCCCTGCCAATCGGCAGTGTGTAGGGTCACCTGTCGATTGGTAGGGCTAGGGGTATGCCGATCGGCAGTCTCCCTACCCTATAAAAGGAGGTCCTGAGCTCACTCTCAAGGCACACCTCAAATCCATCAATATAATTGATATCATCAAAATTCTCTTGCAATCAGCAAAGTTTTCGTGTGTGAAATCCTTTCATCTTTCATTCCCATTATTTTCATACCCAATTTAGAAAAATATCTTTCTGTCTCGTCCAACATTCATCCCAACATTCAAGGAAGATCATTAAGGATCAAGATCAAGCCTCAATTCTCCAAAGAAGGTCCAAAAATCCTTATCTCTCTTTAAATTCTTTCTTTTCGCATTACCTGCATAAATTCTTAATATAGTTTTTACTTTAGTTCATAGACGTTAACATCTCATCCTTTATTAGTTATATTGCACATAATTTATTTTGTATATAAAAAAAAACTAAAACAAAGAAAAAGGGGGTTACACCTGTAAATTCCGACGGGATTATTCGCCACATTTTCTCAAAATTGAAAATGTATTTTCTACACACATATAATAAACTTCCGTTTGAATTTATGTGATAAACCCCACCCTTATACCATATGCGAACTGTGTGTACTTTGATGGCTTTATAGGCTACGTAAGCGTTTCGGGCTACAACCCGAGACTTGAGTCCAATTTTTCGTTTTCTAATTTTCCTATTTGCATCCTTTTTGTTTTATTTATACATTACTCATATATATCATACTTGTGATTCATATTTGCATTTTAACTTAATAAATATTATCGTTCCATTATAATCATCAATATCTCAATAAGCACGCACATCATATTTTCTAATTATTATGGGAACATTCCTTTTGATGACCTCATTCTATCTTTTCCATGATTTGAGTCGAGCGATTCCGATGTCCATTTATATATATACACACACTTCATGGAGAAATTAAGAAAAATAGTAACATAAGCCCATGAGAGATCGAAAAGGCGAAATGGGTGCTTAACACCTTCCCATTACATAACTTAGCCCCCAAACCTCTGATCTATTTAATTTTGCAAGCATCAGTTTGTCTTTGATGCCGCTCTCTCGAGGCGGCGACATGTTCTTTTGCCTATTTTGTGCAAGATAGGCTAACAACTCTATCCCTTTACATCACCCCACAACCAACGACGGCCTAAGCACCCCACAATGTAGCGAGGGGCACGAGACCTTTATCCTCCCCTCTTTTTGTCCCCCGAAAGCCCCGGGGAACGGGAAGATCTCAAGATGGCCACAGTAGTCAACTGGGAAAAAACTGTAAACTCCTTTTCAATTTAATGAGAATGTTTCTAGCTTTCCCTTTGATAAAATTCATTGTGACCTATAGAATCCTTCTCTTATTTTATCATCCCAACATTTTAGATGTTATATTATATTTGTGGATGATCACACAAGATTCACTTAGTTTTATCCTTTGAAACATAAGTCAGACTTTTATGAAACATACTTAAAGTTTTCTCTCATGATTAAAACCTAATTCTCCGAGACCATCCAGATTTTTCAGTGTTATAAAGGTGGAGAATTTTTCAAAAGTGAGTTTATTGAGTTCCGGGATAAAGTGGCACACTAAGGCATATATATTGTCCAAACACAGCTGAGCAGAATGGGGTTACGAAATAAAAACATAAGCACATTGTAGAAACTGGATTAACCATGATGTTTCATGATAAGTTACCTCTTTTACTTTAGGTTGAAGACTCCATGGCTGCTATTTTTCTCATTAAAATAATGCCCATGAGGAAACTTGTCATGCAAACTCCATTTTTCAAGTTACACAATACTAAATAGCTACTCTTTCCTAAACGTTTTTGGTTGTAGGTGTTATCCACACATCATGGGAAAAACTCAAAACAACTTTCAACCCAAAACAATTCCTTGCATCTTCATCGGGTATAGTCCTCTTCACAAAGGCTATAGGTGCCTTGATCCGCTAACTCACATAATTTATATTTCAAGACATGTTGTATTTGATGAAGGACTTTTGCCTTATGTAAAGAAACACATTATAAAATAAAGAGATTCACCTTATCTTGCTACTTATAAAGACCTTTTTGACCCAGATCACGAGACTGGTTCAATGTCTACATCAACTGAGAAAGGTAAAATCCTGAGCTAAAAGCTCTGATACCAATTTGAGAAAGAAAATAATTGCAAGGGTGATTTCAAACAAAGATTGCAACACCAATTTAAAAGCGGAAGTCAATTTAAAATAAATTTTATCTTTTTATCCTAATCATGCATCTATTATGATAAAACAAATAAAATAAACAAAGAAATCAAATCAAGCTAAGTTTCAGAAAAAAAACTTTCGGGTAAAAACCTTTTATTCACTTAGAAATTTATAAGACAGTCGAATTACAAACTACTTGATAACTCGAGAAGCATAATGCGCTAATCTTTGCAAATATTTAATGACCAATAACTATGATCCTCACAAGAATCACATGACCGCAGTCCTCCGTCAGCCTCATCGTTCGTCTTCAGCAGAGAATCCCCGCAGGTATCACAAGTCAATAATTAAGATCCTCTCCACAAAAGGTATATGCAAAGATAGAAAACTATCTAGGGTTTAAACAATTCACAAAAAAACAATATTCAAGGATGTTTTATTGTGAATTAAAAAAGTATTTTTCAACACAAAACTTGAAGACCTTTCGCAAAAGTTATGCAGAAAGGGAGTTGGCAAAAGTCTTAAACGTTCTGAATACGAAACAGGTATTTACACAAAACTTAAGGAGGTGCATCATTCGAACGAAAATGCAGAGTCGTTCAAACGAGATGTTGATCTCGTTCGAATCAGAGATCAGATATCACTTCTAACGACGTAAACAAAATCAAAACAGTACGCTTCATTTTAAGCTCGTTTGTAAGCATGGATCAAACAACTTAAGGATGTCATTTGAACGACGGGGGATGTCGTTTCAATGATTGTAATGAAAAATTAATGTTTTAAAAACTTCGCCTACAGTAAACTCAAAAAACATATTCCCGAAAAATTAAGTTCCAAACTGATTTTGAAAACAGAAAACATTTTTCCTTTTTAAAATAAAAATCATGTTCATATTTTGAAAAAAATAAACTCCTAAACATTAATTATATAAATGAATTCAAACTCTAAATTGTTTTATACCTTATTGGGATGTCGGGATGTCTTCAAACTTGTAGATACTTGAGTTTGGTTCATCTTAACGGTGCGCGATGATTTATAACGGGATACACCAAACTAGCCTAAAGTTATGCTATGAACAATCCAAGAACAAATGTTCTTACAAATATTCCCCTTTGGCTATTCCACTATAAAACAAACAAACATTACCGAACACCAAATTAAAATCAATATCTCCTATGATAAGAATACCAACACCCTTCCCAACCCTAGAACGGAATGGTATAAGTCTCTTTGTCTTAAAACTTCGTCTTCTTCCCTTTCTTCCATAAAATTTATCTACATCCACGTGTCTTGAATTTCTCTTTACGTTCCTACACACGTGAGACAAAAAAAAATATATCCTCATGACACATCGAGTTTGAAACAAAGTAAAATTCATAAATAAATTTCTTCCTCATAAATCAATCTCATTTTAATATGCACTTTCCCTTTGTTTTTATCGAAATAGACAAATAAGTAGATACGTAGGCATGAAATATGAACCATCACATTGAAGATAAGATATTATCACAAAAAGATATAAATCAAGCATGTGTAATGATCATCTCAAAGGTAAACACAACCAATTTTTTTTTAAAATTTTCAATTTTTCTCAAAAAAATGTACTACTTGCAAAAATATCATACAATACCATATATAATATATGCAAAATATATCAAAGCAAATCTGACACACATATATAGGTATGAATGACAACAAAACACGATACGAAATACATAAGCTTTGCGCACTAGCATAGTATCGATCTGTCCAAACATGTGGGGTGGAATGAATGGGTGTGAACTAGTAACAAAAGAATTATAACCCAAATACTAAAATATGTTCAAGAACTTCTAATTGACTGCAAAACTTTATCAAACTAAAATTTAGCCTCAATTGATAAAAAAAACGTTGAACTTAATGAACAAAACAAGCACAATGCATACAAGCCTAGAATATTGATGATTCTACAAATCAATAGCGTCATGACTAAGCATAACTAGGTATCATTATGCAAACTCGTTGATCTTCAACTAAACACACAAAAGATAAACATGATCATATATTCTATTCTTTATTTTTCTTTCTTTTGAAGTGATTTCCTTTGAAAGATAAATCAAACTAAGTTATTTGGCCCCTTTTTGGCATAATTTTTCTTTTTATTGTCTTAATTTTTTCTTGGGCTCTTTTCAAACTGTGGCTTTCACGACGAGTTCACTTGCCTCTTGCAGCACTTTTTCCTGTAAAATCATACTTTTTTCAATATTAAACAAACTCTCACGGGCAATGGTTCTTACATGCACAATTCCTCCATAGTCAAATAAATATGTAGATGACAAAATTGATCGAAGAACATCTCACTAAGCTCAGATATACATTATGAAGTCAAAATCCAATAAGTTCGTGCATGTGTATGTGGAGGCATATACGAAGTCGAATCTGTAAAGCAAATCAAGTTTCAAACAACTCCATAAACAAGGTTAAGAACAATCTAAGCATCTAAAGTCATAACCAAATGTCCTAGCCACATGAAAATTACGACGTGAATTGGATTCAAACATAACAATATACCACACCAAATGTGTAAACCTAAAATACACAAAAAAACGAAAATCTTTTTGTATTTTTCAAAAAATATATCAAACCAAAGATCTTTTTGTATTTTTCAATATAACTCAATAAAAGAAAAATATAATACAAAAGATACACATGTCATAACACTAGCAAGAATATATCATGAAGCACAACTAGCGTATGACAAACAAACTCATGCAAGAAATCATACATAAGAAATAGCATGTGAAGCATCATGTGCATGCGAAGCATCATGTGCAAGCATGTGAGAATCAACCAACCTAACATTTAACTTCTCCAAAACTGATTTTCTAACCCAAACAGGTGTATACCTAACTCGAGGGATAATAGGAACTGATGGGACACTATCTTTAACTTCTTATGACCTCTTCCAAGATCAAAACAAAATGCATAAGATGACCTTTCCTACCACAATGTGAATTTGTGTAAACGAGAGGAATGTTACCTATGGGTTGACATTTTCTAATGTCCTTGGTTTTGGTTGACGCTCTAAAACAAACTATGGTCTTGGTTTTAACACTTGAAGCATGAGAGAAGATGAGCCATTACCATAACTACTCAAACTAGAGTCTTTTAAATCACTTTATAACTTCAAATTTTTTAATTCAAGCAAAGAATTACACTCTTCTAATTTTAGGGACTCCTTCTTCAGATTTTCAATCATGTCTAGAAGCTTATCTCGCTCCCCCTCAATAAAGAAATTTTTTAGGGTTTGTCTTGACGGTACGTGACGATTTGTAACGGAATGCGCCAAACTAGCTTAAAGCTATGCTACGAACAATTCTACAAAAATTGTTCTTACATCAACTACTACTCCTACTTGTGATCAAAACAGTGCTGAACTAGCTCCATTATTCCCACCTATTAATGAGAATCTACACCAACCTCTCTTTACACATGTCCTAAGTACAGGAAAATGAATCCCCCATTCACACCTCATATCCAGACTTATTTTTCCTCATTGTCGAACATGTCCCCTCCACATTACCACCCGCTACACAAAACTTACAGCCTACCTCACCAGACATTTCCTCTATCCCACTGTCTATTCATATCTTTGATGGTATGTTGATTTAATTCCGCCCACCTCTTCTATCACTATTCCTCTCTCAGCATCTTCTACTAACACTCATTTATGTGCACTCAATCTAAAATTAATCATTCCTTAGTCACGACCATTTCCCTAACTATTATATATCCCACTACTGTTTATCAATATCTCAAACATCACCATTGGATAGCAGCAATGCAGGATGAATAACAATCTTTACATAATAGCCAAACTTGAACATATGTTCCCGAGCTTCTTCCATGCATATTATTAGGTTTAAACGGGTCTTTTGCACAAAACTTCATAAGGATGGTTCTTTAGATAAGCACATATCCATATTAGTAGCAATAGGATTTAATCAAGTTAAAGGGATCAATTTTCTTGATAATTCTAGTCCTGTTGTTAATCATGCTATAATTCGGGATGTCCGCTCTCTTGCCATTACTCACATATGAGCCTTGTACCAACCTGAAGTCAAAAAAGCCTTCTTGCATGGCACGTTAGATAAAGAAGTTTATATTAACCAACCTCTTGGTTTCATTAGTCCTTCATATTTTTCATACGTGTATAAACTGTAAAAAGTAATCTATGGCTTAAAATAAGCTCCTCTAGCTTGGTTTGATAGATTCATTTATAATATTCTTTAACTTGGGCTTCTATGTAGTAAGATGACTCATATCTCTTTACCTTCCATTCCCCTCATGGTTTTGTGCTTCTCCTTGTCTGTGTGGATGGCATAATCTTCACTGGTAGTAGTTCAGTTATGATCACTACTCTTATCTCTTATTTAGCTTATGAGTTTGCTCTCAAAGATATGAGTACCCTATGTTATTTCCTTGGCATCTCAGTTAATTATTATCTAGGTGTCATCATGCTTAGTCAAGAGGCCTACACTCGCAAGTTACTTCATCTCCACCACATGACTCTTGCCAACTCTGTCGCTGGACCCATGGCACCCAAATGCTCTATGTCATTATCATCGCCCTCTCAGCTTGATTTCACTCTTAAGTCTTTTCGGTATATACTTGTAGCCCTCTAATATCCAAAATTAACTAGACCAGACATTTCTTACAATGTTAAATCCCTTTGCCAATTTATGCATGATCCTCAACCGGACCATTACATTGTTGTTAAAAAATTGCTCCGCTATCTCTAAGGCATAACTAACTTTGGTCTACGCTTAGTCTCTCAGTATTCTCTCAACCTTTATGCCTTTTTCGATGCTGATAGGGAGGTTGTCCTCATACCTGAAGATCTACATCTTCTTTTTGCTAATATCTTGGGGCAAATTGCATCACCTGGTCCTCCAAATGCCAATCCACTGTTGTTAGATCCAGTTGTAAACTGAATACCGTGCATTAGCCTAGGTTGCCGCTGAACTCCGTTGGGTCACTCACTTTCTCACCGACAGTGGCATATCTCCTTCCCATGCTTCATTTTTATTATAATAATCTCAATGCCCTATATATCTCTATCAATTCTTTCTTACATCCACGAACCAATTATGTGGAATTAGACTACCACTTTGTTTACAAACAGGTTGTCAATGGTTCTCTCATTGCATATTTTGTTCCATCTCGTGCTCACACTGAAGATATTCTTACCAATTCTTATCCATTCCTTTGCTTCTTTGTGGTTCAAGATTGGTGTAGTTACCCACTCCACACTTCGCTTGATAGAAAATTTTAAACCACATGCATCTCATGCACATGCATGGTCATCTCACATCTCCACCACTTTTACAATATCGGACCTGGATAAGTACCATACTTATTCAACCTTATCTCCTTAAGTCACGTAACTACCTGTTTAACCTCAGGTCCTCAAGTCACACAACAAACTCAAGCTCAGACCGAGACCCAGCCAACACTGCACCCAATGATCAACATATATCATATTTTGAATTAGTCATTATCTTATATTATAAATAGCAAACATTCAGTCATTTATCAAGTAGAAGAGAATATGCAATTCTAAATACCAAGTCCAATTCATAAATATATTCCCGTGGTTTTTCACACAACACTGAAAACAAGTAATTATAAGTAAAAATAATTTGCAAAAAATTCCCTAAAAGTTTTACCCAGTAACTAATCACCTAATTTTTTTATTAGGAATTCTTATAATTTCTCTACGTGCAGTGGGAATGATTCCTACTTCAAATTTTCGAAGTGTTAACCTAATGGCGAATACTTTTTGAAGTTTGGATTCTAAGCCGAGGTAGGATTTAAAGTATAAGTGAATTCTGGGCAATTAAAGTTACCCCTTTGATACCCCAGCCTCGTGTCGAGGCAGTTGCGACACCTAATAAAATTATAAATATATTGATCAGGTCTGATACAAAAATCACGGCAATTAAAATCATTTGGTAACATTCTCAATGTGAGGAATTAACTACAAGGAAGAAGAAAATTCAATACAAGAATAAAAATGTTGAATAACATATCTAATACTAATCACTGCCTTAAGGAATACATCCAACTCATGAATAAATATAGAAACAGTGCAATATGCATCTCGAAATAAAGTACATATCATACAATCTCTGACTCAAAAAAAATATCTTAAATACTTACAACTGTTTGAAGTGAAATAATAATAAATAAAAAGTTGTAAAGAAGTAATATTGCATTATGCCTACCCCCTAAAAATGATGAATAGAATGTCTTCAGAGATACTCCTCCATTGAATAACCCAAGTCTACGAAAACAACATCGGCATAAGACCTGTGAAAAATAATTCAACAACAAGGATTAAACCCATAAAGTCTACATAGAGTAAGAATATAACTACATTTGGCCCACAATAATAATAATAACATATCTTCCTCCCATGTTAAGTTGATTTTCAGTTATTTAAGTTAGCCAATCCAAACAACCTATATAAGCATGTGTTTTACTCCTAAACCCCAGTGAGGCCCAATGTAAAAATAATTTCTTAACTATTAAAAATCTCTACTTTAGAAATTTTAAATTCATCTCCTTTAATAATAAATTCTTACATTAACAGTGATACTCTTACTAAATCTCATTCTCTTGTCTTAACCCTCTCAAGTTAAGATTCTTGATACGTGCGTCTCTAATGTATTAGTCTTAATTGCTCTCAAGTCACATTTTGACATATACACCCTTAGTATATTGTTATCACAATATTCTCGGGTCATATATATATGATTATGCATCACTAGTATTAGTCATAATCTGGTACAACCATCTCAAAGTACTGCCACACAAAAATTACATAATCTAGAATATCTATGAGTGTACACAACTCACATCCAAGAACATGGGTCGTTTGTGCATAAGCCTACAAATACAAGTAATAAGGCATATTCTTATTGTCTTATGGGGTCACTCGTGCATACAATGTATAGTTATAGGTTATCCCAACCAAAGAAAATCAAAGCCTCACTAATGGATATCACTACGAATTTTCGTCATATTTCATGGACTCCATACCTAAGGCTATACGATAGAACCTCCTCGTTTATTCCTCTTTAGGAATTACGAGTACGTCAACTGTAGGATCAGCGTAAATAGAACCTAAGTGTAGCCCATCTCATTAGCAATAATACCACACATGGTAAACATCGTACGTGCCCCAACAAAATCCTTCCTAATACATCCCTTAAGAGAACACACACCACCCTGGTATGATTGCACATATATCAAGTAAACAAATATAACCCTACGTAACCGGGTCAAACAAATAAGGACAATCCATACTCAACTGGGTTACATGAAATCTTTTTATCACAAGTAAATACACAACATTCACTTTAATCGGTATATATATAATATTGTTAGCCCAAACTCCTAAGGAATCGAAGTTTAGGTATCATCTCACGCCTATTATTAATGAATCATTATGAGATACAACTACCCCACTCGATAGTTTATATAAATGTGTTCTAGACTAGTGTGAGTTCTCTACACTCTCTAAGCATCATTCAGTCTCGTAAATATACAAATACCAACCCGAACCCTAGGTCTTTGTACTAGGTATTATCTCCAACCCATTATTTATATAGTCATCCAAATAAATCCAAACTCAAATAAAGGGTAGAATTCGTTCTCTTTTATTACACATGTTATCAGTTAAACATCTACTTGTGTTTTAACTCATCCCACACATCAACCAAGTAACATTTAAGTAAGTTCATAACCCAATCATCAAGGGTTTCTAAACCTAGGATAAATCCTCCTAAACCTCTTAATTATACCCTAATTATCTTTGTAAAACAAGCCTCGAAACGCCTGACGATTGGCACCATTTTGCAACCCCCAACCCAAACCAACCCGGGGATAAGTCCAGTGCCGACTTGGGCCAATTATAAGCAACCTCATCTCGTACTTTCCTTGACAAAAAATGACCATAGCCATGGAAACCCTAGATCATAACCCTTCTAAACAATAAACTAACCCTTCTCCTTCATATCTAAGCATCATACAAGTATTCCAAACATATACAGATAAATTCTGAATGATTAGAACTTTTATTCAAGTTCTAATTACCAAAATCATGAAACCAAACCCTAAGTTCAATATTAGAGAAAGATTCAACAAATTTGCCAACGATTCCAATCATGTAATCAATATATGTTGAGGGGTTTTACTTATTAACGTCAATAAAATTATTGGTCACTAATTACATGATCTGATTACATTATTTCATGGTTCAAAATAAAGTATTCACAATGAAATGACAATGGTTGTTCATTACAAAACTAAGCTTACACATGTAATTAACTCTAATTACAAAATTAAATCTTAATATGATTTCAAATTAGATTATAAGACTTAATTAGTGAATTTCAACATCTTACTATTATTCTAACACAAATATATCTAAATTCTTAATCAAAATAAACTTGCTTATGGATTGATTGAGGAATCAATCCCCAAATCCACCAATTTCTCTTCAAATCATCAAATTTCTATCAGCTAAAGCCTTCATCTTCAAGCTAGGGTTTCTCCACCCTTTCCCTTGCCTTTGGAGTTCTCCCAAAAGTGTATAATGAATAATAGGTTAAGCTAATAGGTTATAATAAAATACTACCCACGAAACTAAGCCTAGGTTCAAATATAGCTCCCACTAAAAAGGCCAAAAACATGTTATAATTAGCTCGAAACTTGGACTAAGCTATATATTAACCAAACGAGCTTAAATTCCACTGTTTTAATTCAAAAATGAACTTTTGAAGTGTCCCAAAAGTAAACCCAAAATAGAATATCTTTTAATAAAATGATTTTCTCAATAAGTTAATTTATTATGCCAACACAAGTTCATTAACTTGAAACTTAATTATTAATTCTCTACGTGTGACTTGGCATTATAATAAACTAATTCACAATCATTGGAACCCAATACCGAGGGAATAATCCAAACAATGAAACCCCTGACACTAATCCCTAAACTTTCCATAGTCTCCCATACTACTAAGTCATCTACAATATTTAATTAATGAATTATCGGTAATTAAGACAATTTCCAAAGTGTGTTTTACATAACACATATATAATCATATATACAACTATCATATCAAGATATAACAATTATATTGAGTGACATACTACATGTCACATGCAATTAACAATTCATCGCTGATAAATACTCAATTTAATAATTAATTAATTACTATGAAAATACAGGCTATTAAATTCCTCCCCCATTAAACAAGGAATTTCAGCCTGGAAATTTGATTTGCTTATACATCTAACTCGTAAGTCTAAAAATGTCTCACCCCCATAGCATCATCACATAAAATCTAGCGCTTCAATCTCTTTGTGAACTAATACACACAAAGGTCTCTCGTCGTAAATTGTGTTCAACTAATACTCAAACAAAACTAATCTAATCATTGATACGTCAATTGTCCCTCAGTAACTCCCTCCATCATGTACCCATAGAAGACATCGTTCACATGCTGACAATGATCGGGTAAGGTCAAATAATACCAACCTTACCCTTTCCTAAATCGTGAAAATGGATTATATATCGAGGCACTTCCCTTTAGAACCCGAATTTCATAATTTCCATCATCGTGGAGATCTTTAAAAGCACATGATGTACCTCCTCGGACCCTAAATCACACTTCTTCTAGTCTCCAAAGATATTTTTCTTGCTTCGGTAGTCTTCATACGCTCTAATGTGAACATCACCTCCTCCGAGGTGTCGCGAACACATCCTGATACTCATAACTTGTTAACTCTTAGCTCTAATCAACGTGGTCAATTTATCTCAATGACCTAGATGGCCTCATGTACACTTTGGGACCTCTATGAGAGGTTTTTCATGCAGAGGGGGACTACCCAAATTAAAAGTATAACAAAGATCAAGGTAATGTTTGTTTGAATTCAAATTCTGGAAAATGTTAATCCTAACGGAAAAGTGACAAGATATGGATTTACAAGCAAATGCCAAATTGAGACCTTCCATTAAACAAGTAAAGATTTATAAAAAGGGAGAAATGACTTACAAATGTGAACCTCTCCTGGACTCAATAACGCATACGTCCTAGATGAATGAGCAAGCATAGATCGCTCTCCTACCACCTGTCATGTCATTGATATCAACTTCTCTTGATAATTCATGTTTGCACCAAAATAAGTTTCTTCGTTTAAAATTCGAAGATTGAACTATCTTATTTTATAGTTTAAAGAAAAACTTATGCGTTCTAAAATAGAACAAGTGAAAATCCACTATTTGAAGTTCTAACTTCCTAGGATATGAGAGTCCTAAAAGTTGAGGGAAATTTCAAAATATGTTTGGCTAATCAAAACTCAAAAATTATTTTTGAGATATAAAAAAAAATTTAAGTTTCTCAAGAACAAGTTTTGTAAAATTTGTATTCAAGACTTGAGAGAAGTAATCAAACTTCAGAAACTTTAAACTAAAATGATAGTAATGGATATTTAAAATATATGAATAAGGTTTTTGCTCTTCAAGAAAAACTGATTTTTTAGCTTGAAAAATATGAAAACCAATTTAAAAATTCTTCACCTTATTTTTGTGAAATCAAAGAGAGTGAGTTAAATAGCATTTTTGTATTTAAAAATTGTGGGTATAAATTTTCAAACATTTTAACTCATCTCAACCACACAAGCATTGGTTGTTTATCCAAGGTGATTAGGCATAAATTCTTTCCATTTATACCCTTAACTTAGAAGCTTTTATCGGTACACGAAGTGTAATTCGAGTGAATTTATCTCATATCATTGCTATGGACATTTTCTAATGAGTACTCCGAATTTCGTGTATCTCCCATCTATTTCACAGGTATTCAGTGCACACAAGGAAGAAAGAATCGGCATCCTAATCCGAGTTCCAGATCAAAAGTTACAAGTCTTCAAAATCACAAGGAAGGAAAAGTTCCCTGAAGAGATCGAACCGAACCGTAGGGTTGGAAAAACGAACCGATCCTATCCTGAGAAAACTTCATGTGAATCACGAAATAATGGAACCGAACCGAAGAGGAAATAAATGAACCGAACCGACCCAGACAAAAATCTCCGCTAAAGGCAAACCAAACTGAATCACCTTAATAGGATCGGTTCGAATATCGAAAATTTGGAATTATACACTTGTAAAATAAGAGTCTTGTATGGTTAAACTCTTCGAAATTCGCAGTGTATATATTCTAATATCTTCCCAAATATTGGGGGCCTTTTCAATCCGTTTAGAGAAGCATTGTAATTAGTTTAGAGAAGAGAACAACAATAAACTCTAGTTTTATATAGCTTTGATTCCAGTCTGCAATTCAAGTAAAGTTGTTTTAAATTCTTGCTTTCATTATTGCAGTAGTTAATTCTTTAGTTAGTAATTTCATTCTTCTTCATCTTAAGTTTATAGTTAAAAGGTTTTCTTTTATTCAGATCATGTCTTCTTCTAGTTTTAATATGTCCGGCTAAGTTCTTAAGGATTCGGGTGCATGAACCCCACCCGATGTAATTCACGATAGTGGAAATAGAATTTTGAATTAAAATCATAGGTGAATCGTGTCGTATAACTGGTATAATCGTTGTAAGACTTTTGATCTCGTTTGCCCTAGGTAACCGGGATGCTTAAGAATGCGACACAAATATTGGTTAATGCGATACTGCTTTAATTCGTCCTTTGCTTACATATTATGCGGGCTACGATCCCTCATATATGTAATACTTTGTAGTACTAAAGACCGGGTTTTAATTCGTCCTTTGCTTACATACTGTGCGGGCTACGATTCCTCATATATGTAATACTTAGGAGTATTAAAGACCCGGTTCATTTAAAGTTTTAATTCCGAATCTAGTATCCTACGAAGTGAATTACTAGGTGTGGGGGATTGTAACCCGACCTATTGTTCTCATTTCATAGTCAAATTTTTAGTTAAAATTGTCATCAACTTTTCGTTTAATTAGAATAATTTCATTTCATTTAGTCGTAATTTTATTAGTAATCATTTTCACTTTTTCATTTAGTTATAGTTATTTCATGACCCAAATCACCTTTTCCTTCTTTTTAGAGTCAAAGCTAGGATTTCTCAATCTTTCCAACGTCGTTGCGATTTAGTTCGTCCTGTTTCCCTGAGGATCGACACCTGACTTATCAAATTATTACTTAGAGCGACAGGCTTGCACTTGAGCCTAAATAGCACGCACACTATACACATTTGTGGTCACGTCAAGTTTTTGGATACTCTTCGAAATTTGTAGTGTATATATTCTAATGTCTTCCCAGATATTAGGGGGCTTTTCAATCCGTTTAGAGAAACATTGTAATTAGTTTAGAGAAGAGAACAACAATAAAATTTATTTTTATATATTGCTTTTATTCCAGTCTGCAATTCAAGTAAAGTTGTTTTAAATTCTTACTTTCATTATTACAGTAGTTAATTCTTTATTTAGTAATTTCATTCTTCTTCATCTTAAGTTTGTAGTTAAAAGGTTTTCTTTCATTCAAAGCATGTCTTCTTCTAGTTTTAATATGTCCGGCTAAGTTCTTAAGGGTTGGGGTGCATGAACCCCACCCGATGTAATTCACAATAGTGGAAATACAATTTTGAATTAAAATCTTAGGTGAATCGTGTCGTATAACTGGTATAATCATTGTAAGACTTTTGATCTCGTTTGCCCTAGGTAATTGGGATGCTTAAGAATGCGACACAAATATTGGTTAATGCGATACTGCTTTAATTAATCCTTTGCTTATATACTGTGCGGGCTATGATTTCTCATATATGTAATACTTTGGAGTACTATAGATCGTTTTTAATTCCTCATTTGCTTACATATTGTGCGGGCTACGATCCCTCATATATGTAATACTTAGGAGTATTAAAGACTGGGTTCATTTAAAGTTTTAATTTCGAATCTAGTATCCTACGAAGTGAATTACTAGGGTGTGGGGGATTGTAACCCGACCTATCGTTCTCATTTCATAGTCAAATTTTTAGTCAAAATTGTCATCAGCTTTTCGTTTAATTAGAATAATTCCATTTCATTTAGTCGTAATTTCATTAGTAATAATTTTCACTTTTGCATTTAGTTATAGTTATTTCGTAACCCAAATCACATTTTCCTTCTTTTTAGAGTCAAAGCTAGGATTTCTCAATCTTTCCAATGTCGTTACGATTTAGTTCGTCCTGTTTCCCTGAGGATCGATACCCTACTTATCGGATTATTACTTGAGCGACAGGCTTGCACTTGAGTCTAAATAGCACGCACACTATACACATTTGTGGTCGCGTCATGTTTTTGGCGCCGTTACTGAAGGTAGTCAAAGTCGTCCGAGTTCAGAACTCACATGGAGGAAAGTTTTTAGGACAGAATATCCAAAGAGAAAGGGATGGGGCGACCGTCCACAAAAGCTTGGCCCTCAAACTCGCCCGTGCGGACGAGTGAGCCATAAAAAGATCAGACCTCGTCTGCCCACACCACATTATGGGGTGTTTCGAGATATTTCAACCACCCTCGCTGACTGAAAAGAGTGGTGGCCGAGCGGGGCAGCTCGTTCCATTTAATGACATGCTCGATGTGAAGCTTTCGGGATATGCTGAAAAACTGCTCACCCCAAAGGCGTTCCATGTGAGAGCGGTATTCCCCGTTACCATTTGGAAGGACCTCGGTAAACGTGTATTTTGGGGGCAGACCTTGATTTACCATGGGAAATTCGGGAGTAGTTGGAATGGGAGAGACAGGTCAAGAGAGGGAATATGTGATGGAGGTGTGGAGGAATGGTAGGGTAGGGGTAGAATTTATAGGTGGGGGTGGGTTTGGGGGGAAGAATATAGAGGGAAATAAGGGGGGGACGATTGGAGGGAACAAGGGTGTGAAAGGAGGGAAATCAAGGGATTGGGGAAAGAGGGAGGTATCTAGGGAATAGTCAAACACTGTAGAAATTGAACCGATCCTGTACAGGGGAGAACCAATCCGGGTCTGGGATTTTTTTTTTTTTGATTTATCTCAACTGAATCGATCCTATATAGGGGATTCGGTTCAGTCGCCTCAGAACAGAAACTACCTCCTCAATGCCCCCACAATCCCGAAACAAACATACATCAATTGTCTTGCACCCAACGATATTTTGGTAAGGGACACCTTCCCAGTGGGATACCTTAATGATAAGGTACGCATTACATTTCATATCGTTTGCGCCAACCTGCTTCAAACTTCTAATGACTCGATAATGCACCCTCGCCAAGCCACCCTCGTCTACCATCTTTATGATCCCAACTTCACTATCAATCTTGACCGCGTGTTCTACACCGATATTTTTTATGCATCCATGGAGCAAAAAGGTATGGTGTCCCTCCCATATTCACGTCTCATCACCTCCATTCTTGCTGATGCCGGTATCCAGATGCCTCAGGCCTCTCCACGCCTCCCAAAGCCCATTGGGAAAGCTTCACGCAATACGAGCGCCAGGAAAAGGGCAGACCTTCGAGCAGCACGGGACGTGGTCGATGTTGATGAGGACGAAGATGATGATAACGATGCTGAAGAGGGCAAGGCTGAGGATGTCGTGATGGTCGGGGCAAAGGACGACGAGTATGACGAAGACGACGACTCAGATTTAAGCCACCAGGTACAAAATTTGATAGACGTCTTTCGGCAGTGGAAACCCGATTTGACGGATTCCTTATGCAATACAATAGGGATCAAAAGGCCTACCGAAGGGATATGAGTATGGTGCATCGTCTCCAAACTCACATGTACGAACTCAATTTCGGTGGACCCCCTCTAAGCTTCTTCTACGACCTATATGATCCAAACGCACCCAGTCCATCCCATCCCCCGCCCCAGTGAGGCCCATTTTTGTTGTTGGCTGTTGTGTTTTGTTGGTTGTTTGAAAAAGATGGTTGTGTGTTTCTCCCCTCTCCCTTGTACCTCATGTTCTCCTTATCTATAAAAATTCTGCATTTTCCATATTTGTTCGTTTTATTTATTCGCACTTTTAATTCGCTTTGAGTTAGATTTTAGTCATTTTTGCTTGAGGACAATGCAAAAGTCTGAGTTGGGGGGGGGGGGGTGCAAGTGCGTATTTCAAAAAATTCACAAATTTTAAAAAATGCCCAGAAATTTCAAAAAAAAAATTGTAAAATTTTGAAAAATCCAAAAATATTTTTCTTCAAAATAAATAAAAAATGGAATTCAAAATTTTCAAAAATATCATTAAAATTTGGTTTAAAGTCTCAAATTATAAAAACATTATACACAAAGCCAAAATCGACCAAAGATGTAAATTGAGCGAACGTAAACGACTTAACGAATAAATGTGGAGATTAACAAACCCGGTGAGATTCTATCCTTTCATTATTGTGAGTTTATAAATTAATCTGAGTTAAATTGTTAACTCAAAGTTCATTTTAGCGTTTATAATAAGTCGTTGAAGATCTCAATTCCTTCACTTTGGCCAGTTATGGAAAATGTGTGTGTTATTGCCTTGAAAAACATGCTAAATAGATCTCTAAACTAAATTAATCTTGAGACGCATATGGTAACGCAATTAGTAATTCGGACAATGAAGTAGGCCCTCATGTGTCACCCAAAAATATTGGCCAGAAAAAGTAGTGAAAAATTAACCTTTTTACAACCCAATTTTAGCCTAATAATATTTTCCCTTTTCATTTGATAACCTGAAAAACCCAATTAGCTCGGAATTGTGAAAATCGAATATTCATCAAATAAAGTCTGAAAAGTGCATATGAAGGGGCAAGAAAAAAATAGAAGAATGCTCAACAAAAATATCAAGAAAAATAAAAATAAAAAAATAGAGAAAAGAAGAGAAAAATGAGCAAAAGCCCGAAAAGCACAGAAGGACATCATAAATGAATTTTCCAATTTCGACCTTCCCTACCATTCTGATTTTACCCAATACACCTTTAACCCGAAAAAGTCCTAACTGAGTCCAAATTGCGAAATTGGTTACCGCGTGGAGAGCTAAAACACAAAAAGACAATAAACGAGATTAAAGGTATGAATTAGAGGAAATGTTCCCATTTTCTTATAACCGTAATCCGATGATGAGATCCATTTACTATAAAATTCCATCTTTCTATTTGTGTGCGTGAACTTGGTTCCAATTCATTTACTCTTATAAATCACGCATATCGAGAGAAAATATCCACATTTCGAGTGATTCATTTGTGAGAGCATCCCGAGAGATTTTGAAATCAAAATAATTTTTTGGATAAGTAACGTAATGGTCAATCGGTGGAAATTCGCGGTTAAATTTCTGGCTTCCCACACATGCACTATGATTTGAGACTATTGAACATGAATTGATGATGATTATTTTTTGGAAAAGTTTGAGTTATACAATTTTTGCGTATTTTGAGTTTTCTTTGAGTCGAATTTTGTGGGTATATTCACTGCAAACCCTCATGAGACGCAACTCGTCCTGCTAGGGTAACCTAGAGGTTTAAAGGCTTCTTGCATATGCTAAATGCAATTGTTCGCCCGTGAAAGAGGTATTCTATCCCATTTTAGAGTTACACCATGTTTTGATTCTTTTACATTGCTCGGGACGAGTAAAGTTCTAAGTTAGGGGGGTTTAATTAGGCATAAATTCTTCCCATTTATCCCCTTAATTTAGAGACTTTTATCGCTCCGCGAAGTGTAATTTGAGTGGATTTATCTCATATCATTGCTATTGATATTTCTAATGAGTACGCCGAGTTTCATGTATCTCCCATCTATTTTGCAGGTATTCAGTGCACACAAGGAAGAAAGAATCGGCATCCTAATCCGAGTTTCAAATCAAAAGTTACAAGTCTTCAAAATCACAAGGAAGGAAAAGTTCCCTGAAGATATGAACCGAACCGCAGGGCTGGAAAAATGAACCGATCCTATCCTGAGAAAACTTCATGTGAAGCACGAAATAATGGAACCAAACCGAAGAGGAAATAAACGAACCGAACCGGCCCAGACAAAAATCTCTGCTAAAGGCAAACCTAACCAAATCACCTTAACAGGATCGGTTCAGGTATCAAAAATTTGGATTTATCCACTTGTAAAATAAGAATCTTGTATGGTTGAAACTCTTCGAAATTCGTAGTGTACATATTCTAATGTCTTCCCACATATTGGGGGGCTTTTCAATCCGTTTAGAGAAGCATTGTAATTAGTTTAGAGAAGAGAACAACAATAAACTCTAGTTTTATATAGCTTTGATTCCAATCAGTAATTCAAGTAAAGTTGTTTTAAATTATTTCTTTCATTATTGCAGTAGTTAATTCTTTAGTTAGTAATTTCATTCTTCTTCATCTTAAGTTTGTTGTTAAAAGGTTTTCTTTCATTCAAAGCATGTCTTCTTCTAGTTTTATTATGTTCGGCTAAGTTCTTAAGGGTAGGGGTGCATGAACCCCACCTAATGTAATTCACGATCGTGGAAATAGAATTTTGAATTAAAATCTTAGGTGAATTGTGTCGTATAACTGGTATAATCGTTGTAAGAGTTTTGATCTCGTTTGCCCTAGGTAACCGGGATGCTTAAGAATGCGACGTGAATATTGGTTAATGCGATACTTCTTTAATTCGTCCTTTGCTTACATACTGTGCGGGCTACGATCCCTCATATATGTAATACTTTGGAGTACTAAAGATCGGGTTTTAATTCGTCCTTTGCTTACATACTGTGCGGTCTAAGTTCCTGCATATATGTAATACTTAGGAGTATTAAAGACCGGGATCATTTAAAGTTTTAATTCCGAATCTAGTATCCTACGAAGTGAATTACTAACGTGTGGGGGATTGTAACCCGACCTATCGTTCTCATTTCATAGTCAAATTTTTAGTCAAAATTGTCATTATCTTTTCGTTTAATTAGAATAATTTCATTTCATTTAGTCGTAATTTCATAGTAATCATTTTCACTTTTACATTTAGTTACCAAATCACCTTTTCCTTCTTTTTAGGGTCAAAGCTAGGATTTCTCAATCTTTCCAATGTCGTTATGATTTAGTTCGTCCTGTTCCCTGAGGATCGGTGTGACACCCCGCCTAATTAATCCCGGGTGATCAGTCCTAAATCAAGTTAGAACAGGTTTCTGAGTTGGTTCATTCTTAGCATCACTGTCTTCTTTTTAATTACTAACCACCTAAGTGAGAAAAGTAGACTGGTGTCCATTTTTATCTTTCCATTAATTAAATAAAACTCATGTGGAACATAAAATAATACACAATCACAGTTAACTGAAATAACCATCCAAAAATAAAATACCTAACCGAATAAACCATCGATCCAAATATCCAATACAAGTAAAGACAAGAAGACAATCTCAACATGTCTAATTCTAATAAATGAACTATGAGCGACATGCTCAAACAACTACTAAAGAGTCTCTACACGAATGAAAGAATGAGGCATCTATCAAAACCCCGCAACATCCACATATGCTGCAGCAACGGATACCTGGAATAGAGTCAAGCTTGGCGTCCCTGTGGTTGGACACCTAAAAGGTTTTTAAAATTTTTTATAGCAAGGGTTAGTACCCAAAAACATTTGAAAACATTTAATAAATGATTAACTTGCAGTAATAAATAAATATGCATGCTCTTCATATTTTAGTTAGTGCCGCACTCCCTTGAGGATATCCTCACCCCTCCTCTAATGTGCACTACTAACGCCCTAATTTAATTTACCTAGGTCCTACTCTCCTGACCTGATAACTTATGTAACCTTTTGCAATTAACCACTCTAACCGAGTATGCCTTAAATCATGATTTTTAAGTTATTATAAACATCAACTTAATTTAATTATTACCCTTTTTAATTTCATATAACACTCACACCTGTTATGCACATAATACATTTTTCACTATGTATTAATTATCCCATATATAATTATTTACCTAATTATATATTTAATCATATTACAGTATTTACAAACATACTGAAATAACATTTAATACTAACATCCAGCCGAGTAAAGATACTCACAAAGTATAAATTCTCTAAAGTGCTATCCCACTATGTGTATTCACATCACCCAGTTACCCAAGTCAGATTCGCTCACTAACTTAGTTTAGCATACGATTGGAGGCGGTCATATTCCTTCCCTGAAAGTGAGATGCCCCTCACCCAATATAACGGACGCTATGACCTGGGAATATACTCGCCCTACTCCTCAAGCTAGAGGATTCATCCACTACGCGCAACCTCCCCCTATAGCACTAGAGTATATAATAATAATATTCAATCTCTGATATTAATTAACACACTATATATATATATATACTATCACACACCGTATATATATATATATATATATATATATATATATATATATATATATATATATATATATATATATATATATATATAAAATGTCCCGACTACACCATGTACTAAATCCGTAACACAAGCCTTAAGAGTTTATGGTCCAATCCTAATTATTAATTAATTTGCACATTAATTAATTTAGTCACCTTTGGTGTCGCCCCCACCATAAATTTGGACTTACTCTCGTAGCCCGAAATAACCTCACCTGAGTCTAAATTCCCAACTCCCGAATTTATAATCATGACGTGTCACCCAAAAACTCCCTCAAATCCTAATTAACTTTACTCACAATTAATTAGATTTAAACTCATGTATTAATTTCTCAATAATTAATTACATTAAGATTATTATATAAATTCCCTCATATATACATAACTGAGCGAATCTGCCAAATTCTGCCGACCTTCGATCGATCGACCCCAGACCTTCGATCGATCGATCGAGCAGGTCTTCGTCTTCTTCACGAAGACAAAATCAGCCATGGACGAAATTTCTCAAACCCTAGTTTCTTCTACCAGTAACCTCAAGCCCTCTTAACCTCAATACATGTTAGAAAACTTATTAGGAACCTCCAGAATGTCCATCAACATTATTAATTCGTCCATTAACTACAATTTTAAAATTTGGGGAAAAATTCATCTTTAACTCTTAACTCATTTACACCCCAAGCTCCATCATCAAATTCGTTTTAAATTGTCCAGATATCATCCTACCAGATATGTATCAACTTATAACTATCAGATTTTACATGAATCCTCACTCAAATTCGTAAATCAGATTATTATTTTCAAAATCCCATGTTTATGCCATGAACACCCAAAACGAATTTTAAATCAAACACATCACATGAATATGAATTGAAAAACAGATTTAATACTATTGCAAGTTATCCACTTGCCTTAGGTTTCGTAGTGTCTGATTTGGAGATGAATTCCAAGGTTGAAGATGACTCTTGTTGGCCCTCTAGTGATCCCAAAATTGCCTTCAACTGCTATTAGGGTTCCTTAACACACTTAGCCTTTTTCTAAACTCACATCAGTCGTTTCCTTATTTCTTCTAATTTAACAATTAACCTAAATCCCGTTTTTTGCCTAATGGGCCAAGCCCAAGTGACCCAAATGCCCCCGTGTGGGCCCGGCTATGTCTAAAAATGCCCCGTGATCTGTTTACTACCCCCGGATAAATTTTTCCGACTATCTCGGCCCATCCGGACTCAATTGTACACTCAGAATTGGCATCCGAATTAATTTATAAAAATACTTATCCCCCGCTCCTTTAGTCTATACCGACTCCCGATTGAGATAAGTGCATACCATGTCATTAATACTCGAAATGACTTAAATAAATAATTACTATTTGCTTAGTAAATAAATTCCCTTAAATATTAACCATTTACTCCCAGATTAATATTTAAATATATTTTGCCATACTTAATTCATTTAAAATTACGACACACTAGAAATTTAGAATTCCCGAATTAATTAAATAGTTAATGCACCAAAAATATGGGGTGTTACAATCGGTACCCGGCTTATCGGATTATTACTTGAGCGACAGGCTTGCACTTGAGCCTAAATAGCCCGCACACTATACACATTTGTGGCACGTCACAAGGCAACTAAAGATATGGAAAAAAATAGAATCTCACATTTTACAATGCAATATTTTGGGTCAGATTTAATTTTTGCACCAGATCTAATGTTGTCGCAACAGTGTCATTGCAGTGAGATTTTTCGTCGCTACGGCAAACTCGAGGTGACCAAGGTTGCACCAAGAAGTCAAAAGAACTTGGACTTGGAAAAGGATACCAACGAAGAACTTTTTCTGCAGCGAGACATGTCCCTGCGGAGATATTGAGGCGACAGGTCACACCTTTATTCAAAAAATTTTAGTTTTGGACAAAAGGAACCAGCAACGAGCCTTCGCAACAGTGATACATAGCATCGTTGTTGCGAAACTGCGATGGGGCGAGTCACTCCCGTCTTCAAAAAATCAAAACCAATATTTTTCTTTTAAAGGTTTTGAAAAGTATGTTTGTTCTTCAACCAAGAACACTCATACTTAAAATGCACATAAAAGATGCAATTTTTATTATCATAGGTTTTCTAATAGAAAATTATATTGCATATTGTATTTGTTCAAATACTCTAAATAACTCACACACAAGTTTTAACCCATTTTCCATTTTAAGAAAATCCTAATTTAATTTATGTCAAAATAAAGGTGGAAAAATTCATTCATTTTAAGTACTTTAACTTATCCTAAAGCATTAATATCATTGGTCATGGCATATGGTAATTTTTCAGATGAAAATGAAGATTTTTTATCATGAGATCTTGATCATGAATCTTTTCGAGATGACTTAAATAATGACTAATGTATTATTTGGAACAGGATAAGACAATATAATCCTATTGGAGCTTTTGAGCATACATGTACTCTTACAATCTTCCCATTTGTCTATTCCGTGAAAAAACATGTAAACAAAATATTATAAATAAATGGATCAATTCTATCACCTATTACACGACTCGCCCAACCACAAAGGCATTATAAGGATAGACACGACTCAACCATTTGTAACTCTTGCATCCTGTTTTCCTATCAAGGTAGCAAAGACATCAAGATAACAATGTAAAAATATTGACAAGATAAAAAGAGTAGTAAGATGAATATGAGAAATAATCAATGTAAGTATGGTTCATGTAATTACTAGGGATCATATACCAAGTTTAACTAATATGTCAATGTTTTCGTGTTTATATTAATCTCTTCTTTGATATATCTTTTATTAATTCCATTTTTCATAAACTATCATAATATATTAATAGTACTTTCTCTTTATGATCATATTTTTACCTTAGGGAATATTCTCCCCCTGAGTTAAGTCTTTACCCTTAGTAAAATATGTAACATTCCCCGTAGGAAGGAGCCTTATAGTCAAAATTCCTTTCGTATGAAGGAGAACCATCCCCCCCCCCCCCCCCCCCCCCCCATTTTTTCATGGAATGGAAAAAGTCAAAGACAACATAATCAAGAATTAGTATTATTAAGATTACAATAAAAAAAGTTCTTATAAAGTGATTTTATAATAGATAATTCGAGGACTATTATTAGTACATTACTGTTTAATTTAGATGGAAATTAATCTAAGATGTGATTCAATATATGTGGTAACAATATATATAATGCATCAAAGATAACCCAGTCAAAAGCATGGACATATATATATATATATCACCATAATCCCATTAATATATTTATCATATATAAAATCATTCTAATATATCTCTAGCAATCATCTAATATGACAAATGTTCGATCTTCCTTCCTTATAGCCAATTTCCTTTGGTTTTGGTTCTTATATTTCTTGATCACTTCATTTGTAGCGTGATGTGTCAAAGGAATACAAGAACGTAAAATCAATAGAAACATAGTTATATAAAATGACTAATGAACACAAGTACTAAGATATGAAGAACCCGCTAAGTGGGCATAATAAGAGCATTGCATAATATGCGATATAAATCATATTAAATAAATATCATCATCGAGATATCATGTGGGATATATGAGTATAGGAAGCATAAGAAGTTAATAATGACATATTCGCGTGGCAATCCCATAACTCATGATATGTAAACACTATTTATTAATACCTAAAGATATTATAAGGTAAGTATCTAAGACTTAAGTTTACAAAATATAATGGTGAAGCATGGGTAATAACATGGGTAGCAACCACCAAGGATATATGGTATACTAAGAGAGGTGTAATTAAAATCTAGCATCATATCAAATAAGATCAACATAAGTGGGGATCTAAAGCATTTGGATAAAATAACATGTTTATCCTAATGCAATAAATAAGATATCAACATATACATAATTTTTTGTTTAAATATCACAATCTTCTACACTAGAGAATGAATAAGAAACACCAAGTCTAAAGTCAATCAATGACTATAATCATAAAAAATTATATCAACAAAATTTTATCACTCAACAAAGGTGATATCCCCAATCGTGCAATTTTCAAGTAAAATTTTTTAATGAATTTGGAAGATATACTACATATGAAAAGAGAATAAGTTGCGAGCCAAATAATGCACATCGAGGTTCTAGCATCTTATCTCAAATAAACGATTTTACATGATATAACCAATATTTATGCAATAAGAGAACAACACCAACATCCAGTTTTGGTAAGTAATAAAAAAATAGGCATTATTATCCCACTTACTAAAGTTCGAGAGTTGTGTCCAATATTCATAATCAAGATAAGATTATCCACAAAAGGCTAATAACATGATGAGAGTTTTAACCAAGAACATAAGATCATATCTTGAATGTGCAAAATAAAAATAAAATGAACACCATTGGGAGAAAGGTCCAAGACCAAGTTGAATTAAGATAATGAGTCATAAAACAAAGAACGCAAAGCTTCGACTTAAGTGAAATCTCCAACATCCTATATAGTTACATTTTCAACTATCACATTTTCCCTCTCAAAATAGCAATTTTGTTTAAACCTTATTTCTCTCATATCTTTGGTGTTACCAATTTTTAGAAAGATTAATATATTTGAGAAATTGCTACGTTAAATTTTTTTTGCATGTGGTAAATTTCACTCATTCATTAATAAATGGGACATTATTTTCAATTTTCAAAGGTAGAATCATCCAATCAAAGTTGTAGCACTAACCACATCATCACTCGTGATTTGTAAAGATATAGCATAGGATTTTTCAACTTCTCCAAATCATGAATAAAAATCCTCACGTACACATATAGGATTTAGACACTCTTCCAAAAGTATTGAAGCTTTGAATGATTTGTAAAAGATTCAAAAATCTATAGCATTCCTCATGAAGTGGCATCAACTCAATGTGTAATGCAGCGTAAAGTGCGACAACATATGATAATATATTCTGAAAGTATAAGATTTCTGAAAGTTTATAGACTTAGAAGAAAATCTAGTTTATCTCATGAAGCACATATCATATTCCCAAACAATTGGAAAATGACCAATAAGCCATTTTGATATACAAAAATATGACATGGAGTATATCATCTAAAAGGAAAAAATGTAATTATACCACAAAAGAAATATCTTTTAAAAAAATCAATGAAAGATATGTACAACCACAAAAGAACATGATATAGGATTATGTAGAGTGGGGTTAAATGAATAAACCACCAACACTCTAATAAATTAACCCCGCGGATTTGATCAAATATTTATTTATGATTTATCAAGTTTTACTAAAATTAGAACCCTACATGGGCTGAGATATTATTATGCGCAATTTAATATATTACGCATACTCCGGGTTTGATAAAATACACTAGACAATACTCTAGTAATGATTTAATTAATTATTTGATATGCCACCACGTATATTGTGACAAGTGGCACCATAAATATTGGACACTTGGTTCCATAGAGAACATAACATGTGTCAAGCCCACTTGAGGCACTTTTACTATAAAAAGAGGGTTCCCCCTCATGTAGTTGGATGATGGTATTGGGGGAAAAGTAAGGAGAGGAAATATAACTCTTCTCCCCCCACGCATCTTTTGAGCTCCTTCATGGGTTCGATAGTGACGAGCGGATTTTCATAGTTTCATTATGGTATATGGGCGTTTGAGAGGCGGCTAGCCAGATTTGGCACCCCCCATGCACCAAAACTACCAAAACTGGGCGTTTGAGAGGCGGCTCGCCGGATTTGGCACCCCCCATGCACCAAAACCAACAAAAACCGAACTCTCTCCGGCGTATCATACGGACCCACGAACTACGCAGACGTTGATTCCATAAAGACGGATACATAGGCATAACCACATTACTCAAGTGTAAAACACGCTCGACGCGGTGCCTAATCAAATGTTCATCCCCATCTTACATTTGGCGACTCTTCTAGGGAGGTATTCATAATTTCGGTTGTGTAACGCCTCGTGCGCACTCACGGAGAACTCGACAAAAGTGGAGAAAACATCCCATTTCATATAAGCATTCTGATACAATTCATTATTTAATCTTTTGTTATTACATGAAAGGGCATGATGCATATTAGTAAATCTTAACTAAAAAATATCATATACTGATTATTTCAAGGTTTAGTCGAAATATGGCTTTAACATCCATTTTCATAAATCGATTCTGTGAATACACCAATTGTGATATAATGCCTATATTTGTTCATAAACAATATAAAAGATTGTTGGCAGCCATAATGATATCTCATTAATAGGCCGGAGATATATGAAATATGTGTATACAATAGATTGTGTCCGCTCTAATTGGTTGATTCGAAAAAATTTGTGAAGATATGCCTTGCTACATGTTCATATTAAATAAATATATTAGTACACTTTTGTCAAAGAAAAGGACAAAGTCCCTACTTCCAAAGGACTTCTTTTTAATCTTTATGTCACATTAGACTATGTAAATTATTTTTTAGCCACGCAAAATTACTTTTGACTGTTAGAAATGAGGAGAACACGCTAAGTCTAGACTGGCCAAAAGAAATTGATGTCAGATATTCAACCCAAAAAACCCATTCTCCCACGTCTCAAAACTCCGGCAGAACCCCTATCCCAAACTCCAGCAAAGAATTAGATTATTTTATCCAATTTATCATTTGGGTGCAAACAAATTAAGAGGAGAAATCAATTAGAACCTAGTTGGAAAAAAGAATTTGTTCGTTAAGAAAGAGAACCCAGTTGGTAACTTGGCCCGAGCCATTAATGAACAATATGACTCAGCTCAAAGTTTAAACCGAGCTACCAATCGATCCAGTTCAAATTGGAACCAGTTCAAAAAAAAATTGATGCAATACAAAATCCCTTCGACCCATTAGAAAAATGTCAGCCTCCGAACAAGTACATCCGAGGAAGTTTAACCTTCGAACCACTAGAACTCCAAAAAACTAGACCTCGGAGCAATCAAGACCCCGAACAACCGTGGTCTATGGGACCTCGCACCAACGAACAAGTTGAAATAAATTTTCAACACACCATGGTTTCATAAACGCGATTACATCTGAGAAATTAAAACAAATCCACCATATACTAGTTGATCTCCGAATAGGTATCTACGTAACCCCCTCGGGCAAATTCAAACTACTATCTCCTAACATCCTCTAGCGGTCGAGATCTTGGAACAGCCTCGATCTCCGACCTTGTTCTCTAAGGAACCCTAGCGGGCGATCTGGCTCGATTGCCGTGGAGGTTTAATATCGTGTGTAATGTTTTCATTGTGAGCTAGGATGTTAATTGAGAAGTACAGGCCATTTTGGACTCTCAAGGTCCCAGGTTATGGGTTTTATTTTTGTCTAACATTTATAAAGGCACGAGATATAAGTTACTCGAGGAACCTCTTCAGTGGTAGTAAAACCACATCTGAGATATTTTCAAAAATAAATTGCCCACAATATTATTTATATGTCATTCACGCATGTTGACAGTAAAAAGTTAGTAAATATTATTATTTCATCAAATCCGCATGATGTGAAATTTAATTTGTGCGTGTTTTATTTACACCCCGTTAAAATACTCTTCAAGGTTTAAAAATATTTGTAGCCTCTCACGGATTTAAGTTGCTCGAGTAGAAAAATATTTATTTCTGAAAAAATCATATACCCCTTGAAATTGTGAATATTTTATGTTATCCCATGAGGACCATTTAAAGACTTATTATGAACATGTACTCGAGCAACCATGTCAAAAATGACATCCTTCGAACAACCATATCAAAATGATATTTTTTTTTACCTTGGAAAATAATATTTTTGCTAGAAAAAAAATTAGCATTTTGCTCAAGTCATGGTGCCTCAAGCGGCCTACTCCTAGTGCCTCGAGCAACCTACGCCTAGTGCCTCGAGTAACCTCATCCTAGTGACTTGAGCTTGACTCCTCCTAGTGACTCGAGGAGCCTCGTCTCAAGAGACTCGAGCAGCCTCATCGTAGTGTCTTGAGCAGATGTCACAAATAAAACTTTCTTTTGAAACTTAGAAATTTTCTTAAGTCATGGTGCCTCGAGCAGGTACCTTGATCCAGCTCATTCATGGTAACTCGAGCAGCTACCTCGCCCTAGTGCCTCGAGCGGCCTCATCCTAGCACCTCGAGTGGCCTCATCATAATGACTCATGAAGCCTCACCCTAGTAGCTCGAGCTGCCTCATTCATCGTAGTCATCCATGGTTTCTCGGAGCAACCTCATCCATGGTCGCCCGAAATAACTGTTTGCGTTCCCTTGTATTAATTTTATACTAAAATATGATTTATTCACATTGTGATGTTAGTTACATGAAAAGTCAAGTCTGGTATTTATTATTCACCTCTAGGCGACTCAGCATGCTTAACTGGTTGAATTATTTTGCATATGACTTAAATAGATCCCAAAACTTCTGAGTTTTCTCAGCTTTGATAAAATAGTGGGGGCATGATATAAATAGCTCACCACATGGTATGTTTACATTCTATCAACTCCATATTATCAATCAAATTTGCATCATGAAGTTGCACAGAATAATATGTTTACAATTCCTCGAAGCATGATTCCGAGTTTATTTTATTCTATTTGACATAAAATAAAATAAAGGGGGAAAGATATACCCCACATGATTATATATGGCATTATAATATGCCTTACGAGTTAGTAATGATTTTTGTGCCAAAATCCGAGATGATTTCATATCCTTGCAGATATTAAACGCACATGATCAAATTGCGCTTGAACAATTACATCAGGTCTTATAGATGTCAAAGCCAAGCGCTCCAGAGATTTTATTTTAATTGGGGGAAAACACCCCGTGAAATGTATTTAAATGCTTTCAACTCTTAGATGGTGTTGTAACTAGTAGCTATATTTTTCTTTAATTTACTTTATCTTGAGACAAAAGACAAAGCAAAGTAAAGAGGGGGAAAAGTATTGCATAGTGTACCACTTGTAGTTAGACAAAACACAGGTGAAAACATGCTCGGATACGGTCCTAGAATGACCATCATTGATGAAGCATCCCCAAAATAAAAATCAGAGTTGTTCAGCATAGCGACCGGATGGCTCATATATAGCACTGGCTACACTACATTATTTCCATCAAAGCGATAGGGGGCAAACAAAATTGCTCGCAAAACCTAGAGTATGGACACAGAGTTTGCATACAAACCTTACCAGTTTCGAGGTAAGTCGCTCACAGAGGTACATTATAGTATTCAAAAACCTTACCAGTTTCGAGGTAGGTCGCCCACAGAGGTGCATCATAGTTCTCACAAACCTTACCAATTTCGAGGTAATTCGCCCACAGAGGTGCATTATAGTTTTCACAAACCTTACCAATTGCGAGGTAAGTCACCAACAGATGTGCATTATATTTCTCACAAACCTTACCAATTTTGAGGTAAGTCGCCCACAGAGGTGCATTATAGTTCACACAAACCTTACCAATTTCGTGGTAAGTCGCCCACAGAGATGCATTATAGTACTCATAACTTTGCCAATATTGTGGTAAGTCGCCCAAAGCGGTGCATTACAGTTTTCATAAAGTCCTACATTACTAGGCCCACCTGACCCTCGATTATGGGAGATTTTAATATCAATATGACTTCGCCCGTCTGACCCTCGGTAATGGGAGATTTTAAGACCAATATGACTTAGCCAACCTGACCCTCGGTTATAGGAGATTTTAAGACCAATGTGACTTGGCCCGCCTGACCCTCGGTTATGGGAGATTTTAAGTCCAATATGACTTGGCCCGCCTCCACCCTCGATTATGGGAGATTCAAGTCCAATATGACTTGGCCCGCCTCCACCCTCGGTTATGGGAGATTTTACTCCAATATAACTTGGTACGCCTAACCCTCGCTCATGGGAGATTCAAAGTCTTATATTACTAGGCACCAAAGTCCAAAATTAGTTGGCACGCATGACCCTCTTAAGGAAGATTTAAAGGCCCTACATTACTAGGCATATGCCTGATTTACGGGATACAAAAGTCCTATATTACTAGGCATGCTTAAAGACCCTATTTTTTGGGCACGCTTAAAGTCCTAAAAGGACCTTTATAGCTGCTTGACTAAATAAAGTTGGGCACACTCACAAAATATGTTATTTTAAAAACCCCAGTTCACTCAAAGCACTAATGGTTGCTTGACCGAGTACTCTCGACAGGTTTTGATCTTATGATTGCAAAAGATCCACTATACTTAAATAAACACCAATTGTTTGCTAGGGCTAGTACCTCTAGTAAGTTTTTTGTTGAAAATGTTTAAAACTAAAAAAAATTGTGGAGGCATGCTCATTAGAGAGGAATGGGGGCAACCCCCCAAAATACTCCTCCAAAATGAAAAGCAGAGGCAGTAAAAATAGCCCTCAAAATAACTTATGGATTATATATGCATATACATGCATGATAACAGACCGAACATGGTTATATGATGATTTTCTAGTCAGACAGGCTAAACAATTTATTTCTTACACGTAGTTGATATGTCTCAATAGAAGCATCAACACACCAACTATATCTACGAGGGGGAAAATGTAGAGTGAGGTTAAATGAATTAACCACCAACACTCTAATAAATTAACCCCAAAGATTTGATCAAATATTGATTTATGATTTATCGAGTTTTACTAAAATCTGGACCCTATATGGGCTGAGATATTATTTCGTGTAATTTAATATATTACGCATACTCCGTGTTTGATAAAATACACTAGACAATACTCTAGTAATGATTTAATTAATTATTTGATATGCCACCATGTATATTGTGACAAGCGGCACCATAAATATTGGACACTTGGTTTCATAGAGAACATAACATGTGCCAAGCCCACTTGAGGCACTTTTACTATAAAAAGAGGGTTCCCCCTCATTTAGTTGGATGATGGTCTTGGGGGCAAAGTAAGGAGAGGAAATATAACTCTTCTCCCCCACACACCTCTTGAGCTCCATTACGGGTTCGATAGGGACGAGCGGGTTTTTATAGTTTCATTACGGTATATGGCCGTTTGAGAGGCGGCTAGCCGGATTTGGCACCCCCCACGCACCAAAACCACAAAAAACTGAGCTCTCTCTGGCATAGCGTACGGATCCACGAACTACGCAGACTTTGATTCTGCAAAGACAGATACGTAGCCGCAACCACGTTGCTCAAGTCTAAAACATGCTCGACGTGGTGCCTCCTCAAATCTGCACCCACATCTTACAGATTAAAAGTATTACATGAAGCATATAATCCTAAATATATTCAAACAAGCTCAAATTACCAAAAATAACTAACACAATCAAAAGATAATCAATCTATAGAAAAACACGATTAAGGTTAAGAGAGCATATAAAACCTAATTATAAGAGTAGGTAAAATTCCAAGAATTATAATAAAATCAACTATATGTGACAATCCTAAACATATATTTGAAATCCAAAACAATATTTTCTAAAAAACAAAAGCCTTTTCAATTTATTCAAGAAATAATTCAAGATCAGATTAAGAGGACAAAAAAATCATATATGAGTTATCATTAATGATGATCATAGAGTACAAAATCATATATGAAACAAAACTACATAGTCTAGTATAAGATAAATGAAGTGAAATACAAATAAGGCTACGATCAGAAATAAACATCATCTAGCGTTTAGAAGTGGAAGGGACTAATTTTGGAATATTTTGTGTTTCAACTTTCTATTCAACCAAAATGTTCTTCTTAACCCATACTTGACTCAAACGGGGAACCTTGGATTCAATTGTGGCATTAGTAACATTTTTCTTTCCTTTTCCTTTCTTTCCTTTAACCACATGATATATAACGTTTTGACTATTTTTAACCCAAATTTATCTTTTAACGAGTTTAGGTGAAAATTTTATAGCATCATAAACTTTTTTACCGTTGTTGTTCCACACAAAAGTCTTACCATACTTATCACGATTCAAAGGTAAGATTTTCTTGAGTAAATAGTAAAATTCCCTCAAATGACCAACTTTATGACAAGCATCACATTTAAATAGTTTTGGTTTAGTCATTTGGGCTTTAGGATTGGGAATTGTTTTTTCAAAATATTATCCTTTCATTAACTTGTAAACAAAATCATTTGTATGACCTTTCTTATGACAATGAGAACAAACGAACTTCTTTCTAGGTCTTTTATGGTAAGACACATGATTTTTATTCTCAAACTTGGGATGGACAAGTTCATTTTTTTTTCAAAATTATTAACAACATTTTCCTTTTTATCTTGAGTTTTCAAAGGAGTTCTTTCAATATTTTTTTATTTCATTTTGAGAAGAAGATTGTATAAAAATTATTCCAATAGTGGAAGCCAAAACATTAAACTTGTCAAAGCCTAACCCTCTTTTAACATAACCTTTTTTGGTTTGCACCAATAAAACTTTCCCAAAATTTTGTGAACCAATCGCAAGGTTTATTTTTACCTTTTTGACAAGGTTAAAATCATTTTGAAGACTTTAAACGTTCTTTTCAAAATGATTTTGGATTCTTCACATAAAATAAGATCCATTTTCAATTTTTCAAGATATGTAATATATTATTTTCTCTCTTCTTCAAAATTTATTAAATTTTCATCCTCCTATTTTGAAGTGATGTTCTTTTCTTTTAACTCATCCAAACAGTCTAAAAGATCCGAAAAGGAAACATCAATACTTTTAAGTTTTTAATTGGGGTAGGACTTTGAGCTTTTAAAATGCACAAAAATTCATTTTTATCTTTTAAATGTGTAAGATCATTACAAAACTCTAAATTTTCCCTTTCGAGAGTTTTGACCTTTTTCCAAAGAGCTCAATATTCTTCTTTCAAAACATTTGTTGAAGTTCAATTAACAATTGCAGGCTCTTTTTCTAACAACTTAAACTTCTTACTTATGAGAGTATAGTCAACATGAAGGTTATCAACTTTCAATGCTTTAAGTTGTAGCTTATTGTTCTCTTTTTTATATTCTCTGAGTTTGGAGGACAATAATCTATTACCTTTAAAACATTTCAAAGACACTTCATATAATTTATCATATATATCATCAAGAGTTAAGAGACCAAAATCTTCACTATCAACGTCACTTGATTCATATTGATTTATGGGTGAGAAATGATAAGAAAAGCTGAGTGAAACCCGGAGTGAGACATATCGGATGGGCTACAAGGTGAATCCCTAAATATATCAAACGAATAATACATTTCTACAAACACAAGATCTACCTCTAAAGGATTAAACCTATCAAAAGTGAGGTCTAGCTCTGATAGCAGTTAAGAGTTTATGTGTGTAAACAGGGACTATCCAAATTAAAAAAATATTACCAAGATTAAGATAATGTTTGTTGATTTAAATTTGGGAAAAAGGTAATCATAATGCCTAAGTGACAAAATAGTGATTTACAAGTTGATGTAACTTAGAAATATATGTTTGATAAGCATATAAGATAAATCAAAATACAAAATTATAAATCACACACTTGAGATGAGGATTTATATGAGGGAAAAAACCTTTAGGAAAAAATTTGGGGCCCAACTGACACCTTCCACTAAATAGGTAAAGATTTATAAAAGGTAGAAATGACTTATAAACTTGAAACTCTCCTACAATCAATAATGCGCAACCACCACCAGACAATTTTTCTACCTCCTAGTTGGAAGACCAAGCATGAATCACTCTTCGACCACTCACCACATCGCAAGTGTCAACTTCTGGTGATAATGTCGCGCTTGCACGAAAACAAATTATGTCATCTAAATTTTGAAGAGAGAACTTTCTTCTTTTATAGTTTGAAAAAATTTATGTTTCAAAACGGAAAAAGTGAAATGCCACTAGTTGAAGTTCTAAGTTCCTAGGATGTGAGAGTCCTAAAGATTAAGGGAAGTTTCAAAATATGTTTGGTGAATAAAAACTCATAAAGTATTTTTAAAAAATATCAAAAATATTTGTAGTTTCTTAAGAAGAAGTTTTGCAAAATGTTTGTTCAAGACTTGAGAGAAGTAGTTAGACTGCAAAAACTTTAAACTATAATGATAGTAGTGGGTATCTTAAAAATATAAAAAAAGGTTTTTGATCTTTAAGAAAAATTGATTTCTTTAGTTTGATAAACATTGAAAACCTTTCTAAAATTTCTTCACCTTATTTTTGTGAAAAGATAATAGAGTGAGTTAAATAGGAGTTTTGTCTTTCAAAAATGTTGACATAAATTTCCAAACCTTTTAACTCATTTTCAACTATATAAAATATGTTTCTTAACTAAGGCAACAAAATATATGACAGAAAAATAGAATCTCACATTTTATAATGCAATCTTTTAGGTCAGATTCAGTTTTTGAGCTAGATCTGACGTTGTCACAGTAGTGTCATTACAACGAGCTCTTTCATAGCTATAATGGACATGATGCGATCTAGATCGCACCAAGAAGCTGAGAAAATTTGGATATGGAAAAGGATACTAGTGGCAGACTTTCATTGTAGCGACACAGTTCACTGCATTAATACTAAGGCGAGACAGGCCTCACCTTTGTTCAGATATTTTTGGTCTTGTACAAAAGGCACCAATAATGAGATTCCATTGCAGTGAGACATAGATTTACAATGACAAAACTGGGGGGAGGCAGGTCGTCCCTTTATCCAGAAAATATGAACCAATATTTTTCTTTCAAGAGTTTTGAAAATATTTTGGCAAGATATGATTATGTTTGTTCTTCAATCAAGAACACTCATACTTGCAATACACACATTAGAATGCAATTTTTATAATCATAGTTCTTCTAAGTGAAAAGTATATTGCGTAGTGTATCTGTTCAAAGAGTCCAAACAACTCACACACAAGTTTTAAAACCTTTTTCATTTTAAGAAAATATTAATTTAAGCTATGTCAAAACAAGGGTGGGAAAGTTAAGCCACTCCAAGTCTTTTACCTTATCCTGAAGAGACAATCTTATTAGTCATGGCATGCGATAGATTTTTGGATGAAGATGAAGAATTTTGATCTTAAGATATTGATCATGAAGATTTTTGGTATGACTTAGATAACAACTCATATATATTTTAGAATGGGATAAGACAATCTAATCTTATTGGAACTTTTGAGCATACATGTGATCTTACACTCTATAACCCACGAGAAAATCAAAGGGATCTACGATCCCACTTATAGATTGGAATCACTAACACCTACATTATTCAAATATCAATGATTCTATACCTTCACTAGTGGCATAGACAATCCTAAAAAGAAACACTGCCACTAAGTGCTTCTCCTCACCAATAATATTGTCTCTTTCAATTAACGTACATCTGGTCATTTTTTGGATGTCAAGTTAACCATAAAACGCACGCCTCAGCCAATATACCTTCCTTATATTGGGACCCTATGACAAAACACTCTCATTTGGAAATAAAATCTCTATTAGAGGTATTATAATAAAGGAACTCCTCCCTATTATAGCTTTTATACCATCTCCTGGTAGAAAGAGTTCAACGAGTGGGCCAGAACCACACATGACACAAAATTGGGCATAACGGCCACCACTCCTACAAAAGCTTCCACTTCAACAAGATTTCATTGAAAAATACAACGATGAACTGATCCAAGTATGGTCGAAATACACTACACGTCAACTTCATAGGCACAGGTGGAGCATTGGTCAACGTATGACCTGAGCGCACAAGCTCTATTGTGGTGTTAGAAAATTACCTTTGAGATATTCTTCCCCTGGTTCTACAATTGATGATAACTCGATCACCATACGATTTTCACTACAAAGATACTTCCCTCAATGAACACTTGTTCTTCATCGTGACCTATCAGCGTTATCCACACAAACTAAGCGAATCATCCATCTTTTAACGAAGAGGACTAGAGATTCTCGGACGTAACTTACTTCTCGGATAACTTATTGGATTAAAACTACGGTTTCTGATCCCATATCACTCTATCTTCTCCAATGGAGACATACTAACTAAAATTCCCTCATAGCCTGCCCAATATTAGTGCCAAAACTAATCTTTGGTGTAGCTTATAACTCGATACCTGTACAAATGAAATTAGAATTTTTTTAGTACTAACGGTAACATCTCAAAGAAATCATAACCCCTTCTGATGTGCTCATATCTATAATATAACCGTGCATGCTAGGCCTCCTTCCAAGTCTAGACATAATCGAAAGATGTAACCCTTGCTCAAAATGTCTTATATAAAAGCCTACATGTGGTAGTCAATGAAGCGTAAAATGTATCTACTAACCAATAGTCAATAATAAAAGTCGTTAGACCACATGTTCATATTAACAAAGCGGTTTAATACCAAGTCGACTAAACACAATTGTTATATCTCCACAATCACGATGTAAGTCA
The DNA here is from genome assembly GCA_949130495.1 of Sambucus nigra. Classification (NCBI taxonomy): domain Eukaryota; kingdom Viridiplantae; phylum Streptophyta; class Magnoliopsida; order Dipsacales; family Adoxaceae; genus Sambucus; species Sambucus nigra. The sequence goes on from OX422210.1 coordinate 303,335,882, forward strand.
ACACCCCTATCTGTTGGGGTGTCGACAGATAAAGAAAATCAGTGATACAAATATCTATATCTCAAAATTTTAGTGAACTTACTACTAATGAAAGAGTAAGAACTCCTCGAGGCCAAAATAAGACTCATGTGCGTGAGCCATTAACATGATCGTAACAATCCCTCAGTGTTAATTCTATAAAGTGGTTGCCCCTGAGGCATTTATTATATAAGTGGCCTCACTCACCACAAGTGTAACCATGTCCTCTAAAGGAAACATCAAAACAACGGCTATACATGCGACCCTATTGACTATATCTGTATGGTCGGTTCTACTAAAATTGGCATCGTTAGCCTTATTCTCAATGGCCATGACCCCTATATCCATAATTCCATTGGTGCCAATCTCCATAATAACCTTGATTGTATATTATTGGAAACTCTTAGCATCTGATCCCCTGGTATGGTTCCATATATAGGTGAGGTCCTTCCCAACTCGGGATGACGCTACACCATCTCTAGTTTTTCAGGCTAAATTCGGCCCCAATCTTCTTAATCATGGGAACTCTATCCTTCAGATGTTAGTAATGATTATGGCGATGTGAAAGGACAACTTCCACCACCTAGGAGCATGTGATGAAGGACGGTAACCCGATAATATCAATCTAATCCTTAATGTAATTTTTTTTGCTAAAACAATATTTGTTCACATGTGGTTGTATGTAACACTAAAATCTTACTTCAATTTTGTATCAATCTCTATTGGTGTAGGACGAGAAAGATATCCGAATTCCCCTTCATACTCGTTACCACGCGGTCACCCTGACGAGGTATCGAAAACTCACTCCTTCTCGTGTTTCGAATGGTAAGAGGAAACACTTCCCCTCTAGCTATGCATTAAAAACATACTAAATATCTCACGCCTAACAGTCCCTACTTCCCCAAAAAAGTCAATTTCATGTGTGGGACGTCTCAAAAAGGAAATACAAATAAGGAACCCTCATGAGTCACTTCATTCAATTTGAATCATTCATCTGGAATAACGACGTGAAAACCCTCTAAGCGATTATTGTTACAATGAATACAAACCCCAAATGACAAGACTCTAAAGTAATTAAAGAATGCAATGCGAGATAGCGATGGTCGCACTCAAGACTCTATGATACTAGAACCTCAAATGCTCTGATACAAACTGTGACACCTTGTAAAATTAATAAATAGATTGATCAGGCATAATACAAGAATCACGAGATAAAAAAAACATTCTGAAATAGTCTCAGCATCACAAATTAACTAAAATGAATAAGTAAATGCAAGATAGGAATATAAATGTTGAATCAAATAAAACATCTCTAATACTAATCATGACCATAAGAAAAATATCCAACCTATGAATAAATATCTTAACGGTGAAATATCCATCTCGGAATATAGTAAATCTCATAGAATATCTCACTCAAGAAATAATAATAATAAATACAAAGTTGTAGAGAAGTAATACTACATGGCGCGCACACCTTAGGGATGATAAATATAATGTCTCTAGGGATACTTTTTTTACGAATAACCCAAGTCTACGATAACAACAATGGCCTAAGTCATGTGAAAAACAGTTCAACAACAAGGATTAACCCCAATAAGTCTAAAGTGAGTAAGAATATAACTACATTTGGGCCACAATAATATTAACATATCTTCCTCCCATATTAAGTTGATTTGAAGTCATTTAAGTCACCTAACCCAAACAACCTAAATGAGCACGCATTTCTACTCCCAAACCCCAGTGAGTCCAAGTGTGAAAATGATTTCTTCATTAATTAAACATTTATACTTTAATAGTTTTAAATTCATATCTTCTAATAATAAATTTATACCTTTACATTGATACTCTTACTAAACCTTATTCTCTTATCTTAACCATGTCAAGTCGAGATTTTGAATACGTACATATCTAATGTACCAGTCTTAATTATTCACAAGCCACAATTAGGCATATACACCTCTAGTATATTATTATCACAATATTCCTTAGTTATAAACATATGATTATACCACAGTAATATAAGCCATAATCCAGTACAATAATCTCAAGGTACCGCCATGCAGAACTCATATAATTTAGAATATTTGTGACTGTACACAACTCACGTCCAATCACATGGGTCATGAACAAGTTTCTAAATACGAGTACGAAGGCCTATATTTATTTCGTTCAGGGATCACTTGTGCATACAAAAGCCTATACTTTGATTCAAGTTCTAATTATCAAAATCATGAAACCAAACCCTAGGTTCAATATTAGAATAAGAATCAATAAATTAGCCAATGATTCCAATCCGATAATCAATATAAGTTTAGGGGTTTTACTTATGAACATAAGTAATATTATTATCCACTGATTACATGATCTGATGGCACGATTTCGTGGTTTAACAAAAAGTATTCACAATGAAATGACAATAGTTGTTCATTACAAACTAAGCTCACACATGTAATTAACTTTAATTATGAAATTAAGTGTTAATATGATTTCAAATCAGATTATAAGCGTTAATTAGTGGATTTTAACATCCTACTATTATTCTAACACAAATATAGCTAAATTCTTAATTAAAATAAACTTTCCTCTGGATTGATTGAGGAATTAATCTCCAAATCCACTAATTTCTCTTCAAATCATCAAATTTCTCTAAGCCAAAGCCTTCCTCTTCAAACTAGGGTTTCTCAACCCTCTCCCTATTCTTTAAGGTTTCAAAAAAGTGTATAATGAAGAATAGGTTAAGATAATAGGTCATAAGAAACTACTACCCATGAAATTAATCCTAGACCCAAATATATCTCCTAATAAAAAGGCCAAAAACATGCTCTAATTTGCTCAAAACTCGACCTAAGCCATATATTAACCAAATGTATTGAAATTTCACTATTTTTATTCAAAAAATAACTTTCTAAGCATCCCTAAAGATAACACAAAATACAATATCCTTTAATAATTTAATTTTATCAATAAGTTAATTTATTAAGTTGGTACGCATTAATTAACTTAAAACTTAATTATTAATTCGTTACATGTGACTTGTCATTGTAATAAACTACTTCGCGATCATTGGAACCTGGTATCGAGGGTATAATCCAAACAAAGAAATCCAAAACACCTAGTCCCTGAACATTGCATACTCTCCCATAATACTAAGTCACTTACAATAATTAATTAATGAATTATTATGTATTAAGACAATATCCAAAGAGTGATTTACATAACACATATACGAATCTCGTATCAATATATATCAGTTATACTCAGTGACATGCCACATGCCATATGCAATTAACAATTCATCACAAATAATAATCAATTTATCAATTAATCAAACACTATGAAAATACGAGGTATTACAATATTAATATAAAAGTATGAAGAGAGGACAAACTTAGTTTCCTGGTTTATATAGAACATTTAATGTACCGCTGCCTTGGTCCCAAATTAACATAATTTGTATTGAGAAGGAGTTTACATTCTCCTTCGTATAAATGTTGACGACTGGAGCTATTTTTTGAATTGTTTTCCTTAACTGATCCATGCCAAGTATTTTCACAGTCATTGATTAACACTCCAAGAAGGTTCACCAAAATTTAGACAAGGTGATTAACCATTGCATTGATATTATTGAGGTTCCACGACTTTCTACCTGTGTGAATATTTATGTCATGGGCTGGCTAGCAATTACAGTAGATGAGTTGATGAGAAATATAAATTATCGTTATTAATAATAAAAAAATAGCTACATTTTGCGGAGACCTAATAATGGGGATGTCACTTTATTTTTTTAAGTTAAAATAAAATAGAATTTACATCTATTAACGGTGATTCTTGATAATGATCAATATTACATAAATTGGGGATCTCTTTTCCCTAAATGTCTTTAAGATAGTATGTTCTCAGACTAATCACTTTAATAATTAGTAGAGGCCTTCCCAATAGGCCCTTAGATTTACATGGATGAGGTTTTTCTTTGCCCAAGTAACAATCTTTAGTGCTCACTCTCTCAGTTTGAAACTTATGTGATTCATTGTGAAAACATGGAACCTCGTAATCTTCTACTTAAAGGAATCAACCCCTACTTGCGCTGCCATCATACTCTACTCCATCAAATCTAACACCATATTTAGTTGTTCATCATTATCCTTGGGATTATAACTTTTCAATTTATTATTCGTCAAGATATACTCTGTTGGGATGACCCCTTTAGTTATAAGGGGGATGGATAATGGAGTTTCCCGGTTGGAACTCGTGGAGTAGTTTGGTATGCCAACATTAGGCAATAAAGGTCCTCATACCCTATTTTTTTGTTTTGATAATATATCATTGATGGATTATATGATCGTGTGATTAGTCACTCAGCATTCCCGTTGGTTTGGGGGTAGTTGGGAAAAGATTCATGGTTCCTGATGTCAAACTCTGAGAAAAATGCATGGGAGGGGTACTTATTCAAATGATTCCCGATGTCATTAACAAGGAATTAACAAATATTTTTCTTCATGAATTTTTCTAATTATTCCTTGTAATGGATGCCGGAGCAACAACTTCTTCCCACTTGGTAAAATAGTCCACGATGATGGTAAAAATATTTAACATGTCCTTGTTAGTTGGCAGGGGATGCACAATATCAATCCCGTTGCAGAGGGGTGCACATTTAAACCTCCCATAAGAGTTAGGCTTGTTGAGAGCAGAACCAAAGCCTAAACAGAGTAATAATGGGCGAGCAGGCCCAAAGTGGCAAGAAAGTTTAAGTAATAGGTAAGCTAGGACAAACAAAACAATATTGGGCAAGCAAGTTCAAGACATGAATGAAGTAATAACGGGGAACGGGCCCAAAGTGGCGAGCAATTACAAGTAATGAGAAAGCCTAAATAGTGGGACAACAGATCAATATTGGGCGAGCAAGTCAATTAATATTGGTATGAACTAATAATGGGTGAACGAATGGGAAGCAAGCTCAAAAATAGGTATGAAGTAATAATGGGCGAGAAGAAATTAAGTTACGAGTAGGGTAAATAAGGCCAAGTTAGTGGGGGGTGCTATGCCAACAATCCCAAGTCATTTATTTTAGTAGTGTTTATATAATATATTATTTACTAACACCTTTATTATTTGAACACTTGAGTTCTTAGTAAGAATCCTTAGTCAATCAAGTAGGGCTTAAGTAGATGGTCAGTTGGGATCTCTTGAGATTTTTGGTTTGGAGGCAAGAGGCAAGTCTTGTCGAGCATGTTAAGGCTCAACCACTTAAGTGCCCTAAGAAATAGATAATACCAAGATGAGGGACCCAATAGGTCACTCATACACACACATATACACTTACACAACTACCATTTAATAAAATGAGCGACTAGTCAAGGTACTACTCGCAAATTAATTTTCAAAAATAACATTGGCGAGTGGCCCTCAAGGCCGCTCTCAAGTTTTCAAAATTGTTTACCAAGTAACCGTTTGAAATATAAAAAAATCATACTTTTTGAACTATGCCCGACATATTTTCTTTTTGGCTTTGGTTGCGTCGGATGTCGTATGTCAGAGTGGACAACGACAAACAGTAAAATAACATAAAAAGAACTGCTCAGCTATTTTCGCAAGGGAATATCCCTTTGGCGCGCACACACCACGTCAGCCATAATGCTTGACTATATATAGAGCGTTATAGAAAGGACAAAGGGGCCATAAGTTAAACACTATTACTCTGCCCATTTTCACAAAAAAAGTATTCTCTTCCTGCTCTCTACTTGGTACTGAAAGTATTTGTCTCTTCACTCTCAAAGAATCATCATTCTCAAGTGATTCCACTATTTTTTCTTATTGAAAAGTTTGTATCTAATCATTGTCTTCCCCATTTTGTAATCATAAAGTTTTTATTATATTGCAAAAGTTGTCTTTTTATTTTACTTACTGCCCTTGAAATTTTTAAATATGCCTCACCCTTTCATATTATTCATAGACCCCAATACCACTATCCTCCTACATTTGGCAACTCCATCGGGGAGGTATTCTCATTGCCGTGAATAAAGAAGGTTATGAAAATAAAACTTGTTTACTAGATTGTTAACTAAAAGTTAAGGATTAAGTAAACTCCGAAATTAAACTCGTTGAATGAAACTCTTTTTAAAATACTACACAATATGTGTAAAAAGGTTCCAAATATGGATGATGGATCTGGTAGCTTAATTACCTTAGGTTTTCAAATAAAACTTATACTAATTCTTTAGTGTGGAACCAAACACTAAAGCAGTTAAGAACAATCAAGCAAATTAACACCAAGATTTTTAACGTGGTAAAATCCAATATTAGGGAAAACCTCCACGGTGACCTCTACGCCACAAAGGATAAAAATCCGCTAAAAACAATTGCAGATTACAAGATACAGACACTAAGCATGCGTATCAATATCCTAAGACTAAGTTCAGAGATTATACCTACACGAGTTATCCACTCTCAAAGGTAATGTCTGACAGGCTTTGATCTCCCTCCAGTAGCTTCCTTGATTTTTCCTTATCCCCTGGTTACAGTGGCTCGAAAACACTATATCTCTCAATGTACCACAAATTCTAAGTGTTCGTGTGAGAGTGAAATAGTGAGAGTGATGTGACTAAAATTACATGGAAATATGCAACTCACACCGCTCAAATTATTATACAATAAGTTCCCATGAATTACATAAGTCTATATGATATGCAAATTGTTTCAAATTATTTTTGAAAATCAGACTTCAGAAATCATTAGATCCGAACCAAATCTTTCAGAAAATTAGATCTATATTGTTTCAAACCTTATTTACTACAAAATAATTTCACAAACTGTGAAATATGAAGTTTGAAACATAAATCGTTCAGATCTAAAATTATATACAAGCAGACATCTCTTTTTTAAACTAATTTGAAAATAGAGAGTGGATTTTTAAGATATACAAACAAACAAAGCAAGATCCAATAGAAAAGAAGAATAAGAGCCTAAAATACTACGTGTATTGTTTCTGTTTAGAGAATTCCACACTTTCTATAAAGAAATATGAGATTTTCAATGAGATAGGTTCCTAGAGAGATATACGTTGAAGAGGTTCTTCAAAACGTACAAACCCACACCAATATTACTCACAGAAACCCTAAAATTCTTACTCTCAGGTTTTTGTTTTCTGTTTTGGTGAAAGGAAGGTTTGGTATTTGGTTTTAGAGAAAAACTTTAAGGTATAATCTCACGAGGTCTGATTTTTCTCTCTTATCTTCTCTTTCTTCTATCTCTCTTCTCTCACTTCTCTCTGGTTTTTCTCTCAAAAATGAGACAAAGTGTAAAAACTTCTCTGAGGCTGACCCAAGGTGCCTTTAAATACTAGTCATGGAAGGATCGAAAAGGGTGAATGCAATCAAGGGTTAGGATTGAATCTGACTGTTTGACTCTTAATCTAAGGGCTTAGGATGCACCGTTGTTATTCTAACGTTGATTGGCTGGTATGGGTGTCATAAGGATTGTGTTCAAAGACATGCAGACTGTAGATAGAAAATGATCCAAGGGCTTCTAATGAATCGCTCAACTCAGACACATAAGAAACACAAAAGTGACCAATGGTGTGCACACACGTGTAGAGATCCGATTGAGTTACAAACGCGTGTTTATAATGTTTTATAAATACAAATTGCACCCACAAAATTCTTAAGCGGTTTCGAATTCTACCCTGGAATAGTTTTTAGGAGAAATATATTCTAATTTTAACCCCAACACTTTCAAAAACATAATTTTAATTAATTTAAAAATCATTTTAAATGATTTTTAAAAAATGTTTAACATGATGGAAAAATTCCTAAAAACTATTTAAACCATTGTGCACACATATTAACACTTATATGTAATAAATGTGTTCTATTGTGTGTTCATGAGAATAAGAATACTTCCCTTTGGTAGATCTTTGAAGTTCTTGTACTGAATGTTCTTGTTGAAGCTTGAACACTTTGAGAGATAGAGGATTACTCTTTAATAAATCTAAAACATTTTCTCACCATATCCAAACTAATTGAAACTCCTCTATGGAACAGACTCATGTAAGTCAACCATATAGTGTGTTCTCAATCTCTCCCTTTGGATATTTGAGACAAAATTCCCTTGAGTAAATTGTACTCGTGGGTAAAAATACAAAATCCTATATTTACTATACAAAATAACTAACTACCCATTCCCATCCTAGAACCGAAAATAAGAGGAAAAAAATACATTACTCAACTACAATACAAACCATTACCCTAAATAATGTGACAAGTTGTACAATCGGGTTTGAAAAATGCCTAAAAAAATGAACACTCAATGGCATATTAGTTAAGTTTATATAAGATAAAATATGAGTTGAAAGCCAATTACTCAAGTTATTTTCCCCCAAATTTTCTCAATATCAAGTTCTTTGGATTCTATAAGTTCACGAATAAAATGATGTATAATCTTTAAGTGCTTAGTTCGTAAGTGACGAACTGAATTTTTAGATATGTTTATGGCACTCTAGTTATCGCTAAACAAAGTTAATTTTTCTTCAACGATGCCATAATCACTAAGCATCTGCTTAATCCATAAAAGTTGGGCACACCAACTACCCGCTGTAATGTATTAAGACTCAGCTGTAGAAAGGGATATGCAGTTTTGTTTATTACCACTCCAACCTACTAAGTTGTTGCTAACATAGCAACAAGGGCCAGACATGATTTTACTATCGTTTGAACATCCTGCCCAATCGGCATCAGTGTATCTTACAATAGAACTAGTTGTGTCCTTTGTATACCCAAATACCATAATTTAATGATCCCGTAACATATTTAATAATTCTTTTAACGCATAATATATGGGTTTCTTTGGGTGTACAATGGTATCTTGACAGATACACACAGCGAAGGAAATATCTGGTCTAGATGTAGTAAGGTATAAAAGACTCCCTATCATACTTCTATATAGAGTCGGGGAAACGTCTTTCCTATTTTCTTCCTTAGATAATTTTGTTGATGTGCTCATAGGTGTACGTGTTGGTTTAGAGTTTTCTAGCCCAAACTTTTTAATGAGATTAGCAGTATATTTTGATTCAGTTATAATCAAGCCATCATTAAATTGTTTCACTTGTAATCCTAAGAAATATTATGATTCACCCATTAGAGACACTTGAAACTCAGCATACATGATATCAAAAAAAATCCTTTACTTGATTAGAACAAGTTGAACCGAATATGATATCATCAACGTAAACTTGGGAAATCAAGACATATTTGTTTATTTTCCTAACGAATAAGGTGTGATCGTTTCCCCCACGTACAAATCCATTTGAGACCAAAAAGGTAGAAAAGCACTCATACCAAGCTCTAGGAGCTTGTTTAAAAATGTATACGGCTTTCTTAAGTTTAAAGACGTGATCAAGATGTGAAGGATCTATAAACCCTTTGGGTTGTTCTACGTATACCTCCTTAATCAAAATTTCATTTAAAAATGCAGACTTAACATCCATCTTAAAAAGTTTAAATTGTAAATGGCATGATATGGCAAGGAGGAGACGAACTGACTCACGACAAGTAACGGGTGCAAACGTTTCATCAAAGTCAATTTCCTCTATCTGGGAGTAACCTTGTGCTACCAACCTAGCTTTATTTCTAATCACCTGCCTATTTTCATCGATTTTGTTTTTGAAAATCCAATGGGTTTTGGCCGAGGAATAATATACCACACATCATGACTCTGAAACTGGACGAGCTCTTCTTTCATAGCTTTGATCCATAATGAGTCACAAAAGGCGTCATTTACATATTTTGGTTCTACAAGAGAAACGAAACATGCAAATTTAGTCACTTTCTGAAGTTGGGATGTTGTTTTAACTGGTTCCGAAGGATTACCAATAATATTTTCAATAGGGTGGTCTTCAGAAACCCAAGTTGGTACAGAAGGACTCTCAGGTGGCAGTGAATCAGTTATCTCTAGAGAGTCGGGAGTAAAATTGTTTTCAACCTCATCGAGGACCACTATTTGACTGGCATTAATCTCTACACTAGTATCATTTACAATTACGCTAAATGACTCCATTATAACTTTGGTACGATAATTAAAAATACGATAAACCTTACTTGTTTGAGAATAACCAAGAAAGATTCCTTTCTCTCCTCGAGTGTCAAATTTTGAGAGATTTTATTTGTCCTTACAGATATAACATACACTTCCGACGATTTTGAAATATTTCAATTTAGGCTTTTGTGGTACCAAAGTTCATAATAGGTCTGTTTGGAATTTTTCCTGAGGTATACACGATTAATAATACGCCTCGCAGTCTATACGGCCTTGGCCCAAAAGTATTTAGGCAAATTTTTTGCGTGCAGCATCACCCTAGCCTTCTCTTATAAGGTCTTATTCTTTCATTCAGCAATTCTATTCTACTGAGGTGTTTTAGGAGCATTAAACTTGTGTTTATATCCATTGCCTATACAGTATTTTGTAACACCTGAGTCTTTGAATTCTCCACCTCTGTCACTTCTAATGCGACATACTTGGGTGTCCTTCTCGTTCTCTATTTTTAAAAGAATTTTTAGGAACTCACAAAATGTATTGGATTTATTTTTCATGAAAGAAACCCAAGTATATCGTGTCTAATCATCCACAATAACTAGGATATAACTGTTACCACAGCAGCTGACAGTTCTAGAGGGACCCATGAGGTCCATGTGGATGAGTCCCAAAGGTTTTGAAGTTAAAACATCTTTAACTTTCTTGTGAGAGGATTTACTTATCTTCCCCTCTTGGCAAGGACCACAAACAAAGTTAAAAGAATTTTTAATTTTTGGCAAACCTCTAGCTATTTCTTGGTAAATTAACCTACAAAGATTATCAAAGCTTATATGTCCCAATCGATTGTGCCATAGATCAGCATCTTCTAATCTGGCAACTTGACAAGATTTAGACTTTGGAATCACTATGTAACAGTCATCCTCATTTCTGTTTCCTGTTAAAATATAGTTTCCTTTTTCATTTAGAATTTTGCAATTTTTTTGGAAAAAGTAACAATATGGTTGGAATCCCAAAATTGATATATGCTTAAGAGGTTAGCCTTAATACCTATAACTAATAGGACATCATTTAGATTGGGGAGCCCTTTCTCGCACAATGTTCCCTTACCTATGATCTGAGATTAAACACCATCTCCAAACACGACATTACCTCCAAAGAAGTTTGTCTTATTTGTCAATTTGGTTTCGTCATCGGTCATATTTTTAAAACATTCGGATTCCAAGTACCTACTAGATGAAGTGCGTTGTGCCTTAAAAGTAGTTATGACAATGTTGCACTTGAGCTAGGGTAACAAGCCATATTTTCTAATCTAAATAGGCCTAGTTTTTAATTTTTTATTGGCCTTTGATTTAGAAAAGGTTTGTTGGGTCTTTCTAAATGGTTTCTTCTTAGTTTTAGCTCTCCCTTTCTTCTTTTTATAGTTAGAGTTATGTGTGGTTTATTTTGGTAGGACATAGGTATTCCTACTTTTTTTAGAATAGTTTAAATTTTGAAAAGTAGATGCATATAGTCTCTTTTGAAAACATTCGGCAATGGTGTGTCCATAAACATCGCAATATGAATAGTACTGGTGGGTGGAAAGCTAGAATTTATCACTAAAGTTTTTAAAATTAGGTTTTCCCCTGTTTGGTACAGTTTTCCAAGTGTCATTAGGCTTGAGTTTTTGACGTAGGTCTCTAATAGAAGGACAGACATACTTAGCTGGACCATTAGATTTAGGCAGCTAATTATACTGACTTTGTATTGCCTTACAGACATTTTTACCACAATTTCCTTTCTGAGAGTTTTAAAAATTCTAGCCTTGTTTAACAAAATTAATATTTTCTGGAGATACAGTCATTTTGCTAGTAAAAACCTTTTCCTGTAACCTAAGATAGATTTATCTTCAGAATCAAACTTACTTCCAACAACAGTTTCCTCGTAAGTTTTAGCTTGGGTTTCCAAGTGCAAACATTTTTTAAACACATTTGAAACTCTCAGCTTTGATTCTTCAAGTTCAACTAAAGTAGATTTATATCTTTGCTCTAAAACACAGTTTTTCTCAGATAGGTCTTTTATTTTTAAAAAAAACTCATTTGATTATGTCTTGTGGGTAACACATTAAGCTGTATAATCCTCAGCATTCTTTGTAATAGTTTGGTTAAGTAAATTAATAAGTTCGGTTAATAGCTTAACCGTTTTGTCAAGATGGGCACTTTTCTTAAGCGTTTTTGTGTACAGCCCTTGAAGATCTGGAAGATCATCATCGGACTCACTAAGTGCATCATGTGCAGTGTACCCTATTGCGTTAATTTTTTCTGTGGAACTCACGCACACGTTTAGTTCGTCGACAATATTCACACTTTGACACCTCTTAGACTAGCATCATCTAATTTATTCTCATTAAAAGTAGGCACAATACTTTCACTAGCAGATATGACATCACAATCAACAGGTATAACAGATTCATGAGTAGACAAGCATGCAGTATCATCATTGTACACAATCTTTGAAAAAAATGAAATGCATGAATCATCACACTAGGTTGACTCAATGTCATCTTCGTCAGATAACTAGAGTTGTCCCAAGTCTTACATATTTTAGTCCTAGCATTGTTGTTCAGTTTTACTCTGTATTTATTGGCATAATGTCCCATTTTCCACAACGATGACACTTCTCATTTCTTATCTCAATCTTGGTTCGATTATTGTCACTAGTCTGTCTATCATCATGTCTTTCATGAGGTCTGGGATTTTGGTGACCTTGATAATCTGGTATGCCTTGTTATGAGGCAACCGAATTTCTAAACTTGATTATCTTTTTAAACTTCTTGCTCATAAGAGCTATTTGGTTGCCAAGATGATCCAAATCACAGTCATCATTTAGGTTAAGGTCAAAATCCAATGGATTTATTTTAGGGACAGTCATTTTGATGAAAAAACAACATTAGATCTGGATGGTCTTTTGTTTTGGGAAGTCAATTGCTTTTTATATTCCAACTCCATTTCAACGGTTCTTAATTTACTACTAAGAAACTCAGGAGTCCGATTTGGGTCGTACATTTCTTCTATAACGTATCTTTTATTATCAAATTTAGCAAGTAAAGACCTAAGGATTTTCTGTACAATCTCTTTTCTCTCATAGGTTATACCATTAGCATGCAACTTTGTGACAATATCAGTTAACTTTATATAAAAGTCATCAAAATATTCGTTATCATCCATAATCAGTGTGTTATATTGTTGGACTAGCATTTGGGTTTTTCCAGCCTTAACACGTTCATTACCCTCATGGGTAGTGACTAGCGTGTCCCAGGCCTCCTTAGAAGTAGAGAAGATTGATATTCCCTTAAATTCATGCTCGTTAATGGACATAAAAATTATATTCTTTCCCTTATTATTATCTAAAGATATCTTTTTCTCTTCTTTGGTAAATTCGCTAAGATTTTTCTTAACTTTTGTAGGGTTGGTTTCAGACAAAGGTTTAATAGGATGTGTGTAACCATTTTCAATCATATCCCATATGACACCACCCAATGTTCCTTGAATGAACGCAACCATCCTGACTTTCCAGTAGGGGAAGTTTTGTCCATCAAAGAGAGGTGGATGGGAAAGGTTACCTAACTTCTCAAATCTTTCATCCATTTTAAGAAATAAATTTCAAAAACAGTTTTTAGAGTTTCAGGATCAAAAAAGATTCGCTCTAATACCACTTCAAAATAAAACTTGTTTACTAGAATGTTAACTGAAAGTTAAGGATTAAGTAAACTCCGAAAGCAAACTCGTTGCATGAAAGTCTTTCTAAAATACTACACAAGATGTGTAAAAAGGTTCTAAATATGGATGATGGATCTGGTAGTTTGATTACCTTAGGTTTTTCAAATAAGACCTATACTAATTATTTAGTGTGAAACCAAACAGTAAAGCAGTTAAGAACAATTAAGCAAATTAACACCAGGTTTTTTAACGTGGTAAAATCCCAAATTAGGGAAAACCTCCACGGGGACCTCTACGCCACAAAATAAAAAACTCCACTAAAAACATTCACAGATTACAAGATACAGACACTAAGCATGCGTATCAAGTTCCTACGACTAAGTTCAGAGATTATACCAACACGATTTATCCACTCTCAAAGGTAATGTCTGACAGGCTTTGATCTCCCTCCAGCATCTTCCTTGCTTTTTCCTTGTCCTCTGGTTGCAGTGGCTCAACAACATTATATCTCTCAATGAACCACAAATACTAAGTGTTCGTGTGAGAGTGAAATAGTGACAGTGATGTGACTGAAGTTACATGCAAATATGCAACTCACGCCACTCAAATTATTATACAATATATTCCTATGAATTACAGGAGTCTATATGACATGCAAATCTTTTCAAATTAATTTTGAAAATCAAACTCCAGAAATCGTTAGATCTTAACCAAATCTTTTTAAAAATTGGATCTAGATTGTTTCAAACCTTATTTACTTACAAAATAATTTCACAAACTGTGAAATATGAAGTTTGAAACATAAGTCATTCAGATCTGAAATTATATACAAACAGAAGTCTCTTTTTCATACTAATTTGAAAATAGAGAGTGGATCTTTAAGATATAAAAACAAACAAAGCAAGATCCAACAGAAAAGAAGAATAAGAACCTAAAATACTACGTGTATTATTTCTCTTTAGAGAATTCCACGCTTTTTATAAAGAAATACGAAATGTTCAATGAGATAGGTTCCTAGAGAGATATACGTTGAAGAGGTTCTTCAAAATGTACAAACCCACAACAATATTACTCACAGAAACCCTAAAATTCTAACTCTCAAGTTTTCATTTTATGTTTTAGTGAAAGGAAGGTTTGGTGTTTGGTTTTGGAGAAAAGATTTAGAGTTTGATCTCACGAGGTTTGGTTTTTCTCTCTTCTATTTCTTTTCTCTCTCTTCTCTCACTTTTCTCTGGTTTTTCTCTTAAAAATGAGACGAAGTGTAAAAATTTCTCTAAGGCTGACCCATTTGATTTAAATACTAGTCATGAAAGGATCGAGAAGGGTGAATGAAATCAAGGGTTAGGATTGAGTTTGATTATTTAACTCTTAATCTAAGGGCTTAGGATGCACCGCTGTTATTGTAAAGTTGATTGGTTGGTTTGGGTGCCACAAGCATTTTGTTCAAAGATATGCAGACCGTAGATAAAAAAATAATCCAAGGGTACTAATAAATCGCTCAACACAGACACATAAGAAACACAAAAGTGACCAATGGTGTGCACACATGTGCAGAGATCTGATTGAGTTACGACCGCGTGCTTATGATGTTTTATAAATACAAATTTCACCCATAAAATTCTCAAACGATTTCAGACTCTACCCTGGCATAGCTTTTAGGATCAAATGTATTCTAGTTTTAACCCCAACACTCTCAAAAACATAATTTTAATTCATTCAAAAATCATTTTAAATGATTTTTAAAAAAAAATTTAACATGTTGGGAAAATTCCTAAAAATTATTTAAACCCTTGTGCACACATATTAACACATATATGCAGTAAATGTGTCCTATTGTGTGTTCATGAGAATAAAAATACTTCCCTTTGGTAGATCTTTGAAGTTCTTGTACTGGATGATCTTATTGAAGCTTGAACACTTTGAGAGAGAAGAATACTCTTTAAAAATCTAAAACATTTTGTCACCATATCCAAACTAGTTGAAAATCCTATATGGCACAAACTCAAGTAAGTCAACCATATAGTGTGTTCTCAGGTTATAGCATTTCAAAGTAGTTGATTTTTAAGACACTCCAACCGGTAATGTAGTTTAGAGAGATCAGACGACTGATGAAGAAGTTGTGGTCACCGGAGCGAGATCTCCTGCTCCTTTACGGGGACAAGCGAGCACATTGGCGGTCGCGCCACTGAATGGTATGAATCTGATGAATATGTTCTTTGAGTCCAGTTTAGGCCAAGATTGGGTAATGTTGGGGGTGGCTCCTGTTGAAAGAGCAAGTATGTAAGAGATGGTGCCATCCACGAAAGTGTCAATGGAGCACGTTGTGACTCCAGTAAGTTCACCAACTACAAAGAAAGTGGAGCCATAGGAATAAATCTCCAAACCCATCACAATGGAAGAATTGAATAGGTTGATATCATCTTAGAGAGATTCACCACTTATCTATGAAGAGTTACAGAACCCCTAACCCGATAGTATTAATGAAAAATTGTACCCTGAGGGGTAGGTTCCTCCCAAATTCATGAAGTTCAACGGTGGAGGTAAAAACCCTAGTGATAGCACAAATATAGCACCATGCCGCGGATGGTATTCTACTTCACATTCAGGTCGCGGCCATACCTCATAGGTCATACTGGGCGTGGTCGAACCTCACACAGGGCGCGGCATCTCATCAAGACGCCACGGAGATGGCTGGCACAGGGTGCGTCCATGTCCATTATAGGGCGCCGCACATAGTAATTATTCCCCAAGAAGAAACCGCAACACTACTCAGTACAGGGTGAGGCATCTTTGGCTCCAACAGCATGATACAACACTGCTTGCTTTGCAGGCCGCATCCCCCTCATCCGCAACTACTCCAGACTTGATATAAGTCATGTGACACAACACACATACCTCTTATAAATAGAGGACCACACCTCGAAATATGGGGGGACAGATCGATTCCACTCAGGCCCGGGGTAGGTTCTACAATACAGATTCTCTCTACACAACCTCAACATACGCCTTGGAGGTCACATATCTACATCTCAACCACCACCCCAGCACACTGTAATCCTTAATACTTCCATGTACTCTCCTTTATTCTCATACTTGTACGCCTCTTTAGGCATAATTAAATTGTACAAACGCAACGCATATAATGAGAACGAAGCAACACAGTGGATGTAGCCCTATTTTAAAGGCTGAACCACTCTATATCTTATCTTCTCTGAACCACTCTATATCTTATCTTCTCTGAACCACTCTATATCTTGTCTTCTCTCTATTTACTCGCTTTACTTGTTTATTACGCACTTTACTCTTGATTTGCTGGTATGAGAACGGCTAGTGGACCATTTCTCATATCATCAATCTGGCATCGTCTGTGGGAAACGAGATATTTCAATCTTGTTTCTCTACATATATGAGTTCTTAAACACCTTATTCGATCCCTGAGGGTACTGTGGATCATATTCTCACGGGTCGATTATTGGTTATTGAGCTCCGTACTATATTTGCACCCTTAAAGGGGTATTCCTTATATCCAGATCTGATCTTGGGTCTTCATTGGATGACTTTAGATCTAATTTACACACCCCTGTGATATCATCTCATCTAGATAATGCTGAAAAGCATGATGGACTTTAGTCCCGAAAACATGGATGATTAGGGAAGGGTTATATTTACTCCCTTTTTGCTGATTATCGACCTATGATCTGGGGTTTATCATTGAAATTGTGTCGTTTCGTGCATCGAGAGGTTATTTAATCATGGACAAACCCTAGTAGGTATGCTCTCCACAAGTCTCGGGAGAAAAGCTCAGTTCCCGGGCTCCAATTTTTAGGATTATGCCTTCACTCACTAGGTAGGGATGTGGCATGGTAGTTCAACTACCTTACATGTCGCGGCCGCTGCTGGGTCAGTTGCAAAATATACGCTTCAAAACATCAGGGAACGAACTCAGATGGTCTCTAGCTCAATCTCGGTGGATGTCATATAAGGCCGCAGCAGTGCACCTATGTGCCTTACTGGTCGCGGCCTCAGCAGTAATGCCTTGTAGTGGTGCAAATGCTGCATCCTCATTTCCTACTTGGTTGCTCCAATATTTCTGTGATTACTCACTTCTGTTAGTTTTATCTCGGATTCTATATACTTTATAAAGACTAACAAAAGCAGAAATGGAAGGAGAATCCAGCCAGAGCGCAGAAGTCAAGGATGAGATTGTACAACTGTACAATCACCTTAATCACCTCTATGACATCCATGCCTCACTTCAGACCCAGGTCAACTATCTAACTCAAAGGGTCCTAATGCTAGAGTTCGCGGCCTCTCCCAATGTGGGTGCGACACCCATGAAAAAATAACCAGCAGTCTTTGATGCCGCGGCATTTCAAGAGGAGACGGCAGCGAAAGCAGTCAGCAGGAGCCAGAAAAGGAGGGTGGAGAAGGCTGAGAAGAGGTCTGGGGCCTATACTCCGTTGACCTTCCCGATTGAAGAGATCTTCGAGTTCATCAAAAAGGACAAGCTGTTGAGGTGGCCAGAAAAGCTGAGAGCTCCACCTCACAAGAGGAACAAAGCTACATGGTGAAAATTCCATCAGGACCATGGCCACGACACCGAGCAATGCTATGCTCTGAAGGATGAAGTTGAAAGGCTAATTGGGCAAGGGATGCTGCAGCAATTCCTGAAGGACGCATAAAGGATTCAGCCAAATCTGACAGAGGCTGCATACCGCATCTCATCCTTAGTTTTTCCAATTTTAACTATTTCTAATTATGTTTTATGAAGCTCATTATAGCCCTAATATTCAAGACTTTATGTGTTATTAACAAATTCATTTAGCTGGAGCGCGCATATATAAATATATGAATTAGCAAATTTTGTCATATCAGATATCTCTCTTGTCTTCATAATCTGTCATCTCACAAAAAGGCCTTTTGTCTTAAACAGATTCCAAAGGAAGAATAATAAATTATCTCAAAAGATTATTATTATTTCGAGGTGCACCTATGGAGGGATTGCGATCTTAATTAGCTCAGAAGTTCCCCTCACGATGTGCAACTATATCTTATCGTATGATGATCATATTCGCAAAAGCATACGAGGATTCAAGGAGCTTTTATTAGCCACGAGGTCTTACAAGTCCTGTTCTCAGCTCTCGGGATGCTACAATTAGCCACGGGGGCTTACAATGCCCGTCCTTAGCTTTTGGAAAGCGTAATTAGCCACGGGGGCTTACAATGCTTGTTCTTAGCTTTCGGGATGCGTCATCGATCCGGGAGGCTTATAATATCCTGTCAAGGATGGCTTTATATATATCTGATAGTTGTGGGTGGATTAATAACATAACCCAGCCTAGGAAGGTTTGATAGTATCCCATATATTAGCTGTGGGTGGCTTAATAACATAACCCAGTCTGAGGAGGCTTGAAAACATCATATATTTTAGCTGTGGGTGGCTTAATAACATAACCCAGCCTGAGGAGGCTTGAAAATATCCTATATATTAGCTGTAGGTGGCTTACTAACATAACCCAGCCTGAGGAGGCTTGAAAATATCATATATTTTAGCTGTGGGTGGCTTAATAACATAACCCAGCCTGAGGAGGCTTGAAAATATCCTATATATTAGCTGTGGGTGGCTTAATAACATAACCCAGCCTGAGGAGGCTTGAAAATATCCTATATATTAGCTGTGGGTGGCTTAATAACATAACCCAGCCTGAGGAGGCTTGAAAATATCATATATTTTAGTTGTGGGTGACTTAATAACATAACCCAGCCTGAGGAGGCTTGAAAACATCCTATGTGATAACTATGGATGGCTTGATAGCACAACCCGGTTCGAGAAGGCTAGAAAATACCATGTATGTCTACAGAGGCACATTGTCCAGATGCAAGGACCAAAAATGTGTCGCAGCCCACCGATATGGTTGCAGATCTCCAGAAGACATTCATTCATGAAAGTGCTGAGGCACTTGTATCTTGAAGCATGAGAAAGCTACAAGGTTAAATACCACGATAGAGGAGGATCAATTGTATCAAGGCTGGGAAAAATAGAAAAGGTATAACATCCCTAAAAGCCGTTCTTCTCTGGCACGATGATTTGGTAATTAAAGCACTAGAAGAAAGGCCTTCTCTAGATATTCCATATTGGTTATGGGATGACAAAAAGCATTTCAGGAAACCAAATACACATCAGAGTGCCACAGCCTGAGAAGATCCACGAACTCAGAGTGCCGCATCCTTGCAAGTACGCCTGCAGCCGTGAAATCTTTTAAAGCACGCGGCCTTATTCAGGGGAAGTGCATTCGTTGAAAATAGAGAAAGGGCCGCTGCCCGTAGACCGCGGCCTTATGAAACAGTGCAGCCAATGATCAGCAAATGATCATCCTATGAAGGAATCGCATGCTATCCGCGGACTGAAAATATTATGTCCATCTAATCAAGGATGCATTTTCAAGTATGAAAGCAGTTACATTCAACCATTCATTATAGCAAGCAATGTAAAAGAGCAAGGAGTTGTAAGCAATCAAGTATGGCTGCAGCCTTGATATTAGTAGTTAAGATTACAGAAAAAGAGGGACGAAGCCCTCTATTAAGGATGAGAATAAAAATTCAAGAAGCTGCATCATCATTCTCATCAGCCTCCTCGTCATCCGCGGCCGTCTCAGTTTCTCCATCCGCGGTCGTCGCTTCTGCTTCAGCCCTCAGCCTCGCTCTCTCTTCATCTGCGGCCTTAAGTTCAGCGATGCATTCTTGGTGATCGGCATCACTTAGTTTCCATGCAAGAACAGAATCCTTGGCCTCAGGGAAGTTTTTTATAAATCTTTTCCGAAGCTCCTGATAGCCGCAGAGGTAGGCCCTGTTGTTGATGAGGAAGAAGTCCTTGGAGCCTTTGAAAGACTCTACTGCGTGGCAAGCTGGAGGGCATCGCCATGATCAGCCTCCATCCTTTTTATTACCGCGGCATGCTCTTGGGCTTCTTGAGCAGAATTGGCCTCAAGCTCTTTGTACTTCTGCTGGAGGAGGGAAAGCTTATTATTTGAAATTTTCACGGAACGAGCGGCTTCAGTAGTCTGGGCTTGGGAGGCTTTGAGAGAGTCCGCGACCTGTTTGAAGTTCTCTTCTGCTTCCTCCCTCGCCTTGTTCGCTTTCTCCAGGTCCATGTGGGCTACCTAAAGAGCCGCGGTAAAAGACTTCTTGCCTGCTTTAAAGGATGAAGTCCGTGCAGCTTCCAGGTCAGAAGTATGCACCCTATCTGTAGCCTCTTTCAGTTTATAAAGGGCTTCATACTTCCTCTTCAGGGCCACCATAATATCTGCGGCCTGTAATAAAACAAGTTAGAAGTAAAATATGGGATGCAAAAAAGTTGGTAGCAAAATTAAAGAATGGTAGCACTTACCCTCAGAAGGCTATGGAGACCGCAGTCCTCCAAATCGTCATGGTCTACACCCACCAACCTGTCCAGGTCCGCGGCATCAATTACTCTTTTCATTCTATGCGCAGCCTTTGCAGTAATGTCCCATGAGGACTCGGGGTCAGGCTGTCTCAATTGGGGTCGCGGTCTACCATCAGGACCAGCTCCGCCGCGGAACTGGGGAGGTGCCAGGTTTGCATTTATGGCAACCACAGGTGGCGGCGGTGGAGATGCTAAATGAAGGGGCGCATCAGTTAACATCAAGCCCACCGCGGCCAAGTTTGCCCCTATGTCATCATCAAACTCGTCATGCGGGGGGTTCTCAACGTTTTCCATTGTTTCCGCGGCAGGAGTTGTATTTCTGTCTGTAGGATGAGCCGCAGAAGGAGTTTTATTTTGTTCTGCGGTAGGGGCCTTGGCTTTAGACTTTTTTCTCTTTCTGCTCCGTGCAGTGTTGTTTAGGACGACTGCATCCTCGTCCATTTTTACCAATTGCACGACCAGCAATTCTCGATCAACTTCCTCACCTGAAAAAGCAACAGCAAATATTAGAAAAGGAATTTAAGAGCAAAAATAATCGCGGAATAAAAATCATGATGCAGTGTATTACCTTCCGCGCCTATCTATTGTGGAATGGACTTGCTTGGGAAAAATCCTGCTTCAAATATGGTCGCTGATGTAACAAGCGTGCTGAACTTTTTATGGTCAGCAGGAACTGCCGCGGCCTCAGCAACTCTCTTTTCCTGCCGCTTGTTCAAATGCAAATTGTCAAGAGCTGCAGAAAAGACAATGTAAAGGTTAATGGAAGTTAATATACAAAATATGATGAAAGGACGTGGCTATCGTCTTGGTACCTAATTTAGAGGGAGACCCTCATTGCCGCGGCATTCTATATGACCTTTCCCTCTCATTCTCCTTGGGGTGAATCTCCCAGCATTCTCCGGAGATGTAAAAATATTTCCCCTTCCAGTTCTTCACACTGGTCGGCCTCCCAGTGAAAAGGGTCTCATCCCTGTCACGGACGGAGAAGTAGTAATAACCCGCAAACTTCACTGAGTTCTCCTTCGGGTGGTAGAAGTGAAAGAATTCCGCGGGAGTGATATCCTTTTTGAATAAGTTCTCCCAAAGGACAACCGCGGTAAGAATGGTCCTCCAGCCATTAGGGTCTAACTGGGTTGGGGCCAGTTTCATTGCCTGAAAAAGGTGACAGATGGGAACAGGAATAGGCAACCGCAGCCCGTAAATAAAGGCATGGAGTGGGAAGCAAACTCTATCGACTAGAACCGTGCAAGGTCTTTGGTTTGCGGCAGGTACCGAGCACTTCAAATTTTCTGGAAATTCGAAGGCCTCAGCCACCTGCTCAACCCAGTCTTGGGTCATGGCGCTGGGGATATCAAGTGCAGCTAGGGGTCTCTCAGCCCTCCCAGATGGTCCAGTTGGGTTATCTCTAACGTCCGCAGCATCATGTCCTGCACCCAATGGATGATTACTTGAGTTGGCTTCTTCTTCCATTGACGCGGATTAAAAATCCTTCCCAGATACAGAGTCCGCAAAGTTGAGTCAAGTATCACGCAGTTTGGGCAATCTTTTAGTTTGCAAGGCCCTGTTGATCTTAGAGAGGGCACGAAAGTGAGTTCAAGAGGAGAGGTTCCAAAGTGCTTTGCCCAAAAGCCTCTCAGGAACTCGTCTGGGTCAAAGCTCATATGGCTGCAACAGTACCTAAAAAGAAGAGTTCTCAGTTAGGCGCCGCAGCCAGTATGGTTTAGAAAAGACTTCAAGAAGTCGCGGGAAGATTGTATATAAATAGTGTATTTGTTTGAAATTATTTCCCTAATATAATTACTAATGGGCCAACTCTACTACTTGAACCTAAGGGATCATCCTTTGGACCTACTAGCCGCGGCCATCTCCTAAAACAGCAGAGGAACATGTACCACCGCGCATATAGGCTCAAATTGATTTAGGTATTCTTGACCAGGGCCATTGCTAAAACTGCTAACGGTCTATCCAAGAAATTCTAAGTAGCAATTACAATTATTTATCATGGATGTTGTTTGGTTAGCAAAAGTTTGAAAACTTTAAAATACAAGTGGATTGTGGGTATGTATCAATGTGCCGCGAAGAATCTCAGAACGTAAGGGACCGCGGACATCGCCCATGGTATGCCACAGATCAAAACAAGGGAATTATTAAAACTCTATCATGCCACGGCCTATATCTTAAACGGTTGAGTATCTAACTTTTAATCGTTTTTAAGATCAAACTCACAGAATATGAAGAGTTTGACTATGAACAACAAGAACAGTTACATGATTTTCATGGCATTTCGAGGATTAGGGGTTCAGTTCAGCATATAAAGAAGATGGATCCTAACAAGTATTGATTATTCAATTGAAACCTGGTTTTCTATCAAGTAAAGGCAGAAGCTCATGTGTTTGGGCATTCAAAGAAGAAGAGCGAGTTATGAAAACTATGTACAGAGATTGGTTGAAAAGATACCTGGAAAAGAGGAAATCAGAGATGCTCAGCCTCACACCACCTAAGAACCGCCACACACAGCCACGAAGGGTCGCCGAAAAGTGAATTAAGATGGACGCGCAAAAATTCTCTCTCGATTTTCTCTCAAAGGTTTTGGAAACGTAATGAAGTCCACGGCCAGGAACAATTTATATAAGGGAGCGCGGAAGACGAATCGTCGCCTTGGAGGCACCGCGGCACCTAATCTACTAAGCCGCAGCCCCAATTGATTTCTCTTGACACTACAGCTTGGGGGCTTATTGATAGCACAAATATAGTACCATGTCGCGGATGGTATTCTACTTCACATTCAGGTCGCGGCCATACCTCATAGGTCATACTGGGCGCGGTTGGACCTCACACAGGGCGCGGCATCTCATCAAGACGCCACAAAGATGGCTGGCACAGGGTGCGGCCCTGTCATTATAGGGTGCGACACATAGTAATTATTCCCCAAGAAGAAGCTGTGGCACTACTCAGTACAGGGTGCGGCATCTTTGGCTCCAGCAGCCTGATACAACACTTCTTGCTTTGCAGGCCGCATCCCCCTCATCCGTAACTACTCCAGACTTGATATAAGTCACGTGACACAACACACATACCTCTTATAAATAGAGGACCACACCTCGAAATATGGGGGGACAGATCGATTCCACTCAGGCCCGGGGCAGGTTCTACAATACAGATTCTCTCTACACAACCTCAACATACGCCTTAAAGGTCACATATCTACATCACAGCCACCACCCCGGCACACCGGAATCCTCAATACTGCCATGTACTCTCCTTTATTCTCATACATGTACGCCTCTTTAGGCACAATTAAATTGTACAAACGCAACGCATATAATGAGAACGGAGCAACACAATGGATGTAGGCCTATTTTAAAGGTTGAACCACTCTATATCTTGTCTTCTCTGAACCACTCTATATCTTGTCTTCTCTCTATTTACTCGCTTTACTTGTCTATTATGCACTTTACTCTTGATTTGTTGGTATGAGAACGGCTAGTGGACGATTTCTCATATCATCACCTAGGGAGAATGTCAAGAGGTTTGTGGATTATCTTGGCATGCACAGAAATGATAAGGAGATAAAGTTGAAAGAGTTATCAAAAACTCTAACTGGAAAAGCTTACACATGGTACTCTCACGTAGCACCGAACAACATCCCCACATGGGAGGAAATGCATCAACAATTTTTCCAAAAAATTTTGTGGTCAAAATGAGTTCACGCTCAGACACTTAGATCAAGAAGTGAAGAAGATGAGCGAAGATTTGATGCAATACATTAATAATTTTAGGGAAAGATAGCTATATGTCCATCCTCTTTTAGAAGATCAGCAAGACTTTCTCAGGTAGCCAAATCTCTTAGTTTTAATGATTAGCTCACTTATTTGGAACATAAGAGGGGTAGGTAATAAGCCATCAAGGAGGAGACTAAAAAAGCTGTGTAAGGTCCATAACCCTTCCTTCTTAGCTATATTAGAACCTATGATACCTGTAGAAAAAATAAACTTCCTAAGGCATATACTGAACTTTGAAGAATGCTATGCCAGTAGCTCTAATAAAATCTGGTGTTTTGGAGACATGGAGCAAACTGTGAATCAATTTCTGATGGAGGTCAAGCCTTATTTTTTGTTATAGAGCATCCCATGATTCAACTTAAATTGGGGATAGGAGTGGTGTATGCCAAATGTAATAGGGCTGACAGACAACAGTTATGGGAATTCATTGAAGATCAAGCAGGTGATTATGCTAACATGCCAACAATTTTTGGAGGGGACTTTAATATAGTCTGTTCAGCAGACGAAAAGGCAGGGGGTAATGAAATTGATATGGGAGCTGCAAATGATTTTCAAATATGTATACAGAATAGTCATCTTCAAGATATGGGATTCAGTGGATCTAAATTCACATGGTCTAAATCTTCCAACGGCAGAATGTTATTTGAAAGATTAGACAGGGGTCTCATAAACCAATGCTGGATTGACTCTTTCCCTCACTCAACCCTTAAACACCTTAATAAAACATGCTCAGACCATTCTCCTCTTTTGATTACTATCCCTAGTCCCTCAGACCTTTCCCATAAACCGTTTAAATTCCTTAACTTCTGGACTTCTCATGCCTCATTTAAAGATTCAATCCATACCTCATGGAACCAGCCTGCCTCTGGTAGACCTATGGCAGTGTTTGCATACAAGCTAAAAAGACTGAGAGCAGCCCTAAGAATATGGAGTAAATCGGAGGTAAAAGATGTATTCTAGGAGATTAAAGACATTGAAGATAAAATTACTGATGCAGAGAAGAAACTTGAAGACTCGCCAACTCCAGAAGCAAGAAACAACCTTTCAAAAGTCAAGGCTGACCTTAACATAGCTCTGGCAAATGAAGAACTTTTCTGGTTTCAAAAGTCTAAATGCAAGTGGATAGATGAAGGTGACCGAAATACAAAGTTTTACCACTCTCAAGTTAATCAACAAAGACGTAGGCAGTGGATCCATAAGATTAAGAAAGAGGATGGAACTATCCTTGAAACCCAAGAGGACATCTCTAACCATTTTGTCTCTTATTTTGTTGATCTTTTTTCTGCAGGTCCTCAAAGAAGCTCAACAATGACAAAAATTATCCCCAAGTTAGTCAACGATGAAATGAACCAAAGCCTGTCAAAAATTCCAGAAGAAGAGGAGATATGGAATGCAATTTCAGAGCTAAATGCAAACAGTGGAGCAGGTCCTGATGGTTTCAATGGATGTTTTTTTAGATCCTGCTGGGAAATAATTAAACAAGACCTCATTCTAGCCATACAATCTTTCTTTATGGGAGAAGATATTCCAAAATCCTGGAACTCCACTCTTATCTGCCTTATTCCCAAATCTTCCAACTCTTCCAAGTGTAAAGACTACAGGCCTATAAGTCTCTGCAATTTCTCTTACAAAATCATTTCTAAACTCATTAATTCTAGATTGAGTCTTATTCTCCCAAACCTCATTTCTCCAAACCAAACAGGATTTATCAAAGGTAGAGGAATTCTTCACAATATCCTTATGGCCCAAGAGATGATGAACCTAATTGATAGAAAATCGAAAGGAAGCAATGTCATTCTGAAACTGGATATGCAGAAAGCTTATGACAGACTCTCCTGGAATTTCCTTATCCAAACCCTGAGAATGTTTGGTTTAGGCGAGCACTTCATTGATATGATTTGGAGATGTATATCTTCCTCATGGTTCTCAATCCTTGTAAATGGTAGAATCAATGGTTTCTTTGCTCCCTCTAGAGGGATTAGACAAGGAGATCCTTTGTCTCCCTCTCTTTTTGTTTTAGCTGCTGAGTCGTTAAGTAGAGGTCTGCAGGTAATGACCACACAAGGGTCCATCAAGCCATTCTCACATCCAAGGGGGTGTAGCATCATAAGCCATCTTAGCTTTGTAGATGACTTGATAATTTTCACAAATGGATCTAAGAAAAGCCTCAAGACCCTGATGAAGTTCATAGCAACTTATGAAGAACAGTCAGATCAAGTAATTAGTGTGGAAAAAAGCCAATTCTATACTAGCTCCAAATGCCCTCCAAGAACCAAAAAAGTAATAGAAGAAGTGACGCAATTTAAGCAAGAAGTAGGACACGTCAAATATCTGGGAGTTCCTCTCTTTAAAGGAAGGAAAAGAGCTGAAATGTTTAACCCTATGGTTTAAGGTATAGCAAAAAAAAATTTCCTCTTGGAAAAATAAATTCCTATCTTTTGGAGGAAAAATTTCCCTCTTACAATCCGTTCTAAGATCAATGCCCATATACCTTTTATTTGCTACACATCCCCCAAAGAAGACTCTAAACCTCATTGATAAGTTGTGCAGCTCATTCTTATGGGGAACAAATAAAGAATATGGGAAAAAACACCAGTGGGTCAAATGGGAGGAGATTTATTTCCCAAAGGCAGAAGGAGGACTAGGAATCTGATCATTACAAACGATTAAAGAGGCCTCCAACCTAAAGTTAGCATGGGAGTACAAACAAGGAACGTCAATATGGGCTGAATTCATGAAACAGAAATACCCAATAATGCCAATCTCACACGGATCTATGGCAGCTCACAGGATTAGCAAAGCGTGGTCTATGATGGAAGAAACTTCAACCAAGATCAAAGAGGAATGGCACTGGACCGCTACAACATCAGGTGTATTTTCTTTCTCATCTGCAGTTCAATTAACTAGAGAAATCAAACTGCATTCAGCATCATTTAAATTCATATGGGATAAATATATACTTCCGAAAGTATCAGCATTTGCGTGGAAAGTGCTTCTCAAAGCAGTGCCAATTGACTCCGCAGTCAGAGCTATGGGAATAAAAATGGCATCCAGATGTCATTGTTGCTCTTTATCAGAAGAAAGTATGTCTCATCTCTTCTTCTCAAGTCTTATAGCTTCTCAGGTATGGGCTTACTTTGAAGAAAGACTAGGATTCAACTCTAATTCTTCCTCTTCTTCACAGAAAATCATTTCTTGGTGGTTGAATTCTAGCTCGGATCCAACTTTTAAAAGGTTGTGTCAGATTATCTATTTCTTTATCTTGTGGGAAATTTGGCTGAGTAGAAATAATTCAACATTCCAAAATAGCTCCATGAATCCTCTTCAAATCATTGAGTCAATTAAAAAAAGAATTCAAGAATCATTTTTCAGTTTTGGATGTCCTGAATCTTCATCGAAAATATGTTTACATTCTTTGAAAAACCTCAACATTCCTTGTTCAATTCCAAAACCCCCTTCCTTCTCTCTCATTGCCTGGTCAAAACCTCCAATAAACTTTTTGAAGCTAAACACAGATGGTGCTTGTGATTCTAATAGAAGAATGGGTCTGGGAGCAGTATTGCGAGATTCAAAAGGCGAACTAATCTGGGCATTTTATAAGGGCATTTGTGATGGGACTAATAACTTGGCGGAGGCTATGGCTATCAAACACAGCTTAGCTCATTGCATACTAAAAGGATGGAACAATATTATAGTTGAATCAGATTCTGCTCTAATTGTCAGTTGCATAAATGACCATCTCAAAATTCCTTGGAAAATAAAAGAAGAAGTTCTACAAATTCAAGATCTCATCAAAGGCCAAAACATTAAAGTTTCTCATTGCTTTAGGGAATCAAACTTCACTGCTGATTTGCTATCAAAGTTTGGAATGGAAGCTCAAGAATCCAAAATGTTCAACACAGCATATGAATTGCCGAGGGAAATTAAGGGGTCTCTTTATTTAGATAAACATCATGTCCCTTACTTGAGAATAGTGAGTAAAGATTCTTCATGTAATAGATAGTTTCTTTTCCTCTATGTATAAGCTCTGAGAGAAGCTGTTTCTCTCCAATCAATAAATTCTAAATTTTTCAAAAAAAAAAAAAAAAATCATACCCAAATTATCACCTTACTCACTTGGATTGATAAAATTCTATTCCTTGATCCATATTAGTAAGGATGGAAGAATAATTGAAAGAACAAATTCCATCACAAAAATGTGAGGGCAATCCACCACAGACTCAACATTTGCAGGAGAAAAGAAAGTAGCAGGAGAAGCAGAGAAAAAGGCCCAAGAATATATCCCCCTCCACTCATTTTGAATAGGGACAAAGAGAACTCGTCAATATTATCCAAAAATAAGTTAAGTGATTGCTTAGGGGACTTTTTATTCCACCTTGCAATGCAAGCGAATTGACTATGCAGCGAGCGGGGCTCAAGAGCCCAATTTGGGAATCGCTCGAAAAAAACAAACATTAATAAGAAAGAGTTAAAAAAATTCAACACGTCAAAATGGTCATGAGAGCGTTCCATATCCAAATGAGCAAAATCCAACCAAGTATAAGCGTGAGAGGGGTGGCAATTCGGGTTAATCGTGTTATTTTCGAGTCACGTTGATTTTAATTTAAGTATAATATTTGGGTACTTTTAAATCTACACAAGCTAATCGTGTCATGTTCGGGTCATGTTCGGGTTATTACCTTAAACAGGTTATCGTGTCAAAAATTGCCAGCCCTACGTGAGAGTAGGGAGTGACATATTCCTACCAGGAGCAAACCTAGTTGCCAAAGGATAGACTAACTCATGAGGGGAGCCATTTGGCCTCTCTTGGAATAAAAACTTACTAAGGAATGTAACAAAGAAGACAGCAAGATGGGTTTTTTATGTCATTTTTGGCCCATCCTTACTGCTAGGCACCTTAGCCTGAACCTCTTCTTTAGACATCGGTTTAAAATCCTTGAACTAATACCTTTGCCATTTGGCAAAGGTATGATTTCTCATCCCAGTTTGGGTGGTACCAATATAGCGAACATAGTCTGTAGAGGCCTGGTGGAGCTCCTCACACATCTTCCACTCCATAGAGTCCTCATAGCCATCAGTAAATACATGGTTTCTCAAAATGGGCAAACCGTTTAACTCGCAGATATCTTTAAAGGTAATGAAAAATTCCCTGCAACTATTAACAAAAATGTGAGAATCCACACTCTATCGATAAAGTAAGATATTATAGGCATTCGTACTCTTGGGGATAGTGCAAGTCTTTAAACTGGTAAGAGTTCGAGTTAGTCCCAAGCCATCAATGATGGTACGAAAGCATGGGATGCCAATAACATAATCAACCCATAGTGACCATTCCTCTCGGGCGCCTCCATAAATATTAATATTTACATTTGAGAAAGGGAAATCATCTTTGTCTACTCAAACATCATAGAATGTTGTTAGCAAGAACTACATGAGCGTACTTGGATTCAACAAATCCCAAGAGTGGTCACTTGTTTATTTTCTCCGCAAATTCAACGTCAAACCTCTCGAGTGAGGGCATGAAGTCGTCGTCCTTGCCAAAGAAAGGGGCAAGGCGATAAATCGAGATATCTCTTTTGCTTATTTTCCAAAAAAAAATGCCCCTTAGGAAAGGCGGCAACACCACTCCCAAAAGGCCCAACACCACCAGAGACAGTGGTGGCTGCAACAGATGAAACCACTAGAGAGGAGGCAATGGATATGGCACCATTGGCAGCAGAAGTGGTGATGGTGACATGGATAGGCAAATTTCCCACCAAAACCTCGCTCACAGATGTAAAAGAAGAAGAGGAAATAATGGAAGCCATAGATTTTAGTGTTCTGGAAAGAGAAATGAAGATGGATAAGGGTTATTGAAGGTTATTTAGCTCTTAAAATCTCTCAAAGAGAAATTCTCTCTCTGGAAAATAGGAATAAATAACGGTGAAGGTTTAAAAAGAGAAGGCTAAAAGTATTTATGTGATAAAGGCATGCACACTTGATGGTTCAAAAGTAGGTGTACCCAACACAACATGTATCTCCCCGTGACAATAAACAACATCCTGAGAATGGCTCTCTAACAAATCTTTAATTGTTCACAAAAAAGTAATAATGATTTATTTTGAAGTCTCCTCAAATTCCTAAAGATTCTTTTTTGTACAAAACTCCTCATCTTTAACCAAAAAAAGACTTTTGTATGAGGGGGCTAATGTAGAGGGGTACACATTAAACCCTCCCATAAGAATTAGGCTTGTTGCGAGCAAGCCTAAAGTCTAAATGTAAAGTAATAATGGGAGAGCATGACCAAAGTGGCGAGTAAGTTCAAGTA
Source organism: Sambucus nigra (assembly GCA_949130495.1). Classification (NCBI taxonomy): domain Eukaryota; kingdom Viridiplantae; phylum Streptophyta; class Magnoliopsida; order Dipsacales; family Adoxaceae; genus Sambucus; species Sambucus nigra. The sequence continues at coordinate 303,367,154 of OX422210.1, forward strand.
ATTGTCAAGACAAGACAAACAGATCATTATTGGGCGAGTAAGTCCAAGACAGTAATGAAGTAATAATGGTAAGCAAGTCCAAGTAACGATCAAGACTAAATAGTGGGATAGCAGAACAATATTGGGAAAGAAAGTCCAATATTGATATGAAGTAATACTGGGAAAGCAAGCCCTATGTTGAGATAAAGCCCAAAATATTGACTTGAAGTAATAATGGCGAGCAGGCCCTAATTCGCGAGTAAGGCAAACAAGGACAAGTCAGTAAGGGGGTGTTTTTTAGCAATCCCAAGTCATTTATTTTAGTGGTGTTTATATAAAATATTATTTACTAACACGTTTATTATTTGAACATAGGAGTAGTAAATAAGAAGCCTTAGTCGAGCAAGCAGGGCTCGAGCAGATGGCCAGTTAAGATCTCTTAAGAGTTTTTATTTGGAGGCTAAGAGATAAGTTTTGTTGATCAAGCAAAGGCTCAACCACTTTAGTATCATATGATAGAGAAAGTACTAAGATGAGGGACGTAAGAGGTCACTCCCACACAAACATACACTTACACAACTGACATTTAGTAAAATGGATGAGCAATCAAAATACTGCTCGCAAAGTCATTTTGCAAAACAACATTAGTGATTCGCCCTCAAGGCCGCATGTAAGTTTTCAAAATTGTTTACCAAGTAGCCGTTTGAAATATCGACAAAGCCATACTTTTTGGCACTATGCTCGATATATTTTCTTTTTGACTTTGGTTGCATTGGATGTCTCCTGTCAGAGTGGATAGCGACAAATAGTAAAATAGGATAAATATTACCACTCAAATATTGTAGCAAGGGAATATCCCTTTGGCGGGCACGCGCCACGTCAGACCAAATGTTTGTCTATAAATAGAGCACTAGGGCAAGGTCAAAAGGACCAAAAGTTAAGCTTTGTTACTCTTCCCATTTTCATGCAGAAAGTATTCTCTCCCTGCTCTCTCCTTAGTAGTTGAAGTGTTTGTCTCTTCACTCCCAAAGAATCATCCCTCTCAAGTGATTCCATTCTTTTTGTTCTTATTGAAAAGTCTGTATCTAATCATTGTCTTCCTCATTTTGTAATCATAAAGTGTTTATTATATTACAAAAGTTGTCTTTTGATTTTACTTACTGCTCTTGAAATTTTAAATACTTTTGAAGGTTGTTTCCATTGGAGTGAGTCACGCCTCGCCCTTTCAGATTATTCATAAACCCAAGTACCACTAGCCTCCTACACCCTTGGTGGGAGAAATTACATGGAATGATAATGCGGATCTTCTCTTATGATGGATTATGCATGAGGCTGTCGTGGAACTAATGTGTATCCCAACTTGGTTGCATACTTGACCCATGATGCGTTCTTAAGAGCGTGTAATTCCTTCTCGAAGGGAAAGAGGTAGATAAGGGCCTCTTGTAGCGAGGTGTGTGATATTGTCTGAAAACTCAAAGACGTAAGCATATTTTACTTAAGAAATGGCATAAGTAAAATTAATGACTATGAGGAGTGATGGGGAAATGATTAAATGTGAACCATAATAATTAGAATTTGAACTAAGTTACATAGAGGGATGGTCTTAGTCACCTTATCCACCCATTAGATCTCTAGTGAGTGTGAAAATAATAAAAATCCACTCATGATCTCGTGTGTATGCATGTGAGTGAAAATGTGTGTACATATGTGCAAATAATTGAATGTGTGAAAGTGAGTGAATATGTGTTAGTAGTATGCTAATAAGTAAATGTGTGGATATTGTCAAATGGGTGAATACGTGATAAGAGTGAAAATAAATAAATATAAAGACGTGTGTGTGTGTGTGTGTGTGCTTGCGGTCGTGAGAGAGAGATTGATGATAATATAGATAAATCCAAGCAAGGTGACAATATTATTTACCACTAGGGCTATCCTAGTGGCCATAACACTCACCCTCATGTTGGAGAATGAAGGCTCGATTCCCCTTCACCCCCACCCCACCCCCTATACACACACAAAAAAAGGATAAATTAAAATATATACAAGATTGTAATTGGATTTTGGAATAAACCCAAAATGCCTACGTACCTATCTAAAGTGAAAAGAATGCCCACGTAGTTCAAAATGGGATATAAAAACGAATTTGCGGGCATAGTTGCATCATGCGATCAAATGGTTTTGAGTTAAAGCGGGTGTGGAGTCCGTTTTAATAGAAAAGTAAAAAATCATGTGTGTATCACCACTTATTGTGAAGTATGATATAAACACTATTTTTGGTCGTTTATTTAAAAAAAAAAAATTTTGAATGTAATATGTAAAAAAAGAGAAATTTAAGCACACAAATTATTTTAGTAAAAAATTTATTCTAAGAATGAGAAGGTAATATAAAGATATGGAAATGGATCAAATAAAGCTAAAATTAATTAAGAAATACTTTCCAACCTCCTAGGAAAATTCGACAGGGAGTAATAACTTGGTATTGATAAATTTGAAGTTACTCCTTGAATAGAGTTGTTTGAAATGCGGGATTCAAAAGTTCATAACTCTTTGGGTAAGAATGCGAAAGACTGAAAATTTGGGTGCGGGGGTGAATTATAGATAAGACCAAAGTTGTAAAGACTTTCAGGATGAGAAAAAAAATATATGAAAGGGACTTCATGGCTGATTTAAGAAACTAATATAAGATTTCTGACCTCTTATTTATAGGAGAATTGAAGGGAGGGAAATATTCCCATTCAACCCTGAATGGGGGTCGATTGATAGCTAGGGAAACTATCCTAGGTTTAGGGTACCAATTGCCATGGTATACCTTAAACCATGGTGTCAATCAACATTGAATTTCTGGATGGTGCTAAGCATCACCGTGGCACATACGAGAGGGGGTACTAATCAAAACCTCTACCAACTCATCTACTAACTAATAAAAGTAAAATAAGTAATAAGTTAAGTTTATAATCTCACAAGGAACAAAAAGGACAAAAAATAGGATGGGTAGAAAGAGTTGTGATACTTGGTTAGCTCGATCCATGGAAACTACAACATATAAAATAATATACCAATCCCAAGGATCCATAGGATTAATTGTGGATCCAACACAATAATATAATCATTTTAGTTGTTTAGTCTTAGGTTTTTTATTTTCAATCTGATATATTTAGTGATAAGTTTCCCTCGAGTTTGAAAGTTAAGTTTAAAAGCTTACTCTGGTATAGGTTTATAAACTTAAGGGAGCGGGCACTAATAAAAAAACGTTGGGGTTTTGAGGTTCCTAGAATTGGGTTTCTTGATGGTTTCATCTTGTCATTTGTATTGGAGACACTATAAATTCTTGCACAACCAATGATCTTAATCTGACCCAATTTCTAACCAAAAGCAAAAATCTCGAAACTCCCAAAAATCAAATGAGTGAAACCCAAGCACTTATAACCCAAAGTTTGAACAAGATATGCACCATTAACCTTAATCCTTACAACTGATTATATTAAATATGGAATAGTAATCTCAAACTATCTAAGATAACTAGACATAGATAATTCAAATGTTTATATATGAGGTTTAATCCTCATTTTCTAGAGCTTTGTCCATAACAAGCAAAGCATAAGACTATGAACCAACATATTTTAAATATTTAAAAAATTGAACATGGAAAATTATGGATTAAGAATAATAGAGTTGGCTTAAAGGAGTGTTAACACTAACATTTGTGAGGGCAGACAGATGATTGAAGGAGATATAGACAAAAACACTATAAGAAGATTAATTGAGGAAAGGAAAGAAAAGTCAGATATCTATCGTCAAAGGCTTTAATGAGCAACTTGTTATATATCACTAAAAAGATAATGAAGCTCTCTTGAGGGAAGATTTATATTTCAGTTATAAATCTATAATTATCTGGGTAGAATATGAGGACCAAACCACCAAATTTTTCAGCAGAGCTAAGTTTTGAGAGGAAATTAAATCACATCACTAAACTTAAGAATGAGGTGGGAGAGTGGTCGAACAAGGATGGGGACATTAATTCATGCATAAAAGAGTCATAAGTCCCTAGATAGTAGAAACCTATCTTCTATTATAGATAATGCTCCTTATGATCAACCGAGATCAATGTTGTCCCATGCAAAGTAGTGTTGGATTTAGAGGTTAAAAGGACAACCTTTCAAACTGGGGAAGGTAGCAAATCACCATAGTTTTTTAGGTGTCTTTTTTCTATCTACTCATGCTTTTAAACTTGATTCAAGTGGATCATATGGTAGATCATAGTGGGACTTTATGATACTTTTCATTGATGAAGTTAATTCTTTTATCAATGCATCTCTACAATCTCATTTACTATCATAGTAAAAAGGAAAGAAAAAGATGGAGTTGTCATGATGTTTCTTAGAGAGGTATAAGGCAAATGTACTTTTTTTCCCTTTCCATTTTTTTCCAAGACGTGCTTTAACTTTCTTTAATATACTCTCCATCATTTTCATTCAATTTCTCCATGAAAAATAAATTGCCTGCACGCTCATATCCCATCTCATTTTTTAAGGAAATGCCCTCATTTTGTTTAAAATGACAATCATAAGGCCTCTAGGAAACTTGTTAACTCGAATAAATCAAGAAATTTTTACCCCAACACTGATCCGGGTGTGTTAATTAATTTGCAATTTTCTTAACGTGTTAAAACTTGAAAAAAGGTCAAAATACCCTGGGTTTCTTAATTATTGGGGAAAATATATATTGGATTTCGTGGATTTTATACTTGAAAAGTTTATAATGAGTTGTAGGTGTGGAGAAATTCCATGATTTCATGTTCAGGTATGGAGACACTCATCAATGCCACGCTACAAGCCACCAAATAATCCATTGAAAAAGTTAGGAATGTATTTCAAGTTATAGTTGGATAGTAGTTTGTATATTAGGGATTTAACTTGTTTGAAAATGGGCATGCTTCCCCAAATTCCTATTCTCACTAGTGTAGAAATCTAAAACAACTCTACTTTGGTAAAACATTTTATTTGCACATCCAAAGGAGTAAAATCCCTCATTAACATATCAAGACTTCTTCAGGGAAAACACCTCATGTTGCTAGTAACACAATGGGAACTTACAAACGGAGCTAAAGTTTAGGTGGATTAATAGGTCTTCTTGTTGACATAATTTAGAATTCCAAGCCCCCGACCTCCCAAATGTTTCATCGAGAAATTAAAGACAATATCTCCTTCTCATCTGGGAGTTGAAATCATCATCTATCATTCTTTCCTGATGATGCAGGGAAAGTAATATTGGACATTCCCTTTAGTTATACATGTGCTACAAATTTGGGTCCCTTCAAAGACTAAAATTTATTCCATTAACTCGGGTTATAAAGGGGCTTTCATAAATGCAGCTTCTTCGTCCTTCAAACCTCCATTAATAACATGGAAGACTCATTAGAGCTTGCAATGTTCTCCTAAGATCAAAATATTTTAGTGGCAATGTCGTCAAAATGCCCCTACAAAGTAAACCAATTTATAAGAAAATGCATATGATCCCCGTTTGTGATGCAATGGCACTATACTCAACCAAAACAAGCAAAAAAAATTACTAGATTAACACAAGATATTTAACATGGTTCGACGATACTTCATTGCCTACATCCACAAGAGAGAGAGAGAGAGAGAGAGAGAGAGAGAGAGAGAAATTCCACAATTTGAAAAAATATGTTACAATGGTAGGATTATTTAGGAATTATGATCGCTCATAACCCAAGCCCCAGTTACACTTATATCTCACATTGGATCATGTTTAGCAAGTTTAAACCTCCTTTAAATGAATAGATTTATCAATGTTAATGAAATTCTAATAAGAAACCCCCTTCAAAGCGTTACGTGTGAAAACACCCCAAACACCCCATTAAAACATACTTTTCAAATCTTCTTCGCCCGTCCGCTGCTAAGACTGCAACCTCATGGTTGCAGCTATTGAGCTTCGCTCTAGCGAAGCAAACCTTTGCTAAATAACAACCACGGTCATATTTGTGGGGGCAACAAAATAGAGTAGACCAACAACGAATAATGTCTGGGAGTAAATATTGGAGTCAAAACCTCACAAATCTCCACCTTTATGAGAAAATACCGCTACTCCATTAAAGCGAGACCCCCCTCTTGCAAATCATCAAACGTTCAACCATTGCCCTCCATTGTATGGGATATACACACCTTAATTAAACATGGCTCTAACGCTTATTTTTTACCAAGGACTAATGCATATGTGCAACTACCCCAAGTCAAAATCATTCATTGACTTTAGAAGCGGACATTGAGCCATCTCTTCCCTACTAGGCATATTTTCCTCCCACCATCATCTGCTGCCGTGAAACTTGCAACTGGTGTCTTCATTTGATCCACAAACTAGAAATGCCTAAACTCTCTATAACTTGTACGCGTCTCTTCCCTATTACTCCTGAAGTTTGTTTCAGACAATGAAGACATTTTCTCTTTTATCCCTTTGCTAGGACCATACAACCACGTGCCTTTGAAAACTCAACCCGACATTGACCCCCTAATAAACCTTTAAAATCCAATTGACTAATGTATATAAAGTTTGTTTGTAAGTTTGGGGCACAGTCCACCCCATCGGACAATTAGATTTCCACTATTCTCATATGTGAACATCACATTTTTTCCCATTAGGAAAATATAAGAAACATTTCTTCTCATTTTGGAACGTCTCAAAATATTCTTTTAGGTGCAAACATGATTTGAAGATCCCGAATCCAATATTCATTCACTTTGGAAAGTGCATCGGTAACATAGGACCTCTCCTCACCCGAAAACTTCCTCTTCTTCTCATTAGACAATAGACTCGACTCCACCTCATCCATTTTTATTGTATCTTTTTCGTAAAAGATGGTGGCGATTATGTTCTCGTACGAATTTGGAAGAGAGGTAATCTCTTCCTCAATTTTCTCAATAACCTTCTTGAGTTGATCAACAATCCCATATAATAGACTCTTGTGATTCATGAGATTTTCGCCCTCCTCCATCTTCAAACGGTAAAGCTCTCATTTCATATTGAGCTTTATTGTGAGCCTCCTCGCTAAATAGAGCTTATCTATCTTGTTCCACAACTTTGACATCATTTCCTCATCACTGACATTGTTGACATGTTATCACCGATTGAAAGTCGGTTTGTGCTCACGCATCTTGACTCTATATCCTCTCAAACATCATTTATCTTCTCCAATTTTTCACTCCTCCATTTCAATGCTCGTACTAACCTGTGTTACACGGGAGATCCTTCACTTTACATTGTCATAAAGTGAAGCTACCACTTCCATCAAAATGATCCACCTTCCAGTGTGAAACTATATTTCCCGGCATGGTTGAATGCAAATAACAAACCTAAGACTTCATGAACAAGTGTATTTGCACTTATTCACAGATAGAACTTTTATACCGATTTATTGTGTTCTAATGGTACCGGGCCCAATCAGAACAAGGAGGTATATATGCAAAATGGTGAAAATTTTGTACAAGCACAAAATTTACTAGATGGACACAAGATTTAACATGATTCAACAATATTATTTTGCCTACACCCAAATACAATAACACCATACAAGTGCTTCACTCTTAACCCCCAATTACCGCCAAGTCTTATTATAACTCTTTAAAAAAAATAATGCGGTAACAATCCTTCTACATAATTTTACTAAAACAAAAAAACTCCAATGTTCCTAATTAATTTGGGAAATCTTTTGGTCATAAATTTTTTGGGAAAAAATGTGATAGGGGGGAATGTTAACATTTTCGATAAATAAATCTAAACATTTCACTTTAGTTCTCGAGTAGATCTATACAAGCCCTCAAGTTGCCATTATCATTTCCAATAGGAAAAAAAAAAAGGTATCTATATTATGCCTCTAATACGAAAGTATTAGGAGAGTTAATGAGACTTTAATCTCATCTTGAACATCGTATTCTTTGAAACTTAAAAAAATGAATAAATTAAAAATCTCTTTGAAGCCAAAAAAATGAATAAATCAAAAATCTCTTGAAAACTAAAACAATAATTAATTCTAGACTCCATTAATTAATTTCTCGATCCAATACAATCTAGATTCAATTAATCTCTTTACATCATTCTCCGCTCAAATCACATTGCACAATGCTACTAATACTACTACATCTATATAACATTTTTATTTCTAGAAAAAAAAAAGTTAAAAAAAAGTTTTCAAAATTATTTTTTATATAAATAAAAAAATGGTTATAAAAACATTTCTAACGTTGTATTTATAGAAAAAACTTTTAAGTTTTTATATATAAATGACATAAAGTTTTTAAACTAAAAGCAATTAAAAATATGTATAATTTTTTTTATAATATATGTACAATTTTTTGAAGTTTTTATTTATAAAAAATAGTTTTTAAATTAAAAAAAAATTCAAAATTGTTTTTAATATATATAAAAAAAAAGATTTTAGCTAATAAAAACAGTTTTAACGTTTTATTATAGAAAAAACTTTAAATTTGTATCTATAAATGACATACAATCTTTTAAACTAAAAACAAATAAAAATATGTATAATTTTTTTATATAAAATACGCACTGTTATTTTGAAGTTTTTATTTATAAAACATAGTTTTCATATAATAAAAACATTTAAAAATAATAGACATTTTATATTTGAAAAAAAAAACTTTTATTATGGCTTTAAAATAAGGTATTGAACTTATGATATATACTAATTTTATAATTATCATTATATTTGTTTATTGTACATCGCCCATACATCACACGAGTTGTATGCTAATTGTAGGATAATTTTCAAAACGTGTCAAGATTCCTCTTTCATTAAAACTTCATAAATTCCAAAAATTGTCATAAAATTGGTAAAATTTTACTAAAGACTCGTTTTCAAGTTCAAAAAACTTATCTTTTTGGTCACTAATATGTTTAAAATTATATGATGACTTAGTACCATAGGCATGACACACTGGTGTGCCGCATGCACAAAATACGTTAAAAATAAAATTATGTCTAAAACCATCGACACATGCATCTTCTAGTAATATAATAAAGATCTTTGTCAAAATTCAGAAAGGTTTCAGATTTCAGTCTGTTTATTCCAAGGGAACCAATTGTTACAGTTTACTTGCACTCCAAAACTGCTCCCTCCAATGCAAATTCTCAAAACAAAACCCAATAGATATAAATTCAAATACTTGGGCCTACAGAAAATAATATAGCAAATACAAATATATCTTAAAACATACAAAATAAACACTAGCAAACACTTAATTATTCCTTCATACCTGAAATTTATATATAAGTTTCTACCTTTGTATTTATCGAAAATGGTAAAAAATGACGAGGGGACTTGCATATACATGCAAAAGCGTACGCAGGACGAACGGAGACACAAATCAGTTCCAATCGAAAATGTTTACAAGACAGCGTATATATCCCTCTCTTTAAACCACCTCAACAAAAACACAACCCGGAGAAGTTTGACCATAGTTCAGAGGTGTTTTCTTGTGTTCAGATCCCATCCCAACCCAGCGTTTCCCTTGTTTCCAACCGCCTGTAATGGTTCTGTCAAACCTTTGATGCTGCTGCCGAGTGCGTCCCCCTGCACGAGCCACATATGATATAATCAATGAAATCAGCTCATTCTTACCATTTTCATGTCCTTTTCCAACCTTTACAAGATTCACTTATTCTAATTTGTTCCTCTTTTTTCCTTTTAGGTTCATTTTCCCATTTTGTCACTATTTATCAAAACTCATCCACCAAAATGCATTTTTTTTTTTTTTTGGGAGGGGAGGGGGGATTATTTTGGATCACATATTTTAGCAAACAAACATGTTTTCAGAAGGAGGAACTCAAACAGTTTAGATTTCCAGAGATATTCTTGTTTAATTAATTAAATGGCTTTAAGGATTTCGAAAGTCAAATATTAACTCATCAAAATAACACCAGGAAAAGCCATGACCCCTACAAGCTTAAAATTCTAGAAAACTGCATATGCATAGGAAATGTACCTCCTTCCAGCCCATGCTTTCTAGAATTCGCCTGGCATAACTACCAGCTCCAAATGACATGTTCAAAGATTCAGCTGCAGCTTCTTCCGGACAATGATCAGACTCGGGAGAAGGTTCAGAATCAACACTAAGAGGTGATTTCTTTTGGCCTGGACCCACACCAAAACCACCGTGCAGGGATCTTCTCTCAGCGGCTCTATCTCTGAACGCAAGGTTTCTATTCTGAAAGTGCAACACAGATTAAATAAGAAAAGAAGAAGTGTGGGAAAAGAGATGCAATATATACTCCACCAGAGCAAGTATAAAATAAAATCTGACCCAAGGGGATCATAGCTCTCATACAAGCCTTTTGAAGCATTAGAAACATTAACCAGGCTAGAATTGACTGGGAATCAAATTAACCACGCATAGAATTACATATTATGTAAACAACACACATCAATAATAATTAAAACACAACTAAAGTGGAAGCTTTCTAATATATTCAATATCCTCCAATGAGGCATTACATCAATATATATATAGGGAGAGGTTCAAAAGTGAACCAAAAGAATAAACTTTTTAATGAACCTACTAAGACATTAAAAAATTGATCCGTAATTTCTTGTTATAATTGGCCCGCGCCAGCGGCAATGGATAATTTTTAAATCCCCCCGCTGGCGAGGACCAATTACAACAAGAAATTCAGGATCAATTTTTTATATCTTAGTAGGTTCATTAAAAAGTTCATTCTTTTGGTTCACTTTTGAACCTCTCCCTATATATATATATATATATATATATATATATATATATATTATGTCCAAGAAGCCCTAAAGGGGCAAAATGACCAAAACGGACAAGAGTTAATATTATGAGATACAATTACCAAAAAGGACAAAGAGATAAATAAAGCATATATCCCTTATTTACATCATTCTCCCCTCCTTTAAAAGAGCTCAACCACGAGTTCATAGGGAAATGCCCTCTCTGTCGGGGTGAACAACCACCTGTGTCACTAGAGTATCATGGGAGGACTCTTCCAGTGTGTGAAACTCGACCTCGATGTCATTCGTAACGAGAATGGTGCATCAATTCTTCTTCAAGCACTTTGCTGCTCGGTGACCAAAAGAACCGCAACTAAAGTACTTGAATGTAGAAGGGGTTGTCTCTATTGCCTTAGCGGGCCAGTGCTGTTGGGTTGATCCTCTGTCCAATACCCTCCGACGAAAATACTCCTCGACCCTGATCGCATACTCAATTACCTTCCCCAAAGTGGGAATATCCCCAGGGCCTAACTCGTGGTGAATACAAGGGTGTAAATGTAAATATACCTTCCAATACGCTACTCGTCACTCTCACACAGAGCGACTCTCGTACACAAAGGCAGAAAATGATCCGAATATTCCGTCACTGATGTCAAACCCTAACGGAGACCTTGAACTCTAGCAAACAGGCTGGCAAGAGAGCACTCTTCATGTGCTTCTTCATCTTTGGCCAAAGCCCAAGACTGAATAGGCCACTCCCCATTCTTTGCTCAAACCCGGGTGAACCCCTTCCATCATGCCTTAACGAACGCTTACAACTTCGTGGCAACCACCAACAAGCATTTCAGCCTAAGATACTCTTATCCTTGAACACCTTTTCAATGGTGTCGAGCCAATCAACAAAGCTATCTGCATCCATGTGGCCATCAAAGATATGCACATCTACCCAACTATCTCCATAGAAGCTCTTCTCAAACAGCCTCAAACCTTCTCCCAGTTCACCTTCCGCAATTATGTGGGGGCTGAAATTACTGAATACACAGCTTAAGGCTGCTTGTATACCTTTTATTTTTTTTGCATGTGTTGGAGGGAGGGGGGATGGGTAGCCTTCAATTAAAATAACTTCGAGGGTCGTTTTGTAATTTCTTGGATTTCATTTAAAGTTTGGGGGGTTTGAAGTATAATTTTGGAAATTAGGCTAAAAGTTTAAAGGGGCAGGGATGCTATTTGCAGAGGTATGAAAATGTTATGGGGCTGGATTGTAATCAGGGACAGGTTGTCGAATGGTTAACATAACGTGGGGGCAGATTTGTAGGTGTTTAAAAGTTCAAGGGCAGGTGTGTGTAATTTTGGGGTTTGGGAAGTTTCTCATAAAAGGGAAAACAGTCGAGTCGAGGATTTATATGGCATAGTTTTTGGGTGGCTTAACTGGGAATTGGGCAAGGCTTGGGTGGGCTGGTGTATGGGTCAGATCTCGACCCCCTATCTTTCCAGCTAGTTTGAAAAGCCTAGGTCGTCTATCTTCCATTAATTAATGTGAGTGAATTATCAGTTCCAATTTCAATTAGTCCAAACAACCAAAATTACTGGTTTAAATGAACTAATAAGAATTAAGTTCAATTTTAATTTATACCCAACTCCTTCATAGTGAGATGTAAAGTATGTGGAACAAAAGCAATCACGCGACACCAGTATTGAACCATTGAATATAAAATCAATGCACGCCCAACTTAAAATCCACTAGTGCTAAAAAATTGTTCAAGTATAATAACAAGTTTAGACACGACTTATTAAGACTCGATACCCTGCAACAAATCTTCTGCAGCGATCTGTATTTGAATCCTCTGCCCACACACAACAACTACTTCCACATCCCTCAGGCCTTCGTATTCACCGATCTCCTTCGACACGCCTTTAGCCCACACGATAACATTATTTTTTCGTAGAATTAGGACAACAGAGGTTAGGATTGCTCTAAAAAAGATAAAAATAGGGAGGGCTTTAGGACCAGATGGTATCCCTATTAAGGTTTGGAAGTGCTTAGGGGAGGGAGGAGTATCTTGACTTACAAAATTATTCAATAGAATTATAATGAATACAGGATGCCCGATGAATGGAGAAAGAGTGTTTTAGTACCTATTTATAAAAATAAACGAGATATACAAAGTTGTTCCAATTATCGTGGTATTGCGTTAATGAGTCATATAATGAAACTTCGGGATAAAGTGATTGAATATAGATTGAGATTAGAAACAATAGTATCTAAAATCAATTTGGCCTTATGCCTAGGAGGTCAACAATGAAAGCTATTTATTTATTGAGGAGATTAATGGAGAGGTATAGTGAGAAAAAAAAAAAGGACCTCCATATGATTTTTATAGATTTGGAGAAGGCGTATGATAGGATACCAAGAGATGTAATATGGCAGATTTTACATAAAAAATGAGTGACTCGTAGATATATTGATGTGATCAAGGATACGTATAATGGAGCCATAACTATAGTAAGAACATGGTTCAAAATCTCGGTATCGGTTCCGGCATCGGCCACTCGATTTTCAACTCGGTCGCGGTATCGGTCACGGTATCGGGCGATACGCAAAGATACACTATTTAGAGAGAGCAAAAAATTCCGAAAAAAATCTAGAAAATTTTAAAAAAATACGATTAACAATGTGGACCAATCAGATAAGTTTAAAACTATACTTTAATATGCATAATATTGTACAATTGATTATATTGACGTGCTGCGAACTTGCAGGATTCAATGGTTCCTAATAAATCAATGTTTTATTTCACGGAGGATACAAATATTATGTTTTTACAAAGAAAAACAAATGTTACTTTATTAGTAAAAGGATAATTTTTTTTTTTACAAAGAGGATACAACTATTATATCCTTAGTATTATTTTTAGTAAAAATACATTGTTTAAGTATGTTGTATTTTTCTTTTTTTGTATTGTTATTTTTTTACAAAGATGATACAAATAGTGATTTTGACAAAGCACTACATATTTTTTACAATCGTTTTTTACAAAAAAGGATGCAAATGTTATTTTCTTACAAAAAATTATGCAAATGTTATTTTTTTATAAAAGGAATGTAAATGTTTTTTTGTTGTCGTTGGGTTGCAAATTTTTTTTTTTAAATTGATGGAAATGTTATTTTTTTACAAAGAGGATGCAAATATTTTTTTTACTTGTGTTGCAAATGTTAGTTTTACATAAAGGATGCAAATATTATTTTTATAAATGTTTAGAGGATACAAATATTTCAATAATTACAGTTGTATATTTGTTTGTAAAAGAATAACATTTACGTTTTTTTATAAATAATAACATATTATAAAATAACATTGGGAACATTGTTATAAAAAATAATAAACAACATTTGGATCATTTGCATTCTTAAAAAAAATGGCACATATACATCGCACTAAATTAAACCCACACGATGACCAAATAACCCACACACACAGCACACTAAATTAAAAAAATAATTAGCATTTCGTAACCCCCCCAAAAAACCACGCTTACCAATATAACACTGGAGAGAGAGAGATTGATGCTTAGTAACTTATACCATCTCTGCCGATATATCACCGATATGGGTCGATACTATTGCGATATCGCCGATATGGACCGATTTCATCGCGATATCGCCGATATGGACCGATTTCATCGCCATATCGCCGATATGGACCGATTTTACTGTGATATCGTTGATATGGGCCGATTATACCGCTATATCCCCGATACTACTGAGAAATTACCGATATAGGGTCGATTCACAGCAATAATTGAAAACTCAACTCGTAACTCGGAATCGGATCGGTGGGCACCGATACCTAGTCAGCTCGGCCGTATCGTCGCGGTATCGGCCTTGACTTTGAACCATGAGTAAGAACATCAGCTGGAGAAAGTAGTGAATTCTCAATTATGCAAGTCTGCACCAACGTTCAGCACTAAGTCCTTATCTCATTGCTCTTGTTATGGATGAGTTGACTGGATAAATACAAGATGAGGTGCCGCGGTGTATGCTATTTGCAGATGATATTGTTTTAGTAGATGAGATTAAGACGGGGATTAATACTAGATTGAAATTGTGGAGATAAACTCTAAAAACACGAGGATTTAAAATAAGCAAAACTAAAACAAAATATGTGGAGTGTAATTTTAGTACTAAAATTAGAGGAGAAACGGGGGTGTCGTGAAGTTGGAGGGTCAAGAGTTACCTATAAAATAATTTTTTTTGTTATTTAGGCTTGATTATCCAAAAAGATGGAGTTATTAGTGATGATGTTACTCATAGGATTAAAGCACATTGAGTTAAGTAGCGAGAAGTGCTACCGATGTATTGTGTGATCGGCGTATACCTTTGAAGTTAAAGAGAAAATTTTATAGGACGGTCAGTAGACCCGCCATGTTATATGGGACAGAGTGTTGGGCAACCAAAAAACATAATGTACAGAAAATGAGCGTGACGGAGATTCGAATACTAAGATGGATTTGTGATAAAACTCGAATGAATAAAATTATAAATGAACAAATTCGTGAAACGGTAAAAGTAGCTCCTGTAGACGATAAATTGAGAGAGAATAAAAGATTGGACACGTCAAGCGTAGACCAATAGATATTCCCGTAAGAAGGGTGATTTAGTTAGTACTGATGGTAATGCAAGGGGTAGAGGTAGAGATAGGTCTAAATTGACTTGGTGGGATATTGTAAAAATGACATGATATCATGTGATATAACTGAAGATACTGTGTTGAACAAAACAGAATGGAAAAATAGGATTCATGTAGCCGACCCCAAATAATTGGGAAAAGACTTTGTTGAGTTGAGCTTTAAGTATTATTCGTTCTTTTTGATAAGTATTCAAACAATGTTCTGTTGTATCTTGTTCACAATCTTGTAAATTTCTCAATATAAGTTATCGACGTGTCCCTGCCATGTTGTATTCTAAATTTTTTAAATTTGTTGTGTCGGCGTGTCAAACACAACACCTGTGTCCGTATCGATATTTATTAGGACATCCAAGTCTAGCCCATCTGCAATAATGACTCCAAACATACAACCACCAGAGAACATATGTAATTAGACATACAATTATCACTCATCAATGATAAACAAAGAGCACCAAGTTACCCCTTGGCATCACCACAGGTCTTTGCTATCAGTACATTCAACATCGAATACTCTAATCAACATGCAAGGCAACTGTGAAGAACTCACTCTTGTTGCTTATGATGTAACTTTTATTATCAATTACCCTTTTATAGTTTATACAAAAGACATACAACAACAGAAACAGTTTTAGCTTCAAGATAAGCTTCCATTTGCAGAAATTACCTTTCTGAATACACAGAGCTCCTCGGGAGGCAAAGACAAGTCACTGTGAACAGGGAGTCCCTTTATCATTTTGGTTCCAGAATCTCTGCTGAATTTAGATAGTTTTTGGCTTTGACTTCCAACTGATAATTCCGGAAAGCCCCAATCTCTTGTCGGGTCAGAAGAATCATAAGTTGACACGGAAGCCAAGTATTTCACACTAGGACTTTTCAACTTATATACTTTCCCTGTGTGAAGGAAAATAGAGGCAACTACGATTTACAATCATGGGCACGAAATTTTTTTTTTTTTTTTTTTGTTTGCGTGCGTGTGAGTGTGTGTGTGTGTGTGTGTGTGTGTGTGAGAGAGAGAGAGAGAGAGAGTGGGTGATATCGTGCCGTATCACTTGTATATACATGCATCCTAATTCTTGTATGAACTTGGGAAGAGATTATCTGGAATTAATAATCCAATGGCATTAACATAGGATGTGATCGACGAGTAGATCTTTCCCAATTT
This sequence comes from Sambucus nigra, assembly GCA_949130495.1. Classification (NCBI taxonomy): domain Eukaryota; kingdom Viridiplantae; phylum Streptophyta; class Magnoliopsida; order Dipsacales; family Adoxaceae; genus Sambucus; species Sambucus nigra. The sequence continues at coordinate 303,383,741 of OX422210.1, forward strand.
AACTATAAAATGTACTATTCGGAAATTAGGAGTAAATAATCCAAACGAGGGTGTCCAACATCTATTATCTTGACAATCATTTGTATGCCACGTTATGCATGATATTCAAGTAAGACGTCCATTTCTCTTACCTGCCCTATACACGCTTAAGACAATCAGATGTGGAATTCCAATGCAAGACACTCCTTAAAAAAAGGATGCAAATGAAAAGATAACATGAAAAAGAAAAAAGAAAAACCAATTGTGCATTTCATAGTAGTCCAATTTGACATTTGGGATGTATAGCATTTCATGCCAAAACAGATGAAAAAATGCTTTATAATATGATGTGAAAAAGATGACACCGTCACACCAGCAAGAGGAAGTTAAGAATATTCATGAAAACTTGCTTCACAGAAATATAATTCCTAAGTTGCAAAATAGGATAGGATTTTGAACAGTAAAAAATCTAAAATCGTGTTCTTTCCGATCAAAGCACAGCAGTAACTAATCACAAACTCCAAAACTGATTTCCATTATCCAAATATTTTACGATTTCTATAGCTCTTAACTCCTCAGAAAATAGGGAAGAAAAAAGATACTTCGGTTATATTACAACTATAATCCCAAACGTAGTTGTGAGAATTCCAAAATTCTATATTAGCCCCCCCCCCCCCCCCTTCCTTCTCTACACATCTAAAGAGAGCCTTTAAAAAAATGTCATAAAAACAACTTATATTAAGTCCAGAGAGATTGTGATTATTGTGACAAAATATAGAGAAAAAATTGCAAACCTGATGTAACTAGTACCAGATCAAGATGTGCTTCACATACTGGAGCAGTTTTTAGTAGACCACCACCTGAAGGCATTGAGGGATGACGCTTAGTAGACCGTCTCACCAGTCTCCCTACCAGCCTGGCCACCTCACCTTTCCCATCCTCTTTGGTTCCTCTCACCATTGCCCAATCCCATAAATCCACTACTGGAAAAGCTGGCACCGACTCTTCACCGGATTGAATGACCTGACCAAACTGAGCTCGCCAGTTTTCTTCATCTCGATAAGCATCTGTGAGGCAGATGTAAATAAATTGAGGGATATATAATAATTAGTTTTCTTATAAAAATCAAGATTATATAGAATCGTATAGTAATAGAAACCTTCATCAATGACATTTCCACTTGTATCATTCGCGTCATAATTGGCATCCGTGATCCATTCGCCTTCTTCTAGTTCATGATTATCATCATCAGTTGCAGCACCTGAACAAATCAGATCCGTTTGAGACCAGCACCAATCACAGCAGACTCTCTCTCTGAATTGGTAGAGAAATATTTTGACAAACCATCAACCAGCATATTAAAGCTATTCCCGCCATCAATTTCCAAGGGAATCCTCACGTCAGAAGCAGCATTCATTGCTTGGTTGGAATAACCCGACAAATAAAGATCGATTAGTGTCTCTTCTAACCTAACCAAGATTAATTCTTGTTAAGATGTGATTGTTGAACCAACTACAAGGGCCGCGACTGTAAATAATAAACTGATAAAGTAGCATACCACACTGAAGGTGGCGGTGGATTTTCAGGTAGGTCACTGTCAATGATGTCTGTGTGGATTGAAAAAAATGAAGTATAAATAAATGAACAAAAAATTGTATGAAAGAAAGAACATTATGAATGTCTGCTGAGGGTAAAAGAAATGCCTCACCAGTACTGAGTTCATCAGAAACTGTTTTTAATTTATAAGCTTCAGATTCACCTCCTTCAAACAAAGTGTAATCCACGTCTTTACGACAAGGTTCATGTGTGCATAGTACATCTCCAACAGAGTTATCAGGAACAGTACTTCCACATTGATAGACTTCAGATTGGTCACCCTAAAATAATGTAACGAAAGAGCCTAGGATAACTACACATAGTTCAACAGAAAAGTTTCAACTGAAAACTCACAGACTACGGAAAGAGAGAGAGAAATAGGGAAAGAAAAAGATAGGTTCAACTCTACCTGGTCAGACTCCAACAGCACGTAATCCCCATTCTCAAATTTATAATAGAGGCCATCTCTAGTGCTATAATACCAGCCCGCATTGGGATCATGATAAAATCCACTACTACAATATAGGACAGCACAGGATCACAAAACAATATGTGAAGCATATTGGCTGCATATATATAGCAACGCTGAAATATCTTGTATGACATTTCCGGAATTTGATGTTGTTTCACTGCTCTCGAATTAGAATTTATAGAATCCAAAAATAGTTTAAATAAATGATACTGGACCGTTGTAACAACAGTAAACATGGACTTTCATTTTCTTAGAAATAAAAGAAGAAATTTTATAATCACCACAAAAATGTAGTTCGGTAGCATCAACTTGTTAAACTGCTATTAGGGCAAATGTGTGAATATAAGAAATGGCATGACGATGATGCCCTCGTAATGAAGACTTCTAGTCAACAATTATACTCCCGAGTGTTAGCTTCCTCTTTGAGTGGTCCCGAATTAATTAAGATTCCTGTTTATAAAAATACTATATAAAATAACGTATAATTCCAATATCATCTGAGGAGTAGAAGCTCCACATCTGGTGATGTTGATACGATGCATTAACACATTTGGGAGGTTAAAATTGGGAAAAAAATATTATCTTTAAATTTATGAATTTTGGATGCGGACTCTTAATTTGGGCAGGAGAAGTATATGAATTGGGGAACCCAATATTTAGACCTCTCCAAAAAGCATATAATAATATCAGTTTCTAAATAATATTGGTGGTCATCTGTGAGCAAGTTGTATATATAACACTTACTCCTGTCAATAGGCAAATCATCACATAGAAAAACTAGTGATTAGTACAAGTCATTTTTTCGAAGTTTCAATCAACCTGAAAGAGAAAAAAACTCTAATATTTCTAGCCAACATAATTTTTAGATTATTGATACTGACAGTTAATTTGTTTGATCGTCTCTGTGTAAGTTTAACCCAGCTTTGTCCCATAGGGTTAGACAAAACCTATAAATTTATAGAATGTGCACTAATATGTATTAGACTCAACTTTAGAGCATCAACAATAGTAGCTTAAATTTTTTTGCTATACGAACTTAATATCATTTATTTTGAATTCACTTGCCATCGTTGTTCATTAGTACCGAATGTATGACACAGTGAAAGATCTTATTGAATTATCACACAACACAATCACGAAGTATTGGCGATCTCATTGATGTAATAAATCAACCTGAAGATTTTGAAACAGAATGTCAAAAAGGATCCTCCCACAATATATTTTTACCCAGAAAGTCCACCTCTAAAAGATGTCCCAAATCAATCCACAATTTAGGTTCGATTTGGAAAATCTCACGCACTCACATTCTTCTTCAAGTGCCTCAACCACTTGTAAGAAAATTATATTTTCCAAATCAATCCTAATTTGTGGGTCGATTTGGGAATCCTTATTTTGGAATAATGTGGTAGAATAGGATTGTTGACATTTTCTATTTATAAGATAGCAAACATATTTTAGATGGATGTTTTTGGATAAACCCATTTATTTTGTCTAAAACACCCCAACATTAATTTTAAAATATTTTATTATATAAAAATAAATAAACAAAAATACCCTATTTAAACCACCCCATTTATGATTTAATCACTTCGAATCAAAACAGTTGAACGGTTCCAACCCCAGAACTTAACCACTACCCAGAGGACCGACACATTCGTCCATCACCACCATTATCATCACCACTAAACACCGTCAACATTGCTTCATAGTTTTAGAACCACTTCATCTCAAAACTCCACTAAGGAAAACCTGATTGCTTCATATCATTAGTGTTTGTTAGGAACATCACTTAAAGTTCACACGTTCAAGCTGAGTCTATGAATATACAAAGAAATAATCTTTTGAAATGGATACTAAATAGTCGATCACAGTTCATATACACACATTTCAGGTTATATACAAATTGATCCCTGTAAACATATCTTGCAACATAACTGGAAAGTGAGTTTGAGTTTTAAGCAATGAGAGAGAAAGAGATAACTGAATTGTGTATATACAGGCCATGGTGAGAGGTCCAATACAGGGAAGGTAATGGAAGAAAAGGGAACTAATTTATGTTTTTTAGTTTAATAATTTTTGGGCGAAATACAATAGTAGTATCGAAGTTTGTGGTGATTTTCAAATTTGGACCCATTTTAAAAGTTGCAGTGTTAATCCTGATGTTTCATAATTCTTGCAACTTTAGCCCTCCATAAAATATTCGTGAAAATTCTTGATAAAATGAATGACACAAGTCATCCACCCCTAAACGGTACATGACAGAGGGCTATTGCAAGAACCTTTAGATAATCAAAGTTAACCAAACATTGGGTCCAAAATTGAAAATGGGCTCAAAATTGAGTATATATAATTTTGCAGTCTGTGTATCGAAAGTATATGAACCCAATAAGATGGGTTAATTAAGGCTCCGTTTGATTGTCCCAAAATTGTATATTGGCACATGAATAAATTGATCCATTTACAAATTGACCTAGTAATTGTGTTTGATTTCATTAATTGCAGCATTTTAACTCATGCATAAAACTTGATATTGGAGTATTTCATAAAAAACGTGAAATGCATACATTTAAAATAGGAGTCACATAAAGTGCATGTTCCTCTCTCTCTTTCCCTCCCCCTCCTCATCCCCCTCTCTCTTAATTTATTTTTATCTTTTTTTCTCATCGAACCTTAACATCGATTTCAAATTACCAAACATTGCGTAAAATTGGATTTATCTCATTTACAATTCACGAATTCACAATGAACCAATTTACATAATCAAACAATTTGCGCAGGGCCTAAAAGTCCTCTCCATAGGCTGTTTGGAGAAAAAATTTGGGTTATAGCAAAATTACCCTTTTAAAATGGCCAAACCCTAGGAACATGAATCATCATATGTGGAAACCTTTTATAAATAACTTCCTTTTAAATTTAAGCAAGATAAATCTGGAAACACAAAAACCCCAGAGTGGTGAATGAGTGAAAACATGACATGATACGTAATGATTGGTGAATTTTTAAAACCCTAATGGAAAGTAATGGAAAAATATAATTAAGAAAGGAAGAGTTTGGGGGAAAAGAAAGAGGAACCTGGCATGGTAATATAGCTGAGATTTGTCATCCCATTCAAAGGAGCATTGGATATCCGGTTCGTTTGTTCCCGCCATTTACTACTCCCCGCTACTTGCCTCTTCATACCGGACAACCTCTCTCAATGCGCTATATAGTTTTCTATTGAACCTTTTTTTTTCCCTTTTCCTTTTTTATTTTGGTGGAGTTTTTCATTTTAGACTTTTGCTAATAATTTTTTAGCCACTATAGTCCATCAATGTGGACACCCCGATCTCTAATTTCGACTTATTTTTCTGACCACGAACACAAAAAATGTTCCATCGAGTAGAAATATAAATATCATAATTATGATGTCACACTGATACAAGGGTATATATATAAATAAAGGGATAAAAGTAGAAATATTCAAAAAATACCAAGTCAAAACCCAGAACTAGGAAGTTCACTTCTTCAACCGCATGGTTGATGGGCTTCGACCACACGGTGGATCCCATGAACCGCACAATTGAGTATCCTATAGTAATCATTATAAGAGCACATTATCAACCACACGGTTAATGGTATGAACCACACGGTTGTTCCTTTGCGGACAGTTGTCCCTTCGGGAACCCACCCATGACGACATGTATCTTTTATCATCAATCGCATGGTTGATCAAGGCATGAATAGTGCGATTGATGACCCTTGGCCGACAGCTATAAATAAAGGTCACCCCAAAATCCAACATTGATTCAGTTTTCTAACTTTCTTTAACCCCATGTATCTAAGAATCTCGAGTTTTGTTCGAAATCCCGAGAGAAGTCTCGACTCTTCGAAAAGTCACTTCCTCCAACAAACAGAGGTAAACTTCTGCGTGTATCCCGCGAGGACAAGCCCTTCCTAATGAAATTATGTTCGACGATGCCACCTCATAGGGGATACTCCCCAGGGAAAAATTTGGCCCACACTACAAGGGTAAAAACTTTGAAGAAAATTCAGGTCAATATAATAAATATATATTGTGATATAGAATTGTACATATCTGCCTTAATAACTTAGTCGGCCCCCGTTAGAGGACCGAATATGCATTTTACAATGTTTATATATTAAATCCTAATTTTTACCCAGCACCTTTGTTTATTGAGCTTGACAGCATATTCATATGTTAAATAATGCTAATTAAATCGGTACAGCTAAGTATTACACGAAAACATACTTTTTAAAACTGTTCTCAAGAAAGTGTCTGTGAATCGAGCTTATCCAAAACTTTGCTAAAACCAAAGTCTAAAATTAGACTACTGTTCACCACTTCTCTGAGTGAACATTCACATCTCAATGGCGGTACCCACGAATCTGTGTTTTCCTCGAATACTTATCAAACACTTATCTTTGATTACGTATTTCTAACATACAAATATACACCCAAATCATAACGAAAATGTTATATAAAAGACTAGGCTTCATAAATACCATAATGTTGTATGATTTATACCCGGTATCCCACAGCCTACACCCGTAATTATGCCCGGTTAGTTGGAACCACGTTGCCTTTGATCTCTAAATCTCCCGGGTACGTAGGCTCAATATCGAGTCTCACTCATGAGACCAAGCCATATAATACGTCTTTTGGTGTATTATGTTTAAGGATGCCTCCATATATAGTTTAACCCCCCCCCCCCCCCCTCCCCCACGAAGTGATCATCTTTATCACTTCGGATCAGCCTAAGGCCTTACAACACCTTCGAAATTTTAGTCATTTGGATAAGGGATACATAGATCTATGTCGGTGACTTCTGGTCCACTCCAATCTTAAAAGTGTCATGTTCAAGTTAGCCTTTCAGCCTTAGAACATGATATTCTTAGCACAACCCCCTCCCATTTAGCCATGTACCGCGGGCAGCAGAGGATCCCTAAGGATCCCATCCTCTATATTTACAAATCAACATAAAGGTTCAACAACACCTTTTAGTTAATGATCGGCCGGCAGACATGTATATCCTTATCGGTTACTTCAAATCCACTTTCATTATGAACTCCGCTAGAGTCAGCCTCGTAGATCACAGATAGTTTATCTCCATCTCACACCTATACACACATCAAGTTGGAACCTTTTTATGTAGCTCGCCGCAGATACCGAACTATGTAGGCACAATACCGAGTCTTTCTCGTGAGCATAAGCCTCGACAATATATCTCTCGATATGTTGTTCTCAAAGAGATGCTTCCATCTTTTACTACTGACACCTTACTCTCTTATCCCTCTCTCACAAGTCAAATGAGATATCAAGCTATCTTAATACACGATTTCTTGCACATACATATATAAATACCAAACGGTCTTTTGTTACCCAAGTTGAGTCTTCTAGCATATATATACTAACCCCTTTTACTTGAATATGTATTCACATACAAGCACTCTTGTATACCCACACCGGTTTAGTGACTATAGCAATCGCCCCAACGATTTTGACCATACCCATGCGATTTGGTAACTTGGTAAGACCCATTTGGGCTTTAGACTTAGTAGGATGGGTCATGGGTCAAATTTGTGTAATGTAGTGACCCTAGTGCGATTAAATTAGATTTGCATGGCTTAAAGTTTATATGCAGTATTAGTGCGTCCGTTCGAACAAATAAGAATGTTGTTCGAACGACCTTCTGCGAGAAATATTTGCTCATTTTTCGTCGCTCTCTAAAATCTCATTGGAATTCCCTTGTTCAAACGAGATGCGTTAACGTTCGATCGAAGGGTGCATTGTCGTTCGAACAAAGAAATATTTTACACTATTTTTAAATGTCGTTTGACTCTCGTTGGAACTCTCGTTCGAACGAAATGGGAAGCTGTTCGAACGACCTTGCGAACATCAGAATTTTTTGTACATTTCAATGTACTGTCGCGACGTGGATCGTCGGATTGGGTGAGTTGTCGAGGTCATAGTAGTTCAGATTAGATTGTGGGTTAAAAGCTTGATGGATTAATGGATAAAGTATTAAGTTTAAGGCCATTTTTAAGATTTAACTCTTAGGGTTTTGGAGTGTTTAAACGAGATTTTAGCCCATTTGGGGCATTCCTAATCAGATTTGGTCTCTCTCTCTCTCTACCTCTTGGAGCTCCTCCACCCTCTACCACCCTAACACCACCATTCCTCCACTTGAAACCACTATAGATTAACTATTTTCTTCCATATTTAAGCTTATAAAAACCATATACACCACATGTGTGAGCAAGATGGGATTTCATGGAGATGTAGTCGGGGATTTTTAGATAATAATAATAATAATAATAATAATAATAATAATAATAATAATAATAATAATAATAATAATAATAATAATAATAATAATAATAATAATAATAATAATAATAATAATATTGTTATTATTATCAGAGAGCTAGAAGGGGATTTTGCATGGAGACTTCGCAGAGAACACTTTTGTGGAGTTAGGCAACCTCCTTGAGGCCACCTTAGAAGGTGGGAGGTTGCCATCGCCATCTTTTTCATCCTACCATTGTTGGAGCTTCTTTGAGGTGAAAAACTCTACTCTTTAGCTTAAGAACTCTATTTTCCATAGTATTAGTCTTGTAGAATGCATTTATAAGTCAAGAAGGTTATTTCTTATGGTTTTGTGTAAAATGGTTTACAAATGATTTCAAAAGTTTTGAGTAAAATGATATGTGTTAAGAAAACTTAGTATTTAAATATTTATGGAATAAATTTTTTGAAATAATAACTATCTTCTTGAAGATATTTTATGAACAAATGTCTCAAAGTTCTCTTATAAAAATTGGGATCTTTATAATGATAAACAAGTATTCAAGTTTTGAAGAAACAAAAAATATCTTTTATCTCGAAAATTTGCAAATACTATGAAATTTCTAGAATGAACCATGCGTTAAACCCATTTAATGGGATTTTTGAACTTAAAAATCATTTTCTTATGTATATGAACTTGTAGTAATTTGGTAATGAGCATATAAGCAATTTCAATGAAGGTTTTAAGAGGTTTTAACATGAACCAAAGAAAATAAAAGTTTCAGCCCTTAAAGTATGTGAATAAGTGTAGAAAATGTGATAAGTGGATATTTTAAGACTACACGTGAAAATAAAGGGAAATTGGTGTTTTCTTGCAAAGTAGTCTTCAAAATATCAAATGGTTTCCTTAGTAAAGAAAGTAATGAAATAAAGAGATTTTTAACTTGAAAAGTGTGTTTAACTCTAAAGAGTTCAACTTGTTTTCTGCTAAAGATTCGAAGACACTACCGTGTTAAACTTAATGGAACTCTAAGTCGTGTGTAAGTATTTATTGGTCTATCAAGTCTAAACAATGCTGAAAATAGTTTTTGCTCGAAAGGGATTTTTCCTCTATCTTCTTTCCATTTTAGTTTGGTTTGCATATTTGGTTTGTATTTTGGCTTTACATTATCTTCCATGTTCACGTAACTTTAATCAAGATAAAATTTGGCTAAAAAGAATCTCGTGTGCGCAACCTACTATACGGACTCTTGATATAACCCGCGCATTTTTAAATTGGTATCAGAGTGGTTTACACTAAGTTATCATATATTTCCATATTTCGTTGTGTAGAGTGATCTCTCTCTCTCGTGTTTATTTTTGTCTATTTTCTCTTGATGATTCATCATTGTGATAAGTTGTCTGATGCGTTTAGTGATAATGATGACTTTGATATTCGAGATAAATATAATAAGATTCATAATCGCGCCGAAACATTAGCTCTTATGAATTTGAAGTTTCATAAAAGAATTAAATTTCTTGAAAAGGAAAATTTTCGTTTTAAACATGAAATTGATTTTTTGCAAAATGTTTAAAGTCAAAGAGATATCATTCGTGAGAAGATCATGGACATAAATCGTGATTTTAGAATTTTGGAAATGTCCAAAAAAGAAAGCAAGGATATAGTTTGGCTTTTAGAGAAAGAATTATAGGACTCAAAATTTTCTAGGGTTACTGTACGTGCCATGAGGATGCTGATAAATTGGTTCATAATTTAGGGTGCGTGAGAAGACTCTTAGGGATCAGTTTGCTTGATTTGAGGGGGAGCGAGATAAATTTATAGGAATGATTGAAAATTTAAAGAAGGATTACCTTACACTTGAAGAGTCTAATTCTTTTATTAAGTCTAAGATTTGAGGTTAAAAGATGATTTGAAAGACTCAAGTAGTGTTAGAAGTGATGGTACTGGCTTCCATGGTTCTATACTTCCATTCCTAAAGCCAAGAGCATTATTTATTTTGAAGGGTCAACCACATTCCAGGGTATTAGAAAAGGTCAACTCAAAGGTCCCATTCCTTGTTGCATTTACACGTGCACACCCTGTGGTAGGAAAGGTCACCTTAGGCATTTTTGTTATAATCTTAGAAAAGACCCTAAGAAGTTAAAGTCTAATGTCTCCATGGATCCCAAAACTCGACGCATTAAGTATTCATCTATTTGGGGTTAGAAAATCGATTTTGGAGGCGCTAAATGTTTGACTGGTTGACTCTCGCATGCTTTCACATGACTCTTCACATGCTATATCTTATGGGAGATTGCTTGCATGTACACTAGCTTTTGTACTTCATGATATTTGTGTTTGTTAATCGTATGTGGTTTGAGTTTTTGTATTTTGATTTTTCATTTATTGGATCTTGTTGAAAAATACAAAAAAAAAAATTGTTAGTCTTTTGAATTATTTTTTAAAATCGGTATTCTTTTGGAAAAAATTTAATTATTCAAAAAGATTTTATTTGTGCTAAAAATTCAAAAAGATTTTTTTTTCATCATATATGGATATGCATTTTCCTAGTGTTTTGAAACATGGCTTCATTTCTTCGGTGTACTTAATAATGCATGTCTAGCATTTCATTGTTCATTGATGATAACTTTCTGCATGCTAGACTTTGTATCACTTTTATTGGACACATGCACAGACTTTTTGAACATTGTACTTACTAATCATATATTGAATACGGTATTCTCATATCAATAGTATTTAATAACAAACCAAATGTACTAGAAATAAATTATGCTTGTAAAAAAACATTGCCTAAATTTCTTTTCTCAAAAAATTTATTTTATTTTAAGCAATGGAAAGGTGCTACGAAAGAGAAAATACTATTTGCATTAAAAGCCACTATTGGCAAGAGCCTAAAAGATTAACGACATACAAAAACATAAGTGCGAAAGTCATTTTTTATTTCATTGATGCCTTGCTTTCATGAGCATTATAATTTCTTCAAAATTTTGAGAGCGTATGTTTAAAAATGTGATATTTTGAGGATGTTATAAGTAGAAGATCAATGGGTTTGCACAATGGACTTTCTTGAAAAAACATTAAATAGTTTGGCGTTATTGATTTGAGAATCATTAAAATTCATGGTTTTTTGCATAAGTCGAGTCAATTTCACTTTGTTCAACATTTTTACACCTAAGGATGAAATTGAGTTCTTTTTTTTATTTAGAAGTATCTCATTGACTTTGTGTGCCTTTTTTTCCATATGTATATGTTGATTTTCCCATAGTTCATTAAAAGTTTACACAATTACATTCCGCTTTCATAATTCGGATATTTTTGTGTTATTCCATGGTTTGATGTCTTTGTACCTATATGTGTTTTTTATATACATATATTTTTTACATACTCAAAATTTTCAAAAATAGTTGGTTGCTTTTTGGAATTTCATCACATGTGCTTAATTGTTTATCTTTGTGATGATATTTCATATGTGGATTCGAGTGATGCTAATATTTCAGGATTAATTTCTATCCCTTTGTCTATTATGGACAAAAAGGGGGGGAACAAATTAAGGGAACTTCATTTTTCTTTAAACTCGTATGTATCACAGTATTTATTTTGCTTCATGTGTGTAGGTCTTTCCGCCTTGATGATATCTTGGACTACACGTGAAGACTTTTAATTGAAGACAACGATGCTCATGATTTTTCATTTCTTGGTTTGCTAGGGCATTAGTTGTATTTGTCTGAGGGGTTAATTTGGTTTCGATTTGTGATTTGTACCGGAATAGCCAAAGGAGGAGATTTTTTAGAGAAAAATTTATAATTGCTCGTTATTTATTTTTTGTTTGGTTTATCCTATTACACCACATTGCACCATCATGAACGTTCTCAAGTCTTCAAGTGAAGAAGAGATAGTGATCATATGCAAGAATTGCAGATCAAGCATCACTACTTTATCTGAAAAAGTTTATGAGGTAGTTTTAGTAATCTTACTTTATGAGATGGTTTTAGTAATCTTACTTTATTCGGGGTCTTTTTAAAGAGTTTGAATATACAAATATTTTTCAAAATGTTTTAAAATGTTTTTTAAAAGTTTTTGAAAAAAATTGTAGGTTCGTTAGAATGACATTATATGTCATTCGAATGATTTTTCTTTACTCGTTAGAACACTTTGACATTTTGTTTGAACAAGTTATGTCGCTCCAACTTTTGGTAGTCTCTGGAATGTCGATCGATCATTCGTTAGAAGTGCGTTTGAATGAGATTGGTTGCTTCGTTTGAACAAGATGTGACTTTATTCGAAAGAGTAGGCGATATTTTATTTTTTAACTGATTTCAAATTCAATCTTCCATGTCTATCCTTTGGAGATAGCTTTGCCTATAAATAGAGATGCGGGGATGCATTTGTCGAAAAGCCTTTTAAGAGTTCATTTTATGATCAAACTCTTTAAAATTCTCATCCAAATGCCTTGGATCATTTATGATCACTTTATTAAACCAAGAAGAATATATTTTGAGTTCTAAACCTTGTGGAGATTATTTTTCTACTGCTGATATGTGTAGTTGAGGCTCTACGATTGAAGAATAAAGGAATAGTGATTCTTGAGGCTGATCGGTGGATACTGAAGCAAGAGCTGCTTGATGTCTACAGTGCTAGGTTGTATTGTTTTCTCTTAAAGATTTGAAGACACTACTACATTAAACTTAGTGGAGCTCCAAGTTTTCTGTAAGTCTATATTAGTCTATCGAGTCTAAACAGTGTTGAATATAGCCCGAAAGGGCTTTTTCCTCTATATTCTTCCCATTTTGTTTTAGTTTGAATATTTGGTTTGTGTTTTGGCTTCACATTATCTTGCATGTTCACGTAAGTTTAATCAGTATAAAATTTGGCTAAAAGAAATTTTATGTGCGTGTGACCTACTATACGGACTATCCATATAACCAGTGGATTTTTAGTATGCACATTATTTTTTAGTATAATCAAGTATTCTAACAGAAATGAGTATAAATTGATAAATTATAAATTTTTTAGGTATCTTTAGACATTCAAGTTTAAACCAACATTTTAACTGCTTTCGCCACTTTCTTAGTGAAGCTTTGATCCCGAGAAAGGTATTTTAATTTCAGTGAACTTTTTTATTGTTCGCCATCTTTTCCAATCTATATAAGTTAGTTCTTCTATAATCTTCATTCATTGCTACCTCTTTTTATTAAATATATATTCCTCATTAGCTAATATTCTTTATTGCAAGTGATTTTCTGCCAGTGAAGATCTTTCACAAAATCATTTGCACTGTGATTTTTGTTCATATCTTTGTACTTTATTATCCTTTATTTATGTAAGTGGGATATCGGTTACGTACTCGTCCCCTAGTACTTATCTATTAATTTTTTGAGTCTATTTAGGTTAACCTTAACGCATATACACAAAAGTTTGAGAAGTAGTTTTCATAAAGTGGGCTTCACTTTTTGGATCCTTCCCGAGTTAGAGGATAAGGTGTGAAATAACATTAGTTGAAGTTATGCAGAAGAGAATGTGAGATGTCATTCTTATTTGTAAGTCCTACTATTGTTCATTTGTCGTTAGTTTAGCCCGAGGTTTTCATTGCTGTTAGTTTTTTTCCTTATTACGCCTTTGCTGTAAGTGATTGATTTATATTTTACCTTGTATATATACATCACTTAATTTTACAAGATAAAATTATATTTAATCTCCTTGTAAATCGTTTATCAATTAGACAAAGGTTGTGCATGTAAAATAAAATAAAATAAAATGATATAAAATGAAAATATTACCTCTATCACGGTAATGTATTCTAATTTTGGTGTCCTTTCTCCATAAGCGATTTTAATCTTGGTTGCATTACACGTTAAAGTCAGTCTAAAGACACTCTCAAACTTATGCAGAAATGTCTCAACATGAGGATGCTTGGTCTAAGTTCTCTAAATTCAATGATATGGAAGCCGAAGTAAGATAGCCCAATAATTGTATCAAGTATGGGTGATGGATGGGGCCCCCTTTGATCTAAATATATCTTTATGGAACTCTATGTATATGGATCAATATGCACGACTAAAAGTAGGGTTAGTTTAATATTGTCAATCCCAGATGGCATTAATGTTGATCGCTCCCTTTATTTAAACTTTATTGCCTCTGATAAGGAAGCCAAGTAGGAATCACCACTGGTCGGCCTTGGTATTGCTCCATATAACGGGGTAAAAAAAACTATAGGATTACAATGACTCTTGACACATTATCAACTTATTTTGAGTGTTAACAAAGCTAATGAGGAGAAGATGGATGAGTATCTGGATAAAGTGAAGAAGTTACTTTTAAAATCCATATGTGTCATGATTATATAAATACTGAGGTTTATAAAAGCAAGGGATGATTCCCCATAATTACTTTCTCCATCAACTATAGTCGAGATTAAATAAACTATACGAGTATAAATTCTTCACAAGCAGAGCATTGACAGAGAAGACAATGAAGATAAGGAGGCAATGAGTCCATACTTCAGCCTTTCATAAATGAATAAAATATTTTTCTTCCTTAATAATGACGATATACCGGAATCCTAAAAATAATCCTGAATGGTAAAATGCATGTCATCTCACTATGTCATGTTAGACTATATTTTATACAAGAGTATATTTTTTACTCTCTTACCTAAGTTGTGTTCATCCTAACAAATTGTTTATACCTATAGGAAGTACATGAGGGATCCCATGTAAGTCATGTAATTGATCAGTCATTAGCTAAGAGAGTGGCTAACCTTAATGAAAGATGCAAAAGAGTAAGTTGGAAAAATAATTCACGACCGTCAAAAGGTGTTAGGGTTGTAGACTAAAAGTTATTGTTCATTAGTAAATTTTAGTATGTTTATTAATAGATAATCTTGATATGAAATGTTAGTATTACATTACTATTTAATATTGATACAAAAGTGTCTTTTATTCAACATGGTATATGATCACGTGTGTAGTGATCATACTACACACAAATCACTACACCAAAATGGTCAAATTGGCACCCTTCAACCGGCCAGCCTTGTGACGATCATTGACCATAACACGCATTTTTTGGCACGGTCATTGACCGTGACAATCTTATAAAGTTATCACGGTCAAGGACCGTGACATGTCCGTGACAATTCTGTCAGTAAAAAACCCTCCCTCTTCTCTTCTTCCACCGATTCTAATTCCCTCCATTTCTCTCTCTCTAGCGACTACACACTCTCTCTCTCTACAACTTTGGTACGTTCTCTCCCTATTTATCCTCCATTTATGTATATGTGTATGTATATTTGCGTATGTGTATATATGTGTGTGTAAATATGCATGTGTGTGTGTGGTGTATATATGCTTGTGGGGGGGAGGGGGTGTATGTGCATGTGTGTGTGTGTGTGTGTGTGTGTGTGTGTGTATATGAGAACGTATGTGCTTGCGTTCAAATGAGCAAATTATATATTAAAAGCCTTTTAACCCAAACAAACCCTAAACATGCAACAGTGTGTGATTGAATAAGATGATAATCTAAGCAAGAACATTCAAACACATGCACTTGAGGAAAAATCCCCCAAAGGGGCAAAACCATTTATTTTTATTATAATATTGTAGGCTATACAATTTCGGATTACAATGAAAATACAAGTGACTAAGAATTACCCTCAGGTGTCGGATTCTGTAGTCGTGGATGGAACTATCCCTTTCCAGTAGGGTTGCAATGGAGAAGAGAAACGGCTTCTCCACAAGGGTTGAACAAACTAAAGTTGTGTTCTTGGGTTGTAAAAGGATTCACAAATATTTGGCAAGGATGTGTGAATCAAAACATGAGTCTTGGGACTCAAAAAATATGAAGACTAGAGGTATTTGGACTCTCAAAAACGTCTTCTAAAGTCTTGCAAAACAACTCCCCCGAAGTTGGTATTTATAGGAAAAAATATGAAGAGTCCCACGTTCTTAAAACTCTAAAATTCTATCCAGCGTACAAAAAAAACAGCATTCTTTAAGGAATTTTCTCTATCTTCAAAAGGTCATAACTCCTTCACCGTAGCTCGGATTGAGGTGCCTTTTTTTCCAGTATCTTTGTTGCGGCGAGCTCTTCAACTTTCCAGTTGACCAGACCTCCTAACTATGGATGTGAAATTACGAAAATGCCCTTGAACACTCCTATCGTGCCTTTTTTCACTGTTTTGACTTCCCTTGGGTACCACTTGCATTAAGTCCCTAAAATCGTGGAATGTGAAGTCGTTGAGGCAGATGTGGGACACATTAATGGAGATGTTGAATGCTTGATTCCTGAAATTCGGATAGAGGCCGTCATGTGAGATCGTGAGGTGACGTGCCAAATGTAGCGGCGTACGACATACACAAATGTAACATGTTGGACATGAGAAAAATGTCCTTACAATATATGCGTGTGTGTGTGTGTGTGTGTGTGTGTGTATGTGTGTGTGCATGTGGTGGGTAGCGACAGTGGGGGAGGAGGGGACAGGGCTGGGAGTGTGTGTATATGTGCGTGTGTGTATTTTTTTAATTAAATTTTTATTGGTTTATTAGATATTGCCCCTCATATTGTAGTGCCCCTTGTAAAAGAATTGATTGATTTAATATTGATTGGTTGTTAATTTTTTTTGTAAATTAATAATTAATGCCCCTTTCTAGGGGTGTGCACGGGTCGGTTCGGTTTTGGACCGCAATCCAAACCGAACCGATCGGTTCGGTTTTGGAAAGGGTTAGACCGAAACTGAACCGACAATGAAAAAAAACGTCGGTTTCGGTTCGGTTTTGGTTAGTTTTCGATTTTGGTTGGTTTTTTTTGGGCGGTTTTCGGTTTTGGCCGGTTTTTAAGCCTGTTAATGGATTTTTCATATAAAAATATAAGTTTTTTAATATAAATATTGATATCGGTTCGGTTCGGTTCGGTTTTTTCCATGGCTAGACCGCCAACCGAACCGACATGGTCGGTTTTTTAATTCCTTAAACCGTAAACCGAACCGGGCTAAAAAAAATCGCCAGTTTCGGTTCGGTTCGGGCCGGTTCGGTTCGGTTTTCGGGCCGGTCGATTTTTTTGCACACCCCTACCCCTTTCATATGCAAGTAGGATTGCCCCTCATTGTAAATTAGTAAATTAATAATTGTATACTTTAATTGTTAATTTAATTGATGAAAATAATTAATTGAGTAAATGAATTAGAAGGGGTACGGGATACACATTTATTGTTGCCATTGCGGTTGGATTATAGTGGATCGATGTTGGGTTGGTTAATTTTAAAAGTGGCATGACCATTGGATTATTGTCCATATGGGGGTGGGATTTTTCAACTTTTTTTGAAAATTACTTTGTATAACGAACAATATATATATAGTATGATAATTAAATGAAACATACTTGAAATTACATATAATGCGCATAGAGACTAGCCTTCTAGTTCTTATGCGTACGCATTCAATAGCCTTTAGACCCGTTCGAGAGTCATTATCCCTGTAATGAGATCTCTCGAATTGTCCCGTTTGGACAGTTTGGGACTGCATAATTTCTGTATAATAATATTTTTAGTGGCCTAAAGTTGTTACTTTTGGAGGAAGTTCTGCAGTCGTATCCTAATGTTCTCTAGGTACATACTAGATTGACAAGTGTGACTGTTTTTTCAATTGATTAATTGAAATAACACTCACATTTGCCCATCTACGTCGTGTATTTGGAGAACTACGGGGATATGCTGTCGAATTTTTCTCAAATCGTAACAATGTGCATGAGCTGTTAAGTATATTACAGAAATATGCGATCTTGAATGGGATAGGACCACTCACACTTTAGAGAAGATGGAGAAAATAGGAATTTTTATTATAAATTGAATTTGAATTTGAAATTTAAAAATCGAATATAAATAAGACATAATTAAATGAAACATACTATAAATCTAAGTTTTGTTTATACTAATTCATGAATATACGCTTCTTACCTTTAATAGGTGATTAGTTGTGGTAGCTGTGATGGGATATCCGAAATATAAAGAGTGGATGGGTGAGAGAAATAGAATGGGGGATGTGTTTCGCAAAGGTGCCAATGAATTTGTGAAATACGTAAAGAGATTACATAATGATGAAGAGTTTTCGTGCCCGTGTGATAGGTGTAAGAATGGTAAGGTGTTTGAGTGGAAAACAGTTGAACTACATTTGTTAAGATGGGATATGCAAGATATTTATCGATTTTGGAGTTTTCACGATGAATTGAAAGTTCCTTTTATCCCTGAACAACCTTCACAACAACCTTCAATAAGTAGGACAAATGTAGAAGGGGAGGATGCAGATCATAATATGTTAGAGGATTTAGTTATGATGCGTACGGAGTTTATGAAACAGAGGAGAATGAGGTTACTAATGATGTACAAGGTTCAAGTGCTCATGAAGATATCACGATAAACCTTGACGGTGACTACCAAAGTTTAAAATTTAAGGCGACTCAACCGTTATACTCTGGCTGTGAGAAAGATCAAACAACTTTACATGCTATGATTGGTTTGCACAGTTTGAAGACGCAACACGGTTTGTCTGGTAATAGCGTGACAGGAATTCTGAAATGGGTGAAGGGCTTACTACCCAAGGAGAATACGCTTCCAAATAGCTATCCTATTATGAAGAAAAGTTTGAAAGGTTTGGTAATAAAGTATAAATCGATTCATGCTTGTGTGTATGACTGCATACTATACCGAAAGGAGTATGAAAATCTCGACTGTTGTCCGGTATGCGCTGAACCTAGATATGTCCAATCTACTGGTAAGGAAGGCACAAGCTCAAAAGTGCCTAAAAAATTGTTAAAATATTTTCACGTTGGGCCTAGATTAAAGCAATTTTTCACAGTACCATGGATAGCGGAGGCAATGACTTGGCATGCTAGGGAAGAAGTAGGGGTAATCTCATGCGTCATCCTATTGATTCTACAGCTTGGAGGAGGATGAATTATGAGTATCTTGATTTTGGTCGAGAACAACGCAACGCTCGTTTGGCTATATCAACAAATGGTTTCAATCCATTTGAAAATCTGAGCACCAATCAGAGTGTATGGCCAGTGATCCTAGCCCCACTCAACCTCCCTCCTTTACATTGTATGAGACCTGAATTTTCGATGATGTCTTTGTTGATACATGGGCCAAAGGCACCAAGTGATGACATCGACGTCTACCTGGCTCCTTTGGTAGAAGAATTAAATGAGTTATGAGAAGAGGGTGTGCAATCATTTGACTCTTTTAGAAAAGAAGAGTTTACGCTGAAAGCTATGTTGATGTGGGCAATTCATAATTTTCCAGCTTATGGGACATTATCCGGTTGTGTAGTACATAGTTATTTGGGGTGTCCTATTTATGGAGAGGAGAATAAATCTCTTCGTCTATTCGTTAGCTCAAAAAATGTATACTATTGCCATAGGAGGTTTTTACCCCCGGCTCATAGTTTTAGATTTGAGAAAGGTTCCAATTTTTTGTTCGGCGGGGTTGAACATAGGCTACCGTCGAGATAACTTTCAGGTTCAGAAATTGAAAGTAAATTTTCTGAATGTGGCCCTAATATGACAGGTAAGAATCCTAAATTTAAGAATGTCAATCATAAGAAGGCCCCAACTGGGAATGAAACCGAGACAAGAAAGACATGGTCTAGGAGGTCAATTTTATTTGACTTCCCTTATTGGAAGAATAATCCGGTGCGCCATGTATTGGATGTTATGTATGCAGCGAAGAACTTCACTGGACATATTGTGGGCACTTGCCTTGGGGGGAGTCATTCGAAGGATGGAGAAAATGCACGAAAGACCTTAAATCATTGAAACTTAAGCCATAACTATGGTTCAAAGAAGATAGTAGGGGAAGGACAATAATTTCCCCTGGTGCATTTACTTCGACGAGTGGGAAAATGAAGGTGCTTTTAGACACAATATATAATTTGAAGGGCCCATCTAATTTTTCATCCAACTTGCAAAGGATTGTGAATTATGCTACTCATGATTTACATAAATGTAAGTCCTACGATTGGCATGTGATCATGTAATTGGTTCCTCTATTATTTAAGCACTGTTTCTCCAAGAACAAGGATTTGCGGAGGGCTATTATGCAAATTAGTATTACCTTCTCACTCTTGTGTGAGAAGGTAGTCAACCGAGAAAACATAGTGGCCGCAAAATTGGAGATGACCGAAGCAATTTGTGTGTTGGAGAAGTACTTTCCCCCATCATTCTTTGACATAAGTGTTCACTTGTTGGTACACCTATGCGACGAGGCACTTCTTTGTGGTCCAGTTAGATATCGGTGGATGTATCCGTTTAAAAGATTGATGAAAGTTTATAAAGATTACGTCAAGAATACGCGATACATTGCAGGATCAATTGCAGAGGAATACATCACCGTGGAGAATCAATATATACTCGGGAATATATGCCTGACTCGACCAGCGTTGATGACACTAATGAGTTCTTCGATGATGGTGGTAATGTGATGAGAAAACGAGTGAAATTAACGAGTTTGCAACATGAACAAGTAACTCGTTATCTATTTGACACACATGAAGATGTTGAAGAATGGAAAAAGTATGCTTAAATTATTTTAATGCTTAACATTATTTTAGAATATTTTAGATTATTTTATACATGATTAATTTTGTAATATGCAGAAAATATGAAGCCTGTGAGAACAATAAAAGATAAAAAACAATGGTACAATCAGACAAAAAATTTAGGTTGTGGTTGTCACAAGAGGTAATTATAATGAAAATGGTCATTATATAATGTTACATTACACTCAAACTTTACAACTAATCTAATTAATTTATCTATATTCTCAGCTCTTAAAGACGGGTGATGCGACTTCAAGGCTTGCTCGTCTAGACATTGGACCCTTGTTCGTGACACAAGAGTACTAAAAGTATCGATGGAACGGTTACGTATTTGGCACAAAAGTGTACGAGGAAAGTACAAATGTACAGAACTTGGGCATTTCATACAAGTCTCTTACTTTCTTTCGAGCGAGCACAAAAGATAAAAACCTCGTTGAAGCTGAAATGACTTACTATGGTGTAATTCGAAATATATTTGAATTGGATTATATAAGCTTCAAAGAGGTTGTATTTTACTGTGACTGGGTAAGAGTTGAGGATAAAAATGCTTGTAAAGTTTATCCTGTCACAAATTTGATCATGGTTGACTTGTCCAAGTTGAAGAGCAACGACCACGCGAGCGATGAGCCATTTATTTGTGCATTTCAAAAGGTCAACCAAGTGTTTTACTCGGAGTATATCACCAACGAGCTGTGGTCAATTTTCCTACATGCGCCAAAGCGTCTAAATAGTAGTGTGGATGACTTGGCTGCTCCTACCAAATATCAATCCATTTTTTATGATAACCCAAATTAGAAATAATTTTTCAATTTGTAATAAATATTCCAATTTGTACTTTATCAATCCATTTTTAATGCTTTTAATTGATTTTCACTTTATCATTTTCACTCTTGTGTAGTGTGCATGTGTGTGGGCAGTAGGGGTGGGGGTGGGGGTGGGGATGTTTCGGATTTTTAGTAACTGTACATATTATGAGCTAGATATATTGTCGTTTTGGAATTCATAATTGAGGTGTAAAAAAGTAACAACTCATTTGGATTTGTAGTAATTGTACATATTTTCATGTCTTCTTCTAATTCATTTTGATTTGTACTAATAACAACATTTTTTTATCGAAAATGTCTCCTTCAGGTATTAAGGCGAGGATGATGATGCTGATTATGATGATGTCGTCTGGGCTCGGTTGTAGCGGAGGCGACGAGGGCTCCTCGGCCCCTAGGTTCCCCAAATATGGCAAATTGGGGATGACCATTGAGAATAAACGGGGCTATTAGCGAGATCCCTCGAGCTGGTAAAGACGATCATCGATCCGGGGTACACTAGTTGGAGGGAGGTGCCAAATGAGCTCAAGTTAGCTATTTGGGTGGCACTACAGGTAATGTATTTATATTTATATTTATGTGAATATTTCAATTTCAATTTCAATTTCGATTTGGATTTCAATTTGGATTTCAATTTCAATTTCATTTTATATTTATATTTATTCGCAACTAACATTGTATTTGTTGGACAGGAACAATTCAGCCTGGATCCCAAGCTACGCAATTCCTTCTTGAAGCAGTTGAGGGAGCAACATAAGACGTGGAAGAAAAATATACGAACCCGGTACTTTGGGAAGACCCGAGAGTCCGTTATCCGATTGCGTGAATCCGTCCTGCCGAAGGAGCCGATCTCATTGGCACAATGGCAAAAGTTCATTGATAATGAGATCGGGGAGCGATAATTGGCGTCTCACCAATCGGGAAGGGAAAATCGGGCAAAACAGATGGACGTACACTACTCCGGCCGTACGTCTTACGCCGAGGTGGAGCATAGGATGATGGTAAGATTTAAATTTTCTATAACTATAGATATATATTATTCTGCATTATTTTACTTTGCGGGGCCGATACTAATTTTGTATTATTTTATTTCAAGGAACATGGAGTGGCTTTGGGGGTAGACCACATAGGCTCGATACTTATGTGGCTATTCGGACGAAGAAGGGGAAGGATAAGGAGGTGTGACCGAGCGTCGCGGCCACGATTGTAAGTAATCCGACAGTTTACTTTTTGTTAATTACGTTATAATTTTTTATTTACTTATTTTACTAATCATGTGTTTTTTGTCATTTCAGGCAAAGCTTAAGGAAGTGCATAAGTCGCAGTCTGATGCCAACAAGGCATCTTTGTCCACAGACGCACTCAGCCAAGTTCTTGGCGCTGATCGCAAGGGGAGGACAAGGGGGTGAGCTCACGGGTGGCCAAATCTAATCATAGGATTAGAGATGAGCGACACCGAGTTGGCCCAAACGGTGGACTCGCATGACATGAAGCTGTCCCGTTTGGAGGCAATGGTCCAAGATATGTTCTCATTCATGAAGCGTTCGTTGGGAGGAAATCGTAAGGGGAAAGGTAAGGAGAAGGTGGTGGAGGAGGAGGTGGTGGATGATGAGGTGCAGGAAGACGAGGATGTGGACCTCGCTGCTTCATCGTCGACACGTGCGAACTTTAATGATCCAGTCCCCTATTTGACTCCCTTCGACCGACCGATGTCGACACTTAGTTGGTCAAGCGTGTTTATACTGGACATATTTGATGGCTAGCGGATAGGGCGGGGGTTGAGGGACCCTAATACTGTCCAGGGGTATGCCAATTCATGGACGTTTACTTCAAGACATCGAGTTCAAGGTGCTCGTCACGCATGTGATACCCGGGAAGGAGAATTCCCCATTGTGGTTGCGCGAACAATGCGTCACGATGTATATTGCTGGGTGTATCAATTCGTATATCGTGTGACCTACTCACCTCCTCAGAGCTACCCCTACCCCAGACATGTAGTGACATTATTATTTTAATTGAATTGTTTTAAGTTGTTAAATTTGAATTATATTTGGATTATATCGTGATGCATACTATTTTGAATGTATATTTGCATTATCTCTATTTTATTTGGATATATGATGTTTGAATAGGTACAACGTTGCTACAACAGGTGCAAATATACAGCTGGACAGTGGCAGTGGTCATACTGTTCAATAGATTTTTTTTTAATTCTACCCAGAATTATCACGGTCATTGACCATAACAAGTCCGTGACAAAGGAAACTTGTCACGGATGTGTCACGGTTATTGGCCGTGATAATTTTTTATTAAATATCACGGGTTTGTCACGGTCCTAAATCGTGACAAAACTTGTCAAGGTCAAAGACCGTGACATGACCGTGACAAGTCTAATGAACTTTTCACGGTCAATGACGTGATAAGTCCGTGACAACAAACGTTGTCACCCCCAGAATTGTCACAATCATTGACCTTGACAAGTCTAACTTGTTGTTGATGCAAAAAACTCGACTGAATCCCATTTTTATGATCACAGATATATAGATAAAAGCAATCCAATCAAGCACATGAGAGACAAAGATTTTTAAAGTGGTTCGGCTATAAGGAAAAGCCTACGTCCACTATTATTTTATTCCCAGGGGTTTACAATAGCACAATGTGGTGTAGAGAGAGAAAAAAGTGTGGATCTTATGTATGGTGTCTCTCATCCTTGTCTAATCTCCTCCCCCTCTCTTTTGGCTAAGGGAATACATGTATTTATAGTGATGGGAGATAAATAGATTCATTGTATGTAGACATTTATACATTATGTCTACATTCAACGAATCTAATTGTTGAATTTCTTGGTATGCTATGTGCTATCATCTACAGTATAAATGTACATTAATGCTTATTAAATGCATAGTCATCTTCATTAATGCACATTAAATGCATAGTTATCCCTTGATCTTCCTGGTTGGTATGCCGACCCACTCTCCTCGGGTGCCGACTAACTCTCCTCGGGGGCCGACCAACTCTCTTCGGGTGCCGACTAATTCTCCTCGAGTACTGACCAACTCTCCTCGGGTGCCGACCAACTCTCCTCGGATGCCGACCAACTCTCCTCGGGTGCCGACTAATTCTCCTCGGGTGTCGAATATTGCCACGTAGGATGACATGTGTCCTTTTCTGATTAGTCCTCGCAGATGGAGAATTTTTACGTTAACAGAAGCCCCCAATGCTCCATGCTTGATGGTTTACTTGAAAGGATGGAGTATTTATTCTGCAGTGTTGCTCGGTGCTCGTGAAATTCTTGATCTACCTTCTTGATTGGTTCAACATAAAGTGCATTATCTCCTGGACGACATATGATGCAGGCTGATCGATGGTTGCTAATCTTTCTTTTGAGGAACTCCGTGTGCTATGTTATACCCTTGGGAATTCGGATGCAACCATGCCATAGTATGCAGCTTGTAGCTTGTCATAATCTTCAAGTATGTTGATTGGTTCGCTAGCCGACCAACTGCCTCCTGAACTTCTGAATGCACCTCCGTGTGAGTTTGTGAAGTTGAATTTGGTGCTCGACTGCATGATGTTATAAGAATGTGCCATCAAATGAACAAATATATCTGTAATAGAATCCCCC
The DNA here is from genome assembly GCA_949130495.1 of Sambucus nigra. Classification (NCBI taxonomy): domain Eukaryota; kingdom Viridiplantae; phylum Streptophyta; class Magnoliopsida; order Dipsacales; family Adoxaceae; genus Sambucus; species Sambucus nigra. The sequence continues at coordinate 303,409,108 of OX422210.1, forward strand.
AAATGAACAAATACTTTATCGAGCACCTCCTAGATCGACCATCCGTGATGAATATCAGGATGCTCAAAGATCTTAACTTCATAAATTCTCCTCTTGCTTTAAATGATCCACCTGCTGGCGAGGAACCTGTTTCAAAAGCAGAGGGGAAGAAACCAATAGAATGGGAATATTGATGTAATAAATTTGTATTTCATTCCTGATGTATTTTGTTTTTGATTTTAATGAAAGACTTTCATTTTTGTGCGCAATCTTAATTGCTATTGTCTTGTAAAGTACTTTACATCTGTGCATATGTATCTGTTAAAAAGATAACAATATTGTATTGTTTGTCGATCAACTTATTGTCGACTAGTTTGAATTTGTGGTAACCATTTGATGAAAAATGATGTTTTGTTTGTCGACCAACTTAGTAAAAAAGTTACGAGTATCAAAAATGTTGCTCGATCACTTTCTCGTTTTCATAAAATGTTTCCGACCAACCAAGGTCGGTAAATTCTACTCATCGACCAACTATAGTTAGTGGGTTTTTATCCCCGAACAACCATACTTGGTACATTTTGGAATATTTTCTCCTCGTCGACCAACTACAGTTAGTGGGTTTTTATCCCCGACCAACCATACTTGGTACAGTTTGGAATATTTTCTCCTCGTCGACCAACTACTGTTAGTGAGTTTTTATCCCCGACCAACCATACTTGGTACAGTTTGGAATATTTTCTCCTCGTCGACCAACTACAGTTAGTGGGTTTTTATCCCCGACCAACCATACTTGGTACACTTTGGAATATTTTCTCCTCGTCGACCAACTACAGTTAGTGGGTATAAAAATTATGACTAAATTAAAAGATTTCCCAATGAATCAAATTTGTATACACTCATATAAAAGAGATTTATGAATATAGAGAAATTATTTTATCTCCTTAAAGAAGAAATAATATAATATGTACACAAATTTCTCAAACTTTGTGATTATGAAATGTACATTTATCCAGATTTGTAAAATTAGATTCAACAATTTGTGAATATAAAATCATGATTGAATTAAAAGATGTATGCACAATATATAATTGATTTGATCTCTAAGTTTATGGATATAAACATATGAGAATCATGATTTGAACAAAAATATAATGGGAATTTGAATAGTCATCAAAGATTTTCACAAATTATTTCAAAATCAACAAAGAAAATTATCAAATCTTATCATCATCGTATATATTGGTATATTTAATCATTTAAAATATTTATTCCATGATATAAAATTGAAACTTGAGAATCAAGCAAAAAGTTATGATTTATGAAATCCACTATTTTTCAGATTTCTAAATAAGAATTAATCTAACAGTTATGATTTATGAAATCCACTATTTTTCAGATTTCTAAATAAGAATTAATCTAACAGTTATGATTTTAAAATCATGATATGCAATATTTTGTAAATAAAAATTGGACAATTAATTTATGTATATAAACATAAAAGTTATGATTGAATCAACAGATGTATGTATAATATATAATTTATTATACATATAGAAAATAAAAACTTAGTTTTTGATGGAGAACAATGCTTGTAACACGTTCCCACAGACGGCGCCAATCTGTTGATGCAAAAAACTGGACCGAATCCCATTTTTATGATCACAGATAAATAGATAAAAGCAATCCAACCAATCACATGAGAGACAAAGATTTTTAAAGTGGTTCGGCTATAAGGAAAAGCCTACGTCCACTGTTATTTTATTCCCAGGGGTTTACAATAGCACAATGTGGTGTAGAGAGAAAAAAAGGTGTGGATCTTGTGTATGGTGTCTCTCATCCTTGTCGGATCTCCTGCCCCTCTCTTTTGGCTAAGGGAATACATGTATTTATAGTGATGGGAGATAAAGAGATTCATTGTATGTAGACATTTATACATTATGTCTACATTTAGCGAATCTAATTGTTGAATTGTTTGGTATGCTATGTGTTGTCATCTACAGTATAAATGTACATTAATGCTTATTAAATGCATAGTCATCTTCATTAATGCACATTAAATGCATAGTTATCCCTTGATCTTCCTGGTTGGTATGCCGACCAACTCTCCTCAGGTGCCGACTAACTCTCCTCGGGGGCCGACCAACTCTCCTCGGGTGCCGACTAATTCTCCTCGGGTACTGACCAACTCTCCTCGGGTGCCGACTAACACTCCTCGGGTGCCGACCAACTCTCCTCGGGTGCCGACCAACTCTCCTCGGGTGTCGAATATTGCCACATAGGATGATATGTGTCCTTTTCTGATTGGTCCTCGTAGATGGAGAATTTTTACGTTAACACTTGTCAAGGTCAATGACCATGACAATTCGACAGATTTGGTGTAGTGAATGATCAAATAATTGATTATTATAGAATAAACATTTGTTACACGATCTTAAAACAACTCGACTCACCATCGATAGGATTGTAGAAAAATGTATAAGTAGGTCTCTCTTGATAACGTAAAATGATATATATATATATATATAGAGAGAGAGAGAGATAGAGAGAGAGAGAGGCTATAGTACATCATGCTCTATACATCACCCATGCATCACACCTAATTATAGGCCTTAAAAAACTTTTTTTTTTCAAATTTTATATTTTTTCCTTGAAATTAACCTTCCAATCACCCCATATGCATAAAATTAGGTCAAAATACATTTTATAGCTATTTTTAAAAAATACATAAAAACTGCTAAAAATACCTTATTTACAAGGGTCTGCGCCAACAGTTTTTTTGTGGATGTTTTAAAAATAGCTACAAAATGTATTTTGACCTAATTTTTTGCATATTGGTTGATTGGAAGGTTAATTTTAAGGAAAAAAATATAAAATTTGAAAAAAAATTCTCTAGGGCCTAGAATTAAGTGTGATGTACGGTGTGATGTATAGTGCATGATGTAGGTGAGCCTTCCTCTCTCTCTCTCTCTCTCTCTCTCTATATATATATATATATATATATATATATATATATATATATATATTAAATTTAGAGATATTAAAGGAATAACAAAAGAAAATAATCACCTTCTATAATAAGAATGAAGATGTCTTTGCTTAGCATCCCTATGAGTTATTACTGATTAACCCAGAGATTTCTATTTTTTGACTAAACATAATTCTTTCTAGCCAATCAATTAAGAAATAATCAAGAAATTCAGCACTTGACAAGGTTAAAGAGATTGAGGATGAAGTTAAGAAGCTACTTAATGTCGTTTCAGATAGGGAGGTCCGGGATATTATATTTGATTTCCAATGTAATTGTAGTTCGAAAGAGCAATAGAAAGTGAAGAGTTTGTATTGATTTCACTGACCTCAGCAAGTCCCACCTCGAAGACAACTTTCCCATGTTAAGGATCGATCAACTGGACTAAATAATAAGGCACCAGAGGATGAATTTTATGGATTCTTACTCGAGATGTCACAACATACCATAGTTTTGAATGAGGCAACTTACCAACGTCTAGTAACCAAGATGTTTTATAATAAAAAAAATTCAAATATAATCAAATCCAATATTTTCAAAGAAATCTTACCCTTCTAGATCTCCAATACCAATATCTAGTTATCTTTTCTAACCAATTCTCAACTATAGATAAGAGAAGATTCATGAAAGATAACTTCTAGTGAACCGGATAGTGAAGTTATGATCGAACCTCTTATGGTTCTGACACCCCCGGCTTAGTTTGTTGAAAAGAAAGAGGACTTCACTGCAGCAAATTTCAAGTGAAAGAAAACCCCGAGCTCTACCATTAATTTTTTCACAAGAATGCACATAATAAATCTTCATAATATTGATTAGTTTTGAAAAATATTTTACACATAAAATGGCAAATGGATATGATAAACATAAAAAAAGGTTAAACACATTTCCAAATTTAAGAAAATCTGAATGTTAGTTATGTTAGACTAAGGGAGAATTATGTCGTATAAGTCTTTTAACTTCACTTAAAATAGCATTCTTATTGATCATGCCATGGAGTGTCGTTTGGGTGAAGATGATGTTTGGTCTTAAAATCTTGAGGATTCAACTTTCCAGATTAAATTAGACTATGACTCAAAGTATGTTTCGATCAAATGGAATCAAGACAACCTAACAACTTGATGACACATGACTATACACTCACTCTTACATGTGGACACTAAGAAGCATGGCTCTACCGCTCATTCTTATGTATCCAATACACAATTAGGAGACAAGGAAATGCTTATATATGCTAGGATATTCACCCCAAGAGAAACAACAAACTAGATTTTGATATAATTGGGAATTAATTATACTTTATAATAAAATTCACAATTCTATAAATAATAATTCGATTAGTGAAATAATAATATTTCGACTGTAGTCCACTATCTGAAAATTATAATTTCAATCTCCTTGTAATTACATGTGTAATAATCCACGACAAGATTACATATACATGTTGATTTAATTAAATTATTGACAATTGTATCTAATCGACTTCTAATTAATTCCTTGAGATCTTTCGCCTAACTTATGTGATATGTTAGATAATTAAATCTGTTGGTTGGGTTTGACATAATCAAAACATTTAAGCTGCATCAACGCGATATCATTAATATCCATCTATAGAAATAAATTCCTTAATTATTAACTTTCACTCTACAATTATCACCATTACCCAATTGATGATTCCAGATATGACATATCCTCATTATTATGAAGATTTTAACCCTCAACCTAAATGGTTCGTCCTCAACAGGGTCGATCAAAATCAGACAAACGGTTATGAACGTGTAGAATTCACCAGAAAAGGTTAGTTTTGTCATTTCAAGACTATATAAGATTATTCATGTGATAAACAAACACGTGAGAGGAATAATCACACATGCCATGCATCTTTTATAAGGACAAGTGTCACCCATCCAGTAGACCAAGTCAGCAAGCATTCTCCATGTGACTTGGGGTGCACATTACACCTCAGGCCACCTGTAAATAAGCATTGTACTGTGTAACTTAGGGACTAAGTCATTCTTCGTTATTACAAGTACTGAAACTCTTCAAAACACTTATTAGATAGAGAAATTACCATTGTAATTTGTATTAATCTATGAACTAATGAGAAATGAGCGACACCAAAGTGGATGTAGGCCAGCTGGCTAAATCACCCTATATCCCTATGTTTGATCTTATTTATTATCTTTAATTACTGCATTTACTGTTTATCAATCTGGCACAGAATGAGTTTTATATATAACTCACTCAGTTCCTTCATACTGGTTGAGATACTATTTTCATATATCATTAATTTGGCGTTGTCTGCGGGAATCGATTGATTAACTCAGCTCATTATCTGGATGAACTCGCTCACAACCTAGTCACAGGCAAATATTTGACTCAGTTCAGATTTGGATCTATAATTTGAAGGTTTGAGTTTAGGGTTTATCCCTTTTCATCTTCAACATAGTTTCTGGGCATTTTATGAGTTTTATTGCAGTTTAATTGCAAATCTGGGTGGAAATCACGATTCACCCTCATAATTTCTAGAATTTAATCCTAAAAGTTCATCCAATTCATCTTTATTTCTATTTGTTCATCAAACTTAAGAGTTTTCTAAGTAAAACACAAATATAAAAAGTTATATCTAAAAACTTACTATTCACCTTTTTATCAAAAACATCATCAGAATTACCTTCATCATCGTCTTCTGATGAAATGAATGCCTCGGACAGTGTACCATCGTCAAAGATAACAGAGCTCACCGGATCTCTAAATATGATTCTTGAAAATAAGGAAAAAACATAGTCACGGATAATGGATTTAACACAAAATATTATGAAAAGAGCCTTAGAGGGAGTGATGAACCCTCATACTCCGATTAGGGTAGGAAGCAGAAACCCACCAGAGGAATTGCTAAATACACTAAGGAAAGTTAAAACATAGAGGTTCAGAGGTAAGAAGGTTCTAGAATCTCGCCAGTTGGAAATGGGATATGGGGAAGAACCCTACTGTGACGACCTAAATATGATTATAATAAACCATGTTTAAATCATGATTATTGTATGGGATGAGGATAATGTGTTATTAGAATATATAATGTAAAATTATTGTGTTTAGTCTAATCCTACCTTCATAACTTATGATATATTAAATTAGTCACAAACACAAATTTGTGAAGCCTTCGGTAGGAATGTTCGAGTTCGGGACTAGTTTTGGCCACTATAATATAATAATTGACTTGAGGTGAAAACTAAATAGTTGTACATATATGAGTTAAGTTTGTAACACAACAAACAGTGTGTAAAACAGAGGTTTGAGCAAGAAGTTATGCTGGAATTACGAAGCAGGGGGAAAATTGTCCATTCATTAAGTGGTATTTTATCTTATATGTATAACAAGTGGATGGATTTCATTGGTTGGAAGGGGGGGAAAGCTTGGCCGACTTAAGCCCATTGAAATGAACTCCTTATTCATCCAAACTCAGCCATTAGAGAGTTTGGCCTGAAGATAGAGAAACGGGAAGTTTAAGAAGAGAAAGGTGAGGGAAAATGGGAGAAAAATCCGTGGGAAATTACGGAAGTGTCCATAAGGTAATTCCATATGTAAATCTTGTTAATTTTCTTGTGTGACTGATTGAAAAATTATAAATCATAGACTGTTTATGGAACTTTCATGGCTTGGTTTATATGTATGAATAGATGCGAGTTTAAGCAAAGTGGAACGTTTAAATCATGTATATTGTTTCGATTGAAAACCTTGAGTATTCAAAGTCCTATAACTTTTTGTATATTTATTGGAATTGAATAATTCCAGTTGGATATGAAAATAGACTCATATATGTATAACATATGCAAAAATTATGTGAAAATACCAAGAAATGAATCTTTGGTGATAGTTTGAAGTTCATATATCAAATCTGCGCCAAAGGTGTAAGTATGCACACCAGGTGTTCGATGATTTTGCTTGACATGGAAATTGGACCTTAAAAATTATGAAACTTTAATGTTGTATTTTTATATATGTTTATGGATGTTGGGTGAAATATCGTAGGAAGTTATGATGTAAAAAAATTATGAAAATTCCTGTAAGTTGACTAAACAATAAAGGAGCCTATAGGGCAAATTTGCTTTGTAATAAAGAAATGGACACATCTTGCTCTAGGAAACTTGAAAAGATATGGTGTCTTTTATATTGGGAACCTAATATGATAAGAATCGGATTACCAAGAAGAAATTAAAGTATGTTTGGGCTATGTATTGGATATGTTAAATATTTTAACATGAAATTGGATGAGACTTCATTTATGATAAATGATTAGAATGTGATGATATGATGCTTATGAATTCGGTTAAGGTTAAGTTATTATTTGGATTGTTAATATCATTATGATTATACTAATATTTTAAGACTTATATATGAAAGGGGAGAAGAACCGGTTGAATAAGTGCCAAACAAAGGCAAGGGAAAAACACATGAAGTGGCCAAGGTGAGTGTACTCACTGGTAAGATGTATTTATACATGTTTATGAATTGGATATATTGTGTTTACCGAGTTGTTTATCGATATGATATGTTATACTTATGAGTTGAGTACACATATGATATGTGTAGTTAATGAGTTGAATATGGATATAATAGGTGTGGTTGCTGAGTCGAATATGGATATGTTTACTAAGTTGACTATAGATATGATATGTGATACTTACTGAGTTGGATATGGATATGATATGTGTAGTCACTGAGTTGAATATGGATATGATGTGTGTGGTTACTGACTTGAATATGGTAGATATGATAGGTGATACTTACTCAGTTGAATATGGATATGATATGTGTAGTTAATGAGTTGAATATGGATATGATAGGTGTGGTTGCTGAGTCGAATATGGATATGTTTACTGAGTTGACTATAGATATAATGTGTGATACTTACTGAGTTGGATATGGATATGATATGTATAGTCACTGAGTTGAATATGGATATGATGTGTGTGGTTACTGACTTGAATACGGATATGGTTATTGAGTTGAATATATATATATGATATGTGGCACTTACTGAGTTGACTATAGATATGATATGTGATACTTACGCAATTGAATATGGATATGATATGTATAGTTAATGAGTTGAATATGGATATGATAGGTGTGGTTGCTGAGTCGAATATGGATATGCTTACTGAGTTGACTATAGATATGATATGTGATACTTACTGAGTTGGATATGGATATGATATGTGTAGTCACTGAGTTGAATATGGATATGATGTGTGTGGTTACTGACTTGAATATGATATGTTATACCTACTAAGTTGAATATACAATATGATATGTGTTGTTAGTGAGTTGATTATGGATATGATATGTATAATTATTGAGTTGATTTTGGATATGATATGTATGTGTTACCAAGAGATGTTATGGCTTATCATAGCCAAGAGATGTTATGGCTTATCCACAGCCAAGAGATGTTATGGCTTATTATAGCCAAGAGATGTTATGGCTTATCCACAGCCAAGAGATGTTATGGCTTATTATAGCCAAGAGATATTATGGCTTATCAGCAGCCAAGAGATGCTATGGCTTATTATAGCCAAGAGCCAAGAGATGTTATGGCTTATCAACAGCCAAGACATATTATGGCTTATTAACAACCAAGATATGGTGAGATGTTTTATATTGTTACATAGATATGATTTATTGCATTTAATTTTATGAAATAGTGTAGTAGTGATGCATTTGCTGAGCTATTTTGCTCATGGTTCCTATGTTTATGTTTTTCAGGTATTGTGATCTCACTGTCAAATCTAGTAGTTCGGTGGGATTAGCAAGGGATGCATAAAACCATAATTTGGGTCAAACATAAATGGGGTAATTTAAGCCTACTTATCTTTCTGTAAGTTTGAATAAGCATAATTACCTTAAAATTTTGAAAGGCTTTTGGTTTCATTGATTCATGTTAATAATTGAATAAAGATACTCGTGTTTATGGTTTGGTTAAGGTAATTATGATGTGACTCACTTTGACCTTCGAACTTAATTATAAGAAACTGGGTTGGGGTGTGTCACCTACGGTGAGGAACATCATGATAAAGAAAAGGCTGAATCACAACTAAGATGCAAATATCAATCTTATCGACCAGGTAGAACTTCTTCTATCCCAACGACTAAAATGGGAACTTGGACTAAACACCACGCCCACCAGTTTGTGAGTGCGTTCACTAGACTTATGAATACTTCGGCCTTAAGTAAGCTGGTATCTAGACGCAAAGGACCTACTCTAACTCAAAGTTAATGTAAATATGAGCTAAATCTCCAAGGGTCACAGAGGAATGTCGACCTTAAGGGGTTCAACCTGTGTTGGACCTCGAGACTTATCTCATACATTGACGAGCAGATTTTGAGGAACCTCGAGGAGAGAAAGATGGGGAGATAATCATGTAGAAAGTAAAAAAAATTTAGAAAAGTTCCACTCAGAGGCTAGAAAATAAGTTGGGTGACTGGATAAAGAGGGAGAATCCCTTTAAAAGGGGTTACATGGAAGGGTTTCCCTTCGTCCCCAAAATTGTAAGCTATCCTACTCCTGCTAAGTTTAAACCTCCAGACATAACACCAAGATATGATGGGAGCACAAATCCTATTCATCATGTAGAAATGTACCAGTCGGCTGTAAATATTTACTCAGTGCCAAATGAGATAAGATGCAAAGCATTCTTAGGTACCCTCATAGGGCATCACATGTGTGGTACACACGTTTGCCTAAGGTACGAAAAGCTTAAAAAAGCTTACTGATAAGTTTATTCATAATTTTTTCTTTGGCCTGGAACTAGCTAGAGGGTGATCCAATTTCTAACTGTTCGACAGAAGAATAGGGAAACTCTGAGAGACTTAATCCATAGGTTCAACAAAGAAAAACTTGGAGCTGTAGAATATAATAAGGTAATTGCAATGACAATCCTCATCAATGGGCTCCAACTTGTAAAACTATATTGGGAACTTTCGAAAGACCCTCCTACCACAATGAATGAAATTCTGTAGAGGCTGGGAAGGCTATGGAAGTCGAAGAAGTAATGGCGGACAATAAAGGAGAGTTCAAAGAAAATGGGTTAGAATAATCTTCTCAGATTAAACATAAAGACAACGAAGGAAAGGAGTCTTAAGAGAAGTTTACTAGTTACACATTCCTCACTACGGAAGTTCATTACATCCTGAATGAAATTAAGGATGAGGAAGAACTCAAATGGCCAGGAAAGTTGAAGTCCCCACCAACTAAGAGAGATAAAAATAGATATTATGACTTTCACAATGACCATGACCATAATACCGATGAATGTTATTCTCTTAAGGGTGAAATTGAAAAAATCATCAAGAAGGGTCGGCTTAATAGGTTCGTGGACTAAAATGATCATCCTCGAGAGGAAAAGAAACGTCAAGGGTCTCCAGCAAAGGATAAATCCAACAACATGTAAAAAAGACAAAGAATGGAGAATCAGAAGATGAGTCCGAGAATCAGACAATAGTTAGAAAAAAAGATTATGTAAGTAAAATCTTACTACACGATGTAAATTTCCCCCAAGTGGATGAATATAAATAAACGTTTCCCTCCTACTCTGCTTATCTGATTTGATTCATATCTTCTTCTTATGATCAAAAACTTGTCTATAACATAAAAAGGAAAATGCTTTGGAATCCAAACTAATAGGCATTTCTCAGACTATAACATATTTGGGGGTCAACTCTTTAAAAAGATGAACTTAGCTAAGGTTCGACTCATCTTTGGGAAAAAAATATAAGGGTATTAGCCTATTCTGAAAAGATTAAGGTAGAAACCCACTATGACTAGACATGACCTGATAAGTCAATCAACCTTGTTAATGGTAAAAAAAATTTACAATAAAAAGATCGGTATGAATGCGCCCAGTAAAAGTTAGAAATCATAACTCAAAAAGTGATGAACCTATGCTCAGGTCAAAACGCTTTTTAAAAATCACCGCGTCTTAAATGTGGAACTTGGATAAGATACAGGATAAACATAAGAGGGAAAACTTTGATTAGTTCGACCAATTTTATAAAAATTGGTTTAAGGACGGGTATGGATCAATATTCATTACTTGTTAAATTGATTTAAGAAAAATTAGGTTAAGAACTAAATAATTTTTTCATGGATAACAAAGTTACCCTCATCTTAAATGTAAAACTTAAATACAATCGAGGATAAACAGAAGAGGGAAAAGTTAACTAGTTCGGCCAATTTATACAAATTAATTTAAGGGAAAGTCTTGATTATTATTATCTACTTGATCGACTGATTTAAGACAAATTGGTTAAAGGAATAAATTTATATCAAAATCGCCCTCATCTTAAATGTAGAACTTAGATAAGTTTCAGGATAAACATAAGAGGGAAGAATCAACTAGTTCGTCCAGTTTTATACAAATTATTTCAAGGGCAAGTCTTGATTATTGTTATCTACTTGCTCAGCTGATTTAAGACATACTGGTTTGAGGACTAAATTTATATCGATATCATCCTCGTCCTAATGCAAAATTCTAGTTACGATCTAAAACAAGCATAAGAGGAATAGAAATCTCGGAGTTTTACTTGAAAAATTAACAAGTTATTTAGTAGTTTTAGTAAAAGTTAATATGAGGACAAATTAATATTGCATTAGCTTGTTCGACGCATTTAAGAAGAACTAGTTCAAAAATAAATTTTGAGGCAATAAAGGCACAATCACTGAACAAGGTTCAACTTCAATATTTATATGCCTCATTTGACGTTCGTCCTTCATAAGGTCAGCCTGCTCATTTTTAGGACCCTCAACTCCTGTATACCTTCATATGGTTGACTGCAGTATTTGATGGACCCTCATGGCCTTCGAACTTCATAGGGTCGGCCTGAATATTTTTGGGACCCTCGAATCCTTCGGCCTTTATAGGACCGACCTACTTATTTTTGAGACCCTCAGTTCCCTCATACCTTTATAGGGTCGACTGTATCATTTGATGGGCCCTTATTATCTTCAGAGTCAGCCTACACATTCTTCGGACCCTCAGCTCCCTCATACCTTCATAGGGTCGATTATAGCATTTGAGAAACCCCATGACCTTCGACCCTCATAGGGTCGGCCTACACATTCTTAGGACCGTCATTTCCTTCATACTATTATAGGGTCTATTATAGCATTTGATGTACCCTCATGACCTTCGGCCTTCATAAGATCAACCTACACATTCTTAAGACCCTCAGCTCATGTATACCTCCATAGGGTCGACTATAGCATTTGATGGGCCCTCATGACCTTCAGCTTTCATGGGTTCGGACTCAATATTTTTAGGACCATCAACTTCCTTATTCATTCATAGGATCAACATGCACATTCTTGGGGCCCTCGGCTCCCTTGTCCTTCATAGGGTTAGCCTTCTCATTTTGGGGACCATCAACTCCTTCATAATTTCAAAGGATTGACTGCAGAATTTGATGGACCCTCATAACCTTCATCCTTCATAAGGTTAACCTATACATTATTAGGACTCTCAACTCCCTCTACCGTCATAGGGTCGACTTGCTCATTTTATGGATCCTCAACTCCCTCATACTTTCATAAGTTCGATTATAACATTTTAGTGACCCTCTTGTGATTACACCAAAATGGGGTTAGCCTTAATAATTTAAGCTTCTTATGAGATTATCAACCCACTAAGGTTTGATTGCAAATTTGTAAACAAAGCATGATGTAACACCCCACCTAAATAAATACCGGGTGGCCAGTCCCATACTAAATTAAAATAGAATATACAGTTGGCTCATTCTTAGCATCACTGTCGAAAATATTTACAACTCACCCAATACCCAATTAAGCTGGTGTTAAAACTTTCCAAATTTTAAATTTCAACAAAAATCATTTTTAGTTTAAGAATAACACAACACATTTTATTCTATAACACTAATAACCGAACAGATAACACAAATGAATTTAAATGCAATTGGAATAAACATTCCCAAATAATATTAATCCATTACAGTAATCCCAATAATAATAAATGTATTAAAATGACACTAGTACAAGAGTATTTGACTCCGATAGAAAAGAAGATAACTGAATTCCTTTTGGGCGACATGAATCAAATGAAGATAGGCGTCTAAGCAATACTCCATAACTCCATAGCTCGTCATAATCCTCTAAGATTGGCGTCCCTGCTGCTGGACACCTGATATAGAAGATACAATAGGAAAGAAAATATGCAAGGAAATGGGTCAGAGCCCGATTGTGAAAATAATTTTTAAAACAACAAGTATTTAACAAGTGCAATAAAGCATTTATTATGTACATGTTAGTATCCAACTCTCACTTTATATGCTCGCCTCTCAGCTAGAGTGCACACTTAATGTTTCCTATTAACCTCCTAGTTAATGGTTCCTCTTCACTAGTTCCCATAATATGATTCCATTCCCATATCATAACCCCGTATGTCCCATACCATACGTAGAATAATCATTCATATACGTTTCTCATTAACATGAATCGTTTCTCGTTAATATGAATTAAGTTCTTCAATAAATATTCATTAACTTACTTCAATTCTTTTCTCAATTAACCGTTATCTACAATTATCACACAATACATAATTTAACCACTATATACACATTCATACCATTCATTATATATATATACATATACATATATAATACGCCACGCCGAGTCACAGCTGTGGTGTAATGCATTACTCTGCTATCATGTCCCATCATCGTTGGTCACCGAATAGGGGACTAAAGGTTCGGTAAGGATTTCTTGAACCACAAATAATAACATACAAATTGGAGGCGAACATAGCTCTCGTATCCATGGGTCACGCACATACCTACGTTCCCACAGTTAGCGGACTTATCAACTCCCCAATAAGTCTTTCATAGACCTATGTTCTCGAGCAACAAATCAAAGATCCCATGGATTCATCAGGATATGACTGCCCTCACGCGCAAACCTCCCCATCGATAGCAAGTAAGCTAGGTATGTCATACACATAAATCATCAATCAAATAGGCATTATCATCTACCTATATAATATCAATAAGGTACTCACATTACCCTACGATAATTCCCATACGTAGCATTATATCTCTCAAATCCTACGTATTAAAATATATAACTTCACTTTTTTAATTCAATTATCCCCGAGCCTCACTCATTACTCAAGGTTTAAATAAGTTTTTCCTCAACATTTTATTCAGTAAAAATTCACTAATATCCTACTGGTCTGTATCATCTTATCTCCCTAATTACTACGAATTAAACTCTCCCTTTAATTAAGGTTAAAACCGATATTTTTAAATCTCTTATAAACACATCTTCTATCAACTAGGATTGAATACCATCATCACATGGCTCATAGTCTATAGTGTTTCATTCACAATATATGACGTGTCAACAAAATCAACATCCTTGCATCCTATAACATCTCTCCACTCCCGACGTTGTTAAGGTTCATGCGCGGAGCGTCTCACAAAGCGAAATCCAAACAAGAAACCCCTCCAATACACTACTTAACTTTGTCGGTCGTGGAGGTCCGTCAACTTCAAATACGTAATCGGTATAACCTCATCCCCTCTTTTAATCAAATGTGGTCTGAACTCCCATCTCTATCCAGGATCCATACCACTAAGCGCTTGTACTACACTCAGTCCTTGCACAATCAATAATGAGATTAAACTCAGTCCTTGATGTTCATATTGTAACCCTAAGGCTACCCAGGTGTAATATTAAATCTCCCCTACTGGACCTATCCCTAATCCGCATGCCTACCAATTAGAATCCAACACATGAATCTAGCAACCGAAATTTCTTTCAAATTAATTATCATAATTCTAAACAATTAAATCCCAATCAAATTACTTCGATTCTTATCTAGGGCTTAATGATCTTCTCTAAGTTCCATAATATCCAATTAATAATCACCAAAGATCTACAAAAGGTTCGGGATAAGAACAAGCATTAAAAAGAAACAACTTCAAAGATTCTGGGGAGGTCGATCGATCGAAGGCGGGGGTCGATCGATCGATCGCTCAGATAACAACCCAGTTTTCTACATTTCTTCTACTACGGGTTTAACCATTTTTTATGAATCAAACTTTCATATTAACAACCCAAATGACTTATAAACCTTACTACATGATATAGCAACATATGTGAACGCTTTCTAATGCTCTAAACATCCTAGAATCATCAAGAGTTTGAATTAAAAGCATATGTTTAACCTCTTTTTCCAGAAAATTATATACATGATATCTTCAAGAACACACCATTGATTCTCAACATTTCTTCAACAAATTTATGATTATTTCGTGGATTACTATCTACCTACAACATGAGTTTTATTCCTATAAACTTCCATTTTTCAGAAATCCATTAACAACTCTTCATTATCTTCCAAACATGTAAAAATCTCATCTTTTTATAACTATCCTAACATGGACAATATACAAACTTAGATTGCAATCATCAAATACTTGCCTCTAATGAAGATCTGATCCTTTGGAGTTGAATAACACAGGTGGCTCTCCCTTTCTCCGTCCAACTTCCCGTGGTGATGGTGGTGGTGACCTTTGGTCTTAGTTCTCCTCCTTTCCAAGCAAGCTTCTCTCTTCCTAAGCAATCTTTCACTTTCTCTCAAAAGACGACCTTTTAATTTTGTGTAGAAGAGATGAATGAACCCACATTCAACTAATCTCCAAATACTTATAATAGGACAAAATACGAAATTTCTATTCATCCCCCTTGTAAAAATAACCAAAATGCCCTTTTGGATTGTCTTTTCATTCCCAAATGACCCGAGACCCAAAACCAACATCCAAATAGATTTTTCTGACTATTTCAACCCTTCCGGATGCAACGACGCAGTCAAAATGACTATAAGGTCGATATAAAAATAAGTTTCCTCTTTAAATTAAAAAAAAATTAGTCCCGACACGTCCCATACCGCGTCCGACTAAAAATTCAAATTACTGAATTAACAACTCACAGCAATATCAATAACATCACATTCATATAGTACCTAAATATCTTTAAGTAATATATAGAATCATTCATTTTAATATCCACAATGCGGATAAAACCCAAATGAATTAAATAATAATAAAATCCAATTAATCCATTAATTTAAAATATAACCCATTTTTAAAAGTCATTAAAATCACGGGGTATTACACATAAGTAAAAAATGGTGAAGCATATGGGGGTACCGAAAGGAAAACCTATCAACATTCACATGCTTAACAAAAATACCCATAGGAAATCACATCAAGATAAATCATAAGTGGAAATAAAAGGACCTCTGGCATATCAGAGGATTAGGGGTGTTTGCGGTCCAGTCCGGTTCGGTTTTGATGATTTTTTTGGAGCGGACCGACTAGATCCTCTAAAAAAATGAACCAAGACCGGACCGCTAATGTTGGTTAACCGACCTGTAAAATGTGTGATACCGATTTAAACTAACTCGCAAGTTTCCAATCAAACCTTATTTAATTTAGCCCCTAAACAAGCATTTAAAGTGCGTGCGTGTGTCAACCCGTAAATAAATAAAGCATGTGACAAAAAATTAAGGAAAAATCCCCGCAGGGCGAAACCTTTTATTTCTAAAACTTTGAAAGGTTTACAAGACCATCGACTTACATACCATCTTGCTTTTGTCCATAAGAGTAACGCACGGTGTCTTCGTCAAACCTTCAAAGCAACGGCTAGAAATCAACAGTGGTTCACACGCAGCTATACCACAAGGACGCGTAGTCCTAGACCCGCGGTCTTCTCTTCACAAGGACTCCCTCCACAATAGCACGCAGCTGTCGGTTGTAGAGCTCTCCCCACAAAGAATAAACAAGGGCAAAAGTTGTGTTCTTGAACACCAAAACAATTCACTAAAGCATATGGGAGTTTTGTGAATTAATTAAAAACAAAAAGGGATTAAAACCCTAAAGAAAGAAGCCAAAAAGGATTCTGCTTTCGCAGGTTTTCTGTTTGTCAAAACACTATGACTTCTTAATGAAAACGGAACTAGAGAATGAGATTTTATAGAAAATTACGCCGCCTCGAAAATAGAGCTCGTTCGAATGAGATCAACATGTCGCTCGAATGAAGGACAACTGTCGTTCGAACGAGATCGTGCGACATGTTATCTCACGCGAACGACATGCTATGTCGCTCGAACGACTGTTGCAAAAAAATTATTATTTTAATGTTCGCTTCAACACTTAGAAAAAAAGGTTCTAAAAAACGCGGGGCGTGATTGAGGCGTGGAGGCCAAGCCTTAAGCCTTAGAAGCCTAGGCGGGCCTATGCGTAAAAAGGCGTGAAAAGGCGTTTAGGCCTTCTTAATATATTTTAATATTTTTTAACCATAACAAGGATATTAAAATACAAAAATTGCACATATCATAAAAATATGTCTGAATATATGCAAATTAAAATACTATTTGATTATTTTGGATGAGATAATGGTCCGATTTGTAAAAAAATTCTTTAAAAGGCGACATCGTTTCACTAAAGCATTGTTGTTTTTAAAAAAAAGTGCACCTTAAGGGTTTTACCAAGAATAAGGCGTGAAAAGCGTAAGGCGAGGCGTTTCTCCCAAGCCTTAAGCCTAGGCGTGTCTAGGCGGAGCCTAGGCGGGTTTTTTAGAACAGTGGAAAAAATACTCATTCTTAAATTTTGACGAAAAAGTCCGCTCCAACACTTAGAAAATATTTTGTAAAAATATCCCAAAAGCTCTAAGTGAAAAGTTAAGGTATTAAAACATAATCTTACCAAAGTAAACTTCGCGGAGTCTTGAATGATGAAGAACTTGAGTAATTCGTATCCGTCTTTGATGTAGATTACTCTTGAATGCTCTTCGACGGTGTAGCGGTATATGACATAATAAATTGATAATGAACCTATGAAAATATGTCCTTACAAATCCCCCCTATGTCTATGCCGGTACATAAATAAAAAAAATCTGAATTATCAAAAAATTAAAATGTCTATACAAATCTACCCTCCCATGAATAAATTTGCAAGACCTCAAAACTGTTCTTCAATCATCTTCGTCAAATCTCAAAGCTTTTCTCATCAGGGTGTGCAAAATCATGATCATCAATCTTTGTACCTACACACATGAGATAAAGCAAAAACCTTCGTGAAGCATCGAGTTTGAAATGATATAAGTATAAAGCATTAATAATCAAATCTCCCCCATGATTCAAAAACTCCCCCCATTACATGATAATTCTTTCTCTCCCTTTTTATGATGTCCCAAAATAGACAGATAAGAAGAAAGAATCAAAACATGGAGTGTCACGATAAAAATGCATAGAAAACAAGGATCAAACTACGCGCATGCAAAGGAGTATCTCAAAAAGTTTTCACGAACTATTTTTGATTTTTCAAAATTTTCATACAAAAATAAGATACCAAAAAATCACACCATGGATTTAAACTAAAACAACCAAGTCATGGAAATAAAATGAATGGGTGTGAAAACATTCAATAGGTAAATCAACTCAATAAATCATATGTGCACGATGCATACATGTACTCCTAACGAATGAACATACAAAATATCCTTAGGTGTAAAAATTGTTGAATTTAGATGACATCGTCTTATGCAAATCAACAAATCAAAGTCAAAGTGATTTCCACACCAATAACGTCCAAAACTATATAGCGCTTTTTCAAGACTTTCAAGGACGTGCAAACCCATTTAAATTCCATCCAAACAAACTCATATATATATATTTTCCTTTAGAGGCGTGTAAACTAAATTCTCAAACTTTGGAGAATTGGTGCAAAAACCTAAATGACCCATAATTGGCATGAATTTCTTTTTATTGCCTTTAAATTTTTTCGGGCTCTTTTAAACCTCTTTGGACCCCGGATAATAAAATTCCTCAATTTTCTAGGTCCAATTTAAACGGCGGCTTAATCGCAAAGGATAAATGAAAATCTTTCGTAGCCCTTCACCGTTTTGAAATAAAGCACACAAACTTACAAAACGGTTCTTATATGCACAACTTTCTTATCAAGTTTTATCGCGCTTGATTCGTTTTAAGGAAAGGATTGAAGTGAAAACACCCAACCAACATGTGATAAGACAAACACAATAATCAAACAAATCCGTGCATGTGTGAAATAAAGAATATCATGAGTCAAACATGTAGGAAGTAACAACTAATTATATCTCAATGACTTCAAACATTATAAAGCACATGGATGAATTGACCTATTGTCTCAAAACACTATCAAATAGTCACATGAAAAATGTAATGATGTTGTGACTCAGTCATCCTAAGTGTCCATTAATAAACGGTGCAAACAAAATACAAAACTCTTTTTGGATTTTTCAAAAAAAATTATCAAAATAAAATCTTTTTGTATTTTTAAAAAAATTTCAAAAGCAAAAATTTATACAAAAAGTACATGTCACAACGCTAGCAAAAATATATCAAAAAGCATAACTAGCGTATGACAAACATGCAAACACAATCATCTATATGATATGGTAAGAGAAGAATCATGTGCAAGCAAATGCGAATCAACAATTCTAAAATCTAGCGTATCCAAAAGCGATTTCCTAACCCAAATGGATGTAATACGTCGACACGGGGTTTTGGGAACCAACAAAACACTAGACTTCGAATTCCTATGACCTCTTCCAAGATCAAAACAAAATATCTTAAGGTGCCCTTTCCTACCACAATATGAACATGTGTAAATGGATGGAACGACACCTAAAGTGTGATCTTTTCTAATATCCTTGGGATTAGTTGACCCTCTAAAACAAATAATGGTTTTGACTTTAGCATTAGAAGCATGATAACACGATGAGCCATTACCATCACTATCAAACCTACTTGAATCGTTTAAATCATTTTTCAACTTCAAGATATTTGATTCAAGCAAAGAATTAGACTCTTCCAAAGACAGGGATTTCTTTTTCAAATTTTCAATTAAACTTAGCAGTTTATCACGCTCACCCTCAATTAAAACAAACTTATCCCTAAGAGTCTTTTCACGTGCCATAAAATCATCGATTAATTTTTTATTCTCGACGGCACAAACGAGAACCCTAGAATTTTTTAAGTCCTCTAATTCCTTCTATAAAACAAGGACTCTCTCATCACTCTTCTTTTTATCAATTTTCAAAGAATCAAAATCAATACACAAATTACCAAAATGCTCACGACAAATATCACTTTGAGTTTGAAACGCTTGCAAATATTCAATCTTACTTTTAAAGAGAGAATTTTATTTTTCCAAAACTTTAATTCTTTTGTAAAGTTTCAAATTCAAACTTTTTAATTTTTCAGCACGGTTGTGAATTTTTTCAAAAATAGGCTCCTCATTAAATGGGTGTTCCATTAGAAAAATTGTGATTTTTCACAAAAATGATTTTTCAAAAAAATCAATATCACACAATTTTGCGAAAAATAGGAATACGCGATAAATTAGCGCAACCCGTTCTGATACCAATTTGACGATGTGAGAAGTCAAATTTTATCAAAAAAATAAATCCTTGAAAAATCAGGATCAGACGATAAATTAGCGTAACCCGCTCTAATACCAATTTGTAAAACGTGTGATACCGATTTAAACTAACTCGCAAGTTTCCAATCAAACCTTATTTAATTCAGCCCCTAAACAAGCATCTAAAGTGCGTGCATGTGTCAACCCATAAATAAATAAAGCACGTGACACAAAATTAAGGAAAAATCCCCGCAGGGGAAAACCTTTTATTTCTAGAACTTTGAAAAGTTTACAAGACCATTGACTTACATACCATCTTGATTTCGTCCACAAGAGTAACGCAATGTGTCTTCGTCAAACCTTCAAAGCAACAGCTAGAAATCAGCAGTGGTTCACACGCAGCTATACCATAAGGACGCGTAGTCCTAGACACGCAGTCTTCTCTTCACAAGGACTCCCTCCACAATAGCACGCAACTGTCGATTGTAGAGCTTTCCCCATAAAGAATAAATAAGGGCAAAAGTTGTGTTCTTGAACACCAAAACAATTCACTAAAGCATATGGGAGTTTTGTGAATTGAAAACAAAAAGGGATTAAAACTCTAAAGGAAGAAGCCAAAAAGGATTATGCTTTTACAGTTTTTCTTTTCGTCAAAACACTGTGACTTCTTAATGAAAACGGAACCAGAGAATGAGATTTTATAGAAAATCACGTCGCCTAAAAAACAGAGCTCGTTCGAACGAGATCAGCATGTCGCTTGAACGAAGGACATCTGTCGTTCGAACGAGATCGCGCGACATGGTATCTCGCGCGAACGACATGTTATGTCGCTCGAACCACTGTTGCAAAAAAATTATTATTTTAATGTCCGCTTCAACACTTAGAAAAAGTACTCATTCTTAAATTTTGACGAAAAGTCCGCTCCAACACTTAGAAAATATTTTGTAAAAATATCCCAAAAGCTCTAAGTGAAAAGTTAAGGTATTAAAACGTAACCTTACCAAAGTAAACTTCGTGGAGTCTTGAATGATGAAGAACTTGAGTAATTCGGATCCGTCTTTAATGTAGATGACTCTTAAATGCTCTTCGACGGTGTAACGGTGTATGAAATAATAAATTGATAACGAACCTATGAAAATACGTCCTTACACGACCCTATCGGTTCGATTTTTTACAAGGTCGGTTCGGTTTAGTTTGTCGGTCCTACCATTAATTAAATATATTATTTAAAATAAATCTTGAACATGTTTTCCTAAGGCTTTAAGTTATCCCCCCTTTTATCCCTTTTTTATCCCCTGTTTAAACTATATATCCATGAACATTATAGTGGGAAGGCATTGTAATACCCCGTATTTTTATGTCTTTTAATTATGAGATTAATTAAATGAAATTTCTTTTAATTATGGGATTAATTAAATTAATTTGGGATAATTAATTAGAAATTAATTCGGATTTAAATAACTAGCGAGACGAGAGTTAGTATTTAAATATGATGATAATATTGAATATTACTAAGTGATTATGGTAATATGTGATTGTTGAATTTATAAAAATTGTCGTGAGTTAAAAATACGGCAATTTCGGTAATTAAGTTGGGACGCGCGTGTCAGTCGTGTCAGGGCCCAATTTAATGGATTTAAAATTATTTTATCTTTATGTCATCTGTATGATCATTTTGAGTGCGCCAACGTGTTCGAAAGAGTCGAGATAGTCAGAAAACACTAGCCAGGGATTTAATTTGGGTCATGGGGCATTTTTAGGCCTAACCGGCAACCCGGGAGGGTATTTTAGTCATTCCTATTTTTGGTGAATAGTGACCCACGAAAATTAGGATATATTTATCAGCCAACACTTATAGTTATTAGGGCCATTATTTGTTAAACACAAGAGAGAGTAACGTGAGAAGAAAGAAAAGGGTTTCAAGAGAATTCCAAGGGTTTCCAAGGCAAAACAACCACCACCGTCGCCGGATTTGTGAGCGAAAAGAGAGGGAGAACCAACCAGAACTGTCATCAATTGATCAGAACTTCAAATTAGAGGCAAGTGATTCATCTTGCAAAGATTCAAACCATATATTTTACATGATAGTTTAGATTTGATGATTTATCATAAATAAGTGAATAAATTGTGAAATTGGAGAATTAAACATTGAATATGGGTAGACTTCATGTAGATAAACTTCTGGGTATATACTAGTTATGAAACCATGATCCATGCGTAATAAATTGTGAATTTATGTTGAGTTATATGAAGATCTTCAAGGAAATAGAAGAAATAGGGTTTTTATGAAAATTGGGTGTTTTGATTCAAGAAACTGATGATTCATGACGATTTAATGATTCTCGTACGTTAAAGATCATGCTAATATTTAATAGGATGATTAGTGAACTTTCTTTGGATTTTAGGACGTTGTAATGAAGAATTAGAGGTACAAAAAGGAAGAAACCCTTAAGTGTTTAAGAGAATCTGGGCAATTACCTACTTGATCGATCAATCGATCCAAGAATGTTGATCGATCGATGATCGATCGATTGATCCTTTTCGTCGATCGATCGACCTCTTCTGATTTTTGGCAATTATTTCCTGTAAGGTTTAATGAAAATTCCAAAGCCGATATTGATTCTTAGGGTGATTAATATAATATTGTGGGACTTAGTTAAGATCAGTAGGGTCTTAGTTATTATCGAAAAATGTTATAACTTATGGGATTGAACATTATAATTACGAACGGTTATCGAGTGAGGACGGTTTGAGATCTTTCGATTTTGGGACTGAAAGTGGAATGAAAGATAATTTAAGAGATTTTATATTTGCTGAGATAACCTTAGGAGCAAATGGGATACCTAGTATTCACTTGGGATAGGTATAGGTACCCGAATCCATATGACGAGACTTGTCGTGTTAAATAAATATTACATAGAATATCCGTAACGTAAATAATGTGGGTGAGACTTAATATATAGGGGAAGAGTATACCTATATTGAAAATGTATATATATACTGGTTGTGTGATTTTCTAGTATATGAATTATTGTGTGTATAACATACCTACCATACTTGCTATCACGAGAGGTCATTCGTAAAAGGATAGTCTGGTCTCGATGTGACCTTCGGGGGGACTTTAGATTGATACCTCAGAACATAGGACTTGGAAGGGCTTATCGCTGAATGGATAAGTCTGCTGACCTTGGCAGCATAGGTATGTGCGTGACCCATGGGTATGTGAACTATGTTCGCCTCCACTATGTGTGATTTTTATTGAAACGGTTCCTGAGTGATTCGAAACTTGTGATCCTCACGTACGTGATGTACCGAGATTCGATAGCAGAGTATGAGGGCATCGTAGGTTTTATCCTTGTGGGGTGCCTGATTTGTATATGAGATATTATAATGGTGTATATACATATGCTTGTGATAGTTCTGTTGTGTTGCTTAGTAGATGTGAAAAACTAAGATATTTGAATGGGCTAAGAATGTGAAAAATGTAATTTATGCTTGAGATGAGTAATTTAATGAATGTGAATATGGGTTATGAATATGTTTTGTTTGGGTGTTACGAGTAGATACCCTATGTTAGAATGCGAAAGCAAGAGTGGTACTGACTAGTTAGTTAACGACATAACTAGGATGGGTTTAGGGAATACGTTAAGCGTGCACATTAGTTTAAAGGTGAGAAACTCATGTGAGAGTACGCAACTAACATGTTCATAATATGTGTTGTTTAATTATAATTTAAACACTTGCTAAACTTTTAAACTATTTTCACCTCAGGCTCTGACCCGTTTTCCTCCAAATCTATTTTTTTTTGTAAAAAAATTTTAGGTGCCCAGCCACAGGGACGCCAAGCGTAGGAGTTCCATTTTGATGACGTGCTGTAGTTGTTATGGAAGCTACAGGATCTCGGTATTAGACGTCCCCCATTTATTCTTGATTCCTCCAGGGTTATTCATATCAGTTAGGGCATGGTGCCCAATTCTTATCTAGAGATTGTACATGCATACTTTCTTTATTTCAGATGTTTGTTTAATCAGACTCTTGTATCAGGGTTTTATTTACTCTGGTATTATATTATTGGAGAGTTTACTCCAGACTCAGCTTATTTTATTCCGTTGGTTACTTATATGAGATTGTTTATGCGATTAATGGTTGTTGATTTAATTACTTGGTTAATGTTAACTTAATTAATAAAATTTGACATACCTCTTTTTAAATATTAGATGGCTACTAATAAATTAAATGTTTTTGATAGTGATGCTAAGAATGAACCAACTTGATATTCTGTATTAATTTCATAAAGGAGTAGCTACCCGGTATATAATTAAACAGGGTGTCACAGGTGGTATCAGAACATCAGGTTCTAGTGTCCTTTAGGATCTGTGCGGCTTATTATGCTTCCATCGTAGCTTTCTTTGATATAGAGCCCTATGTTTAGGATGGTTGAATTCTGTAGTGAGGTTTCGTTCTCCTGCTATAATATATATGATAGTGAATCTTATTTGCATTCGGGAGCGTTCGTGTGCCGAACAATGCAACATGTCGTGCGAGTTGGGCGGACAGTAGGAGGCAAAGCTCAGTTGAGGTTATAAGGTATATTTAAGAATGATAACCATAGTGGAGGTCACCCCTAGTATGGTACGAAAGCCAGGACAGTAAAGACGACTTGGACACAACATATAACTTCCAGGAACCACTAAAAAAATGGGGTCAAATTAGACCCACCCAGCAAGGTTGGATTGGGAGAGAGTCAGAAAAAACATTGAAGAGAACCAGTAGTGGAAATTTTAAAATGTGGAAATGGTGTGTGTTAGCCAATGAAGGTAAAGTATCCAAAGGCTTGGGCATATGTCGGAGTATGGCTAATCGGGAGTGAAAATTTAGGGTAAAATTTTTCTTGGCTCGTAAGAGCAGAGTTACAGTGGTGAGAGATAACCGCCACACTTAGAGTGGAATTTTTTGTCAGGAAAAGGAGGATAGGTACGGTCTGACCATAAGTTCCTTCATCAGATGTTCAGGATAAAGTGAGAACGTTGTTCTGAACTCACACAAGAGGGTCGGACAGAGGTCACTTTGTGAAAATGAAATTTAATTAATTAGCGAACCTTACACCGGATGAAGTAGGTGAAATGGATAAGAGGACATTAAAGGAGAAAATTAACTTATAAGAAAAATTTCTAACACTTCTTGGGAATTCTACTTGGACGGTCAATGCAGATGGTGACAATGTCGCGCTTGGTTAATATGAAGCTAAACGCTTCCTTGTATGGGGAGCTATAAGAATTGAAGAATTTATTCAGAGAATAAGACTTAGGGGAAACGGTGTTGGTGAAGCACCACAAGGGGGAGACCCATTAGGAGACCCATTTAAATGATTTGGATAGCAAAAAATTTTACCGAGCGATGGTGATTTCAATAAGAGTTGTCAAAGCCAATAGCGTGTTCCTTAGGGCCATCAAAGCTAAAGGAACAACAGAGGTAGTCATCGGAGTCGAGACTACCAACGTCCGAGAGAAGGATAACCCTAACATGGTCAGTGTGATCGGAAATAAGTGAAGTATGTGTAAAGTATTTTGTGGGGACGTGCGTTAAATTTTTTCCGAAGCAAGTATAGGGATAAGGGTATGTTGCCTAGCAAGGGCAATAGTTATTGAAATTTTGATTTGGTACGGACATATGTGTTAAGCCCAGGAACCATTTAAGCAACCAGGGCGATTGGCAAGATAGAAGTATGAGTTATATACTTAGATGATGATGCGTGTTGTATGTGTCAGGAACAAGTTACTGCATATTATTTTTATTATTGCTATATTCGCATAAGTGACGAGTTTAGTGAGTATCTCGACAATGTTATTGTTTATGTGAATATTTTTTTTCCCGGTATAGTGGGATTACCTTTAGTGTTATCCGCGAAGGATGAATGGGTGTATTGATAGGGATATATACCTTATTGAAATTTCTCATTTTAGTGTTGTGTTATACGAGTATGATATTATCCTAATTATGGTTTTATTATATGCTTAAACCGATAGTGTACGGATATTGCAAGTCTATCGAGGTTACTACCTTGGTGTAGAATGTATTGCTCTGGTGAGGCCCCATATGCGAGAGGGACGAACTCGCGTTTATATATATATATATATATATATATATATATATATATATATATATATATATATATATATATATATATATATATATATATATTGTTGAGCCTTCGAAAGTATAATGGTCTCGGATATTTGTTCTCGGTATGTGTAGGGACTTTATTGATATGATTCAGAGTGTATTTGGTTTACTGTTCAACAAAAATATTTAGTTGGTTACTATAATTAACACTTATGATGTGGTAATAAGAAGAGTGCATTGTTATATCACCCTTTAGAGACGTGGAATTTAATACTCATAATTGTATGTCTGGGGATGGGATTTTGAGATCCCCGATTATATTTGCATGATGTTTATGGAATGTGATTACCGTCAATGTTAAGAGACATTGTATTTCGGAAGGAGTTACCTGATAAGTGTAATTGCGGAAGGAGATTTAACTTTGTTGTCAAGAGACAGGAATATAGGGGTACATGTTATGGACTGAGGGCCTAACGGATTTCGATGACCGACAATGCTGGGTAGCAGTGTATCGAGGGGGTTCCTTGTTTGGATTTTGCTTTGCGAGACATCCCACGCATGAAACTTAGCGTAAGGTTGGTAGTAAGGAGATGTTTGGCCATTCGTCCATGATTTGGGTACCTCGATCGTTATGGAAGTATGTAGTTATAACTGAAAGTTAAAGGGTAAATTACGATATAAGGCCAGTAGAGCCAGTTGTGTGGTGAGGAAGTACTGATATTTGTTTTATTTTGGCGGGTTGAAGGATGAAATGATGTTTAGGAGGATTTAGAATTTCAAATTCAGGGGTGATTGAGAACGCCCAAGTGGTATAGCCACGTTGAAAATGCAGGGACAATAAAGAGTTTGGAGTAAGTATGAGCGTGTACGATGCTTAAACCCGTTTGCGCGATGTATAGGGTGTATGGACACCTTGGTTTGCTGATGTGAGAATCGCCAGAAGAAGAGACATAGAGATGGGTGATATTTATGCTTGTGAGAATATTAAAAAATAGTAGTGGTAGAGTGGATTAAGCGTCTTAAGAGAAGGATGATAATCAGTATATTCATGTGCAAGCAGAGTAGAACGTCCAAAATTGGTTGAAGGGCAGTGGGAAGCCATTTAAAAAGGGAGTATCCCTTGAAAAGATAAATATTTAACTATTATGGACAATTTGGAGCGGAATTCCACCCAATCGAATGTTGAGGGTGGCTTATGCGTAAATAGAGTGAGGATGCCAATAAGGTGTAAAGAGTCCAGATGTGCACAACGTGGTGAAAAGTGCACGAGTCAGAACTCTTGGTATACCCCGAAGGAAGAAGAGGGTTATTAAGTACCACTTAATGGGAGGAGTTATAAGTGGAAGTCGGTGTAGATCGGGACATAATTAGTATCCCCCACGTGCACCACTTATAGATATAAATCGGTTGGAGTAAGGGTATCAACCAGAAACTTGGTGTTGAGCTGACGATTCCAGTAGCGGAAGAGTCAAGATGGTAAAATTCTTTGATGGGTTGCAATCATAAAGATGAGTAACGAGTTCCTTCAAATGTGTGGAACGGATTGTCAAGAAGGAAAGAAATTGTTATATCCTTGGGTTATTTACACTATTTGATAGTTGTAAGGACATATTTTTAATAAGTCCGTTACAATTAATTATGTCGTATATCGCTACAAGTCGTCGAAGAATTGAAGAAGTTTTCATCTACAAAAGACGAATCCGAATTACAAGTGGTCTTCAACATTCAAGCCCAACAATATGACATTTGGTAAGATAATGTTTAAAGTTTCATTTACATTTCATATTAAAGTGTTGGGATATTTTTATCAAATATTTTTCTAAAGATTTTGTTCTCGGACACCTTTCCGTAGAAAAATCATAACTAATTCATAAAAAATCAGAAAAATACGAAACTGGCGGTCACGCGTTCATATTGAAATTTTGTAAGGGCCCGTGTGGAATCTCGTTCGAACGAACTTCTTATGTCGTTCAAACGACATAGACATCTCGTTTGAACGAGATAGCTATGTCGTTCGAACGAGATCACTTTTTGGCTGACACGCTGCTATCTCTTTGACCGACTCAATCTTGTTATAAAAGGGCTATCAGGCCTTGATTTTGACGTAGAGAAGAGTTTTAAAACCCTTAGAAACTTTTGTTTGGTTTATCTTCCATAACTCTCGATAACGTTTATTTGGCAGAATGGTTTCTTCTCCCATTTAAGGGTTCAAATAATTTTTGTTTTGTTTACAATTCACAACAAATCCCAATTACTTTTATGTGAGTTGTTTTGTGGAATCCAAGAACATATTTTGTTATTTGTTCATACTTTGTAGGGTGAGCTCTATAACCGACAGCTGCGTGTTATTGTGGAGGGAGACCTTATGAAGTTCACTCTTGTGGAGAAGCCGTTTTTCTTCTTCATTGCTGCCCTCCTAGAAAGGGAAAGTTCCAGCCGAGACATCGGAACCGACACCTGCGGGCATTTCGTATGTCACCTTATTTCATTATAATCCGTGTAAGCCGTTTTCTTACAAATTATAGTGAAATAAAAGGTTTTTCCCTGCGGGGATTTTTCCTGAATATTTATGTCACATGCTTTATTTATTTATGGGTTGACACACGCACTTTTAGATGCATGTTTAGGGTCTGGATTAATTTGGTTTAAAAATAGACTATAATTAAATAAGTGTGCCGAATTTGAAACTTGCGAATAAATTTAATCAATTATCACACAGTCACATTTTACAAATTGGTATCAGAGCGGGTTGCGCTAATTTATTGCGTATTCCTATTTTTCGCAAAATTTGTGTGATATTAATTTTTTTTAAATCAGTTTTGTGAAAAATTGCAATTTTTTAATGGAACGCCCAATTAACGAGGAACCTATTTTTGAAAAAATTCACGACCATGCTGAAAATTTAAAACTTTTGAATTTGAATCTTTGCAAAAGAATTAAAGTTTTGGAAAAAAAAATTCTCGTTTTAAATCCGCAATGGATCTTTTGCAAACGGTTCAAAATCAAAGAGATTTTTATCGTGAAAAATTTGTTTCCTTGGACCATGACTTTGTTGCTTTAAAATTGTCCAAGAAGGAGAGTGATGGGAAGGTTTTTTTTTAGAAAAGGAATTGGAGGACCTTAAAAATTCGATGGTTTGTGTTTGTACCAAAGATGATAAAAATATTTCAGTCAATGAGTTTGTGGCACGTGAAGAGACTCTTAGGGAAAAGTTTGCTTTAATTAAGGGAGAGAGAGATACGCTTTTTGGAATAATTGAAAACTTGAAAAAGGCGTCCCTTAATTTAGAAGAGTCTAATTCTTTGCTTGAGTCAAAAATTTTGAAATTAAAAACTGATTTGACAGACTTAAGTAGGGTTGATAGTGATGGTAATGGCTCATCGTGTTCTCATTCTTCTAATGCTAAAGTCAAACCATTATTTGTTTTAGAGGGTCAACTAATTCCAAGGATATTAGAAAAGATCAACCCATAGGTGTCGTTCCACCCGTTTACACATGTTCATAGTATGGTAGGAAAGGTCACCTTAGACGTTTTTGTTTTGATCTTGGAAAATGTCCTAGGAAGTTTATGTCTAGTGTTTCCATGGTTTCCAAATCCTCTACACGACGTTTCACACCTATTTGGGTTAGGAAATCACTTTTGGATACGCTAGATTTTAGACAAGTTGATTCTCGTTTGCTTGCACATTATTCTTCTCTTGCCATATCATATAGATGATTGTGTTCGCATATTTGTCATACACTAGTTGTGATTTCATGATATATATTTGCTAGTGTGTTGACATGTACTTTTTGTATATATTTTTTTATTTTGAAAAAATTTGAAAAATACAAAAAGATTTTTGTTTTTATTTTGTTTGCACCTTTTATGGATAAACACTTAGGATGACCAACTCAAAACATCATTCCATTTTTCATGTGACTATTTGATAGTGTTTTGAGACAATAGGTCAATTCATCCTTGTGCTTTATAATGTTTGGAGTCATTAAGATGTAATTAAGTGTTACTACCTACATGTTTGACTCGTGATTTCCTTTATTGCACACGTGCACGAATTTGTTTGATTATTGTGCTTGTCTTATCATATGTTGGTCGGGTGTTTTTACTTCAATCCTGTCTTTAAAACGAACCAAGCGCGATAAATTTTGATAAGGAAATTGTGCATATAAAAATCGTTTTGTGAGTTTGTGTGTTTTGTTTGAAAACGGGGAAGGGCTGCGAAAGGTTCATTTTGCATTTGCGAATACTAAGCCACCGTTATATTGGACCTAAAAAATGGAGGAATTTTATTGTCCGGGGTCCAAAGAGGTTTAAAAGAGCCCGACAAAATTTAAAAGGCAATAAAAAGAAATTCATGCCAATTATGGGCCATTTAGGTTTTTGCACCAATTCTCCAATGTTTGAGAATTTAGATTACCTCTAAAAGAAAATATATATGAGGGAGTTTGGTTGGAGAATTAAAACGGGTTTGCACGTCCTTGAAATTCTTGAAAATGCGCTAAAAAAGTTTTGGACGTTATTGGTGCGGAAATCATTTGACTTTGATTTGTTGATTTGCATAAGACGATGTCATCTTAATTCAAAAAATTTTTACACCTAAGGATTCTTTTGATGTTCATTCGTTAGGGGTACACGTATGCATCGTGCACATATGATTGATTGAGTTTATTTACCTATCGAATGTGTTCACACCCATTCATTCCATTTCCATGACTTGGTTGTTTTAGTTTAAATCCATGTTGTGATTTTTTTTGTATCCTATTTTTGTATTAAAAATTTGAAAAATCAAAAATAGTTTGTGAAATTTGTGAGATACTCCTTTGCATGCGCGTAGCTTGATTCTGGTTTGCTATGCATTTTATTGTGACACTCCATGTTTTGATTGTTTCTTCTTATCTGTCTATTTGGGGACATCATAAAAAGGGGGAGAAAGAATTATCATGTTATGGGGGAGATTTGATTATTAATGCTTTATTCTCATATCATTTCAAACTCGATGCGTCACGAAGGTTTTTGCTTTTTCTTATGTGTGTAGGTACAAAGATTGAAGATCATGATGTTGCACACCCTGATGAGAACAACTTTGAGAGTGTTGATGTTGAAGAAAAATTTGAGAACTTGCAAATTTTACCTTTTCAGTTTTGGGATTCATGGGAGGGTAGATTTGTAGAGGCATTTTGGTATTAGATAATTCGGATATTTTTATGTATGTACCGTCATAGACATAGGAGGAGATTTGTAAGGACATATTTTTAATAAGTCCGTCACAATTAATTATGTCGTATACCGCTACAAGTCATCGAAGAATTGAAGAAGTTTTCATCTACAAAAGACGAATCCGAATTACAAGTGGTCTTCAACATTCAAGCCCAACAATATGACATTTGGTAAGATAATGTTTAAAGTTTCATTTACATTTCATATTAAAGTGTTGGGATATTTTTATCAAATATTTTTCTAAAGATTTTGTTCTCGGACACCTATCCGTAGAAAAATCATAACTAATTCATAAAAAATCAGAAAATACGAAACTGGCGGTCACGCGTTCGTATCGAAATTTTCTAAGCGCCCGTGTGGAATCTCGTTCAAACGACCTTCTTATGTCGTTCAAATGACATAGACATCTCGTTTGAACGAGATAGCTATGTCGTTCGAACGAGATCACTTTTTGGCTGACACTCTGCTATCTCTTTGACCGACTCAATCTTGTTATAAAAGGGCTGTCAGGCCTTGATTTTGACGTAGAGAAGAGTTTTAAAACCCTTAGAAACTTTTGTTTGGTTTATCTGCCATAACTCTCGATAACATTTATTTGGCAGAATGGTTTCTTCTCCCATTTAAGGGTTCAAATAATTTTTGTTTTGTTTACAATTCACAACAAATCCCAATTACTTTTATGTGAGTTGTTTTGTGGAACCCAAGAACATATTTTGTTATTTGTTCATACTTTGTGGGGTGAGCTCTATAACCGACAGCTGCGTGCTATTGTGGAGGGAGACCTTATGAAGTTCACTCTTGTGGAGAAGCCGTTTTTCTTCGTCATTGCTGCCCTCCTGGAAAGGGAAAGTTCCAACCGAGACATCGGAACCGACACCTGCGGGTATTTCGTATGTCACCTTATTTTATTATAATCCCTGTAAGCCGTTTTCTTACAAATTATAGTGAAATAAAAAGTTTTACCCTGCGGGGATTTTTTCTGAATATTTATGTCATGTGGTGTAACCGAAGATATTGCACTGGACAGAATGGAATGGAAAAATAGGATTCATGTAGCCGACCCCAAATAATTGGGAAAAGGCTTTGTTGAGTTGAGTTGAGTATTTATGTCACATGCTTTATTTATTTATGGGTTGACACACGCACTTTTAGATGCATGTTTCGGGCTGGATTAATTTGGTTTAAAAATAGACTCTAATTAAATAAGTGTGCCGAATTTGAAACTTGCGAATAAATTTAATCAATTATCACACAGTCACGTTTTACAATAGTGATCGTGCTGGTATGTGGTCCTACCCAATATTATTATGAACTAGGATGAGATCCCTAAACCCACCTTCAATATGGGGTATAAGAAAGTAGTGGGAATAGTTTCGCTTTGAGAAAGTTATATCACCGATAGCCCGAGGAATAGGCACAAGGTGACTGACGACTGGTGGAACTGTATGAAAGTAAATTTTGGACTCATTGCGATCATTTAATTTCCACAACGGGTATAGATCGTAAGTGAAGTATAATATGGTAATGGGGAGAGGATATTACCTAACAGGAAAGTTGTGTGAACGCACCCGTACCAATTTACAGTGGACAAGGTGTTTACTGAGGTTTTGTGTGGATAAACCTTACCATTATTCCTCTAGATGTTTAGAGGTGAACATATTATTAGAGTTTTGGGATCCGTCAAAAGTTAGAGTCCGATGACTATAATGGGATAACCACCAACCGTCTGTAGTGGCTTTCCCTCGTGTAAAAGTCACAACGCCGGGAACGGAGATTCAAATAACGGATAAGAGTAGTCGAATGTTTTATGGTTTCTCCCAGGATGGGAGTTTTGTGTTTAGATAAACACGGGAGTTGATACAAAGTGAGATGCGAACTCACAATAATATGGAGATGATGCGGCCAATGATGTATAGGCTATTCTTATTCGAATGTTGTTTAGTAAGAGCACAACGTGAGGTGCATTTATTAAGGTGTAACCCTATAGCTGATAAAGTGTCAAGATTGTTTAACGAGCTTGTTGTGAAGCGAGGGCTGTAGTGATTGAGCCTTTCTTTGTATTTTATTTTGAGTACTGGAGGATATCTCATTTTTCCTGGTATGCCTTACTTTTCAAATTTCGGGACGAAATTCCGTTATTAGGGGGGAAGTATGTAGTACCCCGTATTTTTATGGCTTTTAATTATGAGATTAATTAAATAAAATTGCTTTTAATTGTGGGATTAAATAAATTAATTTGGGATAATTAATTAGAAATTAATTCGGATTTAAATAACTAGCGAGATGAGAGTTAGTATTTAAATATGATGACAATGTTGAATATTACCGAGTGATTATGGTAGTATGTGATTGTTAAATTTATAAAAATTATCATGAGTTGAAAATACGACAGTTTCGGTAATTAAGTTGAGACGCGCGTGTGAGTCGTGTCATGGCCCAATTTAATGGATTTAAAATTATTTTATCTTTATGTCGGTTGTATGATCATTTTGAGTGCTCCAACATGTACGAAAGGGTCGAGATAGTCAGAAAACACTAGCCGGGGATTTAGTTTGGGTCCCGGAACATTTTTAGGCCTAATCGGCAACCCGGGAGGGTATTTTAGTCATTTCTATTTTTGGTGAACAGTGAACCACGAAAATTAGGAGATATTTATCAGACAACACTTATAGTTATTAGGGCCATTATTTGTTAAACACAACAGAGAGTAACGTGAGAAGAAAGTAAAGGGTTTCCAAGGCAAAACAACCACCACCGTCGCCGAATTTGTGATCGGAAAGAGAGGGAGAACCAACCAAAACTGTCATCAACGGATCATAACTTCAAATTAGAGGCAAGTGATTTATCTTGAAAAGATTCAAAGCATATATTTTACATGATAGTTTATATTTGATGATTTATCATAAATAAGTGAATAAATTGTGAAATTGGAGAATTAAACATTGAATATGGTAGGCTTCATGTAGATAAACTTCTGGGTATAAACTAGTTATGAATGCGTAGGAAATTGTGAATTTATGTTGAGTTATATGAAGGTCTTGAAGGAAATAGAAGAAATAGGATTTTTATGAAAATTGGGTGTTTTGATTCAAGAAACTGATGATTCATGATGATTTAATGATTCTCGTACGTTAAAGATGATGCTAATATGTTAATAGGATGATTAGTGAACTTTCTTGGGAGTTTAGGACATTGTAATGAAGAATTATAGGTGTAAAAAGGAAGAAATCCGTAACTGTTTAAGAGAATCTGGGCAATTACCTGCTTGATCGATCGATCGATCCTTTTCGTCAATCGATCGACCTCTCCTGATTTTTGGCAATTATTTTCCTTTAAGGTTTAATGAAAATTCTAAAGTCGATATTGATTCTAGGGTGATTAATATAATATTGTGGGACTTAGTTAAGATCAGTAGGGTCTTAGTTATTACCGAAAAATGTTATAACTTATGGGATGGAGTGTTATAATTACGAACGGTTACCGAGTTAGGACGGTTTGAGATCTTTCGATTTTGGGACTGAAAGTGGAATGAAAGATAATTTAAGAGATTTTATATTTGCTGAGATAACCTTAGTAACAAATGGGAGACCTAGTATTCACTTGGGATAGGTATAGGTACCCGAATCTGTATGACGAGACTTGTCGCATTAAATAAATATTATATAGAATATCCGGAACGTAAATAATGCGGGTGAGTGGATTATTGTATGTATAACATACCTACCATACTTGCTATTACGGGAGGTCGTTCGTAAGAGGATATTCTGGTCTCGATGTGACCTTCGGGGGGACTTTAGATTGATACCTTAGAACATAGGACTTGGAAGGTCTTATCGCTGAATGGATAAATCTGCTGACCCTGGGAGCGTAGGTATGTGCGTGACCCATGAGTATGTGAACTATGTTCGCCTCCACTATGTGTGATTTTTATTGAAACAGTTCCTGAGTGATTCAGAACTTGTGATCCTCACGTACGTGATGTACCGGAATTAGATAGCAGAGTATGAGGGCATCGTAGGTTCTATCCTTATGGGGTGCCTGATTTGTATATGAGATATTATACTGGTGTATATACATATACTTGTGATAGTTCTGTTGTGTATCTTAGTAGATGTGAATAACTAAGATATTTGAATGGGCTAAGAATGTGAAAAATGTAATTTACACTTGAGATGAGTAATTTAATGAATGTGAATATGGGTTATGAATATGTTTTGTTTGGGTGTTACGAGTAAATACCCTATGTTAGAATGCAAATGCAGGAGTGGTAAGGACTAGTTAGTTAGCGACATAACTAGGATGGGTTAAGGGAATACGTTAGGCGTGCACATTAGTTAAGAAGTGAGAAACTCATGTGAGAGTACGCAACTAACATGTTCATAATATGTGTTGTTTAATTATAATTTAAACACTTGCTAAACTTTTAAACTGTTTTCACCTCGGGCTCTGACCCGTTTTCCTCCAAATCTATTTTGTTTTGTAAAAACATTTTAGGTGCTCAGCCACAGGAACGCCGAGCATAGGAGTTCCATTTTGATGACGTGTTGTAGTTGTTGTGGAAGCTACATGATCTAGGTATTAGACACCCCCCATTTATTCTTGATTCCTCCAGGGTTATTCATATCAGTTAGGGCATGGTGCCTAATTCTTATCTAGAGATTGTAGATGCATACTTTCTTTATTTCAGATGTTGGTTTAATCAGACTCTTGTATCATGATTTTATTTACTTTGGTATTATTATTATTGGAGTGTTTACTCCAGACTCAACTTATTTTATTCTGTTGGTTACTTACATGAGATTGTTTATGCGATTAATGGTTGTTGATTTAATTACTTAGTTAATGTTAACTTAATTAATAAAATTTGGCATCTCTCTTTTTAAATATTAGGTGGCTAGTTTTAAATTAAATATTTTCGACAGTGATGCTAAGACTGAACCAACTTGATGTTCTGTATTAATTTCATAAAGGAGTAACTACCTGGTATTTAATTAGACGGGGTGTCACAGGCATCTCTTACAGCTAGAGAAGCACACTGCCAGCGAAGGCTAGCTGTGACATAAGACAAGCGAGTGACAAATTGTATACAAGTTTTTGTATCACAAGCAATGTATAATAAAAAAATAATTATATATAAACACTCATATCATAGAAAACCTCTTTCTTTCTCTTTGACAAGCAACAAACTAATTTCCCAATAGAAAACTAATCTCAAACAACCAACACGAGCGAAAATATGTAATTTCAACAAACTAATTTCAAAACCAACACGAACAACAAACCACCAACACGAATAGAAATCAACAGATAAATAATTTCAGCAACGGTTTCAACAACAAACTAATTTAAACAAATAATATTAGGGAAATCTTAGTTTGAACAGAAATCAACAACCAACACGAAATCTTAGTTCGAACAACAAAATTAGATTCAAAAAATACCTGTTAGTGTTTTTTCGTTGAAGAACACCAACAATTTTGGGCTCCGTTGCTGCCGTTGTCCTCCGGTGCCAGTGGTGTGTAGGAGAGGCACAAGAATTGACAGATTTAGAGAAAGGGAGGCAGGGGCGTGTGTGAGTTTAGTGAGAAAGGGAGAGAGTTTTTGTTGTTGCCGTGTGTTGTGTGAGAAAGAATGGCTGAGAATGAGATGAAAGTGTAGGGGTTTAGAGAGTTTAGGCTATTGGACTATTTTAGCGTCATCTCCTTTTTATTTTATACTAGTAACAGAATACACACACAACACACTAAATAAAATATAAAATATATATATTTAATTACTGTCAGTCTGGGTCAGTCCAGACCGACCATATAAACTCAAAATCCGAGAATCGAACCGACTCAGTCGGTTTAAAAAAAAAAGAGGAACAAACCGACTAACAAAAAACTCAACAAAAATAAAACGGTTCGGCTCGACTCGATTTGATTTGATCCGTTGATTTTTTGAGCACCCCTACAAAAGATAACTCGTAAGGAGTTAAATATAGCATCCCTCGTAAAGGGAGTTTGATCCAAATTAATATGCTCTCATCGACTTCAAAAGGGTCGGCTCGCTACCCTCATATACCTCGACTTATAATGGGTCGGCTGGTGCAAATAGGAAACCGCGACACCCCTTGGCTTAATATGGGTCGGAGGCGACGACGTGCGAATGGATGACCTACGAATGGGAGATTCTAGATGCTCAAAACAAACCAAAGAAATTCATACCCGAAGTTAAGCATCTTGACCAAAGTAAGGATCGACATCACATTTTAACAGGCCTGAAGAATTTTTCAAAAAATTCTGAGGATCTGAGCAAGTGGGGGTTCATATGTACCATTTTAAAACGAAAGAAAAACTCGGCATGAAATGATTCGGAATTAGCGAAACATATAAACCCAACCCATCACTCTAGTCAAGCCTCGTCTGAGATAATTATATGGGCACGAGCTTCTCTGATCACGTAAAGTCACAATCACATTCGCTTCCTATTGGTTCATTTTAAAATAAGTATACCATATTATAAGTAGCTAATACCATTGATGAATACCAAATCAAGGCCACCTGATTTTGAGGGTGAGGATGGACCTTCTTTATCCAAAATAAACTATGAAATACAAATTTTGGGTGATACCAGAATCAAATACAGTTCAATCACTAGGGTTCACCTTATCCTCGGCCTGGGTTGACTCGGTAAACTCGTTTTTTCTATGAATTTAGACGATTCATTTAACAACAATGACATAGCAATGAAACCTGATTTCCCAATTGCTGCAACAAACTAAAGAAGGGTATGTGGTCTTGGATCCAGATCACGCAAATACCGACTTTGCAAAACCTTCAATTATGAAGTTATTGAGGGGAGTATTATCATCAATAAGGCTCGATTTTTCTAGTAGCTTCCTCAAAGATATGAGACAACAGATGCAAAGCCTAAGATCTTCTCTCTCATATATACTTTTATGAAAAATGCTGGACAACCCGGGT